>LR738710.1:793581797-793592276 GCA_902687465.1 Secale cereale | reverse complement strand
AGGGGGGGGGTCGTGGCGACGAGCCGGCGAGCCCCGGGGGCAGAGAGCGGAGAGGTGGCCATTGAGGAGGAACGGCGCGGGTCGGTCGGTGCTGGGCGGTGATACGTCCAAAATGCATCACTATTTTGTATCATAATTCATCCTTATTCATTGATATAATTCACGTTATGATGATGTTCTTATGTTGTTTTGGTCTATTTTACACAGTTTGCAACTTTCCGATGCCGGAACAGCAGACGCAGGATTCAGCAGGAAAAAGTGGATACTGAGTTGCTGAAGAAGAACACCTCCAAATTACCTGAAAATTGACGGGAGGTATTTTTCAAATGAATAACGAAGACACGCAATAGGGGAGTCAGAGGGGGGCCACAGGGTGCCCAGGCGGCCTGGGGGCGCGCCCCCCCGGCCGCGCCGGGGGGGCGCCTGGAGCCCCTGGCCCACCTCTGGTCGCCCCCTTTTGCATATATGTTCTCCGTCCTCCGAAAACCCTAGGCACGGGACTTTTTACGGAGTTCCGCCGCCGCTTCGAGGCGGAAACCTACAGAGAAGAAAAGGGCATCTCCGGCGGGCAGATTCCGCCAGGGAGATCACCTCCCGGAAGGGGAGATCGTCGCCATCGTCATCACCATCGTCACGGGCATCATCGAGATCATCATCAACATCATCCCCAACACCAGCACCATATCCATCTTCATCCAAATCTCATCTTACTATCGCAACTCATGTTGTAACTCGTACTACCTATCCTCTCTACTCCATCGGTGTTGATTACTACTTTGTGGTGAATGCTATTGAGTTTTGTTGGAGAAATATTATTATGTCCAGATTGTTTATCACATATTTATCCCCACTGATCATGATCTCTTTTATGTCTTGTGAGTAGTTACCTTAGTTCTTGAGGACATGGGGAAAGTCTTGTTGTTAGTAGTCATATGCTGTTGAAGTAATATGTGTTGTTTGATACTTAAGTTGCGTTGTCATTCTACTAGTGGTGTTGTGTGAGTCGAACACCCAACACTTCGCCTTATTAAGGACCTAGGGGAATACATTGTGTATAAAGAATGCTTATGGTGGGTTGCCGGAGTGACAGAAACCTGAACCCCAGTTCGCACGCTTTTGCATAAGGGAATAATGGATCCTCGATCGTATTGCTATGGTTAGGCTTTTGCCTTAAATTCTATCTTGTATTTGTGGATGCTTGCAAGGTGTTTAATCATAAGAGTGCATTCATCTTAGTCTAGAGAGTGCACTAGCATAGATCCACCCACCAACACTTATCAACACATAACATAATATCGATACGGAATATGGCGAAAGCACATGACTACCTCTCCCGTATGTCCTCGAGAACGCTTTAGTCTTTATAAGTTCAGTTGCTAGGCCTCTCCTTTGCTAAGAAAGGATTGGGCCACTTATTACTTTCAGTACCTTTTACATTACTTGCCTTTACATTCCTGTTGCTTATACCAAGAAAAACCCTAAAAGTTATCTTTGAGTGCTTGCAGTAATTTCTTGCTCAGAATCGCTTATCAATACCTTCTGCTCCTCGTTGGGTTCGACACTCTTACTTATCGAACACGCTGCAACAGATCCCTTACGGTTGAGGGTCATCAAGTACCGTTTTCTGGCGCCGTTGCCGGGGAGCGTAGCGCTATTGGTAAAGTGAAACTGGTAAGAAAGTCTTTTTATAATTCTGTTTTTATTTTTGCTATTTCTGCTCTTTGTCCTTATGGACAACCCTATCATTGGAGCGTTGCTTGCGGGAAGACGCCCCACACCTGTGGTGGTTGATCCTCCCCCTACTGAAATTGTGCCTTATAAAATACCAGCTGGCATTATCGATTATGTTTTGACTAATCGTTATGCAGGAGACAGACATCCCGGTGAACACTTGCTATATTTGTCACGACTATGTTCATTATTTAAGCTTGCAGGTGTATCGAGGGAGTTTTTCATGAGGAAATTGTTTGTCGTATCCCTTATAGATAAAGCTTCAGATTGGTATGGGCTTCTCGATAACTCACACTTGCTGGACTGGCAGGAGCTTATGTCTCTCTTTTATACTAAGTTTTATCCTCTTCATGAAATTCATCTAGACAGGAATTATATATATAACTTTAGGTCTCGTAACGGAGAAAGCATTGCTCAAGCTTGGGGGAGATTGAAGTCTCTAATGCTCAAATGCCCTATTCATAAGCTTCCCAAGGAAATTATACTTACAAACTTTTATGCCAGGCTTTCTCGTCAGGATAAGGAGATGCTGGACGCCTCCTCTAGTGGGGTATTTCAGAAGAAGAGTGTTGAAGAAAGGTGGGATCTCCTTGAAAGAATCCAGAGGAATACCGAAGATTGGGAAATTGATAAAGGTATTGAACCCGCTATAAATTATGAACATGATTATATTGAGAGCTATGTGGAAACTGATTACTTCAATACTTTTTGCTCTAAGATTGGTCTTGATTCCCATCTAGTGATTAATTTGTGTAAGAATTTTGCCTCTCACGTTGATTCTTTTAAAAAGAAGAAAGATCAGCACCATGCACCTTTTAAAGAACCACCTATTGATATTTATGTTGCTGAGCCTATTTTGCCTGCAGTTATATATGAAAAGCCTCCTTTTCCCATGAGGATAAAGGAGCACTCTCTTGTGACAGGCATAATAAATAAAAGTGAGAGAAGAGTTGATGAGCCTGAGGACCAGATCAGGGTCGATCCTCGAGTTGCATTGATTAAAGACCTTGTTACTGATGATGTTTTGGATTCCAATATAACTTTTTGAGCTGTTTCCACTAACCTTGTCACAGCCAAGAATAAAGGCCCAATTTCAGGTACTCCGGTGGTATCTGTTAAAATAGCAGATCACAATTATTATGGGCTATGCGATTTGGGATCGAGTGCAAGTGCTATTCCTTATTCACTTTATGAAGAAATCATCGGTGAGATTTCCCCTTGTGAACTTGAAGAAGTTGATGTTACTATTCATCTTGCAAATAGATCAACTATCTCTCCTATAGGAATTGTGAGGGATGTTGAAGTCCTATGTGGAAAGGTAAAATACCCTACCGACTTTCTGGTACTTGGTTCAGCCAGGGACAATTTTTGTCCCATCATTTTTGGTAGACCTTTTCTTAGAACTTGTGGAGCTATAATAGATTGCAAGAAAGGTAAAGTTTCTGTTGAATTCGATGGTGAGCCATATGAATTTAATTTTTCTAAGTTCTCTAAGCAGCCTCATGGTACTGATTTACCTAGTGATGATAAAATTATTGAAAGTATTACCTCTATTGCTATTCCCCCTGATGATCCCTTGCAGCAATACATGGAGGACCACGAGAATGATTTGCATATACAGGAAAGAAATGAACTAGATGAAATATTCTTGAGGCAGCCTGCTATCCTGAAGCACAACCTTCCGGTTGAACCTTTGGGAATTTTATCAAAACCAAAAGAAGACCCGGTGTTCGATCTTAAACCTCTTCCTGATACTCTCAAGTATGCTTATTTAGATGAAAAGAAAGTATATCCTGTTATTATCAATTCTAACCTTTCAGGATATGAAGAAGAGCGATTATTGGAAGTACTTCGTAAACACCGAGGCGCAATTGGCTATACCCTTGATGACATTAAGGGGATTAGTCCATCTATCTGTCAACATACTATCAACCTTGAGCCTGATGCTAAACCAGTTGTTGATCATCAACGACGGTTGAACCCGAAGATGATGGATGTCGTGAGAACTGAGATTCTCAAGCTTCTAGCCGCAGGTATTATCTACCCTATAGCTGATAGTAAGTGGGTAAGTCTGGTACATTATGTTCCTAAGAAAGGAGGTACAACTGTGGTTCCAAATGATAAAAATGAACTAATACCCCAGAGAATTATTATTGGATATAGAATGTGTATTGATTACAAGAAGTTGAACAAGGCAACCAGGAAGGATCACTACCCGTTGCCGTTCATCGACCAAATGCTTGAAAGGTTATCCAAAAATACCCACTTTTGTTATCTCGATGGTTATTCTGGCTTCTCTCAAATTCATGTTAACACTACCGATCAAGAGAAGACCACTTTTACTTGTCCTTTTGGTACTTATGCTTACAGACGTATGCCTTTTGGTTTATGTAATGCCCCTGCTACTTTTCAAAGGTGTATGTCTGCTATCTTTCATGGTTTCTGCGGGGATATTATGGAAGTCTTCATGGACGATTTCTCCGTCTATGGAACTTCATTTGACCATTGTCTTCACAACCTTAATAAAGTTTTGCAGAGATGCGAGGAGACAAATTTGGTACTCAACCACTTTATGGTTAATGAAGGAATTGTTCTTGGTCACAAGATTTCCGAAAGGGGAATTGAAGTGGACAAAGCCAAGATCGAAGCTATCGAAAGGATGCCCTATCCAAAGGACATCAAAGGTATTCGCAGTTTTCTCGTCATGCAGGTTTTTATAGAAGATTTATTAAAGACTTTTCTAAAACCTCGAGACCCCTCACTAATCTTCTCCAGATGGATGTTCCTTTTGCGTTTCATGGAAATTGTAAGGAAGCTTTTGAAATCCTTAAGAAAGCTTTAATAACTGCTCCTATAGTACAACCACCTGACTGGAATTTACCTTTTGAAATTATGTGTGATGCAAGTGATTTTGCTGTTGGAGCTGTTTTAGGACAAAGAGTTGATAAGAAATTGAATGTTATACATTATGCTAGTCAAACCCTTGATAGAGCTCAAAGAAATTATGCTACTACTGAGAAGGAATTCTTAGCTATAGTTTTTGCATGTCATAAGTTTAGGTAGTATATTGTTGATTCCAAAGTTATTATTCATACTGATCATGCTGCCATTAAGTATCTTATGACAAAGAAGGATGCTAAGCCAAGGCTTATCAGATGGGTACTCCTTCTTCAAGAATTTGATTTGCAGATTGTTGATAGGAAAGGGGAGGACAATCCGGTGGCGGATAATCTTTCACGAATGGAAGATATACTGCATGACCCCATTCTAGTTAACGATAGTTTTCCAGACGAGCAACTTGCCGTTGTAAAAGTACAACCTCTTTCCGATCCGTGGTATGCAGATTATGCTAATTTTATTGTTGCAAAGTATTTGCCTCCAGGTCTAACATTTCAGCAAAGGAAGAAGTTCTTTCATGATGTGAGGCACTACTTTTGGGATGACCCACATCTTTTCAAAGAAGGCCCCGACGGGATCGTGAGAAGATGCATTCTGGAACATGAGCAGAAGGACATTCTCCGACGGTGTCATGATAGTCCCTATGGAGGACATCATGCCGGTGAGAGGACTGCACATAAGGTTCTTCAATCAGGTTTTTATTGGCCTACTCTCTTTAAAGATGCTAGAAATTATGTTTTAGCTTGTGATAAATGTCAGAGAGTTGGTAACATTAGTAGAAGGAATGAGATGCCTATGAATTACTCACTAGTGATTGAACCTTTCGATTGTTGGGATTTTGATTTTATGGGTCCTTTTCCTTCTTCGCACAAGTACACTCACATTTTAGTAGCTGTTGATTATGTGACCAAGTGGGTTGAAGCAATCCCCACTGAAAGTGCTGATCACAAAACATCTTTGAAAATGCTTAAAGATGTAATTTTTCCTAGGTTTGGTGTACCAAGGTATCTCATGACCGATGGAGGATCACACTTCACGCACGGAGCTTTTAGAAAAGTTTTGGCTAAATACGATGTTAATCATAGAATTGCTTCACCATATCATCCTCAAACTAGTGGGTAGGTTGAGCTCACCAATAGAGAGATTAAGTTGATCTTGCAGAAAACAGTAAACAGAAATAGGAAGGATTGGTCAAATAAATTAGGAGATGCTTTGTGGGCATATAGAACTGCTTACAAAAACCCCATGGGCATGTCCCCCTATAAGATGGTATATGGCAAGGCTTGCCATTTGCCATTAGAGCTAGAGCACAAAGCTTTCTGGGCTATTAGAGAGCTTAACGCTGACCCAAAACTAGCTGGTGAGAAGCGTCTCATGAACTTGACTTCTCTAGATGAATGGAGAAGTGAAGCTTACGAGAGCGCTAAAATGTTCAAGGAAAAGGTAAAAAGGTGGCATGATAGGAAGATTCTGAAACATGAATTTAATGTTGGTGATAAAGTTTTGTTGTTTAGATCCCGTTTCAGGTTTTCTCCAGGTAAACTACTTTCCAGGTGGGAAGGACCATTTCATATTGAAGAAGTTTATCGGTCTGGTGCAATTAAGATTAATAATTTTGAAGGTACCAAACCTCAAGTTGTGAATGGGCAAAGACTTAAACATTACATAGCAGGAGACCCTGTCGATGTTGATGTGAATATAATATACACAACAACCCACGAAGAACATGTTGCAGCCCTGTTTCAGACGCCAGCAGAAGCAGAATAAAGAAAAGGTATGTAGTACGGTAAGAAAACACCGCAAACCATCATAAAAGTTCCGTATTACGAGTTTTTGTAAAATTAGTAAAATTCCGAGTCGAAGTGGAGCCGGAGACGACCACCAGGGAGCCCAGGCGCCCCCCTGGCGCGCCCCCCTGGGCCGCACCGGCAGGCCGCCTGGACACCCTGGAGCCCGTCTCCGACCCCGCTTTGGTCCGTTACCTTCCTTTCTGTGCATAAATTTTTTATATATATTTGCCAGGATTGTTCCGGCAACGTATCTTGCGATTTCGCGTGTTTTCTCTTCGATCTGTTTCTGCTAGGAAATCTTTCAGCTAAATTTATGTGCCATGGCTTCTCCAAGTTCCCCCAAGGACACGTTCGTCATCAACGTCATCAACCCTTACCTCGCCGAGGTGAAGAAGCACCCTCAGGTTGTTCAGATGAAGGAAGGCGTCCTTCATCAAGAAGATCTGAAGGGACCTATCAAGGAGGGGAGCGTCCAGGCCAGGCTGGAAGAAGTGGAGCAGGAAGTCTTCAAGTACAAGAAGATGACCGAGCGTGGTGTCGAAGCTAACTTTGACATCACCAACGAGCTGAAGAACTACTTTCTGAAGGAGATGAAGGAGATGTGGGAAAGAATCGCCGCGTCTGAAGACAGAATCATAGAACTCCAAGGGCAAATTAATGGTCTACATAACCAGAACTGTGAGTATGAACTAAGGTTTCTGCGCATGGGTTTGGGTGCTGAATGCAGGATCCAGGAGACGAGCTTTTCATATGAGACTGGAGAACCCCTTCCATGGAAGAGTTTCGCCAAGAATTACTTGATCAACGCCAACAAGGATGATGAGTGAAATCTCCTAGGGTAATGGCATTCCCTTGGCTTGTTCCAAGCTTGGGGGAGTGCCCGGTATCATTATCTTTACTTTTTGTCTTTTAGAAGTCAAGTAGAGTCGTATCATGTCTAGGGAAGTTATTATATGAGATAGGTATGTGCATTGAGGTCTATCACCCCTTTGGTGAAGAAGTGTATCCGAGAGTGTGGAGTCGTCTATGATGGAATATTAATGAGAAGTTTATCGGTTCTTTTTGCTGCACTCGGTATTCTCTTCACGCAATCGACCTTATATGATGATTCTTATGGGGAGTTTTGACCTTATGTCAGGTATGGCTATGAAACTTTTTTTAATCTTGGCAAACATAGTTTTGGTCATAACAACAAGCATGATTTTCTTAAAGTATCAACATAGCTAAAACCTTTATGTTATTATGCTTGAAGTGTTATGTTGACAAGGAAGACAACTTGATGTGTTATGCTTATTTCAATGTTCATGCTTTATATTGCTTTGCATCTTAGTCATCATCAATTGTCTTCTCTCTCAAAACCTTTGCTAGCCTAACTCTGTACTAAGCGGATTTCTGCTTGAGCATCCATACCCTTAAGCCAATACCTTCCATATGAGTCCACCATACCTACCTACTTGTGGTACTTCGTTACCACTCCCTAAAGTATATAATTTATGTGTTATCCTTAAATGTTCAAAATCTTTTATTTTGTGCCTCTGCTTTAGCTCATGAGGAAGTAGTAGTTAATTCATGATCTTTTTGAGTTGGACAAGCTTCACCCCGGGATTGCATGTATAATGTGCAAACCCATGACACGAAAAGGAACTGGCATTGAGTGCGCCCGGCTTAAAAATAATATAACAAACAAACCCTCCTTCACGCTTTGTTCATGAGAAATCAGAAAACTTTGGCAGTGATAAACAAAGGAGAATAAGAGGATGTTATCGTCCTCATACGGGAGCCGTTCCTCGAAACTTGTCCAGTTCAAGAAGTACTTGAGTTATCTATTAGCATTCTTTGAGAAATCATGCACCTCTCAAAACTTGTTTTCATTCTGTTTGATTTGAGGATAGCACATGAGTTTTCCCTACTACCCTAGAGCAGGGCCTATCTTTTAATTTTAAGTTGAGTCAGTTATTCCTACTTCCCTCTATTTCTCAAAGAGAGCAGACGTTTGATGTTGATAAGGATTCATTCATATAAAGCTGCATTAAGATTTGTCATATCATATCCTTGTTGACATTATCATTTGATAAGTAAGTTGTTTGTCATGCCCAGCTAAGGCAAATATCTTCCTTTGTGTTAACACTTTCACTTCTTGCTTATTAACATGTTATTTCAAAAAGCTTCAATTAATCCCATCAAAATATAAGAGCAAAAGTTAAAATTATTTGTTGTTCTTTGACCAAAGGACATGTTTGCCATGATATAATGAGTTTCCTTGGTCCTACTTTCGAATATAAGTGTTAACACTCTTTCATAAGAGCCTTATGAGTTGAAGATTGCTGCTGAAAATATTTGAGTTGGTGAAGAGACTATGATGCTTCTTGTCCGTATTCTATTTATCGACACTTCACTCTCTAAACTTGTGGACAGGTTTACCGAGTTCATACTTGCTTGGGGACAAGCGAGGTCTAAGCTTGGGGGTGTTGATACGTCCAAAATGCATCACTATTTTGTATCATAATTCATCCTTATTCATTGATATATTTCACGTTATGATGATGTTCTTATGTTGTTTTGGTCTATTTTACACAGTTTGCAACTTTCCGATGCCGGAACAGCAGACGCAGGATTCAGTAGGAAAAAGTGGATACTGAGTTGCTGAAGAAGAACACCTCCAAATTACCTGAAAATTGACGGGAGGTATTTTTCAGACGAATAACGAAGACACGCAAAAGGGGAGTCAGAGGGGGGCCATAGGGTGCCCATGCGGCCTGGGGGCGCGCCCCTCCCCCTGGCCGCGCCGGGGGGGCGCCTGGAGCCCCTGGCCCACCTCTGGTCGCCCCCTTTTGCATATATGTTCTCCGTCCTTCGAAAACCCTAGGCACGGGACTTTTTACGGAGTTCCGCTGCCGCTTCGAGGCGGAAACCTACAGAGAAGAAAAGGGCATATCCGGCGGGTAGATTCCGCCGGGGAGATCACCTCCCGGAAGGGGAGATCGTCGCCATCGTCATCACCATCGTCACGGGCATCATCGAGATCATCATCAACATCATCCCCAACACCAGCACCATCTCCATCTTCATCCAAATCTCATCTTACTATCGCAACTCGTGTTGTAACTCGTACTACCTATCCTCTCTACTCCGGTGTTGATTACTACTTTGTGGTGAATGCTATTGAGTTTTGTTGGAGAAATATTATTATGTCCAGATTGTTTATCACATATTTATTCCCACTGATCATGATCTCTTTTATGTCTTGTGAGTAGTTACCTTAGTTCTTGAGGACATGGGGAAAGTCTTGTTGTTAGTAGTCATATGCTGTTGAAGTAATATGTGTTGTTTGATACTTAAGTTGCGTTGTCTTTCTACTAGTGGTGTTGTGTGAGTCGAACACCCAACACTTCGCCTTATTAAGGACCTAGGGGAATACATTGTGTATAAAGAATGCTTATGGTGGGTTGCCGGAGTGACAGAAACCTGAACCCCAGTTCGCACGCTTTTGCATAAGGGAATAATGGATCCTCGATCGTATTGCTATGGTTAGGCTTTTGCCTTAAATTCTATCTTGTATTTGCGGATGCTTGCAAGGTGTTTAATCATAAGAGTGCATTCATCTTAGTCTAGAGAGTGCACTAGCATAGATCCACCAACCAACACTTATCAACACATAACATAATATCGATACGGAATATGGCGAAAGCACATGACTACCTCTCCCGTGTGTCCTCGAGAACGCTTTAGTCTTTATAAGTTCAGTTGCTAGGCCTCTCCTTTGCTAAGAAAGGATTGGGCCACTTATTACTTTCAGTACCTTTTACATTACTTGCCTTTACATTCCTGTTGCTTATACCAAGAAAAACCCTAAAAGTTATCTTTGAGTGCTTGCAGTAATTTCTTGCTCAGAATCGCTTATCAATACCTTCTGCTCCTCGTTGGGTTCGACACTCTTACTTATCGAAAACGCTGCAACAGATCCCTTACGTTTGAGGGTCATCAGGCGGAGACGTTCGCCGGGGGCGCGGCGACGTTCTCCGAGGGACGGGATCGGGCTGCGCCGGTTGTCGGGGACGGG
>LR738710.1:793529761-793573382 GCA_902687465.1 Secale cereale | reverse complement strand
GGCGCATGCCCCCGATCCAGATCGGGATGGAGAGTGGGATCGTGGGAGGAGTAGGGGGTGGTAGTGGGCTAGGGTTCGGTTGCTCGGGGGGAGTTATGGACAGGGGGGTGGCCGGTTGGGCCCGGCCTGGTGGCCAGCTAGGTCACGGCCCAGCAGGGGTTTTTCCCTTTTTTCTGTTCCTTTTGTTTTGTTTACTTTTTACTTTTCTTATTTTTCTTTTCTCCTTTCTTTAAGTTCCTAATTATTATAATAATATTAAAATACCAAAGTGGCACCTAAATTGATGTTACAAATTATGTCACAACCACAAAAAGGTTTATCCCAAAATAATATAGTTTAGGATTTTACCAAATATAAAAGGCATTTAATTAATGGTTTTAGCTACTGTTTTAATTTCTTTAGTGCATTAGAATATTTCATAAAAATGGGGTTTCACCACCAATATTACTTATGAATTATTTGTCACTTTCAGAACATTTTAGTTTTATTGTTTTGGAAACTTTAACTGTTCGACGTGATTTTAAATTTGAAATTTGAACGGGATTTGTATCATAGCAAGATTAGTAACAGTAATCGTGCTGACGTGGCATCATTAGCGGAGGGTTACTGTAGCTTAACTATCCGGGCGTCACAACGCCTTTGTCCTCGCTCCTCTGTTCCCGATCGGGGAGGCAGCGAGGATGAAGAAGACAGGCACGAGGAGAGAGGGATGGATAAGGCGGACCCCACCTGTCAGCTGCTCAAGGCCCGGCCCCGCGCTTGCCAGCGTCGATAAGTGGAAACGTACTCCTCTGAGTACGCTTTCCCTTACCGAAGGCGTATTCCATTTCTTCTTCGGGCAAGAATGCGCTTTCCTCTCTGGAAAACGTATTATCAGACAAGGCGCGTTCTGTTTTTCCTATTGCGGGCCTGTTTGTGATGATTTTATTACAGATAGGTCCCTGGTAGAAAAACCTTCATATCTTTTTACTCGTAACTCCAAACAAGGTGAATCCAAAGCCCACTTCTTCGTTTCGTCGAGCCCGTTCCGTTGCCATCATTTTCATTATGTTCCAACATTCTGAAAATGACCATTTTGCCCTTGCCGTAAACAGCCCCCTCCGAGAGAGAACTGTTTCCGATGATTCTTTCCGCGGCTTCACCGCACTTCTTCCCGGAGTATCCCATCACCCGGAGTCAAGCCACAATAACCACTTGCATGATAGTCATGCAGTAGCCATGGTTTCTACTTGAACATTTAATAAAAGTTTAATGTGATCTGTCTGCTTATTTGCTACTACTGCCATTGTTTCGGTTATAGTCGTGGTTTCATGTTCACTGTCATGATATGATCTGATGCTTTTGTTGTTAGTATCATTTTTCACATGTTACGCTTGGTAGTAGAAATACATGCTAGTAGTAGTCTTGATGCATGCTTGTTGTACCGTGATATGCATGTTCCGTTGCAACTAGTTAGTTACATGCTTACTTGGTAGTGTTCTTGCTATGTTCATGCATGGTATTTATTGTTGATGCTAGTATGCTCTTGCATGATATTTATTTATGATGCTAGTAGTCATGTATGCCATGAGTAGCGTTATACTTGTGATATTCATGCTAGTCAGTATGCCATGTTCATTTGGTTAAATATTTCATCGTGGTTAACTGGTTATGCTCGATGATTAGGTGCATCTTCATGCTTATGTTGATATCATGCTCATGCATTGTAGTTGCATCATGTAATTTTATTATGACTCAACTTTTTACATTCAAGTTTAACCGGATTAAATTGAACTTGAACAACTGTTGGCTGAGTCATGGTGCGACCAAATCGAGCTGACCAGTGCAGCCACACTTACCTTTATGGGAAGGTCCTAACTGAGTCTATTGTCATGCCTCTCGCCAGTGCCTCCAACAAGGGAAGGTTATGGACACGCGTTACCATGATCAGGTAGGCGGACATAACCTTGTGTGACCGTTGTTGTGCTTGTTTTGAGCTCGGGTCCCCGTTTGGGACCGTTTGGCCACGACGGTGGTCGTTGTGTCTTTGGTAGACACGGGGCCACCCAGGACTAGCCCAGTGGGGAGTGAGTTGGAGTGGCCGGGAGAGTGTCATGACAGTAGATCGGTTTTGTCAGAACGCCGTTGGTCCACCCGAATGGGAGAACGAGGCCATGGGTTCTGTGGTGTGGGTACAGTGTGCTACCTCTGCAGAGTGTGTGTGTTAAATCTATCGATAGCCGTGCCCGCGGATAAGGGCCCAGTTCGTGTCGGTCACACCGTGAGTCAACAGTAATAAAAATAATAACCTGATTAATAACAACCCAAGTTCGATAATGAGATAAGTTGTTTGTGATCACCGGAATGATCACTAGGGTATCCAGGATACCGAGTGTGGGATATTTGTGATGTTGTGCGAGAGTCAATGGTAAAGATCAAGCTCTTGGTGGTCATTTAATGATTACTACGATATTGTTTATACCAAGCTTGATTTGATCCTGAGATGATCATGTGATGTCCGTGTTGGTAAGTTTGTGTATGTGATGGTTACGAAATAACCCGAGCAGAGTAAGTTGGTGCATGTTAGTATCATCATACTCGTCTGTTCATGCTATGCCTGTACTAGTTGTATCATGTTCAGTTGTGCACGCCATGTTGTTCTGTTAGTGTCAGGGATATTACTAGCAGGTATGAACAGGCTAGTGTAAACCGGATTACTGTAGTATATTTGTATCATTGTAATATTTAGTAAAGGCTACGGCCCATGAGATCTTAGGGCCGATATATAGAGTTACGGTTTGTAAACCGCCTGATCGTGTAACTTGAGAGATAAGGAAGAAAGAACAGAGACCGATAAGGAAGAAAGAACAGAGACCGAGGAGAACACGAGTATGAGCCGGCCTCGAGACTCTGTAAACCGGACCGGGCGTCGCCTCTATATAAAGGGACGACCCGGCGACGGTTCAAGGGGAAGCAAGAAACAACCCGTCGAGACACAGGCAAGCGATCCGCTCCCTGTTCATCGACGCCCAAGCAATACCAAACCAAACTAGACTTAGGCTTTTACCTTCATCGAAGGGGCCGAACTAGTATAAACCCTCTGTGTCCTTTGTGTGCTTTTTAACCCCTTCAAGCTAACCTGTGCGATGGTTCCATCACTAAGTCCGTTAAACCGTACATCTGCCGTGTTAATTCCACGACAGTTGGCGCCCACCTTGGGGCCTCCGCACGATGGTTTCGAGTTCTCGAAGGGCAGCTTTGAAGGGCTCAAGGGTTACGCGGTCGGCCGGATGACCAAGAGTCATCGCGGCCGGATCTACATCGACGACGCAGGCTGGGGACCGGAGGCCGATTCAATCGAATATGGGTACCGGGTTCCCTTCGACGGCATCCACGTCTTCATTGGCAAGATTAGCGAACCGGGACCTGAGCCGGACATCTTCCCCAACATCGTCGAGCCGGCTCAGCGTGCGAGATCGGCCCGGGTTCAGCCCGCCATGAAGCACGTTTTCGTTGGAGCGGTTCACGGAGTCCTAGCCGAGGACGGATCGGAGTCCGGTGGCGGGACAGTTATCTATTCCGACGATGAATCTTCATCCGGAGAGACTGAGTCTTTGTATCAGTTGCGGGACGGCCGGTCTAAGGGTGAGTCCGACGGAGACAGTATTCCGGGCCCCTTTGACCCGCCAAACCGGGTGGCAGTCTTTATGGCCGGTTCACAATCCACGCCGTAGTCAACGGTGATCGGGGCGACAGCAGAAGCTGGAGCAGGGGGGAGCGGCCAGGCCCTCTCGCCCGCTGACGTTCTATCCACCTTGGTCGAGGAGTTTACAGCCCGAGCCATGGCAGAGGTAGCTCCAGCAGACAAGGAACAACATGATGCAGAGCTCCTTCAGCTAAAGGGCCGGATTGATCAAGCAAGGGAAAATCTGAAGGCAGAAAAGGCTATGATAGCAATGAGGCAGGCAGAGCTGAATGATCAGGCTTTTCATCTAAGGGTGGAGCAGGCCTCTACACAGGGAGTAAGGAGTCGGAAGTACCAGCATCGTCTACCGCCGGTTTACGAGGCGACGGATCTTTTCAGGACACCCGGAGCGGGGACCAGCAATGATCCGGCTTTAAACCGGAGGGTAGCACCAGCGAGGGATGAGCCGGTTTAGCAGCCTACTGCGGAGCAAGATCGGCGGATCACGTCTGCACCTCACGTTTCTACCCCTCCGGGTCATTATTCAAATCCTTTGGATAACATCATTGCTGCTGCTGCACGCTTGGCCGCTTTACCCGTTGAGGGGACATCTCCTGTGGCATTGGAGGCACTCAGGGTCAAGGATCTACTTAATACGGCATTAACACAACAGCAAGCATATTCTTATAGCAGGGAGAGGCTCCATTCAACACCGCGTCACAGCCGGAGTTACACTAGGCATTGGGAGGAACCAGAAGTGTCTAGTAGTGAATGCAGGCGACATCGTCACAGGCAGAATAATCCGGCGGGTGCAGATGCACAAGCTCAGCATGTAAACCGGGTTAGATCGGTGACCCATGAGGAGGTTTGTCAAACGATGCCGGTTCACACAGCCACAGCCGAGGCAGGAGTCACAACGAGTTCCTTTGGGATGCCATGTCTTATCCCCGCTTTACGGAGTGTGAAGTTGCCCAAGGATTTCAAAGGTCCGCGTAAAGTGCCTAATTACACAGCGGATTTGGCTCCAGAAGCTTGGGTTGAGAGTTACGAGATGGCCATGGAGATGCTGGATGTAGATGAAGTGGCTTGTGCAAAATACTTTACTATGATGCTTGAAGGTACAGCCCGGACCTGGCTAAAGGGTTTACCCCCTAATTCTATCGGGTCATGGGGAGAGCTACGTCGCCAGTTTATCAAAAATTTCAAGGATACGTGCAAGCAGCCGATGTCAATAGTGGATCTAGCAGCCTGTGTGCAAGGAGAACAGGAATCTACAAGTGCATGGGTGCGGCGAGTATCAGAGATCTTGCATTCTTCGAATGGTATCAATCCCAGTACGGCAATAGTAACATTGGAAAACAATTGCCGGTTTGAGTCTCTAAAGTTAAAACTAGGACGGCTGAAACGGGATTGTAATGATATGGGAACTCTCATGAGCGCTCTGGTGAAGTACGGGGACTCCGACAACAGTAAATATCCAGAAGCAAAGGGAGACAAGGCTGGAAAGGTCAATAAGCCTGGTAAACCGGCACAGATTAATCCAGCTGGTACCAGTTTCTTAGGCAAGCGAAAGGCAGAGGGTGGCTCTGATTTCGTGGCCAATACCCAAGTTCAAGGGGGTTTTCAGCGCAATCGGGGCAAACCACTTCCACAAACCGGCGGAGGGGATGTTAGTTGGGACCAGGAGTTAAGTCAGCCTTGTCCGAAGCATAGCACAAGGGAACGACCAGCAAAACACACTATAGGAGAATGCAAGCCCTTGATGGAAGCCGTAATGAGCCGCTTCAACTCTAATAATAGGCCCCCAAATGGCGGTTCAGGCCCGGGGTTCTATGGTCCGGGTCACCAGGGGAACGGCTCCGGATCAGGATATCGTGGCAACAACAGTGGTTATCATAAACGGGTCAATAATCAATATGGTCATGGTGGTTACAATAACCAGGGCAATCAGCCGCATGGTCAAGGTGGTTACAATAACCAAGGCAACCAACAGCAGGGTCAAGGTAATCACAATAACCAAGGAAATCAGCAGCGTCAGCAACAACAGCAGCAATCCGGATATCAGAGTAATCCGAAGGAGTTGAGTAGTGGGCAGTATCATGTGTTTACCACGAGTTTGTGTAAACGGGATCAAAAAGTTTTGAAGTGGGCGGTCCACGCGGTTGAACCGGCGACGCCGCAATTCCTACGTTGGTCAGAGCAGCCCATCGTGTGGAGCAGGGAAGACCACCCGATGCGAGTTGATAATCCGGGCCACTTGGCCTTGGTAGTAGCACCACAGGTGGGTGGCTACAAGTTCACTAAAGTTCTCATGGACGGCGGCAGCAGCATCAATATCTTGTATTATGAGACACTCCGTCGCGTGGGGCTGACGGATAAAAAGCTAAGGCAATCAAACACAGTGTTTCATGGGATAGTGCCAGGTAAGTCAGCTTACCCAGTTGGGAAAATTGACCTAGAAGTTACCTTTGGAGATGAACGGGATTCCAGGTCAGAGATGATAACTTTTGAAGTCGTTAAGATCCGGAGCCCTTATCATGCTCTGTTCGGGAGGACGGTTTATGCCAAGTTTATGGCCAGGCCGTGTTATGTTTACCTGCAGCTCAAGATGCCGGGTCACAAAGGCACAATCACGGTTCATGGAAGTCGCAAGATTGCGTTGGAGTGTGAAGAGGGAGACGCTGCTTACGCAGAGGCAATGTGTGCTACCGAGGAGTTGAAGTTTTATAAGGATAATGTTGATCCGGCAGACATGACCCCTTTGAAGAAGCCGACTATGGAGCATGATCCGGCATTGAAATTTAAATCGGCGGAGGAGACCAAGCAAGTTGATTTTGTGCCAGGCGATTCATCCAAGCAGTTCACTATCAGCGCTAACCTTGATCCCAAATAGGAAAGCGCGCTCATCGAGTTCATCCGTGAGAATCGGGATATCTTTGCATGGAAACCTTCTGACATGCCAGGTATACCGAGGGAACTCGCTGAGCACAGCCTTAACATTGATCCAAAGTTTAAACCGGTTAAACAGTATCTGCGCCGCTTCAACGAAGAAAGGCGCAAGGCTATAGGAGAAGAGGTCGCCAGGCTTTTGGCTGCAGGGTTCATAGTTGAAGTTTTTCATCCGGAATGGTTGGCTAATCCGGTACTGGTGTTAAAGAAGAATGGAAAGTGGAGAATGTGTGTGGACTACATAGACCTCAACAGAGCTTGTCCAACCGATCTTTTTGCTCTCCCACGCATTGATCAGATCATCGATGCTACAGCAGGATGTGAGCGGCTAAGTTTTTTGGATGCATACTCGGGATATCACCAGATCAAGATGGCAGTTAAAGACCAGGAGAAGACAGCTTTCATAACTCCTTTTGGTGCTTTTTGCTATGTATCTATGCCTTTTGGGCTCAAGAGTGCCCAAGCAACTTATCAGCGTTGCGTACAGAACTGCCTTAAGGGGCAGATAGGGAGAAATGTTCATGCTTATGTGGATGATATTGTGGTGAAATCAAGAAAGGAGGAGACGCTGATAGAGGACCTCAAGGAGACTTTTGACAATCTTCGGACATATAAGATGATGCTTAATCCGGAGAAGTGTGCTTTTGGTGTTCCGGCAGGAAAGCTCCTTGGGTTTTTGGTATCAAACAGAGGAATAGAAGCTAATCCAGAGAAGATCAAGGCAATCACATCTTTGACTAAACCGGCTTGCATTAATGATGTTCAGCGCATCGCTGGCCGGATCACAGCATTGAGCCGGTTCATTAGCCGTTTGGGGGAGAAGGCGATTCCGCTTTATCATATGCTGAGAAAGACGGGTCGGTTTATATGGAGTGATGAGGCAAATACTGCGTTTGAGGATTTGAAGCGACAGCTGGCAAGGCCACCAGTCCTGGCTGCCCCTGTTGATAATGAGCCTTTGTTGTTATATGTCGCCGCCAACACACGGGCAGTTAGTGTGGCAATCGTGGTCTACGCAAGGAAGCAGGGAAGGAATATCCGGTTCAGCGTCCAGTCTATTACGTCAGTGAAGTACTCATTGAGTCTAAGCAGAGGTACCCACATTGGCAGAAGCTGGTATATGGTGTGTTCATGGCAAACCGGAAGTTGAAGAATTATTTCCAAGGCCATCCAATAACTGTTGTTAGCTCAGCACCATTGGGGGATATAATCCAGAACAGGGAAGCTACAGGCAGAGTGGCGAAGTGGGCCATTGAGCTCAGCCCACATGAATTGATGTGCCACGCACCGCTATCAAATCTCAAGCATTGGTGGATTTCATCAATGATTGGACAGAACTGCAAACACCAGAGGAGAAGCCGGATCTTACATACTGGACAATCCACTTTGACGGTTCAAGGCAGTTAGAAGGCTCGGGGGCTGGAGTTGTTTTAACTTCCCCGCGAGGGGATAAGTTTTGTTACGTCCTCCGTTTATTATTTCCTTGTACTAATAATGCAGCAGAGTATGAAGCATTACTTCATGGCTTGCGGATGGCCAAGGAGATGAACTTGAGCCGGGTCAAGTGTTTCGGCGATTCAGATTTGGTGGCACAGCAAGTATGAGGCAAGTGGGATTCATGAGATCCTCTCATGGCAGCCTACAGACGAGAAGTGGAAGCAGTTGCAGGATATTTCAAAACGTATCAGGTGGACCACATAGACCGGCGAAGGAATGAAGCAGCCGATGCTTTAAGCCGGCTGGGTTCTCAGCGTAAACCGGTACCACCGAATACTTTTTTGGATGAGCTGCACAGTCCATCAGTTCAAGTATCGTCGGAGGAAGACTTAGCTGTTCCTGATCCAGAGGCACAGCTAGTTGCGGCACTTCATGTTATTCCGGATTGGACGTTGCCCTACTTGGCGTATTTGAGCCGAGGAGAGCTGCCGGACGACGAGATCGAGGCACGACAGATAATCCGGCGTTCAAAGTCCATGACAATTGCAAACGGGGAACTTCATCATCGCAGCGTATCTGGAGCATTTCAGCGGTGTGTATCAGCTGAGGAAGGTTGTGATATTCTTCGTGAAATCCATGAAGGGGATTGTGGTCATCATGTCGGTTCAAAATCTTTGGTGGCTAAAGCTTTTCGACACGGGTTCTATTGGTTGACAGCTCATGCTGATGCGGCGGATCTAGTCCGAAAGTGTGATGCTTGTCAGAAGTTTTCACGACGTGCTCTTGTTCCGGCACAGGAGCTCCGGATGATACCGATAACTTGGCCGTTCGTGACTTGGGGGCTTGATATGGTTGGACCCATTAAGCGATCCCAAGATCAAAAGACTCATCTACTGGTGGCTGTGGATAAGTTTACAAAGTGGATCGAGGCAGAACCTGTGAGAAAGTGTGATGCAGCAACAGTAGTTAAATTTATCAAAAAGATAATTTTCCGGTTTGGCTTTCCACACAGCATCATCACAGACAATGGCACCAATTTATCTAAGGGTGAGATGGAAGAATTTTGTCAACGGGAACACATTCGCCTAGATGTATCTTCTGTGGCCCACCCTCAATCCAATGGTCAAGCTGAAAGAGCAAATCAGGAGATTTTGCGTGGTATCAAGCCCCGACTTATGATTCCTTTGCAAAGAACACCTGTGTGCTGGGTTGAGGAGTTACCTTCTGTCCTTTGGAGTATCAATACTACGCCAAACCGGTCCACAGGTTACACACCCTTCTTTATGATATATGGTGCTGAAGCGGTACTTCCAAGTGATATCCGTCATGATTCACCAAGGGTGACGGCCTATGTTGAAGCGGCCAATGAGCAGGCGAGACAAGACAGTTTGGACCGGCTGGATGAAGAGCGTGATATAGCAGCAGCACGGTCTGCGATCTATCAACAAGATTTGCGGAGATATCATAGCCGCTGGATCAAGACAAGGACGTTCCAGGAGGGAGACTTAGTACTTCGGCTCATCCAAGATCAAACAGATATGCACAAGCTATCCCCGCCTTGGGAAGGGCCCTTTGTGGTCAGCAAGAATTTGCACAACGGGTCATATTACCTGGTGGACGTTCGAGAACACAAGGACTCACGGACATCGGAAGAAGAGACAAAGAGGCCGTGGAACACCGCCCTCTTGCGGCCCTACTATACCTGAGCCAGGAGCTCCATTGTATCCTATGTATATATTATGATTAATGAATAAACCGGCACCCTCGGTAAACCGGGGGCTCAGCCTTTTTTCCAATACAAGTATCTTATGGGGACAACCATACATGTATTATCATATGTCATATTTGAAACAAATCGATCGGTTTAAACTGATTTTGCAGGGCATATGCACTCAGGAGCAATAACTCACTGAAGAGCTTTTTTCAAGCATAAGGTCGTATCAGGACCAAAGAGGACACTTCATAAAGGCCCTCTGGATGGTACCCGCATCCAGTGATTGGCTAAGTTTCATAAAAACCCTCTGGATGGTACCCGCATCCAGTGATTGGTTAAGTTTCATAAAAGGCCCTCTGGATGGTACCCGCATCCAGTGATTGGCTAAAGTTTTTCCTATGGTTCTACGGGAACCATAGAGGCCCTCTGGATGGTACCCGCATCCAGTTATTGGCTAAAGTTTTTCCTATGGTTCTACGGGAACCATAGAGGCCCTCTGGATGGTACCCGCATCCAGTGATTGGCTAAAGTTTTATATGGCCAGCAGGGGGCAGAATGGTACCCGCATTCTAGCTTAACCCCTGTTGGTCGTATCCGGCTCCTATGGATGGTACCCGCATCCATCGACAGGCCCTCTGGATGGTACCTGCATCCATTGATTGGCTGAACCTTGCTTTGCGCCTGGCAGCTCGTAAAAAGCCTCGACTACATGGTTTTATTTGCAAAACTTGCATTTCTGGTGTTTATGTTTTATGGTTTTTTAATCCGAAGTGGGACAACTCACGAAGTTGACCACGTAAGTTCAAACGTCTGGGTCATGAACACCAGCATAAGTTCAAAAAGTCTGGGTCATGAACGCCAGCATAAGTTCAAAAGTCTGGGTCATGAACACCAGCATAAGTTCAAAGTCTGGGTTATAAATACCAGCAAGAATTAAACTGGCGTTCATCATAACTCGGAACAATCATCAGGCAGAAACAAAGTAAGGAGCCAAGCATGATCTAAACCGGTGGCTTCTATAAAGACCCGGGATTATTATTGGGTCTATCAAAAGACTCCCTTCAAAAAGGCAAAATTCGCCGGATTAAGAGTATCAAGCATACTTGATCTCAGGTATAAAGTTATTTCTGATATAAGTATACACTTGTTTGATATATTGTGAGAACAATTTAATTTGTCCAGCGGTAAACCGCTAGGACATATCTTCAGTGTTATCTATGCAGGAACATATAATATGCAGAACAACCCATATTAGATCAGACTTAAATTGGCAACGTCAAAACAAGAAGTTGGAATATCCAGATCAAGATGAATAATGTTTTATACTATCCTATTACAAGGAATAGCAGGCCTGAACGGATTAAAGATTGTCCGGCAACATGAGACTGCAACTACAAAGACATACTATGATCTACGCTTCTTCCTGCTGCGACAGCTGGGGATCAACTTGTTCCGGAGTCTCTTCATCTTCTTGAAGCGGCTGGAAGTCGGGGACGCACCAGTCGATTTTCGTTAAGGCACGAAAGTACATCTCCTCATTGATGAGTTCAGACGGATCAATATCAGGGGTGAAAATATGAGGGCACACTGGTGGGATTAGATTGACGGTGTCATAAACCGGCCGATCCACCCGCTCGTTCTGTAAATCATATCCCGGATGATACCTGGACAAATCTGTTTCGGCAGCCAGCTTGCTCGCGAGAGGACGCATCTCCTTAGTTAAAGCATGAAGATCTTTTGCAGTAAAAGCTGATCCGTCTTCTTTAGTATTTGGATACGCATTCAAAGCTTCTTCCGGATCAAAGTCCGGAACCCACGCTTTCGCTCTGGTAAGCGCCATGTGGGAACCGGCTCGAGCAGCAGACTTCTTAACTTCCTCCAAACGCACTGGCAAAACAGACAACTTTTCTAATGTGCCTTGGATGGTAGTGGGGGCCGGTTTATTGAAAGACATTGCGCTTATGACCCTTTGAGCGCCGGAATACAGCTGCTCGACCAGAGTATAAGATGCCTTGAGTTTTTTCCGTAAGTCATCCCCAAGATGGGTGACACGGCGCCCTACATATAATTATCACAATTAAACTGGAACGGATTAAAGATGGCGAGAATGAAAACAGGAATGCGGATTGTGTACTTACCGAAGACAGCAGAAGTCATCAACTCTATTTGCCGCTTTAGACCGGTCAACTCTTCAGTCACCGGATTAAGGGCTTCCTCAGCGTCCTTTGCCCTTTTTCCCAAATCCTTTTTCTGAACCTCAAAGGCGGTCCGCTCTTCTTCAAAGAATTTCTTCAGCTGTTCAGCTATTTTTAAGCTCAGCGCCAAATCTTTCTTGGCCTTAGAAGCAACAGATTCTGTTTCAGTAAGTCTGTTCCGGAGTTTAGCGATCTCTTCAGCTCTCCGGTTCAAATCAGCCTGCAAAGAAAATCAAATGGAACAAAAGCAAAAGTAAGACAAGTCTCAAGCACACAAGCAAGTTGTCTACTTGACACTTGGGGGCTAATGGGCAGTTGAAGTGTCAAATGATAGCAATTTAAAGACAAGTCTCAAGCACACAAGCAAGTTGTCTACTTGACACTTGGGGGCTAATGGGAAGTTGAAGTGTCAAATGATAGCAATTTAAAGACAAGTCTCAAGCACACAAGCAAGTTGTCTACTTGACACTTGGGGGCTAATGGATAGTTGAAGTATCAAAGGAAAATTCATACAAGTCTCAAGCACATAACCAAGTTATCTACTTGATACTTGGGGGCTAATGTAAGATCAGTTGTCCAAGTTATAAGTACCGGTTCACCTTCTACGCGTAGCTAAACCGGAACTTGGGGGCTACTATGATATAGATAGAAGCACATCAAAAGCAAAAATCAAAAGCAAAGGATTACCTCATACTTGTCTTTCATCAGGTTAACCAAGCCCGCTTCATAATCTCGACTACTATGAAGACGGTTCAAGTACCCGGAATAAAGCTCCTGAGCACTCATATCGGCAAGGCTAGACAGTTCTGTACTCCATTTGCCCTTTTCTTGATGCAACTTCTCCGCTTTAGCCGTATGTTTGGCTAGGACAGTGGGCTCAGCGGGAGCGGTGTAAGCTGTGCCGATTACTTGGACTTCTGAAGAAGCAGTCGTTGGTGGTGGGGTGGCAGTGTGAACCGGACTGGCAGGAGCCGGATTGGTCCGAGGAGAATTGGCCCGGGCAGGACTTGCCGGTTCACGAACATCCTCAGTATTGGGATTCTCAGGCGCAGTGGTATGATCCATAGGAGCGGGATCTTCAAGCGGCATTGTGGGCTCACCTTCTGGAGGGACGGTTGTATCCGGATCAACCGCCGGATCATCAATAGCAGCCTCAGCTGTTGGTTTGTTGGCTTTCGCCTTTTTGCTGGGTTTAGGCTTGCTGAAAGGAATTGGAAAAAGAAGTCAGAACTGTAAAGAAAAGTGCAATCATAAACCGGATAAATTAAAAGACTTACCCTGGGACAGTTTTCAGGGGTGGGAGTTGTGTGGCAGTTGATTCGCCGGAAGAATATAAGGGAGTATCCTGATAATCAGGGTCAGACGGTTTAAGCGGTTTGCGTATAAGCCCGGCCTTGGGATGAAGAAGAGTTGGAGAGAGTATAACCTCAGAGCGGCGCCTCCGAGCTGGAGTAAGAGAGATTCCAGATGATTCAACTGCAAGGCCGCTATGGCGGGTAGTCCGGCGAAGGGCTTCATGTTGCTGTTTCTTCAAAAGAAAATTGGGATCCAATTGAGCATAAGGGTGAGAAAACTGATATTTCCGGACTGTCCGACGACTTTTTTGTGGAAGTGGTTCTGAATCGGAAGAAAGGATAGTTACCTCAATTTCGGCCGGTTTATCTCCTTCAGCCACTCCTGTGAAAAGTTACCGTTAAATATAAATATGGTTAAAAAGTAAATAAGTCATAGTCGGGTTAATTCATACCTCGGAGTCCGGATCATCATCTTCAGCGTGTGAACCAGAAGCAGCAGCCGCCTTTCTCTTCTTGATAGCGAAAGCTTTCCGGTGCGGCTGTTTTCCGGCCTTTTCCTGAGGTTTCCTCTTCCAAAAAGGATCATCAGCCTGTTCAAAAAGATGAAAGATAATTGAAAGAACGGTTTAAAGGAACGGATTACAAACATAAGAAGGAAAGCAAGACTTACAGCAGGCAGCTTGTTTTTCTTGTAGTATGGAGCCAATCCGGTTTGGCTACATTCGTCTAAGGAGACATTGAGCATCTTCTTAGCTGATTCAATAACTTCCGATTCGGAAAGTTTTTCCTTGGAAAACCGTTGAGGATCATCCGGTTTACCAGAATATTTATTCATCAAGCTTGGGCGCGGGCTCAGAGGAAGGATACTCCAAGAAAGCCAGCAACGCGTAAAATCTACTCCGGTTAAGCCGTTGGCCATAAAGGCCTTTAGCCTAGCAAGTTGAGAAGCAAACCGGGGCCGCTCTGAGGAGCTGAGGCGCTGCGGCAACGGGTGGTCCTCCAGAAGACGGTGCTCGCGATAACCCGGCAGTGGGTTTTCCCCTTCAGGTGAAGTGTCAATACAATAAAACCAAGACTTGTTCCACTCCTTGGGGTGCGTGTGGAGAGCGGCATGAGGAAAAACTGCGTCTCTCCTTTTCTGAATACTGACCCCGCCCAGTTCTTGATGAGGTCCACTCGTAAACTCAGTACGCTGGTTCAGGTGAAAGAAGTCCCGGAACAGGTCGACAGACGGCTCTTCTTGCAAGTACACCTCTGAGAAAACTTGAAAATCACAGACGTTGGAAACAGAATTGGGACCTATGTCCTGAGGGTGAAGTTGGAAGGCGGAAAGCACATCCCGGAAGAACTTTGAACCGGGAGGAGTAAAGCCTCGAGCAATGTGGTCAAAGAAGACAATAATTTCCCCCTCTTTGGGAGTAGGAGGGCATTCATCTCCTGGAGCCCGTCACTTTAAAACGGATTGAGGGCCTAAAGTGCCAATTGCGGCATCATTTGCTAAATCTTCTTCCGTAATAATGGAAGGAACCCAGTTGCAAGAGACAAACGGTTTGGCCATAGCAACAGAAGAACAAGTGCTGAAAGGGTAAAGTGTAAACCCGGATTATTCGAATACAGTGGCATAAACCGGAAGATATATGCAAAGATTACGCAACGGTTTAGACAAAGGAACTAATGATATGGCTAACCCGGCAATAAACAGGAAAATGTATTACTACCGGTACATGACAACAAAAGAGAAAGAGCTAAACCGTCGCGTTTATCATTGAATTTTTACAGAAGCAGCATATGACTGCTTAAACCGGAGAATACTTTACAGATTTACAAAGGTGAAGAAACAGGTTTTTTCACAAACAGCTAAAGTAAAACAGATCTGAGCACCCAGGAAAAGGAAAGGTAAATACAAGACTATTACAGGAAGAACTATAAGAATTTTATACAAAGCAGATGAATCTAAAGGGCAAGATCTAAAGCATACAGCAGCGGAACAGAAGCAAGTTTAAAGAGCAAGATTTAAAGGCTGAAATTTCTGCGAACTTGGCGTCTACAATGAACAGACGAAGCTACCACTAAGGTTTAATGGCGGAGATGCGAGTAAGAACCCTAGAGCTATGGATCTACAGCGAGGAAGATGACATACCTGGAACAGCAAAAAGCGGCGGCGGAGTCTCTCTGGTCACGCTCAGGTCGATGCAGCGGACGGCGAAGACGTGAGCTCGACGGACGACGGAGGAGACTTGAGCTCGACGGGCGGCGACGGAGTCTTGAGCTTGGGCAACGGAGGAAGGAGAACGAACGGAAGGAGATAAAGAACAGAAGCAGCGGTATTTATAGAAGGGCAGAGTTGAAACGACAGGCGTGAGATTTTAGGAGGCAGAAGATTGGATAAAGATCCTCTGTCGCCTCGATTCTTGGGATGGCCTTTAAACAAAGCCGATAGACAGCTGGGTGCGTTAAATGCGGAAGTGATGTCACGGTCAGATTAAGCGATTTTCAAGGATGACGTCAGGTCCTGTTTACAAAAATGAGAAGGCACAAGAAGGAAGATTATGCAAGACTGGGAAGATTGATGTGAACAAGTTCAAATCATTCTGGGGCCTAATGTCAGGGATATTACTAGCAGGTATGAACCGGCTAGTGTAAACCGGATTACTGTAGTATATTTGTATCATTGTAATATTTAGTAAAGGCTATGGCCCATGAGATCTTAGGGCCCATGTATAGAGTTACGGTTTGTAAACCGCCTGATCATGTAACTTGAGAGATAAGGAAGAAAGAGCAGAGACCGAGGCGGACACGAGTATGAGCCGGCCTCGGGACTCTGTAAACCGGACCGGGCGTCGCCTCTATATAAAGGGACGACCCGGCGATGGTTCAAGGGGAAGCAAGAAACAACCCGTCGAGACACAGGCAAGCGATCCGCTCCCTGTTCATCGACGCCCAAGCAATACCAAACCAAACTAGACGTAGGCTTTTACCTTCATCGAAGGGGCCAAACTAGTAAACCATGTGTGTCCTTTGTGTGCTTTTTAACCCCTTCAAGCTAACCTGTGTGATGGTTCCATCACTAAGTCCGTTAAACCGGACATCTGCCGTGTTAATTCCACGACAGTTAGTATCATGTTCATGTTTGAATTAACCTGCTAATGCCATGCTGTTGTTTGTCTTGATTGCTTTTGGTTTATTGTGAGCTTGCAAGTACATTCAATGTACTAACCTGGCGTGTCATGCCAGTTTGCAGGTCGTGCCTGGATTGCTTGCTTGTTTTGGTGGGATTCCGGTGTTCGCGAGCTAGGATAAACGTTCCAGCTAGTCCCTGCGGATTGGAGTCCATCATCACCGTTCATTGTTCCGCTGCCAGTAGAGGTTCCGCTGCCTCGAGTTGTTATGCTGCTTGCATAGAACAACTGTGGTTGTCGTAGTGTCGCCATGCGGGTGTTTTTCATTGTAATATCGGAGACCTTTTATCCATATTCGCATTGTAATAAAGAGCTGGTTTGTTCTATGCTAAGCAGTGCCGTATTCCAGAAGACTTCTCCTCGATCTCTGGGCTGGAATACGAGGCGTTCTGGTTTCTCTGAGCCGGGGTGCAACACACCACATGATATGTGTTTTACTTGGAGCGTCATGTATGATTTGAGTCTTTGCTTGTTAGTTTGCCACAATCATCCTTCCTGGACACACCTTTTTGAGAGAGATAAATATGGCCTAGAATTTGTTAGAACAGTCTATGTGCTTCACTTATATCTTTTGAGCTAAATAGTTTTGCTCTAGTGCTTCACTTACATCTTTTAGAGCATGATGGTGATTTTCTTTTGTAGAAATTGTTGATCTCTCATGCTTCACTTATATCCTTTTGAGAGTCTTTTAGAACAACATGTTAATGTGCCTTGGTTATAAAACTAGTCCTAATATGATAGGTATCCAAGATGAATGTAGTAAAAACTTTCATACAAGTGCATTGAATATGATGAGAAGTTTGATACTTGATGATTGTTTTGAGATATGAGGATAGTGATATTAGAGTCATGCTAGTGGAGTTATTATGAATTTGAGAAATACTTGTGTTAAGGTTTGTGATTCCCGTAGCATGCACGTATGGTGAACCGCTATGTGATGAAGTTAGAGCATGAGGTATTTATAGACTATCATCCTTTGTGTGGAGGTCGGGGGTGCGCGATGCTTAACTCCTACCAACCTCCCCCCTAGGAGCATGCGTTGATTGCTTTGTTTTGATGACTCGTAAATTTTTGCAATAAGTATATGAGTTCTTTATGACTAATGTTGAGTCTATGCATTATAAGCACTCTCACCCTTCCACCATTGCTAGCCTCTCTTGTACCGCGCAATTTTCGCCGGTACCATACACCCACCATATACCTTCCTCAAAACAGCCACCATACCTACCTATCATGGCATTTCCATAGCCATTCCGAGATATATTGCCATGCAAATTTCCACCGTTCCGTTCACATGACACACTTCATATTGTCATATTGCCATGCATGATCATGTAGTTGACATCGTATTTGTGGCAAAGCCACCATGCATAATTTTTCATAAATGTCACTCTTAATTCATTGCACATCCCGGTACAACACCGGAGGCATTCATATAGAGTCATACTTTGTTCTAGTATCGAGTTGTAATATCGAGTTGTAAATCAATAAAAGTGTGATGACCATCCTTATTAGAGCATTGTCCCATGTGAGGAAAGGCCAACAAAAGAAGAGATGGCCCAAAAATATATAGAGAGAGGGGCTAAAAAAAAGAGAAAGCCCGTCCAAAAAAATTGAGAGAAAAGAGAGAAGGGACAATGCTACTATCCTTTTTCCACACTTGTGCTTCAAAATAGCACCATGTTCTTCATGATAGAGAGTCTCATGTTTAGTCACTTTCATATACTAGTGGGAATTTTCATTATAGAACTTGGCTTGTATATTCCAACGATGGGCTTCCTCAAATGCCCTAGGTCTTCATGAGCAAGCAAGTTGGATGCACACCCACTTAGTTTCTTTTGTTGAGCTTTCATACATTTATAGCTCTAGTGCATCCATTGCATGGCAATCCCTACTCACTCACATTGATATCTATTGTTAGGCATCTGCATAGCCCGTTGATACACCTAGTCGATGTGAGACTATCTTCCTCCTTTTTGTCTTCTCCACAACCACCATTCTATTCCACCCATAGTGTTATATCCATGGCTCACGCTCATGTATTGCGTGAAAGTTGAAACGTTTGAAAAAATTGAGTATGAAAACAAGTGCTTGGCTGAAACCAGGGTTGTGCATGATATGAATATTTTGTGTGATGAAGAGGGAGCATAGCCAGACTATATGATTTTGTAGGGATAACTTTCTTTGGCCATGTTATTTTGAGAAGACATGATTGCTTTGTTAGTATGCTTAAAGTATTATTATTTCTTATGTCAATATAGACTTTTGTCTTGAATCTTTTGGGTCTGAACATTCATGCCACAATAAAGAGAATTACATTGAAAATTATGTTGGTTAGCAATCCACATCAAAAACTCTATTTTTATCATTTACCTACTCGAGGACGAGCAGGAATTAAGCTTGGGGATGCTTGATACGTCTCCAATGTATCTATAATTTTTTATTGTTCCATGCTATTATATACGATGTTTTGGATGTTTAATGGGCTTTATTATACACTTTTATATTATTTTTGTGACTAACCTATTAACCCAAAGGCCTAGTCCAGATTGCTGTTATTTTTGCCTATTTCAAGGTTTTGTAGGAAAGGAATATCAAACGGAGTCCAAACGGAATGAAACCTTTGGGAGAGATATTTTTGGAACAATATCTTCACGAGAGATTTGAGAACCACGGCAGAGGGGACACGTGGTGTCCACGAGGGTGGAGGGCGCGCCCCCTCCCCCTAGGCACACCCCCCTGCCTCATGGGCCCCATGTTGCTCCCCCTCACAGAGAAAACCCTAATTCCACCGCCGCAACCTTCTGTTCCCGTGAGATCCCATCTTGGGGCCTGTTCCGGAGCTCCGCCGGAGGGGGGATCTTGCACGGAGTGCTTCTACATCAACACCATCACCTCACCATGAGTTGTGAGTAGTTTACCACAGACCTTCGGGTCCATAGTTAGTACCTAGATGGCTTCTTCACTCTTTTTGGATTTCAATACTAAGTTCTCCTCGGTCTTCGAGGAGATTTATTCGATGTAATCATTTTTGCGGTGTGTTTATCGAGAACCGATGAATTGTGGGTTTATGATCAAGATTATCTATGAGAAATATTTGGTTCTTTTCTGGATTCTTTTATGTATGATTATAATATCCTTGCAAGTCTCTTCGAATTATCGATTTGGTTTGGCCTACTAGATCTATAGTTCTTGCAACGGGAGAAGTGCTTGGCTTTGGGTTCAATCTTACGGTGTCCTTTCCCAGTGATAGCAGGGGTAGCAAGGCACGTATAGTATTGTTGCCATCGAGGATAATAAGATGGGGTTTATATCATATTGCTTTTGTTTATCCCTCTACATCATGTCATCTCGCTTAAAGCATTACTCTGTTCTTATGAACTTAATACTCTAGATGCATGCTAGATAGCGGTCGATGTGTGGAGTAATGGTAGTAGATGCAAAATTGTTTTGGTCTACTTGTCACGGACGTGATACCTATATATAATGATCATGCCTAGATATTCTCATAATTATTCGATTTTCTATCAATTGCTCAACAGTAATTTGTTCACCCACCGTAGAAATCTGCTATACTGAGAGAAGCCACTAGTGAAACCTATGGCCCCCGGGTCTATTCTCAACATATCAATCTACAATCTACTTTACTTTGCTGTTTTTACTTTCTGTTCTTATATCCAAAAATATCAACAATATCAAACTATCCTATCTATCAGATCTCACTTTCGTAAGTGACCGTAAAGGGATTGACAACCCCTTATCGTGTTGGTTGTGAAGTTCATATTTGTTTATGCAGGTGCGAGGGACTCGCGCGTGGTCTCCTACTGGATTGATACCTTGGTTCTCACAAACTAAGGGAAATACTTACGCTACTGTGGTGCATCACCCTTTCCTCTTCGAGGGAATACGACGCAAGCTCGAGAAGTAGCAGGGGGCCAGTGTCGATGGTGTTGGTCCCAAATGGGCGGACTGCGGGGCCGCCTCGGGGGAACCTGAGGTATCTGGCATACATGTAGGCTGACCTATCCGATCATGGCCTGAGACGAGATACGCGCGGCTACTATTAGGGTGTCGGCACGCCGGGAGGTATTGCTGGACTTCTTTTACCATTGTCGAAATGTCTTGTGCACCGGGATTCCGAGTCTGATCGGGTTGTCCCTAAGATAAGGTTTTTTTTACCTCTGATGATCGTGAGAGCTTGTGATAGGCTAAGTTGGGACACCCCTGCAGGGTTATGATCTTTCGAAAGCCGTGCCCACGGTTATGTGGCAGATTGGAATTTGTTAATGTCCGGTTGTAGAAAACTTGATAGATGATCCTGTAGGATCGAAGAAGTAGGTCTAGAGGGGGGGGGGTGATTAGACTACTTGACAAGATAAAAATCTGCCTTTTGGTTGTGCAAAGTTTTAGGCAGTTTTGCAATTAAGATCAAGTCAAGTAAAACACTACACATGCAATTCTAGAGTATGGGCAGCGGAAAGTAAATTGCATATATAGTAAAGAGAGATGGAGAAGATCAAACGCAGTTTGGTGACACGGAGATTTTTGTCGTGGTTCCGATAGGTGGTGCTATCGTACATCCACGTTGATGGAGACTTCAACCCACGGAGGGTAACGGCTGCGCGAGTCCATGGAGGGCTCCACCCACGAAGGGTCCACGAAGAAGCAACCTTGGTTATTCCATCATGGCCTACGCCCACGGAGGACTAGCCTTACTCGGGGTAGATCTTCACGAAGTAGGCGATCTCCTTGCCCTTACAAACTTCTTGGTTCAACTCCACATCTCGAAGACGGAGGCTCCCAAGCGACACCTAACCAATCTAGGAGGCACCACCCCCCAAAAGGTAATAGACGGTGTTGATGATGATGAACTCCTTGCTCTTGTGCTTCAAATGATAATCTCCCCAACACTCAACTCTCCTCACTGATATGGCTGTGGTGGAAGAAAGATTTGAGTGGAAAGCAACTTGGGAAGGCTAGAGATCAAGTTTCATATGGTAGGAATGGAATGGCTTGATCTCAACACAAGGGTAGGTGGTTCACTTCTCAGAAAGTGTATGGTAGAAGTGGTGGTACTTTCTGATGGCTCTCCTCACGAATGAAGAGGGGGTGGAGGGGTATATATAGCCTCCACACAAAATCCAACCGTTACACACACATTTGACCAATCTCGGTGAGACCGAAGTGAAAACTCGGTCAGACCGAAAGTTCAAATATAGTGAACGTTGGGATTTTCGGTGGGACCGAAAATACCATCTCGGTGGGACCGAAAGTGCATCTGATATGAACGTTGGAGATTTCGGTGAGACCGAGAAAGAAAACTCGGTTAGACCGATTTTGAGAAAGAGCAGGAACATGCCAGAATCGGTGAGACCGAAAATGAATTATCGGTGAGACCGATTTGAGCCAAGACAGAGGCTTGCCAATCTCGGTAAGACCGATAATGCAAACTCGGTTATTCCGAAATGATGTGAAATGGTTACAGAAGGTTGGCAGTTCAGTTTCGGTGAGACCGATCTCAAACTCGGTAAGACCGATTTTTCTAGGGTTTGGAATATGGCAGAAGTGGTTCATCTCGGTGGGACTGAGTTGGAAGAATCGGTTTGTCCAAGATTACTTATGAGTGTGTTTGGTAGTGAAAGGTGCTGATAGTTGAAGGAGCTAAATCACTAAGCACTTGAGCAACCAGATCATCAACACAACCTCATCCCCTTTTAATAGTATTGGCTTTTCCTATGGACTCAATGTGATCTTTGATCACTAAACCAAAAATAGAGTCTTGAGCTTTTGCCAATGCTTGCCTTAGCATTTTGAGGGGTCCACTTCTTCAGTCATCTTGCCATACCAATGTGATTGGGTTTCCTGAAACATACTTGATAAAAGCATTAGTCCAACCACAAAGTATGTTGTCATTAATTACCAAAACCACCCAGGGAGCAAATGTGCTTTCAATCTCCCCCTTTTTGGTAATTGATGGCAACACACTAAAATTATACTAAACAAGACATCAAAGCTTATTGAAAGAAAGACAGAATTATCATGAAAGCTTTGACAAGCATGTAGTACACAGGCTCCCCCTATAAGTGTGCAAGATTTTCATAGATTATGGTTTTGGACTACCACAAGCACACAAGAGAGATAAGCAAGATGTGCTACATGCAGCTTGGCTATATGCATCAGAGCAGAAGAGAAAGGAAGTGAGTGATAATGCATATGTGCATGGTGATTTCTTGCAAACAAGTATTTACAAGCAAGTCACCATCATGCACATTCTGCAAGATGCATATACTTACCTTGAGGTTCCTTGGCACTTGTACCTGAAGGGATAATCTTGGGAAAACAAGGTTAGATAACACAAGAGTATTCCTTCAACCAATTGCAAGAACATCAAGAGTACCAAGCCAGGGAGTACATGTATAAAGAGTGTCTCATATTTGAGCACAGGCTTGAATCAGCAAACATGTCTCCGAAACTAAAAGATTTTCAATGAACTCTGAGAGATTTTGCTTTTCATAGGATATCAATTGTGATGATTCCTCTAAGTCTTCTCCCCCTAAACTGAAAGATTTCATAAGATACCAATTGTGAGAACAAGGGGTGTGATGGAAAAAGCAAAATCAAGAGAAAGATGCCAATTGTAATGTTCAATGTAAAACACGACAAAGCTTTGATGTGACTCTCTCCCCCTTAAGATAAGATTGCTTTTCTTCTTCCCTTAAGTCTTCTCTTCTCCCCTACTCCCCCTATTCCCCCTAAGTTCTCTCCCCCTTTGACATCAAGTGCCGAAAAGGACAGCAAACTAGGTAGGACAGGAAAGATGGAAAGAAAGAAAGAAAGAAAGAAGTGGGATCCTGAAGAATCACAACAGGGCAAATAAGAACATTCAGAGAAACAATTTGAGTTCAAATTTGAGTCCTCTCCCTCTTTAAAATTTAAAATTTGAGTCTGAATTTGAGTCCTCTCCCTCTTTGAAAATACAGAAAGAATTCAGCTCACTTTGCGAGGAGTATTTCAAAAGATTTGCAATGAATTTGTAAAAGATTTTCAAGGAATTGATCAGAGCCATAACAAGATTTCCAGAAGGATATTCACAAAGAAATATAAGAAAAGAAATAAAAAGATTTCTAGATGAAGTTTTTTTTTTGTTTAAAGAAAACTCAATGAGAGAACATAAGAGAAAACAGAAAAACTCCAAAAGCATATGTACTTCATCTAGATAAAGGTCGGCGACAAAGTCACCTATGTTTGAGTATATTGACTTAGGAGTCAAATGAGGACATTTGATCATAGGTCATACTCATCGTTTAAGCTCAAAATGGGGTTGCCATTTTTCGATTAAGCATTTGATGTGATCACATCTTATGAAGCTGCTTGTACTCATGACTTTGAGCAAAGCTCCTCAAAGATGTGAAGAACATACCTTGGGCTTGTTGATGCTTTGCTCATGTAGGTAAGCTCGATGTAGGTGCTCATTGAATGTGAAGTTGGAGCGCCATTTCTACTTGTGTAGTTCATCTTCCTACATGGGTTAGGCAAGCAAGGAAATACTCAAGAATATCCAAGATGACAAGAGTGAAATACTAGATGTATAATATGTCAAAAAGGATATGTGGAATTTTGTTCCTTGAACTCAACATCCCAAAGGGCTAGATACTTGGTCAATGACAAGATTACTCATGATTTGAGTGTGTGGTAATCTTGTGGAATGTAGATCATCCAAGTACCTGCAAAGAGTTAGATGCAATACAAGGAGGCAAATGTGTCCAAGACATATGATCATCATCATAAGAGAAATATCAAGGATTAGTCAAGAGGCTCATGCCTTGCATGCATCAAAGGAGTTATCACTCCAAGTTTGAAGCATCAATGATGTTCAACTCACTCCTCAAGCGACAAAACACCTTCTCATCAAGAGGTTTTGTAAAGATATCTGCAAGTTGTTTGTCAGTACGAACATGCTTAAGATTAATATCACCCTTGGCAATATGATCACGAATAAAATGGTGACGAACTTCAATATGCTTTGTTCGAGAGTGTTGCACAGGATTGTGTCCAATCTTGATTGCACTCTCATTGTCACAAAGCAAGGGAACACGTCTCACATGTATCCCATAATCTTTAAGCGTTTGTGTCATCCATAGTAATTGAGCACAACACGAACCAGCAGCAATATATTCCGCTTCGGCAGTGGATAATGATACCGAATTTTGTTTCTTGGAGGACCAAGATACAAGGGATCGACCAAGGAATTGACATGTACCCGAAGTTGACTTTCTATCAACCTTGTCACCGGCATAGTCCGAGTCGGAATAGCCAACAAGATCGAAAGAAGCTCTCTTAGGATACCAAATGCCAAAGTTTGGTGTGTGTATCAAGTATCTCACTATCCTTTTAACAGCTTTAAGATGACATTCTTTAGGGGCTGCTTGATATCGCGCACACATGCATACACTCAACATTATGTCAGGACGAGAAGCACAAAGATATAGTAGAGAACCAATCATAGATCGGTAAACCCTTTGATCAACGGGTTCTCCATCTTTTGTCAAGTCATTATGTCCACTAGTAGGCATGGGGGTACTCATACCTTTGCTTTCTTGCATGTTGAACTTCTTGAAGAGATCCTTGGTGTACTTTGTTTGTGAGACAAAGGTACCCTCCTTAGATTGCTTGATTTGCAACCCAAGGAAGAATTTGAGTTCACACATCATGGACATTTCATACTTCTCCGACATGAGCTGTCCAAACTTCTTGCTAAAATGGGGGTTAGTTGAACCAAAGATAATATCATCAACATATATTTGGCACACAAATAGTTCACCATTAACCCTTTTTGTGAACAGCGTTGAGTCTATCTTCCCAATCTCAAAGCCTTTTTCAAGAAGAAAGCTAGTTAAGCATTTGTACCAAGCTCTAGGTGCTTGTTTAAGACCATAAAGAGCTTTATGCAACTTGTAAACATGATTAGGCTTTTTGGGATTCACAAAACCGGGAGGTTGTTTCACAAATACTTCCTCCTCAATTTCACCATTTAGGAAAGCACTTTTGATGTCCATTTGATAGAGAGTAATATCATGATGATTGGCATAAGCAAGAAGAATGCGAATGGACTCAAGTCTAGCAACGGGGGCATAGGTCTCACCATAGTCCATACCTTCGACTTGTGTGTAACCTTGAGCTACGAGACGAGCCTTGTTGCGGATGACTTGTCCATCTTCATCTTGCTTGTTCCGAAACACCCATTTGGTTCCAATGATGTTTTGATCATCGTTGGGCTTCTCTACCAAAGTCCATACCTTGTTCCTCTCGAAGTTGTGTAGTTCTTCGTGCATAGCGTTCACCCAATCCGGGTCTTTAAGTGCTTCTTCTACCTTCATAGGTTCAATACTAGAGATAAATGAGTAATGCTCACAAAAGTTAGCTAAGCGAGTTTTAGAGCGAGTAATTCTCCCGGAGTTGATGTCGTTCATCATTTGTTCCACGGGATGATTCTTCTTGACTCTTGCTCGAACTCGGGATAGCTTTTGTTGATGTTGTGGCTCAGCTTCCTCATCATCTTCATCTTCTTCTTCTTCTTCTTCTTCATTTTTGTTGGTGTTGTCTTGAGGCGGTGGAGAAGGAGGTTGTGGTGGATCTTCTTGTTGCATTTCCTCATCTTGGTGAGTTCCACTTGTGGAGGCCTCCATGTTGCCTTGAGGTTCATCTCGCCATGAGGTAGGTGGCTCCACATATGTAGATGAGGTACTCTCCTTCACTTCCATGGGACGGATCTTCCCGATAGATAAATCTTGGATTGCTTCCGATGGGTCCTTGTCTCCTACATCAATAGGCATTTTCTCTACTTGCGAGCCATTAGATTCATCAAACTTCACGTCTACCGTCTCTTCAACCTTTCGGGTGAAATTGTTGTAGACACGGTAGGTGTGGGAGTTTGATCCATAACCAAGAAGAAAGCCTTCATGAGATTTAGGAGCAAATTTAGATCGACGATGCTTATCAAGGATATAGCATTTTGAACCAAGGACACGAAAGTATCCCACTTGGGGTTTGTTACCGGTGAGAAGCTCGTATGATGTCTTGCCGAGAAGCTTATGAAGATAAAGCCTGTTGATAGCATGACAAGCTGTCTCGACCGCTTCTCCCCAAAAATGCTTCGGTGTCTTGTATTCATCAAGCATCGTTCTTGCCATCTCAATGAGCGTTCGGTTCTTCCTCTCAACAACTCCATTTTGTTGAGGAGTATACGTAGCCGAGAACTCATGTAGAATTCCTTCCTCATCGAGAAAAGAGTCTACATTGGCGTTCTTGAACTCCGTTCCATTGTCACTCCGAACTTTCTTGATCTTCACCTCAAATTGATTTTGGGCCTTTTTGGCAAAGGTCTTGAAGATTTTCTGAACCTGCGATTTATCATCAAGGAAAAATACCCACGTAAATCTGGAATAATCATCAACTATAACTAGACCAAAGGAGTTACCACCAAGGCTTTTGTAAGCATTGGGACCAAAGAGATCCATATGAAGAAGCTCAAGCGGTCTCCTTGTGGTCATGATGTTTTTCACGGGATGACTTCCACCAACTTGTTTTCCTGCTTGACAAGCACTACAAAGTCTATCTTTGTCAAAGAAAACATCTTTAACACCAAGAATATGATCACCTTTGATCAGCTTGTCTAAATTACGCATACCAACATGTCCTAGCCTTCTATGCCATAACCAACCTTTAGAGGATTTAGCAATAAACAAGCTCTAGGTTGGGCTTTCTTAGTGAAATCAACAATATATAGATCACCTCTACGGATACCGGTAAAAGCCATGTTTTGATTATCACGACGAAAGACTTGGCAATCTACTTTGGTGAATAGCACATTGAATCCAAAGTCAGCTAATCTAGACACGGAAAGTAAATTGTATCCAAGAGATTCTACAAGTATGACATTTCGAATAGAGCTATCATGAGATATGGCCACCTTACCAAGGCCAAGTACCTTACCCTTGGAGTTGTCTCCAAAAGTCACATACTTGCGTGGACCATCGTTCTTTGCAAGCTCTCGAAACATGTCTTTATCTCCGGTCATGTGATCGGTGCATCCACTATCAAGAATCCACTCTTTTCCGCCGGACATGTAGTCTCTCATATTTGCCATGAGATTGAGACTCTTCATGACCTTGTCTAGCTCGGTGTCCGAATCGGAGTAATCATCGTCTTGCTCATGCTCATCATCATATTGACCCATAGATTGTTCATCATCAATACCTAGGTCAATTTGATAAGTACTTGCATTAGTTTGGTCAATGGAACAATAATCTTCGGAATGCAATGCAAGAGCATTTCTAATTATAATATTGATAAGACTGGGATCACCCTTCTTTTTCATAAGATCACGAAGCTCAAAGAAGCATTTATCAAAGTTAGGATCATTTGGGTGCAACTTATCAAATTCAATAGTCTTGTGTAGAATTTCATCAAGACTTCTCAAAGAGTAGTCCGGATAAAGTTCTTCCAAGAATTTCCACATAGCATAGGCACACTCAAAGTTTGTAACAAGATTAAGCAAGTCATCAGGTAACCCTCTAATGATAAGATTTACAGTTCTAAGGTTACGAAGCAAATCAAGCTCTTCATCCATGGTAGGGTGCAAGGGATCAAATGGAGGCACATATGGGGTCTCAATATATTTGCACAAATTGTACATTTTAAAGATACTAAGCATTTCAGACCTCCAAGAGTTATAAAACCTTCCATTAAGAACAGGCACTCTATGGCTAACACTCCCATCCGTAGACACGTCCATCTTCCTCCAATGGTGTGTAAACCAAAGCAATGGAGACCAAAGCTCTGATACCAATTGTAGGATCGAAGAAGTAGGTCTAGAGGGGGGGTGATTAGACTACTTGACAAGATAAAAATCTGCCTTTTGGTTGTGCAAAGTTTTAGGCAGTTTTGCAATTAAGATCAAGTCAAGTAAAACACTACACATGCAATTCTAGAGTATGGGCAGCGGAAAGTAAATTGCATATATAGTAAAGAGAGATGGAGAAGATCAAACGCAGTTTGGTGACACGGAGATTTTTGTCGTGGTTCCGATAGGTGGTGCTATCGTACATCCACGTTGATGGAGACTTCAACCCACGGAGGGTAACGGCTGCGCGAGTCCACGGAGGGCTCCACCCACGAAGGGTCCACGAAGAAGCAACCTTGTCTATTCCATCATGGCCTACGCCCACGGAGGACTAGCCTTACTCGGGGTAGATCTTCACGAAGTAGGCGATCTCCTTGCCCTTACAAACTTCTTGGTTCAACTCCACATCTCAAAGACGGAGGCTCCCAAGCGACACCTAACCAATCTAGGAGGAACCACCCCCCAAAAGGTAATAGACGGTGTTGATGATGATGAACTCCTTGCTCTTGTGCTTCAAATGATAATCTCCCCAACACTCAACTCTCCTCACTGATATGGCTATGGTGGAAGAAAGATTTGAGTGGAAAGCAACTTGGGAAGGCTAGAGATCAAGTTTCATATGGTAGGAATGGAATGGCTTGATCTCAACACAAGGGTAGGTGGTTCACTTCTCAGAAAGTGTATGGTAGAAGTGGTGGTACTTTCTGATGGCTCTCCTCACGAATGAAGAGGGGGTGGAGGGGTATATATAGCCTCCACACAAAATCCAACCGTTACACACACATTTGACCAATCTCGGTGAGACCGAAGTGAAAACTCGGTCAGACCGAAAGTTCAAATATAGTGAACGTTGGGATTTTCGGTGGGACCGAAAATACCATCTCGGTGGGACCGAAAGTGCATCTGATATGAACGTTGGAGATTTCGGTGAGACCGAGAAAGAAAACTCGGTTAGACCGATTTTGAGAAAGAGCAGGAACATGCCAGAATCGGTGAGACCGAAAATGAATTATCGGTGAGACCGATTTGAGCCAAGACAGAGGCTTGCCAATCTCGGTAAGACCGATAATGCAAACTCGGTTATTCCGAAATGATGTGAAATGGTTACAGAAGGTTGGCAGTTCAGTTTCGGTGAGACCGATCTCAAACTCGGTAAGACCGATTTTTCTAGGGTTTGGAATATGGCAGAAGTGGTTGATCTCGGTGGGACTGAGTTGGAAGAATCGGTTTGTCCGAGATTACTTATGAGTGTGTTTGGTAGTGAAAGGTGCTGATAGTTGAAGGAGCTAAATCACTAAGCACTTGAGCAACCAGATCATCAACACAACCTCATCCCCTTTTAATAGTATTGGCTTTTCCTATGGACTCAATGTGATCTTTGATCACTAAACCAAAAATAGAGTCTTGAGCTTTTGCCAATGCTTGCCTTAGCATTTTGAGGGGTCCACTTCTTCAGTCATCTTGCCATACCAATGTGATTGGGTTTCCTGAAACATACTTGATAAAAGCATTAGTCCAACCACAAAGTATGTTGTCATTAATTACCAAAACCACCCAGGGAGCAAATGTGCTTTCAGATCCGAAATAAAATACATGAACCGCGTGAGTAACCGTGACCGTCTCTTTTCATTTTGAGAAGAGAACACGGTGGGGTTACGTTTGACTCGTAGGTAGTTCAGGATCATTAGCGATCATTACTAGTTTGCGGTCGTTTGCGTAGATGCTCATCTTATTCTTGTACTCGTAAGTTAGCCACCATACATTGCTTAGCCGCTGCTGCAACCTAACCACTTGACCTCTCCATACCCATTAAGCTTTTCTAGTCTTGATACCCATGGTTATGGGATTGCTGAGTCCTCGCGGCTCACAGATACTACAATAATAGTTACAGGTGCAGGTTTCCGCTGACTTGACATGAGAGCGACGTTACTTGTGTTGGAGTTCTTTCTTCTTCTTCTTCGTCAGTCTTGGGATAGGTTCCTAGTCGACAGCCTGGGATAGCAGGATGGATGTCATTGTGATTTTCATGTTTTTCATCCGTAGTCGGATGTCTTGTGATGTTATTGATGTATTCATGTGGATGCTGTATGACTTGTATGTATCCCCATCTATTTATGTAATGGTTGATGTAATGATATCCATCTTGCTAAGCGCCTGAAATGCGGTTGTGCCCCAATCACGAAGTTATCACGTGATCGGGATAGAATCGCATCTTGGGCGTGACAAGTTGGTATCAGAGCCTCGACCGACCATAGGAGCCCCCTTGATTGATCGTAGTCTAGCCGTTGTCGAGTCTAGAAGAAAACTTCTTCGGATTGTAGTTATATCGGAAAGTAGGATCTCTTTTTTACTCCCCAGCCCCCTTCGTCGCTCTGGTGAGGAACCTTGACGTAGGTGTTTTTGGATTACTCCTCTTCCCCTTCAATTTTTATTTAGGATCACGCAGTTAGTTTTTGTTCATTGCGATTTCAGCTCTTTGCATATGGTGCATCTCCCGTCAAGTTGATTCGACCCTCCTCGTCTTTGGCAAGATCATTCCTCTATTCTTTCTGAACCGACATTGTTTTCCCTGTCCGATGTGGTCTTTCATTTTCCCACCCGCCCACCCTTTTTCTTCTCAGAGACATAGTCCTTAATCGAGTATCCATCCTACCCATGCGAATCCTTTGCATTCTTTCCTCAATTACTTCAACTGGTGAACTCTCGTCTAGTACGACATTCTTCATCTCTTTTCTTCCTTGGTGGATTCAATTCAAGTATTCGGTGTTGATCATATTCTTTCCCTTAGCTCAAATAATTCCCCTTGCTCGTTCGCCACTCACTATTTAATTGTTCTGGAGTTCTGAAGACATCTCAGGATATTCGTCTATGTTCCAATTAATTCGAGGTTGTCACCTCATTCAAGTCTTTCAATTGTTTCGATGCATCATCTCTCTTTCAAACAATCCTTTTCAACGGTGTTTTCTCTTTGGTGGGCTCATAACCCACAGGTCTTTTCCCAGGATCTTACCTGACTCTTCTAATATTTCCCAGAGTATTCAGAAATCCTATTCGAAGTGTGATGTAAGTATGGATTCCATCAGTCATATGCCTTCTCCAAGATCGCTTTCAATTCTTTTCATGTTTGGTTCAACCTTTTCCTATTTCATTCTTCAGGAGCATCTCAATAATTTTGGTGGTATTCCTCGTCATCATTCTCACATTTGCAGACCGAAGAAGAGTTTTACTCTAATTCTTGTCCGTGCTCTCAAAGATTCTTCGTTCAAGATCGTTGATATCTCCTTAATTGTTCTGATCATAAAGAATTATTTCTTATCCATCCGAAGTATTTCATGAATTCTTTCCTTCTTATTCTTCCGAAGGCCATCATTTTAGAAGATTTCTTTGTTCTAAGTTTTCCACTTCGTCCTCCAAATATTCTAAATTGATTTCTCTTTGTTCGTCTCTGTATTCTTCCGGTGCTTCGTTTAAACATTCTTTAATCAGTTCGCGATCTCTTCATTCTCTTGTATTTAAATTCTCAAGTTCTAATTCTTTCCGGTGATTCATTCTCTGGTATCCACTCAATTTGAATTCCTTACGATGGATTATTCTCCTTCATCACTTGGTTTCAATTCTTACGGTGGCTCGTTCAAGAGTTCCTTTTCCTTTGTCATCATATCAATTCATTTGTTCTTTCCAATCTTACCGGTGGTTCTTAAAGACTTTCTCAAGTTTTGCGATTTATCTCCCTTTAATCTTATTTCAACGCGAATAAGTAGTATTTAAATCCATTGCTTATCATCAATTTAATTGGTGGAGGATAAGCATAACATAATTCTTATTCTTTTCCATCAAGTTGATTAATTCCTTCCTTCAGAATTTGTTCTTGATGAATAAATTCTAGTCCCAAGTGCTTTAATCTTTTCTTCCCCGGAGTTCAAAGTTTTCTCGACTATCTCATTGGAACCCCGACTAAATCATCACAAGGATTTAATCTTATTCTTTTCATCCCTTATTTGTATCTCATCATACTTTTGCTACCGGAGTTCCTCATGGTGTCTCTTCATGATTTAATTCATTCTTCAAGTGTTCATCAAGTTTCTTGTTGGAGAAACTCAAGCATTCTTCTTCTTGCCCCTCGAGTCGCGCAAATAATTCTCCGTATTCTTGTGAAGTGGAGTTTTTCATTTCTTCCCTCATCTCATATATTCAATCTTTTCGTTGTGGCATAATTCACCTCAAGTGTTGGGATGATTTCCATAAGTCCACATCAAGCTTATTCTTTTGTTGTTTATTTTCTCAACAACTCCGTTCAAACCTTCTTCGTAAAGATGTTCTTTTAATTTAGTCATACGGGAAGTTGTCATCTTCTTCTCCGTTCCTTTCATTCCATTCTTTTAAATTTTCCCGGAGTCAATATCTTGTCCATTTCGGCATGTATCATTACATATTCTTAAGTTCTTGTTCCATTCCATTCATATTCAACCGGAGTGCTATCTAAATTTTCCCGATCTTATTCCTTGTCTATCCTGTTTAACCTGAGTGGTTTCAATGTCTCGATGGTCACTTAAGCTCTTGGTTCTCATCGCATGCCTTCTTTCCTCATTTTAACCGGAGCTTCTCAACTCATTCATCTTCATTGCATTCTTCCGTTCAAGTGGCTCAACCTCTCGTGATTCTTTTGTTTCACTCATTTGTCCAAGAAGAACGTTGTTCTTCCTTTTTCCCTTCCGTCTCATTCCTAAGATCTCGGGACGAGATCTCTTGTTAGTGTAGGGGAGTGTTGTGACGCCCAGAGTCCGATGCGCCAGGTGTCAGCAGGTTATTCGTCGTCGTTGCCATGTCATCAGCTTGCGTGTTGCACTTTGCCATGTCATCATGCGCATTGCATTTGCATCGTTTTCAAAACTTGCACACGTCCGAGTCCGCCCGTCTTTTCCGTTGTCCTTTCTGAGCCCAGACACACTCGCACGCGCCCGTGACACCTCCGAATAATTATATTCTAAGTGGCTGGAAAATGTTCTCGGAATGGGTTGCAACTTGGCGTGTTGTCTTGTTATAGTTTAGGTAGACCGCCTGTCAAATTTCGTCGCATTCGTAGTCCGTTTGATAGCCCAACCGTTAAACTTAGCGGCACCGTTGCAGGTTAAAACGTCGGACGTTTTTGGTCACCGAAAACCCCGCGGGCCTCTCTCCCTCTTCTCTCCCCACAGCCCACGGACTTCTACACAACCTCTAAACCAGCCCACTAGGCCTACCTAGACACTCCCTTCCTTCGGATCGTCTGATCGGGATCTAACGGTCTGAAAACCACCCAAATCCCCTAACCCTAGCCCTCTTTCCTATTTAAACACCCCCTTCCATTTTGGGCAGCCTAAGCCTACCCCTAACCTCCAGCCGTAGCCAACCCCTCCTTCCTTGCATTCCGCATCGCTCCAACCCTGCTCTGCCACTTGGCGCCACCGCCACTGCGCCCCGGCCAACCAGGCGGCGCCACGTCAGCCCCAGCCATCATCCCAGCCAACGGGCGCAAGCCACATGGCTCCCCACCGCGCCAGCCACCGCCGTGGCTCGGCAGGCCTATCCACGGCCCGCCCGAGCCGCCGCGGGACCGAAGCCGACCCCGAGAGCTCTGCGCCCGCTCGCTCCGCTCGATCGGGTCGGGGAGATCCCGATCTGGCCGCGCCAGCCGCCGGACTCCACCGGCCCCGCCACCTCGCCTCACCGGAGGGTCGCCGGACCCCGTCTTCACGTCGCCCCGTGCCTCCTCGCCGGTCTCTGCCGCCGAACCTCGCCGGAGGTCGCATCCGCCGCCTCGCCAGCCTCCCCTTCGACGACCTCGCCGCCCCGCCGCCATTGAACCTCGCCGCCGCCCGGAGCCGGTGCGGGTCGGCCGAATCCGCCCATCCCCGCCTCCCTCGTTCCATCCCCGTCGGTCGCCGGACCCTGCACCGCCGTCTAGCCGTCGCATCGCCGGGGGTCAACGCCGGTGTGACCTCCCTCGGTTGTGCGTGTGGGTGAGCGCACGAGGCCGTTGCTTCCGTGTGGACCCGCAGCCACACCAAGGCCCACCTCCGTCGGCCACCTGCCTCCACCACCGGCCCACCTCTGCCTCCTCTCCTTTGTTCTGGGCCAAGCCCATGGGTGAGCAATCCTATTCCCCGCCCGGTGCACCGTATAGCTAGCACGCGCTCACTTTTGTTGCCTGCGAATTTGGCTAAGTACAAAAAAGTCATATCATGTTGCCATGTTGCGGTGCTTGTAACTTTGTGCATGTAAATCCAAATTGTGTGTATGATATGTCAAAATGTTCATCTCTGAATGCTCTACATGTTAGTTGCATTTGCCTGCATGTTACTGTTCATATTGATGCCTTAATCTTCGTTGCAAAACTGCTATGTGATGTACTACTCAGTCTTGGACTCTTGGTTGTCTGTAAACAATATGTTAGCATGTTTGAGAGGTCACATCTTTGTGCATGTTGGTACAAATGGAGTGTATGATATGTCAAATTGTTCATCTAGTGATGCTCTACATGATGATTGCTTTTTCCTACATGTTAGAGTGCTTTATGCCATGCTAATCTCTGTTGCAAAAGTGCATGTTGTTGTTAAGTGCTGAAAACTGTTATAAGTTGCTGATTTATCTTTTTCCTATCTTTATGTGTGATTTTTGTTTGAGCAACATGTCAATATGTTTTAGAAGCACATTCATGTCATCTTTGCTGTGGTGCAATCCACTGTTCATGATATGCCTTGTGGTGAGTGCAAGAAGCTTATTAAGTGGCCTACTCGCTGTTTGCTGATTTCTTACACTTGTTGAAAACTACTAAGTCTGAAACTGTTATATTGTGATGCCATGTTTGCTTGATGCCCCACTCATATCCATGCATGTTTTAGTATGTCCAATGATCATGTATTGATGTCCATGTTATGCCCTATCCATCCATGCCCTTGTTGGCATTTATGACCTGCTGTAGCTTGTTGTTTTCATGCTCTCAATTTGCTATAAAATGTTTCTGTCAGCCTGTTATCAGTAAGTTCAGTTTTGCCATGTGAATAGCTAGTGTTCTCTGCATCCTATGACCGTGTTCTTGCCATGAGTAGCTGCACAAATATGTATTCTTGCTCTTGGTTATATTCACATGCCATGATATGCTTTGAGATGAGTTACACAAGCTTGCAAACATGCCTACTTGTCGTTGTTGGGACCATGTTCAGTTTATTTCACTAAGGCTGTGATTTTTTTTTGCAATCTTGCCGTGATGTTTTGAGCATGTTCTAGTGGTGTTTGGCAGTAGCTCAATGATCATGCTTGTAGTGCTTGCTATGTACATGCTTTCCATGCCCTTTGATGCCATGAGATGTTCATGTAGCATGTTGTTTTGATGATTGCAAAGTGCCTAGTTGCTGTTTTGGGGCAGATTGTTGTTGTATCTTGTTTCATGTGTATGTGTTGAACCGTTACTCCGTTTTGAGCGTGTCCTATATGAGACTTGCGTGTTTTTGCATGTAGATGCAAAATATCATGTTGTATACATGTTTGGGGTGTGTTTGCTTGTTGTTTGAAATGCATCTTGCATCTTTGCCATGCTTAACTTGTTTTTCTTATATCTTCTAGGTCGTAGCTCCGAATTAAATGAACTTTATATGTAACTTGACTAGAATTTCGAGTAGATCTTCATGGTGCATGTTAACTTGCTGTATAACAACTTGAAATTAAGGTTAGTTCAGATCTGGACCAATTTCGAAATTTGTATATGAGGACTTACCGGAATTGTTATATGTTGTTTCTGGCCTCATTTAAACTTGTTTGGTTGTGTTGTTCTTGTATGTATCATCTCTTGCCAGATTTTGCATCTTGTAGCCTTGTCATGCATCATACTTGGTTGAGCATCATGTCTTGTTATGTGTTGGGTGTTTATCGTGTTGCTTGCTTCTTCTCGTTAGTTCTTGTTCCGTTGCGATCGTGAGGATTCGTTCGACTACGCTTGGTTCGACTATGTGTCTTCTTCTTCGTCTTATTCATGGACTCGATCTTCTTCCCAGCGGGATCTCAGGCAAGATGACCGTCACCTTGGATACCTTTACTATCATTGCTATGCTAGTTGTCTCGATGCTATCGCTATATGTCGCGCTACCTATCTATTTGTCAGCCTCTCATTGTTGCCATGAAACCTCTAACCTTTGACACCATCCTAGCAAACCGTTGTTTGGCTATGTTACCGCTCGCTCAGACCCTCTTATAGTGTTGTTAGTTGCAGGTGAAGATGAAGATTGCTCCATGTCGGAACTTGGATACTTTGGGAATATCATAATATATTTACTATAATTAATGCACCTATATAGTTGGCAATGGGTGGAAGGCTTGGCCTTTTGCTCGGTATTTTGTTCCACTCATGCCGCCTTAAGAACCGATAAACCGGTGTTATGTTCCTTGATTCAGCGTTCCTAACGCGGTTCGGTATATGGGGACCCCTTGACAGTTCGCTTTGAATAAAACTCCTCCAGCAAGGCCCAACATTGGTTTTAATTTGCAACATAATAAAACTATTAATTAATTAATTAAAATTGCATAGGGGGTCACGTCCCCGGGGATTCGTTTCTACATACAAGGGGCCAGTGTCGACGCTGTTGGTCCCAAACGGGCGGACTGCGGGGCCGCCTCGGGGAAACCCGAGGTATCTGGCATACTTGTAGGCTGACCTATCAGGTCGTGGCCTGAGACGAGATACGCGCGGCTACTATCAGGGTGTCGGCACGCCGGGAGGTCTTGCTGGACTTGTTTTACCATTGTCGAAATGTCTTGTGCATCGGGATTCCGAGTCTGATCGGGTTGTCCCTAGATAAGAGGTTTTTGCCTGTGCTGATCGTGAGAACTTGTGATGGGCTAAGTTGGGACACCCCTGTAGGGTTATGATCTTTCGAAGGCCGTGCCCGCGGTTATGTGGCAGATTGGAATTTGTTAATGTCCGGTTGTAGAAAACTTGACAGTGGATCCAAAATAATATACACGAACCGCGTGAGTAACCGTGACCGTCTCTTTTCACTTTGAGAAGAGAACACGGTGGGGTTATGTTTGACTCGTAGGTAGTTCAGGATCTTTAGCGATCATTACTAGTTTGCGACCGTTTGCATAGATGCTCATCTTATTCTTGTACTCGTAAGTTAGCCACCATACATTACTTAGCCGCTGCTGCAACCTCACCACTTGACCTCTCCATACCCATTAAGCTTTGCTAGTCTTGATACCCATGGTTATGAGATTGCAGGGTCCTCGCGGTTCACGGATACTACAACAACAATTGCAGGTGTAGGTTTCCGCTAACTTGACGTGAGAGCGACGTTACTTGTGTTGGAGTTCTTTCTTCTTCTTCTTCGTCAGTCTTGGGATAGGTTCCTGGTCGGCAGCCTGGGATAGCAGAATGGATGTCTTTGTGCTTTCCATGTTTTTCATCCGTAGTCGGATGTCTTGTGATGTTATTGATGTATTCATGTGGATGTTGTATGACTTGTATGTATCCCCATCTATTTATGTAATGGTTGATGTAATGATATCCATCTTGCTAAGCGCCCGAAATGTGGTTGTGCCCCAATCACGAAGTTATCACATGATCGGGATAGAATCTCATCTTGGGCATGACATGTATGCCATGCCCTGAGTTTGGCAAGGGAGTACAATTTTGATCTAGGAGTAGATCACTGGACAACTGTCAAAATTATCCTTAGAGGACTAAGCAAATATTTCTCGGTTACGGAGGTGATAAAGAGTTCGTCGTAAAGAGTTATGTTGATGCAAGCTTTGACACCGATCTGGATGACTCTGAGTCTCGATCTGGATACGTATTGAAAGTGGGAGCATTTAGGTAGAGTAGCTCCGTGCAGAGCATTGTAGACATAGAAATTTGCAAAAATACATACGGATCTGAATGTGGCAGACCCATTGACTAAACCTCTCACACAAGCAAAACAAGATCACAGCTTAGTACTCTTTGGGTGTTAATCACATGGCGATGTGAACTAGAGTAGGTTGTCAGAATCGTGATTCTATCATACGATTTTATGATCCAAACTAGCCCCTATGATTCTACGATTTTAGTTCTTAGAATCTACGTTTCTGCGATCCTGATAGTGAAGATTCTATGATTTGCGATCCTGGCATCAAAGGTCCGATCCGATTCAAAATCGCGATTCTGACAACCTTACTAGACTATTGACTCTATTAAACCTTTTGGGTATTGGTCACATGGCGATGTGAACTATAAAGTATTAAATCACATGAGGATGTGAACTATTGGTGTTAAATCACATGGTGGTGTGAACTACATTATTGACTCTAGTGCAAGTGGGAGACTGAAGGAAATATGCCCTAGAGGCAATAATAAAGTTGTTATTTATATTTCCTTATATCATGATAAATTTTTACTATTCATGCTAAAATTGTATTAACCGGAAATTTAGTACATGTGTGAATACATAGACCAAAATAGAGTGTCCCTAGTATGCCTCTACTAGACTAGCTCGTTAATCAAAGATGGTTATGTTTCCTAACCATAGACATGAGTTGTCATTTGATCAACGGGATCACATCATTAGGAGAATGATGTGATGGACAAGACCCATCCCTTAGCTTAGCAACTTGATCATTTAATTTTACTGCTATTGCTTTCTTCATGACTTATACATGTTCCTATGACTATGAGATTATGCAACTCCTGAAGACCGGAGAAACACCTTGTGTTCTATCAAACATCACAACGTAACTGGGTGATTATAAATATGCTCTACAGGTGTCTTCGAAGGTGTTTGTGGTGTTGGCATAGATCGAGAATAGGATTTGTCACTCAGAGTGTCGGAGAGGTATCTCTGGGCCCTCTCGGTAATACACATCGTAATAAGCCTTGCAAGAAAATGATTAGTCATGAGATGGTGTATTACAGAACGAGTAAATAGACTTGCGGGTAACGAGATTGAACTAGGTATAATGATACCGACGATCGAATCTCGGGCAAGTAACATACCGATGACAAAGGGAACAACGTATGTTGTTGTGCGGTTTGACCGATAAAGATCTTTGTAGAATATGTAGGAACCAATATGAGCATCCAGGTTCCGCTATTGGTTATTAAACAGAGAAGTGTCTCAGTCATGTCTACATAGTTCTCGAACCCGTAGGGTCCGCACGCTTAACGTTCGATGACGATTTGTATTATGGGTTATGTGATTTGATGACCGACGTTTGTTTGGAGTCCCGGATGAGATCACGGACATGACGAACAGTCTCGAAATGGTTGAGACATAAAGATCAATATATTGGAAGGCTATATTCGGACATCGAAAAGGTTCCGAGAGATTCAGGTATTTTTCGGATTTCCGGAGAGTTACGGGAATTCGTATTGGGCCTTAATGGGCCATACGGGAAAGGAGAGAAAGGCCTCATGGGTGGCCGCGCCCCTTCCCCATGGACTGGTCCGAATTGGACTAGGGAAAGGGGCCCCCCTTCCTTCCTTCTCCTTCTCCCTTCCCCTTTTCCTATTCCATATGGGAGGAGGAATCCTACTAGGACTAGGAGTCCTAGTAGGACTCCACACTCTGGCGCGCCCTATGAGGGCCAGCCTACTCCTCCCTCCATCCTTTATATACGTGGCCAGGGGGCACCCCATGGATACACAAGTTGATTTTAGCCAAGTGCAGTGCCCCTCCCCACAGTTACACACCTCGGTCATATCGTTGTAGTGCTTAGGTGAAGCCATGCGCCGATAGCTTCATCATCATCGTCACCACACCGTCGTGCTGACGAAACTATCCCGTGACGCTCGACTGGATCAAGAGCTCGTGGGACGTCATCGAGCTGAACGTGTGCTAAACGCGGATGTGCTGTACATTCGGTGCTTGAATCGGTTGGATCGCGAAGACGTTCGACTACATCAACCGTGTCACTAGAAGATTCCGCTTTCGGTCTACCAGGGTACGTAGACACACTCTCCCCTCTCGTTGCTATGCTTCTCCTAGATAGATCTTGCGTGATCGTAGGAAAATTTTGAAATACTACGTTCCCCAACAACATGTGTCATGCAGTGATGCGGGAGATTGGGGAGCATGCAACGCGGAAAGGGGAGGTCGGGGTGGCGCGCAGGTGGAGGAGACGAGTCGCTGGAGTGGGAAGCGACAATGGGGTGGCGGCGATGTTGGCATGGAAGCTAGGCAGATGGGTGCAATTACTGGCGGAGCGCGCAAGGAAGGAGTTGTTGGTGGCACAACTGGCAGCGTTGGGGGAGCCAAGCAGAGGTTGAAGCCGTGGGGAGCGGTCCGGCTGCGGCGTCATTGTCATCGGCGATGTAAGGCCACAGGGTGGAGCACTTGGGGCAGGGCTAGCTGGTTGGCGCGCCGGCTGAGTAGGCACAGAGGCGGGGGCCGGCGGCGTGCAATTGTGTGGCAAACGGTGAAGGCGCACCGACAGAGTTGGCAACGAGAGTGTCTTGGATATTACTAGCAGGTATAAACCGGCCATGAAGGTCCGGATTACACTCACAAGGTTGCATTATTACAAGCCCAATAAAGATATGTAAAAGAGGGCGTAGCCCGTAGAGGTTTAGGGCCCATGTATAAAGGCCCACGGTTTGTAAACCGACGTACCATGTAACTTGTGATGTAAGCTAGAAAGAGTAGAGACCGAGGCGGACACGTTTATGAACCGGCCCCGGGACTCTGTAAACCGTACCGGGCGTCGCCTCTTATATAAAGGGACAACCCGGCGACGGTTCAAGGACAAGAAATAACAGCTCGAGACACAGGCAAGCGGATTCGCTCCCTGTTCATCGACGCACAAGCAATACCACACCAAACTAGACGTAGGCTTTTACCTTCATCGAAGGGGCCGAACTAGTATAAAAACTCCATGTGTCCTTTGTCCTCTTTAACCTCTTCAAGCTAACCCGCACGATGGCCTCACACCTAAGTCCCCTAAACCGGACATCTGTCGTGCTAATTCCACGACAGTTGGCGCCCACCGTGGGGCTATCGCACGATGGTTTCGAGTTTTTGAAGGGCAGCTTTGAAGGACTCAAGGGTTACGCAGTCGACTGGATGACCAGGAGTCGTCGCGGCCGGATCTACATCGACGATGCAGGCTGGGGCCCCAAGGCCGATTCAATTGCATACGTGTACCGGGTCCCCTTCGGCGGCATCCATGTCTTCATCGACAAGATCGGCGAACCGGGACCTGAGACGGACGTCTTCCCCGACATCGTCGAGCCGGCTCAGCGTGCGAGATCGGCCCGGATTCGGCCCACCATGAAGCATGTTTTCGTTTGAATCGTGCACAGAGTACAAGCCGAGGACGGATCGGATTATGGTGGCGAGACAGTTGTCTACTCTGACGATGAATCTTCATCCGGAGAGACCGAATCATTGTATCTGTTGCAGGACGGCCGATCTGAGGGGGTGACCGATGGCGATAGTATTTCGGACCCCTTTGATCCGCCAAACCGGGTGGCTGTTTTCATGGCCGGATCATAGTCTATGCAGCAGCCCTCGGTGACCGGGGCGTTCACTGCAGAGGCAGCGGGAACCGGGGCAGGCAACCAAATCCCGTCGTCTTCTGACGTCTTATCCACCTTGGTCGAAAATTTGACGACGCTCGCGACAACAGAAGTGGCCCCTGCCGACAAGGCGCAACATGATGCGGAGATCCTTCAGCTGAAGGGCCGGATTGAGCAGGCTAAACGGGATCTGGATGCGGAGAAAGCCAGGATGTCTACAAGGCAAGCAGAGCTAGACGCCCAAGCTTTCCGGCTCAGGGTGGATCAGAATTCTGCACAGGAGGTAATGTACAGAAGACAGCAAACTCGTCTACCGCCGGTCTACGAGGCGAGGAATCTCTTTGGCACACCGGGAGAGGGAGCCAGTAACCGCCCAGAGGTAAACCGGGGAGGGGCTCCGGGGACTGGCGCGTCGGTTCAGCCGCCGGTCGCAGAGCGAAACCACCAAGTTGTGCCAACACCGCACGTCCCCACCCCTCCCGGCCATTATTCTAACCCATTGGACAACATTGTCGTCGCCGCTTCACGACTGGCTGCTTTACCCATTGAGGGGACATCCCCCATGGTGATGGAAGCACGCCGGGCTAAGGAATTACTGGACACGGCGCTGACACAGCAGCAGGCGTACTCTTATAGCAGGGAGAGGATTCATTCAACCCCCCGCCCAAGCCGGAGTTACACTAGGCACTGGGATGAACCGACTGTGTCTAGCAGCGAGCGGAGACGTCACCGTAATAGGCAGGATAATCCGGCGGGAGTAGAAGCACACGCCCAAGAGGCGATAAACCGGGCTAGACACACTGCCCGCGAGGACACCCGTCAAACGACGCCGGTTCACCCAACCACAGTAGAAACGGGAGTCACGGCTAGTTCCTTTGGAGTACAGTGTCTCATCCCCGCTTTACGAAGCGTGAAATTACTCAAAGACTTCAAAGGCCCGCGTAAGGTACCCAACTACACAGCGGATCTGGCTCCAGAGGCGTGGGTTGAAAGTTATGTGATGGCTATGGAGGTGCTTGATGTGGATGAAGCAGCATGCGCCAAGTACTTTACCATGATGCTTGAGGGTACAGCCCAGACATGGTTAAAGGGCCTACCACCTAACTCCATCAGATCATGGGGTGAGTTGCGTCGCCAGTTTATCAAAAATTTCAAAGACACGTGCAAACAGCCAATGTCGGTGGTAGACTTAGCAACATGTGTTCAAGGAGAGCAGGAACCCACGAGCAGTTGGGTGCGGCGAGTATCAGAAATCCTGCACTCCTCCAATAGCATCAACCCTAGTACGGCGATAGTGACATTGGAAAACAATTGCCGGTTCGAGTCTTTGAAACTGAAGTTAGGACGGCTCAAGCACGATTGCAATGACATGGGAACGCTCATGAGTGCTTTGGTGAAATATGGGGATTCTGATAACACCAAGTACCTAGATGCAGACGGAGACAAGTCCGGGAAAGCGAACAAGGCTGGTAAACCGGCGCAAGCTAATCCGGTAGGAACGGGTTACAATGGTAAGCAAAAAGCGGAGGGCACCTACGACTTTGTGGCCAATACGAACGTTCAGGGAAACGGGCAGCGACGCAAAGGTAAACCACCCCCGCGTGGCGAGGGGTTGTCCTTCAATCTAGATCAACAGTTAAGCGCGCCTTGCCCTAAACATAGTACGGAGGGAAACCTGGCTAAGCACTCGTGGAAGGACTGTCGGATCATGCAAGAGGCCATGAAACAGGCCAGATATAACCACGGACCCCCCCCCCCCCCCCC
>LR738710.1:793367822-793529669 GCA_902687465.1 Secale cereale | reverse complement strand
CCCCCCGGCGGCGGATCAAGTTCCGGTTTTCAGGGTCCAGGTTACCAAGGTAACGGTTCCGGACCAGGGTATCATGGCGGTAACAATAACTACAACAGCAACAGTCAGCATCAACATAACCAGCAGCATGGTCAGGGTGGTTACAACAACCAAGGCAATCAGCAACATCAGCAGCAGCAGCAATCCGGATATCAGAGTAATCCAAAGGAGCTAAGCAGTGGACAGTATCATGTTTTCACCACAAGTTTGTGCAAACGAGATCAAAAGGTTCTGAAGCGGGCAATACAAGCAGTTGAACCCGCGACGCCATGCTTTTTACGTTGGTCTGAACAACCCATTGTGTGGAGCAGAGAGGATCACCTGCCACGGGTTGATAATCTGGGCCAATTGGCCCTAGTGGTGGCACCACAGGTGTGTGGCTACAAGTTCACAAAGGTACTTATGGACGGCGGCAGCAGTATCAACATCCTATACTATGAGACTTTCCGGCGTATGGGGTTGACAGATAAGAAGTTGAGACAGTCCAACACAGTATTCCATGGAGTGGTGCCAGGTAAATCGGCTTACCCAGTTGGGAAAATTGATCTGGAAGTCACCTTTGGGGATGAGCAGGATTACAGATCAGAGACGGTGACCTTTGAGGTCGTAAAGATCAAAAGTCCCTATCATGCTCTGTTTGGGAGGCCGGTTTCTGCCAAGTTCATGGCTAGACCGTGTTATGTTTATCTGCAGCTTAAAATGCCGGGTCACAAGGGAACCATCACGGTTCACGGAAGCCGCAAGATAGCATTGGAATGCGACGAAGGAGATGCAGCTTATGCAAAGGCAGTGTGTGCTACGGAGGAGTTGAAATTCTACAAAGACAATGTTGATCCGGCGGATATGTCCCCGTTAAAGAAGCCAACTACAGAGCATGATCCGGCGTTGAAGTTTAAATCAGCGGAGGAAACCAAGCAGGTTGACTTTGTTCCAGGCGATTCATCCAAGCAGTTCACTATCAGCGCTAACCTAGACCCCAAATAGGAAAGCGCGCTCATCGAGTTCATCCGTGAGAACCGGGATATCTTTGCATGGAAGCCTTCTGACATGCCGGGTATACCGAGGGAACTCGCTGAGCACAGTCTTAATATTGATCCGAAGTTTAAACCGGTCAAACAGTATTTGCGCTGCTTCAATGAGGAGAGGCACAAGGCTATAGGTGAAGAAGTGGCCAGGCTTTTGGCCACAGGATTCATAGTTGAGGTGTTTCATCCAGAGTGGTTGGCTAATCCGGTGCTGGTGTTAAAGAAAAATGGAACTTGGAGGATGTGTGTTAATTACATAGACCTAAACAAGGCTTGCCCAACTGATCCTTTTGCTCTCCCCCGTATTGATCAGATTATTGATGCTACGGCAGGATGTGAGCAGCTAAGTTTTTTGGATGCATATTCAGGTTATCATCAGATCAAGATGGCAGTTAAGGACCAGGAGAAGACAGCTTTCATAACTCCTTTTGAAGCCTTCTGCTATGTATCCATGCATTTTGGGCTCAAAAGTGCCCAAGCAACTTATCAGCCTTGTGTGCAGAACTGTTTCAAAGGACAGATCGGAAAAAATGTCCATGCTTACGTTGATGACATTGTCGTAAAATCCAGGAAGGAGGAGACGCTGATAGAGGACTTAAAAGAAACCTTTGGCAACCTCCGGGTTTATAAGATGATGCTTAATCCGGAGAAGTGTGTTTTCGGTGTTCCAGCAGGCAAGCTCCTAGGTTTCTTAGTATCAAACAGAGGAATAGAGGCTAATCCGGAAAAGATTAAGGCAATTACATCCTTGGCTAAACCGGCTTGTATCAATGATGTCCAGCGCGTAGCAGGCCGTATTACAGCGTTGAGCCGATTCATCAGCCGTTTGGGAGAGAAGGCGATCCCGCTTTATCGGATGCTGAAAAAGACAGACCGGTTTGTATGGAGCGATGCTGCAAACGCTGCATTCGAGGACTTGAAGCGGCAATTAGCAGAACCGTCAGTTCTTGCTACCCCTGTTGACAAAGAGCCATTGCTGTTATACGTGGCTGCCAATGCCCGTGCAGTTAGCGTGGCAATTGTGGTGGAGTGCACGGAAGCAGGCAAGGAATATCCGGTTCAGCGCCCGGTTTACTACATTAGTGAGGTTCTTATTGAGTCAAAGCAAAGGTATCCGCACTGGCAGAAGTTGGTGTACGACGTGTTCATGGCAAACCGGAAGCTGAAGAACTATTTCCAGGGCCACCCAATTATTGTTGTCAGCTCAGCACCATTGGGGGATATAATCCAGAACAGAGAAGCCACTGGCAGAGTGGCGAAGTGGGCCATTGAGCTTAGCCCACACGGATTGAAGTATGTACCCCGTACTGCTATAAAATCTCAAGCACTGGTAGATTTCATTAATGATTGGACAGAGCTGCAAGCACCAGAGGAGAAGCCGGATCATACATACTGGACTATTCACTTTGACGGTTCAAGGCAATTAGAGGGCTCGGGGGCTGGAGTCGTGTTAACTTCCCCACGAGGTGACAAATTCTGTTATGTCCTCCGATTAAATGTTCCCTTGCACTAACAATGCTGCTGAGCATGAATCTCTCCTTCACGGCATACGGATGGCTAAGGAGATGAACTTGAGCCGGGTCAAGTGCTTTGGTGACTTAGATCTAGTGGCGCAACAGGTGTCTGGCAAGTGGGACTCTAAAGATCCGCTCATGGCGGCTTACCGGCGAGAAGTTGAAGCGGTTGCAGGGTATTCCAAAGGATATCAGGTGGACCATATAGACCGGCGGAAAAACGAAGAGGCCGATGCATTAAGCCGGCTGGGCTCTCAGCGTAAACCGGTTCCCCCAAATACCTTCTTGGATGAATTGCATAGTCCGTCGGTACAGATACCATCGGAGGAGGATTTAGATATTCCTGATCCGGAAGCATAGCTAGTTGCAGCACTTCACGTTATTCCGGATTGGACACTCCCCTACTTGGCATACCTGAGCCGAGGTGAGTTGCCAGATGATGAGGTTGAGGCTAGGCAGATAATCCGGCGATCCAAATCTATGACCATCGTCAACGGAGAACTTCATCACCGCAGCGTCTCTGGGGCATTTCAGCGATGTGTATCATCGGAAGAAGGTTGTGATATTCTTCGAGAGATACACGAAGGAGATTATGGTCATCACGCCGGTTCAAAGTCATTGGTGGCTAAAGCTTTTCGTCATGGGTTCTACTGGTTAACGGCTCATGCTGATGCAGAGGACCTAGTCAGGAAATGCGATGCTTGTCAGAAATTTTCACGGCGTGCTCATGTTCCGGCACAGGAGCTATGGATGATTCCAATTACTTGGCCGTTTCCAACTTGGGGGCTTGATATGGTTGGGCCCTTTAAACGATCCCAAGATCAGAAAACCCACCTGCTAGTAGCAGTGGACAAGTTTACAAAGTGGATTGAGGCAGAACCTGTCAGTAAGTGTGATGCGGCAAGAGCGGTTAAATTCATCAAAAAGGTAATTTTCCGGTTTGGCTTTCCACACACCATCATTACTAATAATGGCACCAACCTATCTAAAGGAGAGATGGAAGAGTTTTGCCAAAAGGAACATATTCGCCTGGATGTATCTTCAGTAGCTCACCCTCGGTCCAATGGCCAAGCTGAGAGGGCCAACCAAGAGATCTTGAGAGGCATCAAGCCTCGGCTTATGGTTCCTTTGCAAAGAACACCAGGTTGCTGGGTAGAATAGTTACCTTCTGTCCTCTGGAGCATCAACACTACACCCCAATAGGTCTACAGGTTATACGCCCTTCGTCATGGTATATGGTGCTGAAGCGGTTCTCCCTAGTGACATCCGGCACGACTCACCACGGGTGGCAGCTTATGTTGAAGCAGATAATGAGCAAGCAAGATAAGACAGCTTAGACCGGCTGGATGAGGAACAGGACACAGCAGCAGCACGATCAGCAATTTATCAACAAGACCTGCGCCGATATCACGACCGCCGGGTTAAGACCAGGACGTTCCAGGAGGGGGATCTGGTGCTCCGGCTCATCCAAGACCAGACAGATATGCACAAGTTATCCCCACCTTGGGAAGGACCCTTTGTAGTCAGCAAGAACCTGCATAACGGTTCATACTACCTGATCGACGTTCGAGAGCATAAAGACTCACGTACAGCAAAGGAAGAGACGAAGCGGCCATGGAACATCGCTCTTCTGCGACCTTACTACACTTGAGCCATTGGCTCCGCTTTATGTATCATGTATATATTATGATTAATAAATAAACCGACGCCCCCGGTAAACCGGGGAATCAGCCATCTTCTTCGAAAAGAGTATCATACGGGAGTTTTTCTGCAAACTCAGGTGATATCCATCTAAAGTCTATTTTTCTTGATATATATCATTTTCATCAAGAAAACAATTACTTTGATATGTATATCTTGATATGCAGGACAAATATTTATGAAGGGACCAAAGAGGGTTTGTTGCATAGCACAACTCAAACATAGGTACCCGACGAGCACACCAAAGGAGTATCACATGGGAGTTTCTCTGAAAACTTATCATGGCCTCATAAACCGGCACCCTTGATACATCAAGGGACAAGCCATGGACAAAACATCGAGTTGATCACCTAAAGACAACATCCCTCAGAGGTCTTGAAACATTGGGTAGTATCGATGAAAACATCAAGTATGGAGCCTGGCAGCTCGTAAAAAGCCATTGACAATCATCGAGTCGATCACCTAAAGACAAGATCTCTCAGAGATCTTGAAACATTGGGTAGTATCGAAGAAAACGTCAAATATAGAGCTTAAAGGCCGCTCACAAAAAGCCTAGAGCCTAAAGGTTGCTCACAAAAAGCCTGGAGCCTGGCAGCTCGCAAAAAGCCTAGAGCCTAAAGGCCGCTCACAAAAAGCCTGGAGCCTGGCAGCTCGCAAAAAGCCTTGAATTTGAGCCTGGTAGCTCACAAAAAGCCTTGAATTTGGAGCCTGGCAGCTCGCAAAAAGCCTCGACTACATGGTCTTATTTGCCAAAACATCTTTGTGGCTGCTGAATGTCATTGGAGCAGTGTCATTGGTCCGGTGGTAAACCGCCAGGACATCTTTTTAGTCTCATTCATGCAGGCACAGATAACATAAACGGATCAAGCATGGAAAAACAGAGGATTAGATTGAGAGATGCCAAGTCAAGTTGTGCTATCCATATGAGGACAAAGACAATGTTTCAAACTATCCTATTACAAGGCACCCCCGGGCCTGAATAGATCAAAGTTTTGGCAAAAACATTCAGCAGCCACAAATTAAACCGGACGTTTTATGACTCCTCTTCGCGCTGCGAAGGCTGAGGGTCAACTTGTTCCGGTTCTTCATCAGCTTCAAGCAATGGCTGGAAACCGGGAGCGCACCAATCAATTTTGGAGAGTGCACGGAAATACATCTTGTCAGGGATATGACTAGCAGGTATAAACCGGCTAGTGTAAACCGGCTTGGTTATATTATACTTGTTTGTAATATTTAGTAAAGGCTACGGCCCATAAGATCTTAGGGCCCATGTGTAGAATTAAGGTTTGTAAACCGCCCCGTGATGTAACTTGAGAGATAAGGAAGAAAAGACAGAGACCGAGGCGGACACAAGTATGAGCCGGCCTCGGGACTCTGTAAACCGGACCAAGCGTACCCTCTATATAAAGGGACGACCCGGCGACGGTTCAGAGACAAGCAACAATCAACCCGTTGAGACACAGGCAAGTGAATCCGCTCCCTGTAATCCGGCGCCCAAGCAATACCAAACCAACTAGACGTAGGCTTTTACCTTCATCGAAGGGGCCGAACTAGTATAAACCTTCTGTGTCCTTTGTGTGCTATGAACCCCTTAAAGCTAACCCGTGCGATGGTTCCATCATCAAGTCCGGTAAACCGGACATCTGCCGTGTTATTTCCACGACAGTTGGCATCCACCGTGGGGCCTGCGCACGATGGTTTCGAGTTCTTGAAGGGCAGCTTCGAAGGGCTCAAGGGTTACACGGTCGGCCGGATGACCAAGAGTCGCCGCGGCCGGATCTACATCGACGACGCAGGTTGGGGACCGGAAGTCGATTCGATCGAATACGGGTACCGGGTTCCCTTCGGCAGCATCCAAGTCTTCATTGGCAAAATCGGCCAACCGGGACCTGAGCCGGACGTCTTCCCCAACATCGTCGAGCCGGCTCAGCGTACGAGATCGGCCCGGATTCAGCCCGCCGTGAAGCACGTGTTCGTTGGAGCAATCCACAGAGGTCGAGCCGAGGACGGATCAGAATCTGGTGGTACAACAGTTGTCTACTCAGACGACGAGTCTTCATCCGGAGAAACTGAATCTATGTATCAGTTGCAGGACGGCCGGTCTGAGGGCGAGTCCGATGGAAACAGTATTCCGGGCCCCTTTGGCCCGCCAAACCGGGTGGCTGTCTTTATGGCCGGTTCACAGCCCCCAGTGAACGGGACGACAGCGGAAGCTGGTGCAGGGGGAAGCGGCCCAACCCCCTCACCTACTGAAGTTCTATCCACCTTGATCGAGGAGTTCACATCTAAAGCGGTGGAAACAGTAGCTCCAGCAGACAAGGCACATCATGATGCAGAGCTCCTTCAGTTGAAAGGCCGGATTGATCAGTTAAAGGAAGACCTGAAGGCAGAGAGAGAGATGATAGCGGTGAGACAAGCGGAATTGGATGATCAGGCTTTTCACCTAAGGATGGAGCAAGCTTCTATGGAAGGAGTAAGGGGACGAAAGTACCAGTCTCGTATACCGCCGGTTTATGAAGCAATGAATCTGTTCAGGACACCTGGGGCTGGGACTAGTAATAATCCGGTTTCAAACCGGAGGGCACCCCCAACCAGGGAGGAGCCGGTTCAGCAACCCACCGCAGAGCGGGATCGTCGGATCACATCGGCACCTTACGTTCCCACCCCTCCAGGTCATTATTCAAACCCTTTGGATAACATCGCTGCAGCTGCTGCACGTTTGGCCACTTTACCCGTGGAGGAGACGTCTCCGGTGGCATTGGAGGCGCGCAGGGTCAAGGAGCTGCTTAATACGGCGTTGATACAGCAGCAAGCGTATTCTCGTAGCAGGGAAAGGTTACATTCGATACCACGTCCCAGCCGAAGTTATACTAGGCATTGGGAGGAGCCAGAAGTGTCTAGCAGTGAACGCAGGAGGCATCACCGCAGGCAGGATAATCCGGCAGGAGCGGCGATACCAGCTCCGGATATAAACCGGGTTAGATCAGGAGCTAGGGAGGAGATTCGTCAAACAACGCCGGTTCACACAGCCACTGCAGAAACAGGAGTTACGACGAGTTCCTTCGGGGTGCAGTGTCTTGTCCCCACTTTACGGAGTGTCAAACTGCCTAAAGATTTCAAGAGGCCCCGCAAGGTACCTAATTACACAGCCGATTTAGCTCCGGAAGCTTGGGTTGAAAGTTATGAGATGGCCATGGAGATGCTGGACGTGGATGAATCGGCTTGTGCTAAATATTTTACTATGATGCTCGAAGGCACGGCCCGGACCTGGCTGAAAGCTCTACCCCCGAACTCTATTGGGTCATGGGGGGAACTGCGCAGCCAGTTTATCAAAAACTTCAAGGATACATGCAAACAGCCGATGTCAGTGATAGATCTAGCAGCTTGTGTGCAAGGAGAGCAGGAGTCTACAACAGCTTGGGTACGGAGAGTAGCAGAGATTTTACACTCTTCAGATGGTATTAATCCTAGTATGGCGATAGTGACTTTGGAGAACAATTGCCGGTTTGAATCTTTAAAGTTAAAGCTCGGACGGCTTAAAAGGGACTACAATGATATGGGAACTCTAATGAGTGCCCTGGTGAAATACGGAGACTCGGATAACACCAAGTATCCAGAAGCAGAAGGAGACAAGACTGGGAAGGTTAGCAAGTCTGGTAAACCGGCGCCAATTAATCCGGCTACCTCAAGTTTTTTGGGCAAACAGAAAGCAGAGGGTGGCTCTGACTTCGTGGCTAACACTCAAGTTCAAGGGGGCTTTCAGCGTAGCCTGGGAGATCCATCTTCACAAACCGGCGGAGGAGCTCTTAGCTAGGATCAGGAGTTAGATCAGCCTTGTCCAAAGCATAGCATAAAAGGGAAGGTGGCAAAGCATACCATGAGAGAGTGCATACCCCTTATGAAGGCAGTGGCGGGCCGTTTCAATCCTCATAATCGCCCCCCAAATAGCGGCTCAGGGCCTGGATTTTATGGTCCGGGTCATCAGGGGAACAGCTCCTGATCAGGATATAGGGGCAATAGCAATGGATATCAAAACCGGGCAGGTAGTCAAAATAATCAAGGAAACTATAATGGTCAGGGCAATCAGTCACATCATCAAGGTGGTTACAATAATCAGAATAATCAGCAGCAGAGCCAAGGGAATTATAATAATCAAGGAAATCAGCAGCAACAGCGTCAGCAACAGCAGCCACAATCTGGATATCAGAGTAATCCGAAGGAGTTAAGCAGTGGGCAATATCATGTCTTCACCACAAGTCTGTGTAAGAGAGACCAGAAGGTTTTGAAGCGGACTGTTAATGCCGTTGAACCGGCGACACCGCAATTTCTTCGCTGGTCAGAGCAGCCCATTGTATGGAGCAGGGAAGACCACCCAATGCGGGTGGATAATCCGGACCATTTAGCCTTGGTGGTAGCACCTCAGGTCGGAGGCTACAAATTCACTAAAGTTCTCATGGACGGTAGTAGCAGTATCAATATCTTATATTATGAGACTTTCCGTCGTATGGGTCTGACGGATAAGAAGCTAAGGCAATCAAATACAGTATTTCATGGAGTGGTCCCAGGTAAGTCAGCTTATCCGGTTGGAAAGATTGACTTGGAAGTTACCTTTGGGAACGAATGTGATTCCAGATCAGAGATGATCACTTTCGAAGTCGTCAAGATCAAAAGTCCATATCATGCTCTGTTTGGAAGGACGGTTTATGCTAAGTTTATGGCTAGGCCGTGTTATGTTTATTTGCAGCTTAAAATGCCGGGTCATAATGGCACGATCACGGTTCATGGAAGTCGCAAGATAGCAGTGGAATGTGAAGAAGGTGATGCAGCTTATGCAGAAGCAGTATGTGCCACAGAAGAGTTGAAATTTTATAAAGATAATGTTTATCCGGCAGATATGACTCCACTGAAGAAGCCAACTACCGAGCATGATCCGGCGTTGAAGTTTAAATCAGTAGAAGAGACCAAGCAAGTTGATTTTCTGCCTGGAGATTCATCTAAACAGTTCACTATCAGCGCTAACCTTGATCCCAAATAGGAAAGCACGCTCATCGAGTTCATCCGTGAGAACCGGGATATCTTTGCATGGAAACCTTCTGACATGCCAGGTAAACCGAGGGAACTCGTTGAGCACAAGTTAAATATTGATCCGAAGTTTAAACCGGTTAAGCAGTATCTGCGCCGCTTCAACGAGGAGAGGCGCAAGGCTATAGGGGAAGAAGTGGCCAGACTTTTGGCCGCAGGGTTCATAGTAGAAGTTTTTCATCCGGAGTGGTTGGCTAATCCGGTGCTGGTGTTGAAGAAGAATGGGAAGTGGAGGATGTGTGTGGACTACACAGACCTCAATAAAGCTTGCCCAACTGATCCTTTTGCTCTACCTCGCATCGATCAGATCATCGATGCCACGGCGGGGTGTGAGCGGCTAAGTTTTTTGGATGCATATTCAGGGTATCACTAGATCAAGATGGCGATGGAAGACCAGGAGAAGACAGCTTTCATAACTCCTTTTGGTGCTTTTTGCTATGTGTCCATGCCTTTGGGGCTTAAATGTGCACAGGCAACTTATCAGCGTTGCGTTCAGAATTGTCTGAAAGGGCAGATAGGGAGGAATGTTCATGCCTACGTGGATGACATTGTGGTCAAATCGAAGAAAGAAGGAACAATGATAGAGGATCTTAAGGAAACCTTTGATAATCTTCGGGCTTATAGGATGATGCTTAATCCGGAAAAATGTGCTTTTGGTGTTCCCGCAGGTAAGCTACTGGGATTCTTGGTTTCAAACAGAGGAATAGAAGCTAACCCAGAGAAGATCAAGGCCATCACGTCTTTGACTAAACCAGTTTGCATCAATCATGTTGAGCGCATAGCTGGCCGGATCACAGCGTTAAGCCGGTTCATCAGTCGCTTGGGAGAGAAGGCGATCCCACTTTACCAGATGTTGAGGAAAACAGACCGGTTTATATGGAGTGATGAGGCAAACGCAGTGTTTGAGGATCTGAAGCGGGAATTGGCAAAACCACCGGTTTTAGATGCTCCTATTGACAAGGAGCCTTTGCTGTTATACGTCGTTGCTAATGCACGAGCAGTCAGCGTTGCAATCGTAGTTGAGCGCAAGGAAGCAGGGAAAGAGTACCCGGTTCAGCGCCCGGTTTATTATGTGAGTGAAGTACTCATTGAGTCCAAGCAGAGATACCCTCATTGGTAGAAGTTGGTATATGGTGTGTTCATGGCAAACCGGAAGCTGAAGCACTATTTCCATGGGCATCCAATAACTGTGGTTAGTTCAGCACCGTTGGGGGATATAATCTAGAACAGGGAAGCTACGGGCAGAGTAGCAAAGTGGGCCATTGAGCTCAACCCGCATGAGTTGAAATATGTACCACGCACTGCTATAAAATCTCAGGCATTGGTAGACTTCATCAATGACTGGACAGAGTTGCAGACTCCTGAGGAGAAGCCGGATCTTACTTATTGGACGATTCACTTTGACGGTTCAAAATAGTTGGAAGGCTCGGGGGCTGGAGTTGTATTAACTTCCCCCAGAGGTGATAAATTTTGCTATGTCCTACGCTTATTGTTTCCTTGTACTAATAATGCAGCGGAATATGAAGCACTACTTCATGGTTTACGTCTAGCAAAGGAAATGAACTTGAGCCGGGTTAAATGCTTGGGCGACTCAGATCTGGTAGCGCAGCAAGTTTCTGGCAAGTGGGATTCAAGAGATCCCCTCATGGCGGCTTATAGACGGGAGGTTGAAGCAGTCGCAGGATACTTTAAAGGATATCAGGTGGATCATATAGACCGGCGGAGGAACGAAGCAGCTGACGCTTTAAGCCGGCTGGGGTCGCAACGTAAACCGGTACCACCAAACACCTTCCTGGATGAGTTGCACAGTCCTTGGGTTCAGATACCGTCGGAGGAAGACTTAGCTGTTCCGGACCCAGAGGCACAGTTAGTTGCAGCGCTTCATGTTATTCCGGATTGGACGCTGCCCTATTTGGCATACCTGAGCCGAGGAGAGTTACCAGATGATGAAGAAGAAGCGCGACAGATAATCCGGCGCTCTAAGTCCATGAAAATTGCGAACGGAGAACTTCACCATCGCAGTACTTCTGGAGTATTTCAGCGATGTGTATCAGCTGAGGAAGGTTGTGAGATTCTTCGCGAGATTCATGAAGGGGATTGTGGTCATCATGCCGGTTTAAAATCATTGGTGGCTAAGGCATTCCGGCATGGTTTCTATTGGTTAACCGCTCATGCAGATGCGGCAGATCTGGTCCGGAAGTGTGACGCTTGTCAGAAATTCTCAAGACGTGCTTTGGTTCCAGCACAGGAACTCCGGATGATACCAATAACTTGGTCGTTTGCGACTTGGGGGCTTGATATGGTTGGACCTTTCAAGCGATCCCAAGATCAGAAAACTCATCTACTAGTGGCAGTAGACAAGTTTACAAAGTGGGTTGAAGCGGAGCCTATAAGCAAGTGTGATGCGGCAACGGCAGTCAAATTCATCAAAAAAGTAATATTCCGGTTTGGCTTTCCACACAGCATCATCACAGACAATGGCACCAATTTATCTCAGGGTGAGATGGAAGAGTTCTGTCAACGAGAGCATATTCGTTTGGACGTATCTTCTGTGGCCCACCCCCAATCCAATGGTCAGGCTGAAAGGGAAAATCAGGAGATTTTGCGAGGAATCAAACCCCGGCTTATGACACCTTTGCAGAGAACCCCAGGATGTTGGGTTGAGGAATTGCCATCTGTTCTTTGGAGTATTAACACTACACCAAACCGGTCTACAGGTTACACACCTTTCTTCATGGTTTATGGTGCTGAAGCAGTTCTTCCGAGCGATATACGTCATGATTCACCAAGGGTGACGGCTTATGTGGAAGCAATCAACGAGGAGTCAAGACAGGACAGTTTAGACCGGCTGGATGAAGAGCGTGATATAGCTTCAGCACGATCTGCGATTTATCAACAAGACTTACGCAGATATCATAGCCGCCGGATTAGAACAAGGACGTTCCAGGAGGGTGACTTGGTACTCCGGCTCATCCAAGATCAAACAAATATGCACAAGCTATCCCCACCTTGGGAAGGGCCCTTTGTGGTCAGCAAGAACCTGCGCAACGGTTCATATTACTTGGTGGACGTTCGAGAACACAAGGACTCACAGACATCAGAAGAGGAGACGAAGAGGCCGTGGAACATCGCCCATTTACGGCCATACTATACTTGAGCCACGTGCTCCGATGTATCCTATGTATATATTATGAGTAATGAATAAACCGGCACCTTCGGTAAACCGGGGGCTTAGCCCTTTTTCCATATACAAAAATCCTGTGAAAGCAATCATACAAGTTTATTATCAGATATTATATTTTAAATATATTGGCCGGTTTAGAAATTGATTTTTTGCAGAATATGCAAAGGAGCAATAAAACTATCCAAAAAACATGAGAATATATCCGGTTCAAGGAGAGGAGGCGTCATAATTGACCCACCAGTTCAGGAGGAACCCTGGAGACCCTCTGAAAAGTTGGATAATTCCACGTTCAGTGATTGGTTTGAATTTACCCACCGGTTCAGGAGGAACCCTGGAGACCCTCTGAAAAGTTGGATAATTCCACGTTCAGTGATTGGTTTGAATTTACCCACCGGTTCAGGAGGAACCCTGGAGACCCTCTGAAAAGTTGGATAAATCCACGTTCAGTGATTGGTTTAAATTGACCCACCGGTTCAGGAGGAACCCTGGAGGCCCTCTGGGAATGGCAACGTCCATGTCCAAGTGATCGGATCAATTTTTACGGTTCTATCGGCCCTCTGAAAAGTTGGATAATGCCACATTCAGTGATTGGCTAGGCCCTCTGGGAGTGTTGGACAAACCACGTCCCATTGATTGGCTCAGTTTTTATTTGCGGTTCTTTCGGCCCTCTGAAAAGTTGGATAATGCCACGTTCAGTGATTGGCTAGGCCCTTTGGGAGTGTTGGACAAACCACGTCCCATTGATTGGCTGAACCTTGCTTTGAGCCTGGCAGCTCTTAAAAAGCCTCGACTACATGGTCTTATTTGCAAAATTTGCATCTTTCGGTGTTTGTGTTTTATAACCCTTTAAACTGGAGTGGAGCAGCTACGGAAGCTAATCACTTACCTATAAAGTGAAAAGTCTAGGTTACAAATACCAGCATGAGTAAACCGGTGTTCATTAAAACCCGGATCATATATCAGGCAAAAAGCTACAACTTTCCGAACAAAGTCTTGAAGAACAAGATGAACCGGAGTATTTCGGGTTTCTAATTGGATCCATGAAGGTCTTCATAAAGCGACTTTAAAGTCCTACCGGATTAAGAATACTGAGCATATATAATCTCAGGTATAAAAGTTATTTGTAGTATAAGGATATACTTATCTGACGTTTTAAGAGAACAATTTAATCCGTCCAGTGGTAAGCCACTAGGACATATTTTCAATATTTTTTCTGCAGGAGCAGAGGATATGCAAGGTAAACAATATCAGACAACATTTCAATCGGCGAGTATTTCATAAAGACAAAATATCCGGATTAAAGCATATCAAGTTTTCGGCTAGCCTATTACAAGGCATAGCAAGCCCGACAGTTTGGAAACATTGTTTGGCGAAACACAGATTACGATTACAGCAATAAAATTCAAAGTTATGCTTCTCCTTGCTGAGACGGCTAGCCATCACCTTGATCCGGAACGTCTTCATCTTCTTGAAGCGGTTGGAAGTCCGGCGCACGTCAGTCAATCTTCATCAAGGCCCGGAAATACATCTCGTCGTTGATAAGTTCAGAAGGTTCAATGTCAGGAGCAAAGGTGTGAGGACGAACCGGCGGAATTAAGTTGACGCTATCATAGACCGGTCGCTCCACCCGTTCATTTTGCAAATTGTATCCCGGATGATATCTGGACAAGTCAGATTCAGCTGCAAGCTTGCTAGCGAGGGGACGCATCTCCTTCGTCAAGGCATAGAGATCCTTTTCGGTAAAGGCTGAACCGTCATCTTTTGTATCTGGAAATCCGGTTAAAGCTTCCTCCGGATCAAGATCCGGGACCCAAGCTTTAGCCCTGGTAAGGGCCAGAAGAGCACCACCCCGGGCAGCAGATTTCTTGACTTCTTCAAGACGAGCTGGCAAAACAGATAACTTGTTCAATGTGTCTTGAATCGTCGTAGGGGCCGGTTTACCAAAAGAAGTTGCACTAATGATCCTCTGAGCGCCGGAGTACAGCTGCTCGACCAAGGTGTAGCATGCTTTAAGTTTCTTCCGTAAGTCATCCCCAAGATGGGAGACACAACGACCTGCATATAGACATTATGGTTAAACCGGCACAAATGGAGATTGCAGGGATAAAAGCACGAGTTCAGATTATACTTACCAAAGACTGCAGAGGTCATCAATTCAATTTGCCGTTTTAAACCGGCCAATTCTTCCGTAGCCGGATTAAGCGCCCCTTCAGCGTCCTGAACCCTTTTCTCCAGATCTTTCTTTTGGACCTCAAAGGCGGTCCGCTCTTCTTCAAAGTATTTCTTCAGATCTTTAGCAGTCTGTAAACTCACCTGAAGATCTTTTTTAGCCTTTGAAGCGGCAGATTCTGTGTCAGCGAGACGGCTCCGAAGTTCATCAATTTCAGTAGTGTTCCGGGTTATCTCAGCCTGCAAGCACAGTTAAAGACAAGAGGTAAAAATCAGGCAAGTCTCAAGCACACAAACAAGTTGTCTACTTGACACTTGGGGGCTAATGGCAGTTGAAGTAATAAGTACCAGCAATTCAAAGATTACAAGTCTCAAGCACACAAACAAGTTGTCTACTTGACACTTGGGGGCTAATGGATGGTTGAAGTATCATCAGAAATTTTTACAAGTATCAAATACATAAACAAAGTTATCTACTTGATACTTGGGGGCTAATGTAAAGATCAGTTGTTCAAAACTACAAAGTTCCGGTTCACCTTCATCGTACAGCTAAACCGGAACTTGGGGGCTGTTATGGGATAGAAGCATATCAAAAGTACAAAGTCAGAAGAAGAGGTTTACCTCATATTTCTCCCTCATTAAGTTAACCAGGCTTGCTTCATAATCTCGGCTGCTGTGGAGCCGGTTTAGATACCCAGAATAAATTTCTTGGGCACTCATATCGGAAAGATTGGATATCTCAGTACTCCATTTCCCCTTCTCTTTAGATAGCTTTTCCGTTTTAGCCGTATGTTTGGCTAAAACGGTGGGCTCAGCCGGAGCAACAAAGGCAGTCCCAGTTACCACAACATCCGGAGAAGCAGGTACATTTGGGGGAGTGGCAGTATGGGCCGGATTGGGAGACGCCGGATTAATCTGAGGAGAATTGACCCGGGCCGGACTTGGCGGATTATGGGCATATTCAGCAATAGGATTCTCAGGAGCAGAGATATGATCTGTAGTCGTAGGGTTTTCAAGAGGAGCTATGGGCTCGCCCTCTGAAGGAACAGTTGTTGCCGGATTATCAGTCGGATCATCTGCAGTGGTCTCAGCAGGAGGCTTGTTTGCCTTGGGCTTCTTGCTGGGTTTTGGTTTGCTGGAAAAGTATGCAAAATGAGTATTAACATTATAAAACAAAAATGAGTCATAAACCGATAGAGTTAAAAAGTTACCCCGGGACAGTTTTCAATGGAGGAAGCTGTGTGGCAGTCAATTCACCAGAAGAAGACAATGGAGTTTCCTGATAATCAGGGTCAGACGGTTTAAGAGGTTTTCGAATAAGCCCGGCCTTGGGATGAAGGAGATTCGGAGAAAGTATCACCTCAGCACGGCGTTTTCGAGCCGGAGTTAAAGAAATCCCGGATGATTCCACTGCCAGGCCGCTATGGCGAGTGGTCCGGCGAAGAGCTTCGTGCTGTTGCTTCTTAAAAATAAAATTAGGGTCCAACTGAGCATAAGGGTGAGAAAATTGGTACTTCCGGACGGTCCGACGACTTTTTTGTGGAAGAGGATCTGAATCAGAAGAAAGAATGGTTACCTCAACTTCGGCCGGATTATCACCTTCAGGCAACTCCTGTGGAAAAGTTATCGTTAGATACACTTATAAGATCAAGAAAGCGAAATCTAAACCGGATTAAAGCATACCTCGGAATCCGGATCATCATCTTCAGTGGGAGAACCGGCGTCAACAGCTGCTTTTCTTTTCTTATTGGCAAAGGTTTTTCGGCGAGCTTGTTTGCCGGTTTTCTCCTGAGGTTTTCTCTTCCAGAAAGGGTCATCAGCCTAATCAAAAGAAAGAAAGACAATTGAAAAGATGGTTTAAAAGAAACGGATTATGAATACAGGGTAAGGTGAAGCTTACTGCAGGCAGCTTGTTCTTCTTATAATATGGAGCTAACCCTACCTTGCTGCAATCTGCCAAAGAAACATTGAGAATTTTCTTGGCTGATTCTATAACCTCCGATTCAGAGAGTTTTTCCTTGGTAAACCTTTGGGGATCATCCGGTTTGCCAGAATATTTGCACATCAGCTGTGATCGCCGGCTCAAGGGAAGGATGCTCCAAGACAACCAACAGCGTAGAAAATCAGTTCCAATCAGACCATTGGCTATGAAGGCTCTTAACTTGGAGAGCTGTGATGAAAACCGGGTCCGTTCAACAGAGCCGAGCCGTTGAGGTAAAGGATGATCCTCCGGAATACGGGTTGCACGATAACCCGGCAGAGGGTTTTCCCCTTCAGGAGAAGTGTCAATGCAGTAAAACCATGATTTGTTCCAGTCCTTTGGATGAGTGTGTAAAGCAGCGTGAGGAAAAACAACATCTCTCCTCTTCTGAATACTAATGCCACCAAGCTCCTGATGTGGCCCGCTGGTGAATTATGTGCGCCAGTTTAAGTGAAAGAAGTCCCGGAACAGATCGACGGACGGTTCTTCTTGCAGATATACCTCCGAAAACACTTGGAAGTCACAGATGTTTGAAACAAAGTTGGGTCCAATGTCCTGAGGGTGGAGTTGGAAGGCAGCAAGAACATCCCGGAAAAACCTTGAACCGGGGGGAGAGAAGCCTCGAGATATGTGATCAAAGAACACAATGACCTCCCCGGACCTGGGAGTAGGAGGACATTCATTCCCCGGGGCCCGCCACTTCAAAACAGACTGAGGGCCTAACGTACCAATTTCAGAAATCTTGACCAAATCTTCCTCAGTAATGATAGAAGGGACCCAATCGCAAGAGACATACTGCTTGGCCATTGCAACGAAAAGACAAGTACTGGAAAAGACAAAGTGCAGAAAACGGATTGTGAAGATACAGCAGTATAAACCGGAAACTATCTATGAAAGTTACGCAACGGTTTGACTGAGGACTAATGGCATGGTTAAACCGGCAATTACGGCAAGCTACACCATTTCCGGTTCACGGCAGTAAAAGAGGAACGGCTAAACCGTCGCGTTTAAATTATAAGGTTTCGCAAGAATAGGGCATAACAGTTTGAACCGGAGTGCATCTAATGGATCTACAAAGGAAAAGAAACAGTTTCCTTATAAACAGCTAAGGTGGAATAGATCTGAGCATACAAGGAAAAGAGAAACAAATACAAGAGTATACGGGAAGAACTACAAGGGCCCTATACAGAGCGGATAAATCTACATGTTAAACAAGAATGATGAAGATCTGAAGCATTTACAGCGGAGTAAAAGTACAGTTTAAAGGGCAAGATCTGAAAGTAAAGGTTACTGGAAACTATCGGCTTAAAGTTGAACAAGATGAAGCTTCCGTTAAGGCTTTAATGGCGGAGGCATGAGAAGGAACCCTAGAAGTTGCAGATCTATAATGAAGAAGAAGGACGTACCTGGAATGGCAAGGATCAGCGGCGGAGGTTCTCTGGTCAAACTCAGGGTGATGCAGCGGCCGGCGAGGACTTGGGTTCAGCAGTTGACGGCGGCGGTTCGAGCTCGGGCGACGATGGAGTCGGGCGACGGAGGAAGAAGAAAGAGCAGGAAGAAGATAATGAATGGGGACAACGGTATTTATAAGGAAAGTCAGATCCGAAGCGACAGGAGCGGGATTCGAGGAGGCAAAGGATCAGATAAAGATCCTCTAACGCCTCGATTTTCGGGATAACCCTTAAAACAAAGCTACAGTATAGCTCGCGGCGTTAAATGCGGAGATGATGTCACGGTCAGATTTAGTGAATCTCGAAGATGACGTCAGAGCCGGTTTACAAGAATGTGAAGACAGAAGAAAATTATACAAGAGAAGACTGATATGAACAAGTTCAAATCATTCTGGGGCCTAATGTCAGGGATATGACTAGCAGGTATAAACCGGCTAGTGTAAACCGGCTTGGTTATATTATACTTGTTTGTAATATTTAGTAAAGGCTACGACCCATAAGATCTTAGGGCCCATGTGTAGAATTAAGGTTTGTAAACCGCCCCGTGATGTAACTTGAGAGATAAGGAAGAAAAGACAGAGACCGAGGCGGACACAAGTATGAGCCGGCCTCGGGACTCTGTAAACCGGACCAGGCGTACCCTCTATATAAAGGGACGACCCGGCGACGGTTCAGGGACAAGCAACAATCAACCCGTCGAGACACAGGCAAGCGAATCCGCTTCCTGTAATCCGGCGCCCAAGCAATACCAAACCAACTAGACGTAGGCTTTTACCTTCATCGAAGGGGCCGAACTAGTATAAACCTTCTGTGTCCTTTGTGTGCTATGAACCCCTTCAAGCTAACCCGTGCGATGGTTCCATCATCAAGTCCGCTAAACCGGACATCAGCCGTGTTATTTCCACGACACATCTCGTCATCGATAAGATCTGAAGGGTCAATATCTGGAGCGAAGGTATGGCCACGAACTGGTGGGATCAGATTCTCAGTGTCGTAAACCGGCCGTTCTACCCGCTCATTTTCTAAGTCATAGGCCGGATGATACCTTGTCAAATCCGCTTCATCGGCAAGTTTGTTGGCGAGCGGGCGCATCTCCTTGGTTAAGGCACGGAGGTCTTCGGCAGAAAAGGTCGAGCCATCCTCTTTATTGCTGGGATATCCGTTCATAGCCTCAGCCGGATCAAAGTACGGAACCCATGCTTTGGCCCGGGTCAGCGCCTTCAGGGGACCGGCCCGCGTAGCAGACTTCTTCACTTCTACCAGACGCATAGGCAGGACGGATAGCTTCTCCAAAGTGGCTTGGATGGTAGTTGGTGCCGGTTTATTATGGGACATAGCACTAATAACCCTTTGAGCACCGGAATAGAGCTGCTCCACCAGGGTATAGGCTGCCTTGAGCTTCTTCCGGACATCATCTCCAAGATGTGTTATGAGCCTCCCTATAAATGTTTGTCGAGTTAAACCGGAGCGGAACAAATATGGCAAGGATGAAAAACATATACAGATGGGTACTCACCGAAGATAGCAGAAGTCATGAGTTCTATTTGCTGTTTTAAACCGGTCAACTCCTGCGTAACCGGATTAAGAGCAGCTTCAGCGTCCTTTGCTCTTTTTTCAGGAGCATTCCTCTGCACTTCCCATGTGGACCGCTCCGCTTCAAAGTCTTTTTTCAATTTCTCCATGTTGGTCAAGGTAAGCACAAGTTCTTCCTTGGCTTTGGCGGAGGCAGTTTCCTTAACAGCCAAGTTATTCTGGAATTCAGTTACCTCCGAAGCCCTCCGGATCAAGTCAGCCTGCAAGGAAATCAAACAGATTAGAAAGACAGATCAATCAAGTCTCAAGCATATAACAAGTTATACATTTGACACTTGGGGGCTAACGTAAGTTCATTTTCAGATACAATGGAAGTCCCGGTTCACCTACAATGAAGCTAAACCGGCACTTGGGGGCTACTATGGCCTAAAGACAGGATTGCAAGATCACAAAGCAGAGACAAGTAAAAGGAAATAAAATTACCTCATACTTATCCTTCATCATATTAACCAATTCGGCTTCATAATCACGGCTGGTAAAAAGCCAGTTCAGATACTCGGAATGAAGTTCCTGGGCACTCAACTGGGCATAGCTGGATAAGTCTGTGCTCCACTTGCCTTTGTCTTGTTGAAGTTTTTCCTCCTTGGCAGTATGTCTGGCCAAGGTAACAGGCTCGGTGGGGGCAGTGAAGCCTAGCCCAGTTATCACAACATCTGTGGATGAGGTAGCAGTTGGTTGGATGGGGACAATATTAGGCGCCGGACTGACAGGAGCCGGGCTAGCCCGAGGAGGGCTAACCCGGACAGGGCTCGCCGGTTCAGCCGCATTCTCCGTATTGTCATCTCCCGAAGCAGCAACATCGTCACGATCCATAGGAATAGGATCATCAAACTGACCTTCCGGGTTATCTTCTGGAAGGATGGCCGCTTCAGGATCATTGGCCGGTTCAGCGGCGTTTTGTTTGCTTTCGCCTTCTTACTAGGCTTCGGCATTCTGGTAAAAATCAAAGGAACCATGAGAATCATGAAGGTAAACCAGATGTTTGAAAAAAGGACTTACCCAGGCACGGTCTTCAGTACGGGGACCTGCGTAGCAGTTGACTCGCCGGAAGAGGACAGAGGAGCCTCCTGATAGTTAGGATCAGAAGGTTTAAGCGGTTTACGTATGAGGCCGGCTTTTGGATAAAGGAGAGTTGGAGAAAGTAAAACCTCGGAGCTACGCCTGCGAGCCGGCGTGAGAGGTATTCCGGATGACTCCACCACATGGCCGCTATGGCGCGTGGTCCGGCGTGCTTCATGCTGTTGTTTCTTCAAAAGAAAGTTGGGATCCAATTGAGCGTAAGGATGAGAAAAGGGATATTTCCGGGACACCCGGCGGATTTTGGGGGGCAGCGGTTCTGAATCAGAAGAGAGAGAAATTACCTCAACTCCCGCCGCTTTACTTCCTTCTGCCATATCCTGTGGAAAGATATTGTTAACATAAATTTAGACAAAGGGAGGTTAAAGCATATAAGGTTTAATTCGTACCTCCGAATCCGGATCATCCTCCATAGGGTGTGAACCGGAGGCAGCAACAACCTTTTTCTTCTTAACATCATAAGTTTTCCGGCGTGGTTGCCTGGCCGGTTTATCTTGAGATTTCCTCTTCCAGAAGGGATCGTTGGCCTATGCAGAAGATATGAAATAAATGGAAGACAATTGATATGGCCGGGTTAAAACAAACAGGAAAAGATCAGGAAGGACTTACCGCTGGCGGTTTATTGGTTTCGCAGAACGGAGCTAAACCGGTCCGGCTGCACTCCTCCAGAGGGATGTTTAGCATTTTCTTCGCGGACTCAGTAACTTCGTCCTCAGGAAGTATTATGTCAGTGTGGCGCTGAGGATCACCCGGTTTGCCGGAGTATTCATACATCAGATTTGAGCGCCGGCTTAATGGAAGGATGCTCCAAGAAAGCCAGCAGCAAACAAAGTCAACTCCGGTTAAGCCGTTGGCCACGAAGGCCCTGAGCTTAGAAAGCTAAGGGGCAAACCGGGCACGATCCGAGGCGCTGAGGCATTGCGGCAAGGGGTGATTCGTGGCTAGGCGATAGGCGCGGTAACCCGACAGTGGGTTCTCTCCTTCAGGTGAAGTGTCCTTACAATAGAACCATGTTTGGTTCCATTCTTTGGGGTGGCTGTGAAGGGCAGCATGAGGGAAACTCACATCTTTTCTCTTTTGGATACTGACGCCACCCAATTCCTGATGCGGCCCGTCAGTAAACTCCGTCCGCCGGTTCAGATGAAAAAAGTCTCGGAATAGATCCACTGATGGTTCTTCTTGAAGGTATGCCTCTAAGAAAACTTGAAAGTTGCAGATGTTTGAAACGGAATTTGGGCCTACATCTTGGGGATGGAGTTGAAAAGCAGCTAGTACATCCCGGAAGAATTTTGAACCGGGAGGACTAAAACCCCAGGCCAGATGATCATAAAAAACTACAACTTCTCCCTCCTTAGGCGCAGGAGGGCATTCTTTTTCAGGAGCTCGCCAGTGCAGAGTTTCCTTGGGGCCCAAGACACCAATTGAGGTCGCTCCAACTAAGTCATCTTCCGTGATCCGGGAAGGAACCTAGTTGCAAGCGACGAACTGCTTGGCCATCGTTTTAAATGAGGAAGTGCTGAAAAGAACAGTGTAAAACCCGATTTACCAATTGCTAAAGTATAAGCCGAAGCATTCTATAAGGTTATGGGCCTAATTGTCGGTTTAAACAAGGGACTATTGGTATTAATAATCCGGAAGCAAATACGAGTAAAACAGCTACCGGTTTATGATGACAGGGAAAGAAGAAGCTAAACCGTCAATTACGGATACAGGCTTACGATTAAACCGTCGAAGGGAGCATATGACTCGCAAATTATGGCTAAACCGGTGAGATGAGCTACAGATCTAAAGTATGAAGAAACAATTTCTATAGAAAGCTGAGGTAAATATGGATCTAAGGCACAAGGAAAAGATGGAATAAACACAAGTAATATACAGGAAAGGCCGCGGAGGTTCTCTACAGATCGAATCTAAACTGATAAAACTAGAAGAACTAAGGATATAAGGACGGAGCAGAAGCGCATGGATTCAGGTCAAAACTAAATAAATTTGAGTCTATAGCAAGGTTTACCTACGGGGACGAACAGCAAAGCTTCAAAGGTTCATGGCGGAGCTACGGAAGAAACCCTAGAGTGAGATCTACAGGGAAGAAGAAGGAGTACCTGACGAAGTAGAGGACGGTGGTGAAGTTCTCTGGTGACGTTCAGGTTGATGCAGCGGCCTGGCACGAGGACGACGACGAGCTCGGGGAGCGGCGGCGGAGCTTCGAGTGATGGAGACGGAGGAAGAAGAAGGCAGAAGGGGAAAAGAGGTATGCCCCAGCGGTATTTATAAGCCGAAGAGGTAAAAACGGTAAGCACGGGAATCGAGGAGGCCAGAGATCGGATAAAGATTGAGCTGTCGCCTCGATTTTCGGTGCGGCATTTAAGAAAGGTAACAGACAGATGCGAGCATTAAATGCGGAGATGATGTCACGATGGATTGAGGCGATTCCAGGAGATGACATCATGACCGGTTTGTGAAGTAAATAAAGTTGCAGAAAGAAGACTCGTGCAAAACTTAGAAGACTGACATGAACAAGTTCAAATCAATCTGGGCCTAATGTCAGGGATATTACTAGCAGGTATAAACCGGCCATGAAGGTCCGGATTACACTCACAAGGTTGCATTATTACAAGCCCAATAGAGATATGTAAAAGAGGGCGTAGCCCGTAGAGGTTTAGGGCCCATGTATAAAGGCCCACGGTTTGTAAACTGACGTACCATGTAACTTGGGATGTAAGGCAGAAAGATTAGAGACCGAGGCGGACACGTTTATGAGCCGGCCTCGGGACTCTGTAAGCCGGACCGGGCGTCGCCTCTTATATAAAGGGACGACCCGGCGACGGTTCAAGGATAAGAAACAACAGCTCGAGACACAGGCAAGCGGATTCGCTCCCTGTTCATCGATGCACAAGCAATACCACACCAAACTAGACGTAGGCTTTTACCTTCATCGAAGGGGCCGAACTAGTATAAAAACTCCCTGTGTCCTTTGTCCGCTTCAACCTCTTCAAGCTAACCCGCGCGATGGCCTCACACCTAAGTCCCCTAAACCGGACATCTGCCGTGCTAATTCCACGACAGAGAGGGTCGGCGACGCGGTAGAGGTGAGATGGGACGACGGTGAATTTTGCAAAAATGTCACGACGGTGAATCCGACAAACTCAATTCGTGCTTTGTTTTTAGGGAAAGATTTTTTTTGTTAGATACATTATTTTAAAAAAATCATGAACATTTTTAATGGGCGGCACATTTGTCGGCACATATAGGAACATCTGTTGCGTGAGTCTGATAAAGGTCATATAGGCACCTTTTCTTCAAGCGTCAGTTTGCCCCAACTCCTGAAGCCGCCTGTATAGGCTAGCCCATTTAGCGCAAGTGCTCTTCTCGCTTTTTCTTTCTTTAGTGACAGGACCATTGACTTTTGAAAAAAAAGGAATATTAATAATTCAAAATAACTTAAAATTCATAAATTTGGGAAAATTCCACGAGTTTAAAAATCTGGAATTTGGAGAAAAGGTCATAGTTTTTAAAATAATTCACTAAAATTAATTTGCAAAAGTTCATATTTTTTGGAAACCAATTCGGAAAGTTCCTAGCTTTAAATAAACTTCATGAATTTGTGCAAATATAAAATTTTAAAAACACAAAAAGATTTAAGAAATATATTCTGAGTTTTAAAAAACCATGCATTTGAAACAAAATGATTTTTTTAACCGACAGAAAGCTTACAGTAGATTCCCCAAAACCTGTTTTGAGACAAAGATTCCCAGAAACATGGTTGCGAAGCTTCTGGAAGCTTCAAAATGTCAGGACGAGTTTCCCGCGAAAGTATCTTAGATGGGCCAACCCATTAGATCCAAGGGTGCTGGTGCCCTGTCCCTGTATAGCAAAAAGTGGCGCTTAAGGGGCCAAATGGGATTTGTGTCCCTGTACATTCTCTCATTTTTCTATTAGTTTATGGTTTGCTTCTCTTTTTTTATTTTTATTTTTCATCATGTTTCCTTTTCTTTCACGTGTTTCTTTTCCTTCGGGATTTTACATTTTGTACATTGTGTTTTCAAACATTGCTCATAGTGTATTTAAATTTTTTTCGCAAAACAAATTTTCATCATATATTTAAACCGCTGATAGTGTATTTTCAAAAAGTTCACTCTCTTTTCAGAAAAAACCATTGCCCACTTATAATATATTAATCACACATGAAACTAATGTTCCCCATGTCATAAAAAATGTTTGTTGTATATTTCCAAATATGTTCAACGTGTTTATGAGGGAATGTTATGTACTTTCAAAAGTTTCATCGGGGTATTTAAAGAAATGTTATAATTTATTGTAAAAAAATGCCCAGGCAGGCGTCTAAGTGCATATTAATCACGGTTTTGACGTTGCATGTACGATTTGGATCAGAGGGCTGAGGGTGGCCTGGATGCATGGATACACAAAGTCCCCGGATGCGTAGGATATGTTGCTTTTTTTATAAATGTAACCACATATTTCAAAATTGTTAATATCATGTTTTAATACACCATGAATATATCATAAATACACATTAGACATTTTATAATAAACATTGAATTGTTTAATACCCAAAGAACATTTTATAGAAAATAGTAATATATCTATGTTTGTATATCTTTACATAATTAGAATATTTTGAAACACACAAGAAATATATTTTTAATACACGTTGAACATTTTCTAAAAACACATTTTTTTAAATACACACTAAACTTGTTATCATACATGACAAATTTTTCTTGGAATAATGCCAAAAAACGAAATGCATGATGAACATTTCTTCAATACACTTTGCGAATTTTTGAATACATCTTGAGCACCTTTAGTATACAATGGATATTTTTAGATACATTATGATTTTTTTTATGAAATTAGTAAAATAGAAATTACATTTACAATAGTAAAGGATGAGAAAACATTTGTTAAATCAAATTGGGCTTGTTTAAAATTCATGATTAGAAGATAAAAGTCAAATGTAAAAGGAACATATCTTACTAGCGTGCAATTGCACACTACCGACTGGACTCATGCCAACCAACATATTGTCTTTGGTGGTGACACGTGGCACAACATATGTACACCATTTGTCCTCACGAGAGAGTTTTGATGAGTTTTTCATGGTTCGGTGGGACGAGAGTTTGACCGTGTGCGCTTTGTTTCCTGAGATCCAATTTTCAAATCTAAGTATCTTCTCAGCATGTGGCCAAATCAGAAAACCGTTTTCACTGTCGTGCTTCTCGTGTGAGAGCTTTGAAAATAGATTCCATCACTAGTAGAAAACAGGGCTTTGGTCACAGCTCAATATACACATTAGTCCCGGTTGCATTACGAACCGGGACTAATGTGAGCATTAGTCCCGATTCGAGCGGCTAAAGGCATTAGCATTAGACCCTGTTCAAATGGGACCTTTAGTCCCGGTTCAAGTGCCTTGTGCGGGAAAAAATCAACGGAAGCTGAGTTATGTTTTTCTACATGCCTATCAATTGGTTGTTTGCCAGGATCCAGTATAAGTTCATCTAAAAACCTGATCCCGTATAGTTATAGTCCAAGATGATATACTATCCTATTTCATGCAATAGTGAGAGTCAACTACAAACATACAATGAGACTAACAGTTCAAATACATTTGTCTCTATTTCTCTTGATGTTGAATTGATCGGATGCATTTTAGATTTTAGGTTGTGCAATAGTCTTTTGACCTCTAAAATGAACAGGAAATTGTGAAAAGCCTGAAAGGTTGCATGCTAGAGTACATGTATGTATAACCTATATCCATTTTTCAACCAGTTAGTTGAAAAATAGTCATGCTACTTGGTTACTATCGGATTTTCTGTTGGCCATAATTCTGCATGAGAAAGCGCTTTGGTGGGCTGGCAATAGAGTCCCTTTGTTACACTAATTATAACATGTAGGTTGATATGATGGTAGTAAATAGAAGCACGGCAGGTTGTTGATGTGACCATTTAATAGTTCTCTTGGTGTGAGGGTGTTTGGCGTACCTATAGGCAAATGAATTTACATTTTCTGAATGTTCCATAAAGGAAAATTTAGATCCGTAATTATATTTGATCACAAGGAAAGAGAGCAAGAGTTTGAATCATGCATCGGAAAGGAAATGGACAAGTGGTTGGTCTTTAAACATCTCATATAACAAAGGTCGATTATTAATTAGCATGTGTCAGGAAAGATTATTGTATTTTAAACGAAATCTCTGATGATAAACAATGTATCGTTCATATTTTTGGTCACCAAATTATTGCTTTTACCCCTCTTTTTCATTTGTTTACAACAGAACTATGTTGTGTTTTGACACATCATCAAAAATATTGTAGCTGACATTTCTTATATTTGAATGTATAAATTGGCTTCCGAAAACAAGTGAAATACACAGTAATTACGGCTTCTCCTTTCTTTCGGGAAAAACTTCCGATCTATTTATCTCAATAATGGTAGTACAACGAACACTATAAATAATAAAAATTGCATCCAGATCCGTAGACCACTGTCGGGGAACGAATCCACGAGCACCTATGGGACCGGCGGACCGAGCCCCTTTCGGTTCGGCAGGGGCGAAGATCGCACGAAGAACGGATCGAGGCGAAACACACGAGCGGTTTACCCAGGTTCGGGCCGCACGGATGCGTAAAACCCTACTCCTGCTTTGTGGTTTGTATTGAGTTCTTGCTCGGGAGCGCTGAATGCTACAGTACACACCAGCAGCTAACGAGACCGAGCGTGAGTGTTCTCCCCCCTCCTCTACGTTGCGCATGGGCCTCCTTTTATATGCTCAAGGGGTCCCCGACAGGTGGCAACGTAGACAAGGGTAAAAATGGAAAGGTGTTGCGGTTGGTACAACTACCTGTTACAGTGTATCATACCTAACTCTGACGGCAGGGGACAAGGGCATTGAATGCCCATCTGCGTCGCCCAAATAGTGCAAAAGGGACCGTCAGGGACGCCACCGCTTGCCACGATGGCAATATTGTCAGCACCGCTTGCCACCGCGCACCGCTGGCTGCTCAGCCTCCCGCCACGTACGCCTGGAAGGGTCCTAGAGCGACACGTTGGTGGATGTGCTGGAGCGCAGGTACAGAGTGGTAGCTTGCCGCGGCAAGCGCCTTGCCGCGATCGTTGTCTTGTCGCGTTCGGGAGCTCGTCGCTCACCTGGCCTTGCCGGGACGCGTGGCGCGTCACGGAAAGTTCCTTGAGATGCCTTGGTTGGCCTTCCTGGCAAGCTCCTCTTGCCGGGGTCTTGTCTTCTTGGCTTGAATACTTTGTTCTTGAATGGCTCCAAAGGAACCACGGAGGACCTTGGCGGTCACCCGGCAAGCCTTGTCGCGGGATGCTGCGACTGCCCGTGCACAAGTTCGGGATACTAGGGTACCCCTACTCTAGTACACCGACAGGAGCCCCCGGGCCTGGGCCATACACGGTGCCGAGCGCTGTTGGGCCAGGCCCAAAACAGGGCACGGGCACGCGCGGCCTGGGTTACGCCGTATCTCTCTCCGTATCCACCGCGCCCTCCCCGAACGACGCGCGTTGAATGCGGCGTCGTGGGTGGTTTCTTTATTCGGAAAGACGGAACGTCCGCCCCTCCCTCCTTATAAGCAGGGGAAACAGGGGCAGTTCGCCCACTCGCTAGTTGCTATTCCAATCTCGGAAACCTCAGCCGCTCCCCCTTCTTCCCAAAGCTGAAAGAGAGGAGCGCTCTGCCCCCCATCGCCACCAGCACCACCAACGCCGTCGACCTCCTCCACCACTTCCGTCGTGGCTCCGAAAGCCGACAAGGGGAAGGTCGTGAAGTCGATCGAGGCGCAGCGGCTCGCGGCGCTGCGAAAGGAGCGAGCAATCTTCCCCCCCAAGCTCGCCGCGAGGGAGATGAGGGAGTATTACTACCTCTTCTGGTCGACGGAGACGCGGGCGCATCCGCGCACGAAGGTACTTCCAGCCGTCGCTTGGAAAATGGCTCCAAATGGATATCCCTTCTTCGCCTTGTTCTTCTACTGCAGGCTCTGCCCGCCTTTCTCTGAGTTTTTGTGCGATATTATGAACACCTACGGGTTCCGCCTCCTTGACTTCACCCCCAATGCTGTTCTGACCATGACAGTTTTCGCACATCTCTGCGAAAACTTTGTTGGAGTCTATCCAAATGTAGCCCTTTTTCGCCACTTCTTTATGCCCCGAGTTGAGAGAGGAGAGCCTTTATCCGGCGGAATCACCTGGATCTCGAGAGCCGGCAAGAAGGAAGGTTATCTGGAGGGGGAGTGATGACCATCAACCGTAAGGGATCTGTTGCAGCGTTTTCGATAAGTAAGAGTGTCGAACCCAACGAGGAGCAGAAGGTATTGATAAGCGATTCTGAGCAAGAAATTACTTCAAGCACTGAAAGATAACTTTTAGGGTTTTTCTTGGTATAAGCAACAGGAATGTAAAGGCAAGTAATGTAAAAGGTACTGCAAGTAATAAGTGGCCCAATCCTTTCTTAGCAAAGGAGAGGCCTAGCAACTGAACTTATAAAGACTAAAGCGTTCTCGAGGACACACGGGAGAGGTAGTCATGTGCTTTCGCCATATTCCGTATTGATATTATGTTATGTGTTGATAAGTGTTGGTGGGTGGATCTATGCTAGTGCACTCTCTAGACTAAGATGAATGCACTCTTATGATTAAACACCTTGCAAGCATCCGCAAAAACAAGATAGAATTTAAGGCAAAAGCCTAACCATAGCAATACGATCGAGGATCCATTATTCCCTTATGCAAAAGCGTGCGAACTGGGGTTCAAGTTTCTGTCACTCCGGCAACCCACCATAAGCATTCTTTATACACAATGTATTTCCCTAGGTCCTTAATAAGGAGAAGTGTTGGGTGTTCGACTTACACAACACCACTAGTAGAATGACAACGCAACTTAAGTATCAAACAACACATATTACTTCAACAACATATGACTACTAACAACAAGACTTTCCCCATGTCCTCAAGAACTAAGGTAACTACTCACAAGACATAAAAGAGATCATGATCAGTGGGGATAAATATGTGATAAACAATCTAGACATAATAATATTTCTCCAACAAAACTCAATAGCATTCACCACAAAGTAGTAATCAACACCGATGGAGTAGAGAGGATAGGTAGTACGAGTTACAACACGAGTTGCGATAGTAAGATGAGATTTGGATGAAGATGGAGATGGTGCTGGTGTTGGGGATGATGTTGATGATGATCTCGATGATGCCCGTGACGATGGTGATGACGATGGCGACGATCTCCCCTTCCGGGAGGTGATCTCCCCGGCGGAATCTGCCCGCCGGAGATGCCCTTTTCTTCTCTGTAGGTTTCCGCCTCGAAGCGGCGGCGGAACTCCATAAAAAGTCCCGTGCCTAGGGTTTTCGGAGGACGGAGAACATATATGAAAAAGGGGGCGACCAGAGGTGGGCCAGGGGCTCCAGGCGCCCTCCCGGCGCGGCCAGGGGGGGGGGGGCGCCCCCAGGCCGCCTGGGCACCCTGTGGCCCCCCTCTGACTCCCCTTTTGCGTGTCTTCGTTATTCGTCTGAAAAATACCTCCCGTCAATTTTCAGGTAATTTGGAGGTGTTCTTCTTCAGCAACTCAGTATCCACTTTTTCCTGCTGAATCCTGCGTCTGCTGTTCCGGCATCGGAAAGTTGCAAACTGTGTAAAATAGACCAAAACAACATAAGAACATCATCATAACGTGAAATATATCAATGAATAAGGATGAATTATGATACAAAATAGTGATGCATTTTGGACGTATCAACACCCCCAAGCTTAGACCTCGCTTGTCCCCAAGCAAGTATGAACTCGGTAAACCTGTCCACAAGTTTAGAGAGTGAAGTGTCGATAAATAGAATACGGACAAGAAGCATCATAGTCTCTTCACTAACTCAAATATTCTCAGCAGCAATCTTCAACTCATAAGGCTCTTATGAAAGAGTGTTAACACTTATATTCGAAAGTAGGACCAAGGAAACTCATTATATCATGGCAAACATGTCCTTTGGTCAAATAACAACAAATAATTTTAACTTTTGCTCTTATATTTTGATGGGATTAATTGAAGCTTTTTGAAATAACATGTTAATAAGCAAGAAGTGAAAGTGTTAACACAAAGGAAGATATTTGCCTTAGCTGGGCATGACAAACAACTTACTTATCAAATGATAATGTCAACAAGGATATGATATGACAAATCTTAATGCAGCTTTATATGAATGAATCCTTATCAACATCAAACGTCCGCTCTCTTTGAGAAATAGAGGGAAGTAGGAATAACTGACTCAACTTAAAATTAAAAGATAGGCCCTGCTCTAGGGTAGTAGGGAAAACTCATGTGCTATCCTCAAATCAAACAGAATGAAAACAAGTTTTGAGAGGTGCATGATTTGTCAACGAATGCTAATAGATAACTCAAGTACTTCGTGAACTGGACAAGTTTCGAGGAACGGCTCCCGTATGAGGACGATAACATCCTCTTATTCTCCTTTGTTTATCACTGCCAAAGTTTTCTGATTTCTCATGAACAAAGCGTGAAGGAGGGTTTGTTTGTTATATTATTTTTAAGCCGGGCGCACTCAATGCCAGTTCCTTTTCGTGTCATGGGTTTGCACATTATACATGCAATCCCGGGGTGAAGCTTGTCCAACTCAAAAAGATCATGAATTAGCTACTACTTCCTCATGAGCTAAAGCAGAGGCACAAAATAAAAGATTTTGAACATTTAAGGATAACACATAAATTATATACTTTAGGGAGTGGTAACGAAGTACCACAAGTAGGTAGGTATGGTGGACTCATATGGAAGGTATTGGCTTAAGGGTATGGATGCACAAGCAGAAATCCGCTTAGTACAGAGTTAGGCTAGCAAAGGTTTTGAGAGAGCAGACAATTGATGATGACTAAGATGCAAAGCAATATAAAGCATGAACATTGAAATAAGCATAACACATCAAGTTGTCTTCCTTGTCAACATAACACTTTAAGCATAATAACATAAAGGTTTTAGCTATGTTGATACTTTAAGAAAATCATGCTTGTTGTTATAACCAAAACTATGTTTGCCAAGATTAAATAAAGTTTCATAGCCATACCTGACATAAGGTCAAAACTCCCCATAAGAATCATCATATAAGGTCGATTGCGTGAAGAGAATACCGAGTGCAGCAAAAAGAACCGATAAACTTCTCATTAATATTCCATCATAGACGACTCCACACTCTCGGATACACTTCTTCACCAAAGGGGTGATAGACCTCAATGCACATACCTATCTCATATAATAACTTCCCTAGACATGATACGACTCTACTTGACTTCTAAAAGGCAAAAAGTAAAGATAATGATACCGGGCACTCCCCCAAGCTTGGAACAAGCCAAGGGAATGCCATTACCCCAGGAGATTTCACTCATCATCCTTGTTGGCGTTGATCAAGTAATTCTTGGCGAAACTCTTCCATGGAAGGGGTTCTCCAGTCTCATATGAAAAGCTCGTCTCCTGGATCCTGCATTCAGCACCCAAACCCATGCGCAGAAACCTTAGTTCATACTCACAGTTCTGGTTATGTAGATCATTAATTTGCCATTGGAGTTCTATGATTCTGTCTTCAGACGCGGCGATTCTTTCCCACATCTCCTTCATCTCCTTCAGAAAGTAGTTCTTCAGCTCGTTGGTGATGTCAAAGTTAGCTTCGACACCACGCTCGGTCATCTTCTTGTACTTGAAGACTTCCTGCTCCACTTCTTCCAGCCTGGCCTGGACGCTCCCCTCCTTGATAGGTCCCTTCAGATCTTCTTGATGAAGGACGCCTTCCTTCATCTGAACAACCTGAGGGTGCTTCTTCACCTTGGCGAGGTAAGGGTTGATGACCTTGACGACGAACGTGTCCTTGGGGGAACTTGGAGAAGCCATGGCACCTAAATTTAGCTGAAAGATTTCCTAGTAGAAACAGATCGAAGAGAAAACACGCGAAATCGCAAGATACGTTGCCGGAACAATCCGAGCAAATATATATAAAAAATTTATGCACAGAAAGGAAGGTAACGGACCAAAGCGGGGTCGAAGACGGGCTCCAGGGTGTCCAGGCGGCCTGCCGGCGCGGCCCAGGGGGGGGCGCGCCAGGGGGGCGCCTGGGCTCCCTGGTGGTCGTCTCCGGCTCCACTTCGACTCGGAATTTTACCAATTTTACAAAAACTCGTAATACGGAACTTCTATGATGGTTTGCGGTGTTTTCTTACCGTACTACATACCTTTTCTTTATTCTGCTTCTGCTGGCGTCTGAAACAGGGCTGCAACATGTTCTTCGTGGGTTGTTGTGTATATTATATTCACATCAACATCGACAGGGTCTCCTGCTATGTAATGTTTAAGTCTTTGCCCATTCACAACTTGAGGTTTGGTACCTTCAAAATTATTAATCTTAATTGCACCAGACCAATAAACTTCTTCAATATGAAATGGTCCTTCCCACCTGGAAAGTAGTTTACCTGGAGAAAACCTGAAACGGGATCGAAACAACAAAACTTTATCACCAACATTAAATTCACGTTTCAGAATCTTCCTATCATGCCACCTTTTTACCTTTTCCTTGAACATTTTAGCGCTCTCATAAGCTTCACTTCTCCATTCATCTAGAGAAGTCAAGTTCATGAGACGCTTCTCACCAGCTAGTTTTGGGTCAGCGTTAAGCTCTCTAACAGCCCAGAAAGCTTTGTGCTCTAGCTCTAATGGCAAATGGCAAGCCTTGCCATATACCATCTTATAGGGGGACATGCCCATGGGGTTTTTGTAAGCACTTCTATATGCCCACAAAGCATCTCCTAATTTATTTGACCAATCCTTCCTATTTCTGTTTACTGTTTTCTGCAAGATCAACTTAATCTCTCTATTGGTGAGCTCAACCTGCCCACTAGTTTGAGGATTATATGGTGAAGCAATTCTATGATTAACATCGTATTTAGCCAAAGCTTTTCTAAAAGCTCCGTGCGTGAAGTGTGATCCTCCATCGGTCATGAGATACCTTGGTACACCAAACCTAGGAAAAATTACATCTTTAAGCATTTTCAAAGATGTTTTGTGATCAGCACTTTCAGTGGGGATTGCTTCAACCCACTTGGTCACATAATCAACAGCTACTAAAATGTGACTGTACTTGTGCGAAGAAGGAAAAGGACCCATAAAATCAAAACCCCAACAATCGAAAGGTTCAATCACTAGTGAGTAATTCATAGGCATCTCATTCCTTCTACTAATGTTACCAACTCTCTGACATTTATCACAAGCTAAAACATAATTTCTAGCATCTTTAAAGAGAGTAGGCCAATAAAAACCTGATTGAAGAACCTTATGTGCAGTCCTCTCACCGGCATGATGTCCTCCATAGGGACTATCATGACACCGTCGGAGAATGTCCTTCTGCTCATGTTCCGGAATGCATCTTCTCAAGATCCCATCGGGGCCTTCTTTGAAAAGATGTGGGTCATCCCAAAAGTAGTGCCTCAAATCATGAAAGAACTTCTTCCTTTGCTGAAATGTTAGACCTGGAGGCAAATACTTTGCAACAATAAAATTAGCATAATCTGCATACCACGGATCGGAAAGAGGTTGTACTTTTACAACGGCAAGTTGCTTGTCTGGAAAACTATCGTTAACTGGAATGGGGTCATGCGGTATATCTTCCATTCTTGAAAGATTATCCGCCACCGGATTGTCTTCCCCTTTCCTATCAACAATCTGCAAATCAAATTCTTGAAGAAAGAGTACTCATCTGATAAGCCTTGGCTTAGCATCCTTCTTTGTCATAAGATACTTAATGGCAGCATGATCAGTATGAATAATAACTTTGGAATCAACAATATACTGCCTAAACTTATGACAAGCAAAAACTACAGCTAAGAATTCCTTCTCAGTAGTAGCATCATTTCTTTGAGCACTATCAAGGGTTTTACTAGCATAATGTATAACATTCAATTTCTTATCAACTCTTTGTCCTAAAACAGCTCCAACAGCAAAATCACTTGCATCACACATAATTTCAAAAGGTAAATTCCAGTCAGGTGGTTGTACTATAGGAGCAGTTATTAAAGCTTTCTTAAGGATTTCAAAAGCTTCCTTACAATTTCCATCAAACGCAAAAGGAACATCCTTCTGGAGAAGATTAGTGAGGGGTCTCGAGGTTTTAGAAAAGTCTTTAATAAATCTTCTATAAAAACCTGCATGACCGAGAAAACTGCGAATACCTTTGATGTCCTTTGGATAGGGCATCCTCTCGATAGCTTCGATCTTGGCTTTGTCCACTTCAATTCCCCTTTCGGAAATCTTGTGACCAAGAACAATTCCTTCATTAACCATAAAGTGGCACTTCTCCCAGTTGAGTACCAAATTTGTCTCCTCGCATCTCTGCAAAACTTTATTAAGGTTGTGAAGACAATGGTCAAACGAAGTTCCATAGACGGAGAAATCGTCCATGAAGACTTCCATAATATCCCCGCAGAAACCATGAAAGATAGCAGACATACACCTTTGAAAAGTAGCAGGGGCATTACATAAACCAAAAGGCATACGTCTGTAAGCATAAGTACCAAAAGGACAAGTAAAAGTGGTCTTCTCTTGATCGGCAGTGTTAACATGAATTTGAGAGAAGCCAGAATAACCATCGAGATAACAAAAGTGGGTATTTTTGGATAACCTTTCAAGCATTTGGTCGATGAATGGCAACGGGTAGTGATCCTTCCTGGTTGCCTTGTTCAACTTCCTGTAATCAATACACATTCTATATCCAATAATAATTCTCTGGGGTATTAGTTCATTTTTATCATTTGGAACCACAGTTGTACCTCCTTTCTTAGGAACACAATGTACCGGACTTACCCACTTACTATCAGCTATAGGGTAGATAATACCTGCGGCTAGAAGCTTGAGAATCTCAGTTCTCACGACATCCATCATCTTCGGGTTCAACCGTCGTTGATGATCAACAACTGGTATAGCATCAGGCTCAAGGTTGATAGTATGTTGACAGATAGATGGACTAATCCCCTTAAGGTCATCAAGGGTATAGCCAATTGCGCCTCGGTGTTTACGAAGTACTTCCAATAATCGCTTTTCTTCATATCCTGAAAGGTTAGAATTGATAATAACAGGATATACTTTCTTTTCATCTAAATAAGCATACTTGAGCGTATCGGGAAGAGGTTTAAGATCGAACACCGGGTATTCTTTTGGTTTTGATAAAATTCCCAAAGGTTCAACCGGAAGGTTGTGCTTCAGGATAGCAGGCTGCCTCAAGAATATTTCATCTAGTTCATTTCTTTCCTGTATATGCAAATCATTCTCGTGGTCCTCCATGTATTGCTGCAAGGGATCATCAAGGGGAATAGCAATAGAGGCAATACTTTCAATAATTTTATCATCACTAGGTAAATCAGTACCACGAGGCTGCTTAGAGAACTTAGAAAAATTAAATTCATATGGCTCACCATCGAATTCAACAGAAAATTTACCTTTCTTGCAATCTATTATATCTCCACAAGTTCTAAGAAAAGGTCTACCAAAAATGATGGGACAAAAATTGTCCCTGGCTGAACCAAGTACCAGAAAGTCGGTAGGGTATTTTACCTTTCCACATAGGACTTCAACATCCCTCACAATTCCGATAGGAGAGATAGTTAATCTATTTGCAAGATGAATAGTAACATCAACTTCTTCAAGTTCACAAGGGGAAATCTCACCGATGATTTCTTCATAAAGTGAATAAGGAATAACACTTGCACTCGATCCCAAATCGCATAGCCCATAATAATTGTGATCTCCTATTTTAACAGATACCACCGGAGTACCTGAAATTGGGCCTTTATTCTTGGTTGTGACAAGGTTAGTGGAAACAGCACAAAAAGTTATATTGGAATCCAAAACATCATCAGTAACAAGGTCTTTAATCAATGCAACTTGAGGATCGACCCTGATCTGGTCCTCAGGCTCATCAACTCTTCTCTCACTTTTATTTATTATGCCTGTCACAAGAGAGTGCTCCTTTATCCTCATGGGAAAAGGAGGCTTTTCATATATAACTGCAGGCAAAATAGGCTCAGCAACATAAATATCAATAGGTGGTTCTTTAAAAGGTGCATGGTGCTGATCTTTTTCTTCTTTTTAAAAGAATCAACATGAGAGGCAAAATTCTTACACAAATCAATCACTAGATGGGAATCAAGACCAATCTTAGAGCAAAAAGTATTGAAGTAATCTGTTTCCACATAGCTCTCAATATAATCATGTTCATAATTTATAGTGGGTTCAATACCTTTATCAATTTCCCAATCTTCGGTATTCCTCTGGATTCTTTCAAGGAGATCCCACCTTTCTTCAACACTCTTCTTCTGAAATACCCCACTAGAGGAGGCGTCCAGCATCTCCTTATCCTGACGAGAAAGCCTGGCATAAAAGTTTGTAAGTATAATTTCCTTGGGAAGCTTATAAATAGGGCATTTGAGCATTAGAGACTTCAATCTCTCCCAAGCTTGAGAAATGCTTTCTCCGTTACGAGACCTAAAGTTATATATATAATTCCTGTCTCGATGAATTTCATGAAGAGGATAAAACTTAGTATAAAAGAGAGACATAAGCTCCTGCCAGTCCAGCAAGTGTGAGTTATCGAGAAGCCCATACCAATCTGAAGCTTTATCTATAAGGGATATGACAAACAATTTCCTCATGACAAACTCCCTCGATACACCTGCAAGCTTAAATAATGAACATAGTCATGACAAATATAGCAAGTGTTCACCGGGATGTCTGTCTCCTGCATAACGATTAGCCAAAACATAATCGATAATGCCAGCTGGTATTTTATAAGGCACAATTTCAGTAGGGGGAGGATCAACCACCACAGGTGTGGGGCGTCTTCACGCAAGCAACGCTCCAATGATAGGGTTGTCCATAAGGACACAGAGCAGAAATAGCAAAAATAAAAACAGAATTATAAAAAGACTTTCTTACCAGTTTCACTTTACCAATAGCGCTACGCTCCCCGGCAACGGCGCCAGAAAACTGTACTTGATGACCCTCAACCGTAAGCGATCTGTTGCAGCGTTTTCGATAAGTAAGAGTGTCGAACCCAACGAGGAGCAGAAGGTATTGATAAGAGATTCTGAGCAAGAAATTACTGCAAGCACTGAAAGATAACTTTTAGGGTTTTTCTTGGTATAAGCAACAGGAATGTAAAGGCAAGTAATGTAAAAGGTATTGAAAGTAATAAGTGGCCCAATCCTTTCTTAGCAAAGGAGAGGCCTAGCAACTGAACTTATAAAGACTAAAGCGTTCTCGAGGACACACGGGAGAGGTAGTCATGTGCTTTCGCCATATTCCGTATCGATATTATGTTATGTGTTGATAAGTGTTGGTGGGTGGATCTATGCTAGTGCACTCTCTAGACTAAGATGAATGCACTCTTATGATTAAACACCTTGCAAGCATCCGCAAATACAAGATAGAATTTAAGGCAAAAGCCTAACCATAGCAATACGATCGAGGATCCATTATTCCCTTATGCAAAAGCATGCGAATTGGGGTTCAGGTTTCTGTCACTCCGGCAACCCACCATAAGCATTCTTTATACACAATGTATTCCCCTAGGTCCTTAATAAGGCGAAGTGTTGGGTGTTCGACTCACACAACACCACTAGTAGAATGACAACGCAACTTAAGTATCAAACAACACATATTACTTCAACAGCATATGACTACTAACAACAAGACTTTCCCCATGTCCTCAAGAACTAAGGTAACTACTCACAAGACATAAAAGAGATCATGATCAGTGGGGATAAATATGTGATAAACAATCTGGACATAATAATATTTCTCCAACAAAACTCAATAGCATTCACCACAAAGTAGTAATCAACACCGATGGAGTAGAGAGGATAGGTAGTACGAGTTACAACACGAGTTGCGATAGTAAGATGAGATTTGGATGAAGATGGAGATGGTGCTGGTGTTGGGGATGATGTTGATGATGATCTCGATGATGCCCGTGACGATGGTGATGACGATGGCGACTATCTCCTCTTCTGGGAGGTGATCTCCCCGGCGGAATCTGCCCGCCGGAGATGCCCTTTTCTTCTCTGTAGGTTTTCGCCTCGAAGCGGCGGCGGAACTTCGTAAAAAGTCCCGTGCCTATGGTTTTCGGAGGACGGAGAACATATATGCAAAAGGGGGCGACCAGAGGTGGGCCAGGGGCTCCAGGCGCCCCCCGGCGCGGCCAGGGGGGTGCGCGCCCCCAGGCCGCCTGGGCACCCTGTGGCCCCCCTCTGACTCCCCTTTTGCGTGTCTTCGTTATTCGTTTGAAAAATACCTCCCGTCAATTTTCAGGTAATTTGGAGGTGTTCTTCTTCAGCAACTCAGTATCCACTTTTTCCTGCTGAATCCTGCGTCTGCTGTTCCGGCATCGGAAAGTTGCAAACTGTGTAAAATAGACCAAAACAACATAAGAACATCATCATAACGTGAAATATATCAATGAATAAGGATGAATTATGATACAAAATTGTGATGCATTTTGGACGTATCAGAGAGTTCCGCGGCAAGTGGGAGGAATGGAGAGCAGACTGGTGCTGGATTGTCGAGGAGAACCCGCAGCCGTTTACCGCCCGGCGCCAAGCCCCAGTAGCGCGCGACAGCGATTGGAGCAACGTGGCCCCGGAAGACGATAGGCTGAAGATTGTCGTCACCTGGATCCAACGCCTTAGGCTTGCCGGGCTCACTGTAGGCGCGGTTGGCGCATATTTTCTTCGCCGTCGCATCGCCCCCTTGCAGGAGAGGAGGACACCCGCCTGGGACTTCAAGAATGCGGCGGACATCATGAGGCTGCGCCCGGGCCTTAACTTCAACTTCACTGTTTTGGAACTTGACGCAATCCTCCGGGAGCTGTTCAAATACGACCCTCAACATCTCGAAGTGTTCAGGTTGCCGAAGGATGTCGTTCCGCTGTGCAACAACTCCACGCTCTGCCGCATCCGTGTAATGATGCCGCTGTGCGACTCGCATGGAATTGTCCCAACTTGGCAAGAGCCTGCAGACGACGTCGTGCATGAGTTTTTGACGGCTTGGTAGAAGTGCTGGTCCACTCCGACGAACAGAAGAGCCTCACCCGCACCACAACCGATGCGGAGATGAAACGCATCGCCACTAGGCTGGAAGAGGCGGCGGCAGCCGCAGCCGCGGGCGAGTTTGGATTCACCGTGGAGGAGGCATAGGCAGCAGAGGCAGCAAGCCGTGCCGAGCGAGAGGAGCTTGCCGGCGAGGAAGAGCTTGCCGGGCATGACGTCGAGTCGAGCGAGCCCGCCGAGGATACGAGCGGCTCGTTGGAGATCAACTCCTCTTCCTCCTCATCTTCAGACAGCTCGCCGCAAGCAGAGCCCCCAGCTCCACCAAGAAGGCGTCTCCTTAAGGCCGGGGACGTAGCAGAGTGGCGGGCGAGTCGACAGTCGCCGCACCGCGTGATACGCTCCACCGCGGCAGGCACTGTTGCCGCGGGAGCACCTCATGCTACTGCGGCAACTGGAGCGGGGTCCACCCAGACCACCGCTTCTGCTCCTGCCGCTTCTCACGCCGCGGCGGCAGCCGGAGCGGGGTCGTCTCGGACCACCGCCACTGCTCCTGCCAAGCGGCCAAGGGAACCTACTCCTCCGCCTCCTCGCGTCGGAGGTGAATCGGACTTCGACTTCTCCGTGCTCAGCTCCGACAAGGAAGAAGAAGAGTAAGACCCTTTGTTGTACTTGTAGTTCTTCAATTCTTGCTGTTTTGTCTTGTATCTCATTTGCTTTACTCTGAATTATTCCTTTTTAGGACTCTGGCCCAGAGAGCGGCGAAGAGAGCCAAGGTCCCGGTGATTATCGTCGAGGATGATCCCACCGCGACAGCAGAGGAGGCGTTCGAGACCACCTTGCCGGACCCGGCAACTATTCTCTAGAGCAGCCCCCAGCGTAAGTATATGGTTCGCTTTCCGCTATTAGGCACGCATGGATACTCTTTCTTTGTTGACATCTGATTGTTGGTTTGTGTAGGAGTAGAGCAGCCCCACCAGGAGCGCCCGGAGGCCGCCCCCGACATGCCAAGGGAGAGTTCTCCGGCAAGGGAGAGTTCTTCGGCAAGGGAGAGTCCTCCGGCAAGGGAGAGTTCTCCGGCAAGGGACAGCACCAGCGGCCCCCCGGCGGCGGAGACTACGGCCGCAGAACCCGGTGCAGGTAATCCTCTTGCTTCAAAACTTCCCTTGGGTTCTTCTTCTTTTGATCTTCTTTTTGGGTATTTGCTTGACTTTTCTCCCTTTTCCAGCCGTCAGACCCATCTGCTGCGGAGCCGATGGAGACCGAGGTCGCCGGCGAGGATAAAACCACCGAGGTCGCCGACGATGCCGCCGCCACCGAAGAAGCAGCCGGCGCTGATGATCCCGCCAGCGAAGAGGCCGCCAAAGCTGCCGCCGCAGAAGCTGGCGAGGGGTCTGGCGATCGTACTGACGGCCCTGAGGCCGCAGGAGCGCCAGGCGCTACGCCGACCGTCGATCCTTCCGCCGCTGCTGCAGCGTCAGGCTCCGAAGAGCCCCATCCAGGCGTCTACTTGAAGGCCGGCGATGGCGTCTTCATGAACCTCCCCTGGGCATCAAGCTCCAGGGCGCCGGTCGAAGGAGAAAGCTTCGATGGAGAGGTGCTCGCCTCCTCTGGGCTGACGCTGGTTGATGCGCCGAGCAGCAGCAGCGGCGAGCCTAAGGAGGAGCAGCTGCTGCGGAAGCTGGTGTCGCTCTACCGCGCTCGACAGGCCAAGCTGGAATCCCTAGAGGCGCTTGTCGCGAAGGCGGGAGTGGACATCGAGAAGCGCGCAGAGGAGCTCCGGGGTCTTAACCAGGAAGCTCTCCAGTCCCTGGCAGAGGAGCGGGCGCAACTCGCCGAGGAGCAGAAGGCCTTCCTCCTCGAGAGGGCTGAAGTCGAAGAACAACAGCGGCTTGCCGCTGAGAAGCTGTCTGCGCAGGAGGGCGAGCTGGCGCAGCGGAAGGTTAACCTTGACAGCCACGAGGAGGAGCTTGCTGCGCGCGAGCAAACATTCGGCGGAGCCCTCAAGCAAGCAGAGGATGCTGCCGCAGCTGCCGAGGCTGCCAAGAAGGAGCTGGAGACGAAAGTGGCGCGGCTGGAGGCCGATCTCAAGGCGAGCGGTGAGGAGCTTGCCGCACTAAAGCGTGAGCGGGAGAAGGACGCCTACACCTTGTCAGAGCTGCAGGTTCGTCTCGCCGAGAAGGGCAAGGAACTTGGCGCCGCCAAGGACTCCAACGCAGATCTTGAGTTGAAGCTGACCACTTTGACCAAGACGCTGGACGGCGCCAGGGAGCAGGAGGTGGCCTTGAAGAAGAAGATCAAGGCCGATGAGGCGCTGCTGGCGAGTGCTGCTGCCGCCCAGAACGCTTTTAGGGAGAATGTGGAGCACTGGACGGAGGATCTCGTGGATGCTGCCACAGACATTGACAGGGAGCTGGCGCAGCTGGGATGGAGGATCTTGGGTATCCCTCCGATGAGAACCTCCAACCCAGCGCCAAGCTCACCTTGTTCTTCAAAGGCGTGGCGACGGCCCTCCAACGACTCCGGGAGAAGATTCCAAAGCAGCTGGCCGACGAGTCGCGCAAGATCTGCGCGGGAGCTCTTCAAAAGGTGTTGGTGAAGGTGGCCTTCCGCAACCCGGGCCTCAACCTCACCAACGTCCTCAAGACCCTGCCGCCGGATGCTGATCTGGAAGCGCTCAAGACCCTTGTCGCACCCATTGTGGACAAGGTGAGCGGGATCAAAAGGATTGAGGGCAATCGCGTAGACTAGGCCGCCCGTTTTCTCCTTTTCTTGTCGCTGCTGGTCATGTTATGAGAACAATCTGTTAGAGCCGCGACAAGCTACCTTGTAATATAACTCTATTTTGGGTAATGATTGCAATGTTATTTCCTTTACTTGATTCCTTCCTTTGTATGTTTTTGCCCTACGCTTTTAGGGAACATGCCGGCGCAGGCACCTTAGCCGCGAGCGCTGAGTGCGGGACGTCAGCAGCCTGCTGGCGGTGCCGTTGCCGACAAGAAACCTCGTCGCAACTAGTCGCAGTACACTTAAATTGTTGAGCGGACTCAAAACAAAGTAAGGGCGCAACTAGCTACGAGTTGGTTCCTCCGCGCATAGGTTTTCCATACAAAGCACGGTCGTTCAAGGAAGATAACTTAAATTTTTTTAAAAAATCTGATTGCTCAAACTTTGGCAACTTAGCTTTTGTGTTGTTTGCTTCCCGGTAAGGCGAAACTTTCTTGAACGACGCCTGGTCCATACCATTATCTTCTCCTTTCCCCCCCGGCAAACTTGTGGGCGAGGGAACCTTCCTTTCCTTGAGAAAAAGAAAGAAGATAAAATAAAGATATGGAGCCTTACGGCTCGTTATTGCTTACCGGGGGTAGGTGCTGCACAAAGTGTCAGATAACACATGCAAAAAATAGAAAGCATGAGATTGTCAAGATGTGCGGAGCACATGAGCTTTAATTATGCACGGGGTCTGCGCCCGGCTTTGTACGAAGGATTACATGCAACAGCGGCAAGACTTGTACAAAAGGTGGTTGCCGGAACAGGTTCCGGCAACCGCGCCTTACGGGTAAAACTTACGAAGATGCTCAATGTTCCAGGAGTTGCTCATCGGAATGCCATCTTCGGTCTCAAGGTGGACAGCGCCAGGCCTAGTGACTCTTTTCACCCGGTAAGGGCCTTCCCACTTCCGCGTCAACTTGTTGGAATTCTTGGCGGACTGAACGCACCGAAGAACAAGGTCGCCTTCCTCGAGACTTCTGGCGTTAACTTTGCGGCTATGGTAGCGGCGCAAAGCTTGCTAGTAGCGAGCAGCTCGTACAGCAGCCTGAAGACGGTCTTCCTCAAGGAGCAGCGCGCCATCTTGTCGCAGCTGCTCTTGCTCAAGCTCATCATAAGCGAGCACTCGAGGTGACCCGTATACGAGTTCCGTGGGGAGAACTGCCTCTGCTCCATAGACTAGAGCGAAAGGTGTCTGGCCAGTGGCTCGATTTGGCGTCGTCCCGATCGACCAAAGAACCACCGACAGCTCCTCAATCCAGTTTCTTCCGCACTTGCGCAGCCTGTCGAAAGTACTGGTCTTGAGCCCACGCAGCACTTCAGCATTTGCCCTCTCCGCTTGACCGTTGCTTCTCGGGTGAGCAACAGAAGCGAAGCAGACCTTGGCGCCAAGATCTTGGACGTACTGCATGAAGGTGCGGCTCGTGAATTGCTTACCGTTGTTGGTAATGATCCTGTTAGGGATCCCGAAGCGGCAAACAATCGATCTGAAGAACTTGACTGCTGACTGTGCTGTCACCTTCCTTACTGCTTCCACTTCCGGCCACTTTGTGAACTTGTCGATTGCAACGTACAAGTACTCAAAGCACCCGACTGCTCGGGGAAAGGGGCCGAGGATGTCGAGCCCCCAGACCGAAAATGGCCAGGATAAAGGGATCGTCTGGAGAGCTTGAGCTGGCTGGCGTATCTGCTTGGAATGGAACTGGCATGCTTCACACTTGGTTACTTGTGCAGTTGCATCCTGGAAGGCTGTCGGCCAAAAGAAACCTTGCCTGAATGCTTTGCCGGCAAGTGCTCTTGCGCCAATGTGGTGACCACATATGCCTCCATGTATCTCTGCCAACAGCTTTTGTCCGCCTTCCCGGTGAATACACTTCAATTTCACACCGTTGAGTCTTCTTCTATACAGTGTGTTGTCGACAAACTGCTACATACTTGACTGCCGGGCTACTCTTTCCGCTTCTTCTTGCTCTTCGAGAAGTTCTCCTGTCTGAAGGAAACGGACAATCTGCTGTGCCCATGCTGGAGCTTGTGGCTCGACAACAAGGACTAAAGGCACATCTGCTGCTGCGGGAACATCCGCTTCTACGGCGAGAACCTGCGGCTCAGCCGGAGCTTGACGTTCCCCGACAAGCTTGCCGGAGCATAACTTGTCGGGAGCCTCTGCTTCAACGGAACAAACCCTAGGGCTTGCCGGAGCGGACTGCTCCTCAGCACTCTTGGTGTTGATCTTGGGGACCTTCTTGGCGGCGGTTTCGGGAAGCTCTGCCGGAAAATAGTCACCAGAGATCAACTTCCTCTTCTTGCTCTGTCCAGTTGATGGCGTTACAGACGGTTGAGTCAGCTTGAGCACAAAGATCCCTGGTTCCATAGGTAACTTAAGTGCGGCGCACTTCGGCAGGCCATCGGCAATGTCGTTCTGAGCTCTGGGAACATGCTCCATCTGTAGGCCGTCAAAGTGCTCTTCTAGCTTTCTCACTTCATTAACGTATGCTTCCATCAACGGACTCTGATAACTCTTGTTCACTTGGCGGACGACAAGCTGCGAGTCACCCCTGACAATGAGCTTCTTGATCCCAAGGTCTGCCGCGATCCTGAGACCGGCAAGCAAACCTTCATACTCTGCGGTATTGTTTGTCGCTTGCTCCTTGGGAAAGTGCATCTGGACTACGTACTTGAGGTGCTCTCCGGTGGGTGCAACAAGAAGCACGCCAGCACCGGTGCCTTGCAGCGAGAAGGCACCATCAAAGTACACCAGCCACTCTTTGCTTGCTTCCTTGACGGGGATGCTCGTTTCTGGAATTTCTTCGTCTGGTGTTGGCGTCCACTCTGCTATGAATTCTGCCAATGCTCTGCTTTGGATAGTTGAAGTGCTCTCAAACTTGAGGCCAAAGCTTGACAGTTCCAGTGCCCACTCAACAATCCTGCCTGTTGCTTCTGGATTCTGCAGTATCCTCTTCAGCGGAAAACAAGTGACTACTGTGATCTCATGTGCTTGGAAGTAATGGCGCAGCTTTCTCGAGGCCATGAGAAGGCCGAAAAGCAATTTTTGCACACCAGAGTACCTTGACCTAGCCCCGTGCAGAAGGGAACTAACAAAGTAAACTGGGCGCTGCACCATTCTCTTCTGTATCTCCTCACGCGCCTGCGCAGATCCATCTTTATCGGGACCAGAGCTTGTCTGGGAAGCCCCCTGCTTGTCGCTGGATGCGCCTGCCGTGGTTGCTGGCTCATCATCTGCCTCCCTCTCCGCTACTAACGCATCACTAACCACTTGATTGGTTGCCGCTATATACAGCAGCAACTTTTCTTGTGGCTTAGGTGCGACAAGTATTGGAGTGGAGGCCAGGTATCTCTTCAAGTCTTGCAGCGCAGCCTCCGATCCGGAGTCCATTTCATTGGACCTGACTTTTTCAATATTTTGAAAAACGGCAGGGCGTGCTCAACAGACTTAAAGATAAACTTGCTGAGAGCAGCCACGCAACCGGCAAGTCTTCGTACATCCTTGACGCGCTTTGGTGCTTCAATCTGCTCAATGGCCTTGATCTTGTCGGGATTTGCTTCAATTCCCCGCTGAGACACGAAGAACCCGAGAAGCTTGCCGGAAGGGACTCCAAACACACACTTCTCGGGGTTGAGCTTGAGGATGATCTTGCGTAGATTTGCAAAGGTCTCGTCTAAATCTTGAATCAGAGTTGCCTTGTCCTTGCTCTTGACCACTATGTCATCCATGTAGGCTTCCACATTTCTGTGTATTTATGGCTCAAAAGCGACATGGACTACCCTTGCAAATGTTGAACCAGCATTCTTTAATCCGAAAGGCATCCGTATGAAACAGTACGTGCCACATGGAGTGATGAATGCGGTCTTCTCCTCATCCTCTTCTGCCATGAAGATCTGATGGTATCCTGAGTATGCGTCAAGAAATGAAAGCAAGTCACATTCGGTCGTGGAGTCAAAAATCTGGTCAATGCGTGGCAAGGGAAATGGGTCTTTGGGACAAGCTTTATTAACATCGGTAAAGTCGATACAAAGCCTCCATTTCCCGTTTGCCTTGCGTACGACCACAGGATTGGCCAACCACGTAGGATGGAGCACTCCTCTGACAAGGCCTGCTGCTTCCAACTTCTTGATCTCTTCTACGTTGAATTCTTGGTGCTCCACTGCTTGTTTCCTGACCTTCTGCTTGACGGGCCGCGCAGGAGGACAGACGGCAAGATGGTGCTCAATTACTTTCCTGGGAACACCGGGGATGTCAGACGGTTGCCACGCAAACACGTCGACGTTCGCCCGCAGGAAAGCAATGAGCGTGCTTTCCTATTTAGGGTCAAGAGTGGCACTGATGGTGAAGGTACCACCAGTGCCGTCCTCCTTGGCGGACACCTTCTTGGTCTCTGGCGGAGCTGCCATTGTCTTCTTACACTTGCCGGTGGAGCTCGATGGTGCGTCCTCGACGGTAGCGCAACACTCCGAAGAGGTGCGCTTGCCGGAGTGGGCATCAGAACTCTTGCCGGTCTTGGTCTTCTTCTTCCCCCCGGGAGCTTCAACGGCAGGTGACTTGCGATCTGTTGCGGCTGCCGCTTCCCGGTAGATCTTGTCGGCGCAGATAAGAGCATCCTTCTTGTCGCCAAGGACAGAGATGACACTTATCGGGCCTAGCATCTTCAGCATGTTGTATGCGTAGTGAAAGGCTGCCATGAACTTGGCGAGTGCTGGATGGCCGAGTATCCCATTGTAAGGCAATGGAAAATCGGCAACGTCAAAAGTGACCCTCTCAGTCCTGAAGTTCAACTCGCTGCCAAATGTCACCGGCAACGTGATCTTCGCCTTCGGCTTGCTCCTTCCCGGGTTGATTCCTTGGAATGTGCCGGTCTCTTAAAACTCGCTGTCAGGGATCTGGAGTTTCTGGAGTACAGCGGAGGAGATCAGGTTTAAGCCGGCCCCGCCTTAAACTAGCATCTTAGTGACCTTGAGGTTGCGGATAGTTGGTGAAACCAACATCGGCAAGCACCCGACCGCAGTTGTGCGATCAGGGTGGTCCTCAATATCAAAGATGATAGGCGTGCTGGACCATTTCGGAAGCTTGCTTGACTCGACAGGTGGTTCTACCACATTGACTTCCCGCACCCACTCCTTGAGTTGGAGGTGTGAAGTATGCAGAGAAGCACCGCCGTCAACGCACAAGACCTCTGTGGCTTTCTGGAACTCCTGCTCACTGGTCTCGACATCATCCATGTCTTCATCGTCGTCGTCATCTTCATCTTTGTCGCGGCCGCGGGGAGGTCTGTCTCCTTGCCGCTGCTTGGCCTTGCCGACGCGTCCTCCCCGGCCGGGGCGCTTCTTGCCGGATTCTCCAGCACCTCCTTGGGCCTTCTCTTTGTGGTGTCGCTCGTATTCAGCCTTTTGCTGCTCGACAAGCTGCTCGACCTTCTTGCAGCTCTGGAGGTCATGTACCTTGGTGCGGTGGATCTTGCAGTACTGCTTGTCGGTGCCGTCCTGCTTGTCGGCGACCGCCACAGCCTGGCAGTTGGTGCATGCGGCAATCTCCTTGCCGGAGCTACCAGCTTTGGCTTTCTTGGCGCCACCTTCATTGCCGGACTGCTCAATGACTAGCACATCTTTGCCTTTCTTCTTCATGTTGTTCCGCCGCCGGTTTTTCTTTGCCGGGGCAGCATCCTCGCTGTCAGATCCTCCTGCTCATGTATTCTCTCCGGGGAGTTTCCTCCCTTCCTTAGCACGTGCACACTTGTCGGCCAGGGCATACAGCTCACTGACGTCTCTGATCTTGCACATCGCCATCTCCTCCCGCATCCTGCGGTTACGCACGTTCTGATGGAACGCGCTGATGACCGCGGCAGGGTGGACATCTGGGATGTTGTGCTGTACACGGCTGAATCTCTGAATGTACTTGCGCAGGGGCTCTCCTTCCTTCTGGGCAAGCAAATGAAGGTCACTCTCTTGGCCATGAGGTTTGTGGCCACCTGTAAAGGCGCCGACAAACTGATGGCATAGGTCTGCCCAGGAGGATATGGAGTTGTCCGGCAAGTGCATGAGCCAGGACCTGACGTTGGGCTTGAGCACCAGCGGGAAGTAGTTGGCAAGGATCTTGTCGTCCCGCCCCCCGGCAGCTTCCACCGCGATGGTGTAGATGCTGAGGAACTCCGACGGATGCGACTTGCCGTCGTACTTCTCTGGTACGTCTGGCTTGAAATTCTTCATGCTGGGCCACTGGACTTGCCGCAGCTCACGAGTAAACGCAGGGCAACCTACCGCGTACGGCAAGTCGCCTAGTTCCCCTGGCGCATGCATGTCGACAGAGGGCCCAGCACGCTGGTCCGATTGACGCTGCGCTTCTCTTCGGCGCTCGATGCGAGTACGAGCGTCTTCTTGCTGTCGTTCGTGAAGAACTTGGCGCTGGTCGCGACGAGCTCGTGAATCTGATGACGCGGTGGAGTCGCTGTCAAGGTGGATCCGGCGAGTCGGCGATCTTGGCCTTCGGGACGGAGAGTGCACGGTGGTTGCACCCCCACCGGTCTTGTCGCCACCGGCTCGTGCCTGGCTGACTTGCCGCGTCTGCGATGTACTCGGTTGCCGTGGAGTGTCGCCGTTGGTGAAGCCGATGAGACTCTGAATGGTGGCCCTCCAGTTGTCGATCTTGTCTGCCGTTGGAGGGTAGTCCAGGAGCAGTTGAGCTCGCGCCAAAGCTTCTGCTGAAGTGGCGGGCGGCGGTGGCGAACGGTGTGAGGAGCGGGATATGCTCGGACTTCTAACTACGTTAGAAGGAGCAGTATCCCGTCCAGGCGACCGTGCCTAGCTCTTGCCAGCATGTTGGCGTGCATGCTGGTCTTGAGCACTCCGAGATCCACCAGCTCGATCTTGGTCCAGCAAATGTATGGTACCGTGAGTACCATGACGCTGCCGGTCCCGCGCCTCCTGAGATGGGAGCGGTGCATGTACGGACGCCTAGGTCTTGGAGTGCGCCCGGTCGTTGTGGGAGCCGACTACGCCGCCGATGGGCAGCGCAGCCTTGTCCTTGGACCTGGCAGCACCGTGAGCTCCCTCGTCGACGCCCGTTCTTCCGCCGGCGTCTACACCACCAGCCGTTTGCTCCGGCGGTGGTGGGTTCGGCGCGGACGGAGCAGCCGCCTCCGAAGCCTTCTTCTTCGGCGGCATGTCGATGAAGACGATGAGGATCTAGCTCGTGTGAACGCCGAATCAGGTTCACACAACCTCGACGCCCCCTACCTGGCGCGCCAAAGATGTCGGGGAATGAATTCACGAGCACCTATGGGACCGGCGGACCGAGCCCCTTTCGGTTCGGCAGGGGCAAAGATCGCACGAAGAGCGGATCGAGGTGAAACACACGAGCGGTTTACGCATGTTCGGGCCGCACGGATGCGTAAAACCCCACTTCTGCTTTGTGGTTTGTATTGAGTTCTTGCTCGGGAGCGCTGAATGCTACAGTACACACCAGCAGCTAACGAGACCGAGCGTGAGTGTTCTCCCCCCTCCTCTATGTTGCGCATGGGCCTCCTTTTATATGCTCAAGGGGTCAGCGACAGGTGGCAACGTAGACAAGGGTAAAAATGGAAAGGTGTTGCGGTTGGTACAACTACCTGTTACAGTGTATCATACCTAACTCTGACGGCAGGGGACAAGGGCATTGAATGCCCATCTGCGTCTCCCAAATAGTGCAAAAGGGACCGTCAGGGACGCCACCGCTTGCCACGATGGCAATCTTGTCAAAACCGCTTGCCACCGCGCACCGCTGGCTGCACAGCCTCCCGCCACGTACGCCAGGAAGGGTCCTAGAGCGACACGTTGGTGGATGTGCTGGAGCGCAGGTACAGAGTGGTAGCTTGCCGCGGCAAGCGCCTTGCCGCGGTCGTTGTCTTGTCGCGGCCGGGAGCTCGTCGCTCACCGGGCCTTGCCGGGACGCGTGGCGCGTCGCGGCAAGTTCCTTGAGATGCCTTGGTTGGCCTTCCCGGCAAGCTCCTCTTGCCGGGGTCTTGTCTTCTTGGCTTGAATACTTTGTTCTTGAATGGCTCCAAAGGAACCACGGAGGACCTTGGCGGTCACCCGGCAAGCCTTGCCACGGGATGCTGCGACTGTCCGTGCACAAGTTCTGGATAGTAGGGTACCCCTACTCTAGTACACCGACAACCACCTAGCGACTGTAGAAGTGCATGCTCTAGCCAATGCAACCAAAAGACCGACCTGTGGAAGAGGGCCGGACATTATACCCCAACACTCCCCCTCACTTCTATGCTCCTTTGGTGCTATATGACGTGGGGAGCGGAAGGGGGGGCATGCCGCAATTATTTATTGTGTTTACTAGTTTTTGAACCCTGAACCTCTTGGTTGTGAATTGATGCATCTAACAAGTTCACCCATCAGACCGATCTGATGGAAGAGACCAGGCAGCACATTAGACGACAACACTCCCCCTCACGTGTGGCTTCCTCAGGCCTAAACGTGGCAAAAGTGTGATGTAATTTAATTGCGCCTGCCGGGTCTTGAACTCAAGACCTCTTGGCTCCGATACCATAGAAGTGCACGCTCTATCCAATGCAACCAAAAGACCGATTTGTGGGAGCGGGCCGGACATTATACTCCAACAGCGACGACTACAAGCACCAAAGCGAGCTGAAAGCACGCCACTGTCATCGCCCCTCCCTCGCTAGAGCCGGTCAAACCTTGTTGTAGCAGACAGTCAGGAAGTCGCGTGCTAAGGTTTTCCGTTGGTCCACGACCGGCCGCCTCCTTGGCGGCGGCACAGGGACCATCGTTCTGCTGTCCCAGGTTGATGCCTTAAGGTGTCGGTGCTGGTTTACTCTCCCCATTGCGGGTTTGTGGCCACTTCAGGTGGTGCCGTAATAGGATAAATTTTATGACTGATCCCCTTGATCGGTTCAGTTTGTTGTGCTTGGGAGTCTGAGTTCTCGCAAGGAATTTGTGATATAACCCTGCCCAGAGTGGTAGTGCTGCAATCGGAGTCTTTGTTTTTGTACGGAAGTTGTGATCCATAAGTGAAGGGGTGGAGAGGAGAATTCATGGCCAAGTAGGGATAGAGGTCGGGGATAGAAGCAACATGTCCTCGAGTGATGCATTGGCGAACCCCATCGAGGAAGATTACAATCAGCAATGAAAATCATCGGATGGAATTGTCGTGGCCTTCATAAGGCTGCGACAGTTCGTGCGCTACTGGACATCCAAAAGCGGAGGGCGGCGGATGTTATTTTCTTATCAGAAACACATCTTGAAGAATGGGCTGCAGTATCTTTGAAACGAAGACTCAATATGGATCATAAGGAGGCTGTCGAGAGCGGTGGAAGAAGTGGTGGCCTTCTTTTGTTATGGAAGAAAGAAGTGGTGGTTTCTTTGAGACGTAACACACTTAACTATATATATATTCTTTTGTTGGTAGTGGTCAAGAAAACATGTGGAGATTAACTGGCATGTATGGAGAGGCAAGATGGAGGGACAAACTGTCACATCCCTAGATCAAGCCATGTGGTCCTTGCCTGTTCATCATGTCATCATATTTAAAATTAAATGAACTTGAATTGGGGATGTTGAAACCCTAGCACTAAAGGGACTCAACTAGGTTGAACCTAAATACTTTTCAATGTATCCAAAGTGCCCTTCACAAAATGTTCATCATTTTTTGGTCTTGGCTAAAACCTCTGCCAAAAATGGTTTTATAATTTTGGGAGCCATTTTGGATCCTTGAATTAAATCTTAGATAATTGCATTTGGACATTTAAATCCTATAGGTAAATTTTAAATGCCCAAATAATCTTGGAAGTAAATGAGGGTTGTTGGAATTAATCCAGACAGTGCCCACAAATATTCCCAAGATTTATGAAAATGTTCTGGCATTTTTATTAAATCAAAACAAAAGCAGAAAATTAGAAAACAGAAACTATTTTAGAAAAGAGAGAGAGAGAGTGGAAGTACCTGGGCTTACCTCACCTGGCCTTCTCCTGCAGTGGCCCACAGGCCCAGCCCGCCACCGTCCCCTCCCTATCGTCTTCCTCCTTGCCAGGGGGACGAGCGCGTGCCCGGCGCCCGCGGCCACACGCCATGGCCACCTCCACCCTGCCTGCTAGCCCTGTCCCTCCCTAACGACGCCACGCAGACGCCCGAGGACTCCTCTTCCCTCCCCCTCACCCGCTGCTCTCTCTCCCTTCCCACTGTCCTCTCGCACGCAGCCACCGAGCGGAGCTCGTCGCCGCCGCTCGTCACCACCGCAGCCACCGTCCACCTCTCGCCTCGCCGAAGCGCCCAGTAGCTCCGCCTCGTCCCTTTCCTCCTCCTCGCCGAGCCGCCCGACACCGGAAGCCCCAAAACGCCGCCGTCTTCGTCTTCTTCAACCTTCGGCCGCCGACGACCTCATCGGCGAATTCGCGATGGTTGGCGCCTCCCCGAGCTTCCTGAGACCCCCGTCGACCTCGCAGTGAGCTCCTCCGCCGTTCCCCCCTGTCCCCGTGGCCTACAACTTGTCGTAGCCGTCGCCCCCTTCCTTACCGTCGCCGGCCGCTGCTGAACTTGTCGCTGTCGTAGCCACCGACGCGCAAACTCGAAAACGAGCACGTCACCATGCTCACCGTGCTCCCAGGAGCAGAACGCACGCACCCTCTCCCCTCCTAGTGCACCACAACCCCAAACCCGACGGTGCCCGAACTCCGGCCGCCGCGGCTGAGCTCATCGCTCTCGCCTTCGGCCACCCCAGGCCCGGCTGGCACCCCCACTCGATGCGCGCTGGTCTGGGCTCTCGAATGAGCCCAGCCACGCTGCGAACGGGGCACCATAGCCCGTTTCCGCAGCCTCCGCCGCGTTCGGTCTCGCCGGCGGCGAGCCGCCGGCAGGTTTGACCTCAACTGTTGAGCAGATTTGACCATTGGGGGTCAATGACGTGTGGGCCCAGGCCCCAAACTAATTAGAGTTAAGTTTAAATTAGTGTTATCTAACTTAGTTATTTAGTTGAGACACTGACATGTGGGCCCCAGTGCCTATTTAGTTTAGTTTAATCTTCTGTTAAGTTTAGTTAAGCCTGTTTAACTATGGTGTCACTGACGTGTGGACACCACACGTCAGGTTTGACTTAGTCCAGCCGCTGACCTGCTGACGCCAGAGTGACGTCATGCTGATGCAGTATCTATTTTCTAGAATTTTAAATAAATCATAAATGATTTATTTATTTCAGAAAATAGCCAAAACTTGTAAAAATCATATAAAATCAACCGTAGCTCAGATGAAAATAATTTATATATGAAAAATGATCATAAAAATCCAAGGAATCTGTTTATGGCATTTTCATGCATGTTTGAACAAGTTAAACATGTTGATCAGGTCAAATCAATTAAATGGCATTTAAATAATCACATATGGAGTTTGAATTTGAATCTTAGATTCAAACCAACTTCATTTAACCTGTTGCTAGCTACATTAGCTCAACTCACAACATAATGCCATGTCATGATCATGCATCATATTGTGCATTGCATTGATTGTGTTCTTTCTCTGTTTGCCGGTGCTTATCCCCTTTCAGTAGACGTATTCCGACGATGTGATCGATGACACCAATGAAGACCCAATGTTATCTTCAGAAGTGCCAGGCAAGCAATACCCCATTGAGCATTCCGATACAGTCCCACTCTCTCGCTCTTGCTCTCTTTTACTGCATTAGGATAACAACGCTTCAATTGTTACCTGCTGCGGTAGTTGAACCCCTTTCCATTGCATGACCTGTCATTGCCAAAGTAAATAGTTGAAACCCACTAGTATGAGTAGGAGTTGTTTGAGCCATGTTGTGCCTACTCATTCATGCTTTCTGGTAATGCCTGCTATTGCTTAGAGTTGTGTCAGGTCTGATTCATCGGGGATGAATTGGAATGTGGTGAACATGTCCTACTGTTGAGAGCTAAGTGTGTGAACACGATTTGGTAAAGGTAGCGATGAGAGGCCATGTAGGAGTACATGGTGGGTTGTCTCATTGCAGCCGTCCTCAGGAACTGAGTTCTGTGTTGGTTGGTCCATGAAACAGCTACTACCACACATTGGGATCCTTAATTGACTCTCTCGACTTATTAATCAACATGGTCTCTGTCCAGGAGTTGCAACTAGTTTCTGGTGTTTGTAGTTTACTGGAGGTCGTGCGCAGCGCTGACCCTGGGGTGGGCTGTGACGCGGCAGGTACGTGGCATGGTGTACCGATTGCCCGTTTGGTGATGCGGGAACCCTGTACACATTGTTTGGGGCCGTGAGCGACACCCCGGCCGGATCTCCCCACGGATGGAACCCAAATAGGCGATAAACCTGGACGAGAGGCTTGTGTGGTTAGTCAGGTCGTGGCCGACACCCTCGCTAAGCCTCCGCTTGAAGGTTGCCGAGTACATGTCGTGTAAACGGCGGTAAGTGGTGAGAGCGTGTGTGAAGAAGTACACCCCTGCAGGGTTATACATAATCTATTCGAATAGCCGTGTCCGCGGAAATGGACTTCTGGGTTGCCTCTACAGTTCATAGACAAGTGAAAGTGGATACTCTAAAACGCGCAAGATAAGCGTGAGTGCTATGGATGGCCTTCTCGTAGGGAGACGGGAGCGGATCCATAGTGGTGTATTGATTGGTGAATATGTGGACTCGTGTGCGCCACCTCAAAAGAGTTACTTGCAGTCGTAGTTCAGGATAGCCACCGAGTCAAAGCTGGCTTGCTGCAGTCAAACACCACCACCCCTTTGTTGATACTGATGCATATGTAGCTAGTTCTGATGTAAGACTTGCTGAGTACCTTTGTACTCACGTTTGCTTAATTATGTTTTTGCAGAGAGACTTCAGTCTCGCTAGTGGTTCCGCGTGGACTTCGACGTTTAGCTTGTTACCTCAGCTACGATCTTGTACCCTTGGGGGGGTCTGGTAGATAGTCAGGCTTCTCAGCCTTTTTCATTTGTAGTTGTCTGTACCCAGACATGTTATGCTTCCGTTGCCTGTATGCTCTGTGTGTTGGGTCATGTGACCTCTGTCTGTAATAAATGCTATGATGGCTCTTCTGGGCCTTATCTATATGAGTTGTTGAGTTATGTTGTGATGCCATGTTGTACAACACATACTTGCATGTTATGCGTACGTGTAATGTGTATTGCTATCTGTGGGATCCGACACCTAGTTGTTTACCTTTGGTAGCCTATCTTACACGGAAATGTCTCCTAGTGCTTCCACCGAGCCTTGGTAGCTCGCTACTGCTCCGGAACACTTAGGCTGGCCGGCATGTGTCCTTTTTTGTTCCGGTGTCTGTCCCTTAGGGGAAATGTCACGCGTTGTTCCTTTAAGTCCTTGTAGCTTGCTACGACTTGGGTGTTGGGAAACGTAGTATTTTAAAAATTTCCTACGATCACGCAAGATCTATCTACCAGATGCATAGCAACGAGAGGGGAGAGTGAGTCTACGTACCCTCGTAGACCGAAAGCGGAAGCGTTAGAACAACGCGGTTGATGTAATCGTACGTCTTCACGGCCCGACCGATCAAGCACCGAAACTACGGCACCTCCGAGTTCTAGCACACGTTCAGCTCGATGACATTCCACGAACTCCGATCCAGCCGAGTGTCGAGGGAGAGTTCCGTCAGCACGACGGCGTGCTGACGATCTTGATGTTCTACCGTCGCAGGGCTTCGCCTAAGCACCGCTACAATATTATCGAGGAGAACTATGGTGGAGGGGGGAACCGCAAACGGCTAAGAGATCAAGAGATCAATTGTTGTGTCTAGAGGTGCCCCCCTGCCCCCGTATATAAAGGAGGGAGGGAGAGGCTGGCCCTAGAGGGGGCGCGCCAAGTGTGGGGAGTCCTACTAGGACTCCCAAGTCCTAGTAGGATTCCCCTTTCCTTTCCGGAGTAGGAGAGAAGGAAAGAGGGGGAGAGGGAGAAGGAAAAGGGGGTTGCACCCCTTGTCCAATTCGGACCAGAAGGGGGGCACGCGTCTCCTTCCTTTTGGCCTCTCTCCTCTATATTCCCGTAACTCCCCGGTACTCCGAAAATACCCGAATCACTCGGAACCTTTCCGATGTCCGAATATAGTCGTCCAATATATCGATTTTTACGTCTCAACCATTTCGAGACTCCTCGTCATGTCCCCGATCTCATCCGGGACTCCGAACTCCTTCGGTACATCAAAACTCATAAACTCATAATAAAACTATCATTGAAACCTTAAGCGTGCGGACCCTACGGGTTCGAGAACTATGTAGACATGACCGAGACACGTCTCCGGTCAATAACCAATAGCGGAACCTGGATGCTCATATTGGCTCCCACATATTCTACGAAGATCTTTACCGGTCAAACCGCATAACAACATACGTTGTTCCCTTTGTCATCGGTATGTTACTTGCCCGAGATTCGATCGTCGGTATCTCAATACCTAGTTCAATCTCGTTACCGGCAAGTCTCTTTACTCGTTCCGTAATACATCATCCCGCAACTAACTCATTAGCTGCAATGCTTGCAAGGATTATAGTGATGTGCATTACCGAGTGGGCCCAGAGATACCTCTCCGACAATCGGAGTGACAAATCCTAATCTCGAAATACGCCAACCCAACAAGTACCTTCGGAGACACCTGTAGAGTACCTTTATAATCACCCAGTTACGTTGTGACATTTGGTAGCACACAAAGTGTTCCTCCGGTATTTGGGAGTTGCATAATCTCATAGTCATAGGAACATGTATAAGTCATGAAGAAAGCAATAGCAGTAAAACTTGAACGATCATAGTGCTAAGCTAACGGATGGGTCTTGTCCATCACATCATTCTCCTAATGATGTGATCCCGTTGATCAAATGACAACTCATGTCTATGGTTAGGAAACATAACCATCTTTGATCAATGAGCTAGTCTAGTAGAGGCATACTAGGGACACTCTGTTTTGTCTATGTATTCACACATGTACTAAGTTTCCGGTTAATACAATTCTAGCATGAATAATAAACATTTATCATGATATAAGGAAATATAAATAACAACTTTATTATTGCCTCTAGGGCATATTTCCTTCAGTCTCCCACTTGCACTAGAGTCAATAATCTAGCTCACATCGCCATGTGATTTAATACCGATAGTTCACATCGTTATGTGAATAACACCCATAGTTCACATCGCCATGTGACCAACACCCAAAGGTGTGATCATGATTTGCTTGTGAGAGAAGTTTAGTCAACGGGTCTGTCACATTCAGATCCGTATGTATTTCGCAAATTTCTATGTCTACAATGCTCTGCATAGAGCTACTCTAGCTAATTGCTCCCAATTTCAATACGCATCCAGATTGATACTTAGAGTCATCTGGATTTAGTGTCAAAGCTTGCATTGGCGTAACCCTTTACGACGAACTCTTTATCACCTCCATAATCGAGAACCATTTCCTTAGTCATCCAGTTACTACGGATAATTTTGACCGCTGTACAATGATCTACTCCTGGATCACTATTGTACCCCCTTGACAAACTCATGGCAAGGTACACAACATGTTTGGTACACAGCATGGCATACTTTATAGAACCTATGGCTGAGGCATAGGGAATGACTTTCATTCTCTCTATGTTTTTCTGCCGTGGTCTGGCTTTGAGTCTTACTCAACTTCACACCTTACAAGTCAGGCAAGAACTCCTTCTTTAACTGATCCATTTTGAACTACTTCAAAATCTTATCAAGGTATGTACTCATCGAAAGTCTTATCAAGCGTCTTGATCTATCTCTATAGATCTTGATGCCCAATATGTAAGCAGCTTCACCAAGGTCTTTCTTTGAAAAACTCCTTTCAAACACTCCTTTATGCTTTCCAGAAAATTCTACATCATTTCCGATCGACAATATGTCATTCACATATACTTATCAGAAAGGTTGTAGTGCTCCCACTCACTTCTTGTAAATAGAGGCTTCACCGCAAGTCTGTATAAATCTATATGCTTTGATCAACTTATCATAGCGTATATTCCAACTCCGAGATGCTTGCACCAGTCCATAGATGGATCGCTGGAGCTTGCACATTTTGTTAGCACCTTTAGGATTGACAAAACCTTCTGGTTGCATCATATACAAGTCTTATTTAATAAATCCATTAAAGAATGCAGTTTTGTTATCCATTTGCCAGATTTCATAAAATGCGGCAATTGCTAACATGATTCGGACAGACTTAAGCATCGCTACGGGTGAGAAAGTCTCATCGTAGTCAACTCCTTGAACTTGTTGAAAAACTTTCGCAACAAGTCGAGCTTTGTAAACAGTAACATTACCGTCAGCGTCAGTCTTCCTCTTGAAGATCCATTTATTTTCGATGGCTTGCCGATCATCGGGAAAGTCAACCAAAGTCCACACTTTGTTCTCATACATGGATCCCATCTCAGATTTCATGGCCTCAAGTCATTTTGCGGAATCTGGGCTCATTATCGCTTCCTCATAGTTCGTAGGTTCATCATGGTCCAGTAACATGACTTCCAGAACCGGGTTGCCGTACCACTCTGATGCGGAACGAACTCTGGTTGATCTACGAAGTTCAGCAGAAACTTGATCTGAAGTTTCATGATCATCATCATTAGCTTCTTCACTAATTGGTGTAGGAATCACTGGAAATAGTTTCTGTGATGTTCCACTTTCCAATTCGGGAGAAGGTACAATTACCTCATCAAGTTCTACTTTCCTCCCACTCACTTCTTTCGAGAGAAACTCCTTCTCTAGAAAGGATCCACTCTTAGCAACAAAGACCTTGCCTTCGGATCTGTGATAGAAGGTGTACCCAACAGTTTCTTTTGGGTATCCTATGAAGATTTACTTCTCCGATTTGGGTTCGAGCTTATCATGTTGAAACTTTTTCACATAAGCATCGCAGTCCCAAACTTAAAGAAATGACAGCTTAGATTTCTCGTCAAACCACAGTTCATACGGTGTCATCTCCACGGATTTAGATGGTGCCCTATTTAACGTAAATGTAGCTGTCTCTAATGCATAACCCCAAAAGCGATAGTGGTAGATCGGTAAGAGACATCATCGATCGCACCATATCTAATAAAGTACGGTTATGACGTTCGGACACACCATTACACTATGGTGTTGCAGGTGGCCTGAGTAGTGAAACTATTTCACATTGTTTTTACTGAAGGCCAACCTCGCTAACTCAAATATTTTACCTCTACGATCATATCGTAGAAACTCTTATTTTCTTGTTACGATGATTCTCCACTTCACTCTGAAATTCTTTGAACTTTTCAAATGTTTCAGACTTGTGCTTCATTAAGTAGATATACCCATATCTGCTCAAATCATTAGTGAAGGTCAGGAAATAACGATACCCACCGCGAGCTTCAACACTCATTGGTCCACATACATCTGTATGTATGATCTCCAACAAATCTGTTGCTCGCTCCATTGTTCCGGAGAACGGAGTTTTAGTCATCTTGCCCATGAGGCATGGTTCGCAAGCACCAAGTGATTCATAATCAAGTGATTCCAAAAGTCCATCACTATGGAGTTTCTTCATGCGCTTTACACCATTATGACCTAAACTGCAGTGCCACAAATAAGTTGCACTATCATTATTAACCTTGCATCTTTTGGCTTCAATATTATGAATATGTGTATCACCACGATCGAGATCCAACAAACTATTTCTCATTGGGTGTATGACCATCGAAGGTTTTATTCATGTATACAGAATAACAATTATTCTATGACTTTAAGTGAATAACCGTATTGCAATAAATATGATCAAATCATATTCATGCTCAACGCAAATGCCAAATAACATTTATTTAGGTTTTACACTAATCCCGAAAGTATAGGGAGTGTGCGATGGTGATCATATCAATCTTGGAACCACTTCCAAAACACATCGTCACTTCACCTTTAACTAGTCTCTGTTCATTTTGCAATTCTCGTTTCGAGTTACTAATTTTAGCAACTGAACCGGTATAAAATACCTAGGGGTTGCTATGAACACTAGTAAAGTACACATCAATAATCTCTATATCAAAATATACCTTTGTTCACTTTGCCATCCTTCTTATCCGCCAATTATCTAGGGCAGTTCCACTTCCAGTGACCATTTCCTTTGCAGTAGAAGCACTTAGTTTCAGGCTTGAGTTTTAGCTTTGGGTTTCTTCATGGGAGTGACAACTTGCTTGTCATTCTTCTTGAAGTTCCCCTTCTATCCCTTTGCCCTTTACTTGAAACAAGTGGTCTTGTTAACCATCAACACTTGATGCTTTTTCATGATTTCTACCTTCGCCGACTTCAGCATCGCGAAGAGCTCGGGAATTCCTTTCGTCATCCCTTGCATATTATAGTTCATCACGAAGTTCTACTAACTTGGTGATAGTGACTAGAGAACTTTGTCAATTACTATCTTATCTGGAAGATTAACTCCCACTTGATTCAAGTAATTGTAGTACCCAGACAATCTGAGCACATGCTCACTGGTTGAGCTATTCTCCTCCATCTTGTAGGCAAAGTACTGTCAGAAGTCTTATACCTCTCGACACGGGCATGAGTATGAAATACTAATTTCAACTCTTGGAACATCTTATATGCTCCGTGGCGTTCAAAACGTTTTTGAAGTCCCGGTTCTAAGCCGTAAAGCATGGTGCACTTAAACTATCAAGTAGTCATCATACCGAGCTTTTGTCAAAACATTCATAACGTCTACATCTGCTCCTGCAATAGGTCTGTCACCTAGCGGTGCATCAAGGACATAATTCTCTGTGCAGCAATGAGGAAAATCCTCAGATCACAGAACAATTCCGCATCATTGCTACTAACATCTTTCATCTTAGTTTTCTCTAGGAGCATATAGAAAATAAACGGGGAGCAACATCGTGAGCTATTGATCTACAACATAGATATGCTAATACTACGAGGACTAAGTTCATGACAAATTAAAGTTCAATTTAATCATATTACTTAAGAACTCCCACTTAGATAGACATCCCTCTAGTCATCTAAATGATCACGTGATCCAAATCAACTAAACCATGTCCGATCATCACGTGAGATGGAGTAGTTTCAATGGTGAATATCTTATGTTGATCATATCTACTATATGATTCACGCTCGACCTTTCGGTCTCCAGTGTTCCGAGGCCATATCTTCATATGCTAGGCTCGTCAAGTTTAACCCGAGTATTCTGCGTGTGCAAAACTGGCTTACACCCATTGTATTTGAACGTAGAGCTTATCACACCCGATCATCACGTGGTGTCTCGGCACGACGAACTTTCGCAATGGTGCATACTCAGGGAGAACACTTATACCTTGAAATTTAGTAAGGGATCATCTTATAATGCTACCGTCAAACTAAGCAAAATAAGAAGCATAATAAGATAAAAATCACATGCAATCAAAATATGTGACATGATATGGCCATCATCATCTTGTGCTTTTGATCTCCATCTCCAAAGCACCGTCATGATCACCTTCGTCACCGGCGCGACACCTTGATCTCCATCGTAGCATCGTTGTCGTCTCGCCAACTATTGCTTCTATGACTATCGCTACCGCTTATTGATAAAGTAAAGCAATTACATGGCGATTGCATTTCATACAATAAAGCGACAACCATATGGCTCCTGCCAGTTGCCGATAACTTTACAAAACATGATCATCTCATACAAAACCGTATATCTCATCATGTCTTGACCATATCACATCACAACATGCCCTGCAAAAACAAGTTAGACGTCCTCTACTTTGTTGTTGCAAGTTTTACGTGGCTGCTATGGGCTTAGCAAGAATCGTTCTTACCTACGCATACAAAACCACAACAATGTTTCGTCAAGTATGTGCTGTTTTAACCTTCACAAGGACCGGGCGTAGCCACACTTGATTCAGCTAAAGTGAGAGAGACAGACACCCGCCAGTCACCTTTAAGCAACGAGTGCTCATAACGGTGAAACCAGTCTCGCGTAAGCGTACGCGTAATGTCGGTCCGGGCCGCTTCATCTCACAATACCGCCGAAGCAAAGTATGACATGCTGGAAAGCAGTATGACTAGTATCGCCCACAACTCATTGTGTTCTACTCGTGCATATCATCTACGCATAGACCTGGCTCATGATGCCACTGTTAAGAAACGTAGTATTTTAAAAATTTCCTACGATCACGCAAGATCTATCTACCAGATGCATAGCAACGAGAGGGGAGAGTGAGTCTACGTACCCTCGTAGACTGAAAGCGGAAGCGTTAGAACAACGCGGTTGATGTAGTCGTACGTCTTCACGGCCCGACCGATCAAGCACCGAAACTACGGCACCTCCGAGTTCTAGCACACGTTCAGCTCGATGACGTTCCTCGAACTCCGATCCAGCCGAGTGTCGAGGGAGAGTTCCGTCAGCACGACGGCGTGCTGACGATCTTGATGTTCTACCGTCGCAGGGCTTCGCCTAAGCGCCGCTACAATATTATCGAGGAGAACTATGGTGGAGGGGGGCACCGCACACGGCTAAGAGATCAAGAGATCAATTGTTGTGTCTAGAGGTGCCCCCCTGCCCCCGTATATAAAGGAGGGAGGGAGAGGCTGGCCCTAGAGGGGGCGCGCCAAGTGTGGGGAGTCCTACTAGGACTCCCAAGTCCTAGTAGGATTCCCCTTTCCTTTCCAGAGTAGGAGAGAAGGAAAGAGGGGGAGAGGGAGAAGGAAAAGGGGGCTGCACCCCTTGTCCAATTCGGACCAGAAGGGGGGCACGCGTCTCCTTCCTTTTGGCCTCTCTCCTCTATATTCCCGTAACTCCCCGGTACTCCGAAAATACCCGAATCACTCGGAACCTTTCCGATGTCCGAATATAGTCGTCCAATATATCGATTTTTACGTCTCAACCATTTCGAGACTCCTCGTCATGTCCCCGATCTCATCCGGGACTCCGAACTCCTTCGGTACATCAAAACTCATAAACTCATAATAAAACTATCATTGAAACCTTAAGCGTGCGGGCCCTACGGGTTCGAGAACTATGTAGACATGACCGAGACACGTCTCCGGTCAATAACCAATAGCGGAACCTGGATGCTCATATTGGCTCCCACATATTCTACGAAGATCTTTATCGGTCAAACCGCATAACAACATACGTTGTTCCCTTTGTCATCGGTATGTTACTTGCCCGAGATTCGATCATCGGTATCTCAATACCTAGTTCAATCTCGTTACCGGCAAGTCTCTTTACTCGTTCCGTAATACATCATCCCACAACTAACTCATTAGCTGCAATGCTTGCAAGGATTATAGTGATGTGCATTACCGAGTGGGCCCAGGGATACCTCTCCGACAATCGGAGTGACAAATCCTAATCTCGAAATACGCCAACCCAACAAGTACCTTCGAAGACACCTGTAGAGTACCTTTATAATCACCCAGTTACGTTGTGACATTTGGTAGCACACAAAGTGTTCCTCCGGTATTCGGGAGTTGCATAATCTCATAGTCATGGGAACATGTATAAGTCATGAAGAAAGCAATAGCAGTAAAACTTAAACGATCCTAGTGCTAAACTAACGGATGGGTCTTGTCCATCACATCATTCTCCTAATGATGTGATCCCGTTGATCAAATGACAACTCATGTCTATGGTTAGGAAACATAACCATCTTTGATCAATGAGCTAGTCTAGTAGAGGCATACTAGGGACACTCTGTTTTGTCTATGTATTCACACATGTACTAAGTTTCCGGTTAATACAATTCTAGCATGAATAATAAACATTTATCATGATATAAGGAAATATAAATAACAACTTTATTATTGCCTCTAGGGCATATTTCCTTCATTGGGTTCATACGTTGATGACCGACACGTTCGTTGCTGGGTCATGTATGCCTGTCCCTGTAATTTAGTGCCACTTTTGGTTTATAACTGGTCATGTTAGCCCGGGTTCTCTGTCATATGGATGCTAGCGACACTATCATATACGTGTGCCAAAATGCGCAAACGGCCCCGGGCCAGGTAAGGTGGCACCCGTGGGGATACCGTGCGTGAGGCCGCAAAGTGATATGATGTGTTACAGGCTAGACCTGTGTGACTTAGGATCGGGGTCCTGACACAAACATTTAACCTGGCAGAGATTAAGAGAATTACATGATGTTTGTGATATGTCTTGGATGGTCCTCGGTGATCTCAAGGAAATAATGTATCCCTTTGAGAAAGAGGGAGGCAACGTCAGACCATAGAGGTATATGCATGCTTTTAGAGATGCAATACATGACCGTAACCTTACAGATTTTGGGTATGTTGGAGATTGCTATACTTGGCAGAGAGGAAACATTCGTGAACGACTTGATCATGCACTTACTAATGAGATGTGGAACGACAAATTTAACAATGTTGTGTTGGAGAATTTGGATTATAGCAGATCAGATCATAGACTTCTCTTGATGCACTGGGATACAACCAGCGAAGAGAGGTTTGGACCATCTGTTCTGTGGTTTGATGCACAGTGGCTAAAAGAAAGAAACTATCATGATGTAGTACAATCTGCATGGGGGGCTGACACACAGCTTTCTGATGGTAGCCTCGCTGATAAGCTGGTGTTGGTGCATAAAAGGCTACACATGCGGGATAGCTCGGTTTTGAAAGAAAGAGAAAAAAGCTAAGAAGTACCCAACGTGAGCTAGAAAGAGTTACTAGAGATGCTATGACAGAGGAGAATCTAGCACGGCGGAAAGAACTATCAATTGAGATCGAGAAATTCTTGGAGCAAAAAGAGTTGTATTGGGCTCAACGTGGACATGTTGATTGGCTGAAGATCGGTGACCAAAGTACGGAGTATTTTCACCATTCGGCCAGTGTAAGAAGGCAACGAAATAAAATAAAAGGTCTGAAATATGATAATGGTATTTTGCGTGAAAGTATTGGTGAACTTAACCCGACGATCTCTAGCTATTTTTTGGGGTTGTTTAACACTGAAGTTGATGATGTAGACCCTCCGATCCATGATAAAGTGGTACCTAGAGTAACTACGGATATGGATGAAGCTCTCAATAAACCGTATACTACAGAGGATGTGAGAAGGCTTTGTTTTCCATCAGAGACTTGAAGGCGCCAGGTACGGATGGGCTTCACGCCGTTTTTTTTTTTCAAAAAAATGTTGGCATATCATCGGAAACTCTTTGCAATGAAGTTATTTTGGCTATTAATAACAAGGTAATTCATGAAGGGTGGAATCATAATGTTATTGTTTTAATCCCAAAGGTCGAAAGTCCAGAAAAATTGCCCAGTTTAGACCTATCAGTTTATGTAATGTTCTTTATAAGGTCATCTCGAATATGATAGCGATGAGACTGAAGCATGTTCTAGATGACATAATTTCACCTATCCAGAGTGCCTTCATGCCAGGCCGTATGACTACTGATAACATCCTCGTGGCTTATGAGTGTATGCATATGCTTAAAAACAACAAGAAGGGAAAATATGGTACTGTGCGGTGAAACTTGACATGCATAAAGCATATGATCGTGTTGAATGAATTTTTCTGAAAAAATGCTAACACGACTGGGTTTTCTAGTGATTTTGTGGAGTTACTGATGGCATGTGTTAAATCAGTAAAATATAAGGTGTGTTTTAATGACCAGGAGACTGATCAATTTATTCCTACAAGGGGTCTCTCGCAGGGTGACCCTCTATCACCATATTTATTCCTGATTTGTACAGAGGGTTTATCAAGTTTATTGGCTCATCAAGAGGAGGTTCGTGGCATTGAAGGGGCGAGGGTGTGTAGGAATGCATCATCGGTTTCTCATTTACTCTTCGCCGATGATTCCCTGATCCTTATGAAGGCAAATTTAATTAATGCAACCTCGTCGAGACATGTTGTTGATCAATATTGTGCAAGCTCGGGACAAATGGTCAGTGATGCAAAGTGAGTATTTTCTTCAGTCCTAATATTATGACGGAGGCAATTTCAGATAAATACCATGGCCTTCCTGCAATGGTGGGGGCAAATAGAAGTGACAGTTTTATTCATCTTCTTGAGAGAGTAATAAAGCGACTAAAGGTATGGCGGGAAAAGTTTTTTTCGGCGGGTGGCAAAGAAATTTTATTGAAGGTTGTTATTCAGTCTCTACCTATTTTCGCTATGGCAATTTTTAATATTCCCAAAAAGATTTGTAAGCTCATAATAGACTAAATGTCTAGCTTTTTGTGGGGAGATACTGAAGAACAAAAGAAAATGCATTGGTGGGCGTGGTGGAAGATGTGTGTACCAAAAAAGAATGGATGTATGTGGTTTAGGAACTTGCATGTTTTTAATCTTGCTATGTTAGCAAAGCAAAGTTGGAGGTTGATCACAAAACCAAATTCTTTCTGTGCGACTGTTCTCAGAGCTAAGTATTACCCTGGTGGGAATTTGCTGAAAGTGGGTCCAAAGAAAGGGATCCTCTTTTACTTCGCAAAGCATAATTGTTGTGCTACACACGTTTATGAGAGGACACATATGCAGAGTTGGTACTGGAGCAAATATCAACATATGGGAGGACCATTTGGCGCCTAGGAGTCCGAATAGGAAAGTAATAACTATGAAAGGACAAAGACTTCTGCAAAATGTAGATGATTTAATTGATCCCTTTAGAGTACAGTGGGATGAGGCTTTGATTAGAGATAAATTTATTTGGGTGAATGTGGAAAGAATTTAGAAAATCCCTTTCAGCCCGAACATGACTAAAGATTTTTTGGCATGGTAGTATACGAAGTCGTTCTCGTTCTCGATTCGGCCGGCTTATTATGTGGAATGGGAACATCAATTTGGTCCTCAAACTAGGCGGAAGGGGGTGGCCAAGGAGCTATGAATGCAAACCCGGTATGAGATATTTTGTGGAAGTTACAAATTTCAAGCAAGGTGAAAATTTTCGTCTGGCGTGCTTTACACGGTATTGTCCCGGGGATGTTGATCTTGGCAAACAAACACATAAAGGTACAACCTCAATACCCAGTATGCAAGCAAGGGGCGGAAGATATGCGGCATCTGATGTTTACATGCGAAAGAGCAAAACAAGTATGGAAGAAACTAAGGTTACATGAAATAATAGGTGATGTCATTCATATTGACATGTCAGGTGCCACTTCTTGGGATTGCATTGGTTTTTCCCTTGAAAAAGAAAGGGTGATGCAGCAAAGTAGAGATAAGTAGTTCCCTCAGTTTGAGAACCAATGTATCAATCCAGTAGGAGATGAATGCACAAATCATCAATACCTGCACAAACAATCAAACAACTTGCACCCGACGCTATAAAGGAGTTGTCAATCCCTTCACGTTCACTTGCAAAAGTGAGATCTGATAGAGATAGATAAACAAAATATAAAATATTTTTGGGTTTTTTGGTTTATGGATTGGAAAGTAAAAGATTGCAAAATAGTAGATCGAAAACAAGTATGATTGAAAATAGACCCGGGGGCCATAGGTTTCACTAGAGGCTTCTTTCTTGAAGGCAAATAATACGATGGGTGAACAAAGTACTGTCGAGCAATCTTTACCTAATAATAAAGCACAAAACGAGTTTGTCGGGTTCACCGTCACAATACGCTTCTTCCCGTGAATTTACGCTTTCAGTTTTTTTCACCTATATTAACCTGTCACAATACGCTTCTTCCCGTGAATTTACGCTTTTAGTTTTTTTCACCTATATTATTTTCTACATCTGAGGTGGTACTATTCATACTGTTTTGTGCAATTAACCCGGACTCGAGAGGTAAGTCTTTCGTATACAGTATTGCTTCGTCCGTCCATCAAAACGGTGCGAGCGCACCTAGGAATCGAACCATGGTAAGGAAAGAGCTGCCACATAGATAAAGTAAGTTACCCTCTCACACACGTCTCCCAGTTTTTGTACATCCTCACGTACATGGAATATAAATCACAACGATCTGTTCGGGTTAGGCACGAAACAATTTAGGATCTAGATCTACCTTTACAAATATACGAGAACCGACACAACCCTAACCAAACGTATTCGCCTCAATGCCGCAGTCGCCTTCAACGCTGAGATCCACTGCCCCTCACGCGGGTACCGAGGTGTCGATCTAGACGCCGTCGCAGCCTTCAACAACGAGATTTGCAGCTCTTTGCGCCCCCTCCATCGCCTCCCTTTACTTTCTGGAGCTATCAAACCTGCACACGATGAACCCACTCCCGGCCTTCGCCGCAACAAGGCAGGTGTTCCAGCCACCCAGGTTTGACGTCGTTGGCAACTGCTAAAGAATCAAGTGTTACCCAAACAACAAGGAGACAGACTGATCCGTCCCTCTTCGCCGTCCGCGTCGGCGACGGCAACGCCGCAACACGGTTCGACCTCAGCGTCCTATTCCGCACCGGGAAGCCATCCGGCACTCAAGCCTTGAAACTCTCGGTCGACGACAGCTTACCCTGGGGCTGGGAGTGTTGTTGTCGAACGCTCGTGCAAGAGAGAGGGTGGAGCTCAGGAAAGAGATACACGCGCGGCAAAGGACGTTTTGTGCTGCCTAAATCACAGCGAGTTTACCTCGCGGCCTGCTTCCCGAACTACCTCTCGGCCGGCCAGCTTGACGCGTCGCGCGGCGGCGCGGTCGCGTGTGAGGCGGCCGGCTACAGGGGCGTGCAGGCGATGCTCGGGCACTGGCGACACCATGGTCTTATGGTGAGGCGGGCGAGCACATACATGAAGGCCGCGGGGGGCACGCTGCCCGGGCAAGAGGGGAGGCGCGAAGGAGGCGGTCGTCACCGGTGGCGGGGCCGGATGCGTCCGATGGGCGCGCTTGCCTGCAGTCAACGCAGACAGACATAGCGGCCATCCATGGCAGCGAGCAGCTCCGGGGGCGGTGACGGGTGGTTCAAGGGGCCGCTTCTGCAGCTACATGGGAGACGTCCAGCAGTGATTTTGTAGGATGTCGACCCTAAACTATGGAAAACAAGCATCCGATGGAGAAGAGTTGTTCTGAAAAATGGGTTCATAACTTCATATGCTAAACTGAAACCATGCATATTTGAATAGCAGGATTAGAGGGGTTTTTTATTCAGAATCTAGAGTTTGTCCGACATTGCATCATCAAGTAAAAGATTGTAGTTTGTATTTCTCATGTCTGCTGCACTTGTAGGGTCAGAGTTGGTAACTATCCCCTACAGGGCGCTCTAGGGCGTGTTGGCGTGCTTGAGCAGACGAAACACTGATGTTAGCTGCAAGGTGGAGAAGGAATACGCCATGGATGGATTTTGGTAGCTCTGCTGGCAACAGGTTCAACTTAGTAAGTCATATGTTGATATTCATATGACTGTGATCTCGGAAATAAAAATTCATAGGAAAGGAACAGAAACCTTCACTGAACATAGAGCTGTGTTGTACCTGTACCGAGAAAAGTCTGTAGAGTATGAAAATATGTTTCGAGACGAAACAAATTATGATTATTAGTCATAGCAGTTGTAGGAACCGATGAAAATTGTATTGCCGGTTTAGCAGGCGTGCTGGTGCTCACATGCTTATCCATTGTGATATTATCTAACATGATTATTTGGTGTTCATTCCACATGTACCGAATTTGAAATTATCTAACATGCGGAAGGTATGTTTCAACCGCTGAGGTGTATCCCTAGCAGGATCTTCCTAGGTAGTCAAATGTACAATGTATAAAAAATTGAAGGGCGAAATTAAAAGAAAGTGGCATAAACCACAAACCTCGGTAAGATCGGAAGGTGAAGATTTTGATGGAGAAACAAAAGAGAGGGGCCGAAATTAAAGGACTGTGGCATATTAAACCACAAACCTCGATAAGATTGGAAGGAGAAGATGGAAGATGGAAGTGGCAACACGAATGAGTCCCTTGACGCATAAGAGAATTTTGTTCTCCCGTTGCAACGCACGGGCATATGTGCTAGTTGATAGAAAAGCGCAAAGTTATGATAATATCCAAGGCAATGATTATGCAATATAGACATCACGTCCGTGTCAAGTAGACCGAAACAATTCTGCATCTACTACTATTACTCCACACATCGACCGAAATGATTCTGCATTTAGAGTATTACGTTCATGAAGAATAAAGTAACGCTTTAAGTAAGATGACATGATGTAGAGTAATTAAATCAAGCAATATGATGAAAACCCCATATTTTTATGCTCAATGGCAACAATACATTATGTGCCTCGATAACCCTACTTTTTCACTGGGTGAGGACACTTCAAGATTGAACCCAAAGCAAAGCACCTCTCCCATTGTAAGAAAAGCCAATCTAGTTGGCCAAACCAAACCGACAGTTCGAAGAGAAATACTAAGATACCAAATAATGCATATAAGAATTCAGAGAAGACTCAAATAATATTCATGGATAAGCTGATCATAAATCCACAATTCATCGGATCTCGACAAACACACCGCAAAAGAAGATTACATCGGATAGATCTCCAAGAACATCGAGGAGAACATGGTATTGAGAATCAAAGAGAGAGAAGAAGCAATCTAGATACTAGCTATGGACCCATAGGTGTGTGGTAAACTACTCATGCTTCATCGGAAGGGCAATGGTGTTGATGTAGAAGCCCTCCGTGGTCGAATCCTCCTCCGGCAGAGTACCAGAAAAGGCCTCCAGATGGGATCTCACGGGTACAAAAGGTTGCAGCGGCGGAAAAGTGTTTTCGTGGCTTCCTCTGATGTTTCTAAAATATATGTGAATATATAGGAGGAAGAGGTAGGTCAGGGGAGCTGCAAGGGTCCTACAAGGCAGGGGGCGCCCCCACCCCCTAGGGTGCGCCCTCTGTCGGGGAACGTAGTATTTCAAAATTTTCCTACGATCACGCAAGATCAATCTAGCAGAAGTGTAGGATCGAAAGTATGTCTAGAGGGGGGGGGTGATTAGACTACTTGTAAATATAAAAATTCTGCCTTTTGATCAAGAACAGTTTTTGGCAGATTCACAATTATGATCAAGACAAGTATCACCCTACACATGCAATTCTAGAGTATAAGCAGCGGAAAGTAAATTGCACATGTAGTAAAGAGAGGTGGAGAAGATCAAACGCAATTTGGAGACGCAATGATTTTTCCCATGGTTCCGATAGGTAGTGCTATCGTACATCCACGTTGATGGAGACTTCAACCCACGGAGGGTAACGGCTGCGCGAGTCCACGGAGGGCTCCACCCACGAAGGGTCCACGAAGAAGCAACCTTGTCTATTCCATCATGGCCTACGCCCACGGAGGGCTAGACTTACTCGGGGTAGATCTTCACGAAGTAGGCGATGTCCTTGCCCTTACAAACTTCTTGGTTCAACTCCACATCTCAATGACGGAGGCTCCCAAGCGACACCTAACCAATCTAGGAGGCACCACCCTCCAAAAGGTAATAGATGTTGTAGATGATGATGAACTCCTTGCTCTTGTGCTTCAAATGATAATCTCCCCAACACTCAACTCTCCTCACTGATATGGCTGTGGTGGAGGAAAGGATTGAGTGGAAAGCAACTTGGGAAGGTTAGAAATCAAGTTTCATATGGTAGGAATGGAGCAACTTGATCTCAACACAAGGGTAGGTAGTTCTCTTCTCAGAAAGTGTAAGGTAGGAGTGGTAGTTCTTTCTGATGGCTCTCTCCACGAATGAAGAGGGGGTGGAGGGGTATATATAGCCTCCACACAAAATCCAACCGTTACACACATAATTGAGCAATCTCGGTGAGACCGAAGTTGACAACTCGGTCAGACCGAAAGTTCAAATATAGTGAACGTTGGGGTTTTCGGTGGGACCGAAAATACCATCTCGGTTTGTCCGATTTGAGTAAAGATAGGAACTTGCCAGTTTCGGTGAGCCCGAAATCGTCAACTCGGTTATTCCGATTTGAGGACAAACGGTTACAGAAGCTTGGCAATCCATGTTTCGGTGAGACCGATCTCAAACTCGGAATGACCGATTTTTCTAGGGTTTGGCTTATGGCTAAGGTGGTTCATCTCGGTGGGACTGAGTTTGGAAAATCGGTTGGTCCGAGATTACTTATGAGTGTGTATTGTAGTGAAAGTTGCTGATAGTTGAAGGAGATATATCACTAAGCACTTGAGCAACCAGATCATCAACACAACCTCATCCCCTTTTAATAGTATTGGCTTTTCCTATGGACTCAATGTGATCTTGGATCACTAAACCAAAAATGGAGTCTTGAGCTTTTGCCAATGCTTGCCTTAGCATTTTGAGGGGTCCACTTCTTCAGTCATTTCCATACCCATTTCACTGAACTTCTCTGAAATGATTCTCAAGTAACTATTAGTTCAATGATATATATGTTGTTATTAATTGCCAAACCCACCCGGGGATTAGTTGCACTTTCAATCTCCCCCTTTTTGGTAATTGATGACAACATATAGATCAAAGCTTCGTCAAAGGATATAATCAATGAATAATATCGTCGCTTTGAGAAGTATGTGATAAGCAAGAGCTATGTGATAAGCAAGAGCTCCCCCTAAATTTGTGCATTATTTAAAAATTTGCGTTTGAATGCAAATGCACAATCGATTAGGATCATGGGTCACTCTTCCATGTCACATACATCTTGGTGGAGCGCACAAAATGATAAGAATGAATAACATGCACCCAATCACCAAGACATGAGTAAATAGCCAAACAAGATAGCATATGATAAGCATTAAGCACACATTAAAGCATAGTATGACCAAGCACTCATTAAGGTAGCATCAAACGTAGTATCAAGCACACTGAAAGTATCGAAAACCAAAAGTACCAAAAGTATCTCAAAGAAACCGCAAAAGAACGAAAGAGCACTCTCTCTCTCTCGAAGCCCTATGATCTATACAATTTCTCCCCCTTTGGCAACAAGTTACCAAAAAGTTTGAAAAAGCATAGAGCTAAACGTCACTGTGGGCTCTGCTGGCGGCTCCCGTCTGGGTAGATGTCGGAGTAGATATGACGGCATCGGCGAAGACTTCAGCTGATGTCTGCGCTGGAGGAGTGGATACTGGAGCTGTGGCTGGAGTGACTCCTGGAGCTGTAGGAGGTGCTGAAGTGGTAGTCCTGGAGTCAGTCACTGGGATAGCAGCTGATCGGGATCCTTTGGGAATCGGAGCAGTCTGACGATGAGAGTCCTGGACTAGGTCATCCTGCACAAGCTCTGCCCTGTCCTGCTTTGCTTCCTCCATGTCTGCCTCAAGCTTGTTGACGGTCACCTGAAGTTCAGTCAGCTTCACGTCCAGAGCGTGGACCTTCTCGTCAACAATCCTCTCTAGGCTCTCCTGAGATTGTTCAATGCTGGCCAGGCGTCGTTCAATCCTTTGAGTAGCTTCAAGAATCTGCTCTCCGAAGCTCTTTGGTTTAGCTGCTGCTGCTGCTGCCTCTTTATCAGCTTTGGCTTTCCTAGCAGCTTCAATCTTGGCTTGACCTTCAACCGAAGTTGGATCCTCCTCATCCATCACAACAACATTATCTTCATGCTCTGGCTGCAGTGGTAAGTGCTTCCTATCCAACAAGAATTTGCCCGTGCCAAACTTGGCATTGATAAGCATCTGAATCTGTGGGGCAAATCCACATGACCTCTTCTGGTCAGCTGCAGTCCTCTTAATGGTCTCTACCATTAAGTCCATCACCTTGAAAGGTGCCTTCTCATCAAGTATGTGCAGCATGTTGATAGAATAGCCTCTGATCATGCGATGGTCTCCAGACTTGGGCATCAAGGTATGCCTCAGAATAGTGTTAGTGGTAGGTAGACCTGCCTGGAGATAGTAGACTGAGACAAGCTTCCACACTTCCAAATCTGCTGCGGGGATCTCCTTGTACATGTTCTTCATGGAATCATGGTTCTTCTTTGGAATCCCATAGACATCAATGTCGTCCTCTCTTTGCACTGGAGCATTCAGAAGTTCTGTCCATTCTTCAACAGAAGAAGAAAACCTTTGACCTTCAGTCATCCAGGTGATCTTCCCATCAGGATAGAAGTGAGCTGTGGCATAGAACTACATAATCATCTCAATGTTCCAATCTGCCAGTTTCTGACCCACAAACTCATCAACTCCACATGCAGTAAAGCTCTCATGCACATGGGGAAAGAAGTCTCTATGCTCTTCACTGTCAATGTACTTCCAGTCAACGTATCTGGTATCTGCAACTATAGGCTTCTTGTCCATCAGCACAGTCTCATAGAAGTCCTGCTGCTCTCTGGTGTGAAATCTGGGGTCCACAGCAGTCCTTCTCCTCACGGCATATGGATCAGATTGTCTCCATAGCCTGAGACATCGATCTTTCCTTGCCTTCATATCCTCGGCTTGAGGATGAGCATCATTGTGAAGTGGCAGTTTTGGACGGAGTTTCAGCAACACTTGTTCCTCTTCATCACACTCAGCTGGTGGCACATCACCCTTGTTCTTCTCAGATGCTGGAATGTTCCTGGTTGTCCTCTTGGGCTTGGCAGAAGGCTTTGCTGGAGCTGCCTTTGCTTGAGCAGGCTTCTTGGGCTTAGAAGTGGCTCCAGCCCTAATTGCATCACCCATGAGCTTAGCCTTCTGAGGAGGAGGCTGGGGTGCATCTTCTTCTTCTTCCTCGACTGCTGCATCTGCATGAGGTTCAGCATACACTACCCTCTTCCTCTTGGAAGTTTTCTTCACATTACTTGGGGCTGGCTCTCCTAAGTTCAGTTTCTTGGCAACAGCTGATTGCTTGACCTTGCTGGTGCCTTTCTTTGACTGCTGCCCTTGTTGCTCTTTGGCAACAACCTTTCTCTTGGGCTTGGAGGACACTTCTTCCTCAGCTACGAAATCGGAATCCTCATCATCAGAATTCCTCTCCTTTCTGGCTCTGGTGGCTGCAGGAGGCAAGCCACTAGGTGTACTCCTCTCACCATCATCAATAGGACTACTAGCCTCAGGACTAGTATCTGCCTCAGGAATTTCTGCAAAAGGTGACTCTGACCTGTTCTGGCTGTCACTGGCATCTGACATGGCTGACAACCTGTGAATAGATAAGGTATAGGCAGAGTAGAAGAGTTATCACAAACTGCAGAAGTTTTTGCAAACAAAATGAGTTCAAATCTTAGTTTTAAGTTTTCACAGAATGCATTTCGGTCAGACCGATTTTCAGTTTCGGTGAATCTGAAGTGTATAACAGAAACTTTACACACCACTTTCGGTTGGACCGAAATGGGTTTCGGTCCTGCCGATAAACTAGGGTTTCACTAAAACTCTACTTCGGTCACACCGATTTGCACAACTCGGTTGGACCGAAAGTGCAGTGCAATGGCCAGAGGCCGAATCGGTCACACCGAAAATTTAAAACCGGTTTCACCGAGATGTGTTCCGTGGAAACCTAACCCTAAGAATTTTACTCGAAGCTAGTTCAAACGAACTGATCTGATGTTAAGGAAGATTTCAAACGTGGCTAGATGTAGGGCAAACCAAACGTGCAATGAATCGGATGGGAGCACGAGAGGGATCGAGACTCACCCTAACTTGGTGGAGTCCCTCTACGGCGGCAACGGCGCGGAGGAGAAATCCGTTGACGGCGGCGGAGACCTGCGGCGAGGGCGCACAGGCGACGACGGCGACGATCCGGAGATCACGGCGATGGCAGCAGGGGACGTGGGAGCGAAAACGTTTGAAGGAATAATCAACGCGCGCTGCCCTCGGTATTTATATCCCCTTGCTGTCGGTGGGACCGAGTTGAAAAACTCGGTGACACCGAGATGAATAACTGCTATGCAGTTACGCATTTCGGTCACGCCGAGATTTGGAACTCGGTTTCACCGAGATGAAACCTAGATCAGTCTAAGTGTTTCGGTTTGACCGAGTGGGAGAAGTTGGTCTGACCGAATTTTACTTAGAAGGTTTTGGAAGTCAGCCTTAGACGGATCGGTGGCTCCGAGTGCTCCTCACTCGGAGGGTCCGAAAATGACTTGTTCAAAGTTTGTGATATAAGCATGAATAGAATTTGAGACAAGAAAGCATAGATAGCTAGGGGAAGTACTTAGGCATTCTTGTCCATCCATTTGGCCAGAAAAATCAAAACAACCAAAACAACAAATGGATGTCCTCGAATGGATAAAATCATGCATTCAACATGCTCACACAATAAGATAGAAAATGAAATATGTGTCAAACATGCACAACCAAAACTCTAGCTACTAGCACACAATTTGTCGATGACTAGGTCATCTTTATATGAGTATTTTGACTTAGGAGCCAAATGAGAACATTTGATCATAGGTCATACTCATCGTTTAAGCACAAGTGGGGTTACCACTTTTACATAAAGCATTGATGTGTTCACATCATTTGAAGATGCTTTAGCTCATTTTTAGAGTAAAGCTCCCCCTTGATGTGAGAACCCCTTTTAAAGGGTCAAACTAACCTTGGGTTGTCGTAGAAGACTTCATGTAGATGTTGAAGATGTGGATGCTCAATGTTGATGTAGATCATCAAGAGTTGGGAGCTATCCTTTGGATTAGGGCACTTTCAACACCTACATGGGTTAGTCCCACAAGAAACAAACAAGGATATCCATAGACATAGATTGAAGTTCACAATAGATGATGTCCATGAAAGCAATGATTACCTTGTCCCTTGACTTACCAACAAGAGGGTTTGTGACTCCATGAACTAGTGCATGATGTGGAAGTTGATTGCACAAGTTCTTGCCAAAATGAATATGAGTGAAGTATGTTGGCGGAGTCACCCTCAAGAACCTTCTAGTTCTTCTTCTTCGGGATCCACATCATCTTGATGGGAATCCTTGGGGTTGTAGTTGAGCTTGACGAAGTAGAACTTGACGTGTCCTTGGGAACCCACTTGACCATGGCTTGAGGTGCTTCAATGAATGCATCAATCTCCTCTTGAAGCTTGTCCTTGGCTTTTAGCTTGTGGTCTTGTGGTGGAAGGTCATCTTGAGCTTGTTCCACATTGGAAGAAGTAGGATCATACTTCTCCTTTTGAGAAACAAACTGTGGAGTAGGGTATTGACCTTCTTCCCACTCAACACCTTCGGCGTTGAACTTTCGCTCAAAACCAATCCCTTGATTCTTCCGGTGCCTTCCTTGCTTGCGAACAATTTCCTCAAAGTTCTTGCTTCCGGCAAGACTCTTGTAGACACCTTTCTCTATGATTTCCTTCAATAAGCTATTCTCTTGCTCAAGTGTAACTTGGCTTGAAACATTGTTAGTGGAATCAAGAGAACTACTAGAAGTAACAACATTAGATTTAACATGGTTATTGTTACTACTAGAGGAAGAATTTTTCTTATGCTTGTCATGCTTAGTCTTAATAGGTGGCAAGAAATTAGACAAGAGAAGTCGTTTGGCAAGATATGAGGAGCTCTTCTTTCGAAGATCGTCATTGATCGCTTTTAGAAACTCATGTTCTTGCTCTAGAGTGAGCTTCTCGAAGCGTAGCTTCTCATGAGATCTTAGGAGCTCTCTATGATCTTCTTGAGTTGTTTCATGAGCTAACTTAAGAGTGTTTAGTTCTTTAGTTAGACGCTCAATCTCCTTCATAGCATTGTCATTCGACTCTTCTCGACTATAAAGACTACTAGCATTTTCATTGTTACTAAGCTCACTAGATTTATCATGCAAGAGCTCATCTTCACCAAGCAAGTCATCCTCATCACTATCAAAGTCAATGAATTCAGGGTGTGTTACCTTGGGGCCTTTAGCCATGAAGCATCTTCCAATTCCCTCATTTGGTGAATCAAATAAGTCGTAGGAGTTTGAGTTGGAGGATACGAGTGCAAGACCGGCAATACCTTCATCTTGACAGTAGTCGGAGTCGGAGTGATAGCTTCCATCGGATTGATTGTCGGAGTCGGAGCCGGAGACCCATTCACCTACATGAGCTTGATGTCTTCTTCTTGTGTAGCTCCTTGATGACTTGTCTTTCCTCTCCGAATCCTTGCTTCTCCGAGAGGGTCTTCGTTCATAACGATCATCTCTACTCCTTCTCTCTTTCCGAGGTGACTCATCTCTTGATCTTCTTCTTGGAGATTCTTCTCTTCTCTTGTGGGGAGCCGTACACTCATTTGAGTAGTGTCCGGGTCTTCCACAATTGTAGCAGTTTCGATCACGACTAGAAGATCTCTTTTCATCATATGATCTAGACTTTGAGCTTCTCTCTTTGCCTCTATTCTTGTAGAATTTGTTGAAGTTCTTAACCATTAGGCTTATCTCTTCATTGGAAATTAACTTGTCACTTGAGGTTGTGGGAGCATCACTTGTAGCTTTGTAAGCACCACTTGACTTGTTGTGAAGCTCTTCCTTATCCTTAAGTGTCATCTCATGAGCAACAATTCTTCCAATGACTTCAGTTGACTTGAGAGTCTTGTAGTTTGGCATCATTTGGATCAAAGTGCACACGGTGTCATACTTTCCATCCAAAGCTCTTAGAATCTTCTTGATGATGAATCGGTCGGTCATTTCTTCGCTTCCTAAGCCGGCAATCTCATTTGTGATGAGAGCAAGCCTAGAGTACATTTCAGCGACTCCTTCACCATCCTTCATCTTGAACTTGTCAAGTTGACCTTGAAGAATGTCTAGCTTTGATTCCTTCACAGATTCGGTACCTTCGTGCATTTCAACCAAAGTATCCCAAATCTCTTTAGCATTCTCAAGACGACTGATTTTGTTGAACTCCTCGGGACACAAAGCATTGAAGAGAATGTCACAAGCTTGAGCATTGTTTTGCAACATCCGCAACTCTTCCGGTGTAGCTTCGCGATCCGGAACTCTTCCTTCCTCAAAGAATTCACCTTGCATACCAACACAAATAATGCCCCATGCGGCTGGGTTATGACCAAGAATATGCATTTTCATTTTATGTTTCCAACTAGCAAAATTTGTACCATCAAAGTAAGGACCTCTACGATAATTACCCTCACTAGACGCCATACTCTCCTAGGTTGTGAAACCAAGCTTATGGAGTCCAATGCAATGGAAACCAAAACAATGGAGACCAAAGCTCTGATACCACTTGTAGGATCGAAAGTATGTCTAGAGGGGGGGTGATTAGACTACTTGTAAATATAAAAATTCTGCCTTTTGATCAAGAACAGTTTTTGGCAGATTCACAATTATGATCAAGACAAGTATCACCCTACACATGCAATTCTAGAGTATAAGCAGCGGAAAGTAAATTGCACATGTAGTAAAGAGAGGTGGAGAAGATCAAACGCAATTTGGAGACGCAATGATTTTTCCCGTGGTTCCGATAGGTAGTGCTATCGTACATCCACGTTGATGGAGACTTCAACCCACGGAGGGTAACGGCTGCGCGAGTCCACGGAGGGCTCCACCCACGAAGGGTCCACGAAGAAGCAACCTTGTCTATTCCATCATGGCCTACGCCCACGGAGGGCTAGCCTTACTCGGGGTAGATCTTCACGAAGTAGGCGATCTCCTTGCCCTTACCAACTTCTTGGTTCAACTCCACATCTCAATGACGGAGGCTCCCAAGCGACACCTAACCAATCTAGGAGGCACCACCCTCCAAAAGGTAATAGATGTTGTAGATGATGATGAACTCCTTGCTCTTGTGCTTCAAATGATAATCTCCCCAACACTCAACTCTCCTCACTGATATGGCTGTGGTGGAGGAAAGGATTGAGTGGAAAGCAACTTGGGAAGGTTAGAAATCAAGTTTCATATGGTAGGAATGGAGCAACTTGATCTCAACACAAGGGTAGGTAGTTCTCTTCTCAGAAAGTGTAAGGTAGGAGTGGTAGTTCTTTCTGATGGCTCTCTCCATGAATGAAGAGGGGGTGGAGGGGTATATATAGCCTCCACACAAAATCCAACCGTTACACACATAATTGAGCAATCTCGGTGAGACCGAAGTTGACAACTCGGTCAGACCGAAAGTTCAAATATAGTGAACGTTGGGGTTTTCGGTGGGACCGAAAATACCATCTCGGTTTGTCCGATTTGAGTAAAGATAGGAACTTGCCAGTTTCGGTGAGACCGAAATCATCAACTCGGTTATTCCGATTTGAGGACAAACGGTTACAGAAGCTTGGCAATCCATGTTTCGGTGAGACCGATCTCAAACTCGGAATGACCGATTTTTCTAGGGTTTGGCTTATGGCTGAGGTGGTTCATCTCGGTGGGACTGATTTTGGAAAATCGGTTGGTCCGAGATTACTTATGAGTGTGTATTGTAGTGAAAGTTGCTGATAGTTGAAGGAGATATATCACTAAGCACTTGAGCAACCAGATCATCAACACAACCTCATCCCCTTTTAATAGTATTGGCTTTTCCTATGGACTCAATGTGATCTTGGATCACTAAACCAAAAATGGAGTCTTGAGCTTTTGCCAATGCTTGCCTTAGCATTTTGAGGGGTCCACTTCTTCAGTCATTTCCATACCCATTTCACTGAACTTCTTTGAAATGATTCTCAAGTAACTATTAGTTCAATGATATATATGTTGTTATTAATTGCCAAAACCACCCGGGGATTAGTTGCACTTTCAAGAAGCATAGCAATGAGTGGGGAGAGTGTGTCCACGTACCCTCGTAGACTGAAAGCGGAAGCGTTTAGTAACGCGGTTGATGTTGTCGAACGTCTTCACAATCCAACCGATCCAAGTACCGAATGTACGACACCTCCGTGTTCAGCACACATTCAGCATGATGACATCTGTCAAGCTCTTGATCCAGTTGAGGATAAGGGAGAGTTTCATCAGCACGACGGCGTGGTGATGATGGTGATGAAGTTACCAGGGCCGGGCTTCGCCTAAGCACTGCAACGATATGACCGAGGTGTGTAACCGTGGAGGGGGGCACCGCACACGGCTAAAAGATTGGCTTGTGTGTCTTTGGGTTGCCCTCCTCCCACGTATATAAAGGGGGAGGGAGGAGGAGGCCGGCCAAGGTGTGGCGCACCCAACGGGGGGGGGGGAGTCCTACTCCAAGTAGGATTCGCCCCCCTTTTCCTATTCTTACAAGGAGAAGGGGGGAAACAGCAGGAGGAGAGAATGAAAGGGGGGGCTGCCCCCCAACCCTAGTCAGATTTAGTTTGGCCTAGGGGGGGGGGGGCGTGCCTCCACCTGGCTGCTAGCTCCTCTCTTCCACTAGGGCCCATGAAGGCCCATTAACCCCCCAAGGGGTTTCGGTAACCCCTCGGAACTCCGGAAAATAACCGATACACTTCGGAACCATTCCGGTGTCCGAATATAACCTTCCAACATATCAATCTTTATGTGTCGACCATTTAGAGACTCCTTGTCACGTCTGTTGTGGAATTAGCACGGCAGATGTCTGGTTTAGAGGACTTAGGTGTGGAGCCATCGCGCGGGTTAGCTTGAAGAGGTTAAAGCACACAAAGAACACAGAGGGTTTATACTAGTTCGGCCCCTTCAATGAAGGTAAAAGCCTACGTCTAGTTTGGTTTGGTATTGCTTGGGCGTCGATGAACAGGGAGCGGATTGCTTGCCTGTGTCTCGACGGGTTGTTGCTTGTCCTTGAACCGTCGCCGGGTCATCCCTTTATATAGGAGGCAACGCCCGGTCCGGTTTACAGAGTCCCGAGGCCGGTTCATAATCATGTCCGCCTCGGTCTCTACCCTTTCTACCTTATACCTCAAGTTACATGATATGACGGTTAATAAACCGTAACCTTTACATATGGGCCCTAAGCCTTCATGGGCCGTAACCTCTACTGAGCTTAGGATAACACAACTACATTAACGTAATCCGGATCTCCCTAGCCGGTTTATACCTGCTAGTAATATCCCTGACATTAGGCCCCAGAGTGATTTGAACTTGTTCATGTCAGTCTCCTAAATCCTGCATAAATTTCCTCCTTGTAACTTCTCTGCTTTGTAAACCGGCTATGACGTCATCTCCAAAAATTATTTTATTCTGTCATGACATCACCTCCGCATTCATTGCTCACAGCTGTTTGTTATCTTTGTTTAAAGGCTATCCCGAAAATCGAGGCGAGAATGGAATCTTTATCCAATCTCTGACCTCCTTGATCCCCGCGCTTGCCGTTTCACCTCACCAGCTTATAAATACCACCGCGACATGTCCTTTTTCTTCCTTCCGCACTTCTTCTTCCTCCGTCGCCCGAAGCTCCGCCGCTGTCTTCGAGCTCGTCGCCGTCGTCCAGCCAAGCCGCTGTATCACCCTGAAACGCGTCCAGAGTACTTCGCCGCCGTCTCCTTCTTTCTCAGGTATTCCTTTCTTCTTGATGTAGATCTTTAATCTAGGGTTCCTCCATTGCTTCCGCCATGAAAACTCGAAGCTTTGCTGTTCGCCCTGTAGGTTATATTTGCAGTAGATTCAAACCCTGGATTTGCTTCAAACGCGTCCCCGCTCCGTAGTTTAAACTTAGATTCGGACCTTAGACTCAACCCTTAGATTCATTTGATCTGTAGAAATCCTTCGTAGTTCTTCCTATATCCGACTCGCGTATATTTCATCTTTTCTTACCGCTCAGATCCATTTTTACTTTAGCCTTCTGTAGAAACCTGTTTCTTCATCTTGATAGATCTGTAAGTTACTCGCCGGTTTAACCAATCATATATTCCTCCTGCAAAGAATTAACCATGAGCCCGACGGTTTAGCCTCCTCTTTTTTTTTTTGTTATCATAAACCGGTAGCAGTTCGTTTCACATCTGCTTCCGGGTTGCCAATGTCATTAGTCCCCTATCTAAGCCGCCCATACAATTTGATAATACACTCCGGTTTATGCTTCAGTACTTAATAATACGGATTTTGCACTGTACTTTTTCAGCGTTTCATTCTGCTCAGATGGCCGCCAAGCAGTTCGTTTGTTGCAACTGGGTTCCTTCCCGCATTACGGAAGAGGACTTAACCAACGCCACTTCAATTGGTATTCTGGGCCCCCAATTGGTTCTGAAATGGCGGGACCCAGGAAATGAGTGTCCTCCTACCCCTAAAGAAGGAGAAATCATCGTTTTCTTTGATCATATGGCCCGGGGTTTTAGCCCTCCCGGTTCTAAGTTTTTCCGGGATGTGCTGGCTACTTTTCAGCTCCATCCTCAAGATATCGGTCCAAATTCCATATCAAACGTCTGCAATTTCCAAGTCTTCTCAGAAGTATACCTTCAAGAAGAACCATCAGTGGACTTGTTCCGGGACTTTTTCCACTTAAACCGGCGGACAGAGTTTACCGCCGGACCACATCAAGAGCTGGGCGGTGTCAGCATTCAGAAGAGAAGAGATGTGGTCTTCTCTCATGCTGCTCTCCATACACACCCCAAGGACTGGAACCAATCCTGATTCTATTGCAAAGATACCTCTCCTGAAGGAGAAAACCCTCTGCCGGGTTAACGTGAACATCGTCCTCCTGAGGATCATCCCCTGCCGTAGCGCCTTAGTTCCTCAGAGCGGGCCCGGTTTGCCCCTCAGCTTGCCAAAATTAAAGCCTTTATGGCCAACAGTTTGACTGGAGTCCATTTTGTTCGTTGTTGGCTTGCCTGGAGCATCCTTCCTCTGAGCCGGCGCTCCAGTCTGATGTATGAGTATACCGGAAAGACGGATGACCCTCAACGCCACACTGACGTAATGTTTCCTGAGAAGGAAGTCACTGAATCCGCAAAGCATCTCCCTGGAAGAGTGCAGTCAGACCGGATTGGCTCCATTCTATGAGAAGAACAAACTACCAGCTGTAAGTTTTTTCTGACCTCTTCTGTTTGTTTCTAATCCGTCCATATCAATTATCCTCTATTTATTTTTCATCTTCTGCACAGGCCAACGATCCTTTTTGGGAAAGAAAACCTCAGGACAAGTCAGGCAAACAGCCACGCCGGAAGACATGCGTTGTCAAGAAGAAGAAGGCGGCCGCTGCCTCCGGTTCACATCTTGAGGAAGATGATCCGGATTTTGATGTATGAGTTGATCCTGATATGTTTTGATCTCTCTTTATCCAAATCTATGTTAACAGTGTCTTTTCACAGGATTTGGCTGAAGGGAGTAAAGCGGCAGAAGTTGAGGTAATCTCTCTTTCTTCAGACTCTGAACCGCCGGTGCCCAAAATTCGCCGGGCATCCCGGAAGTACCCTTTTTCTCATCCTTACACTCAACTGGACCCCAAATTTCTTTTGAAGAAGCAGCAGCATGAAACACGCCGGACTACGCGCCATAGTGGTCATGTAGTAGAATCTTCCGGAATATCTCTCACTCCGGCTCGCAGGCGCCGCTCTGAGGTATTACTTTTTCCAACTCTTCTCCATCCAAAGGCCAGACTTATACGCAAACCACTTAAACCGTCTGATCCTAACTATCAGGAGACACCTTTGTCATCCTCTGGTGAATCGACTGCCACACAGGTCCCTGTACTGAAGACTGTGCCTGGGTAAGTCCCTTTCCACATCCGGTTTATATTTGTATTTGTTCCTTGATAATTCTTATTGTTCCTTCAATTTCTTTCAGCAAGCTCAAGCCTAGCAAAAAGGCGAAGGCCACCAAAGCGGCTGCCGAGACTGCTACTGCTGATCCGGCGGCTGATCCGGATGAGGTCATCCCTCCAGAGAGCGATCTTGCAATTCAGTTTGATGATCCTGCTCCCATGGACCATGATGACATTGCTGCTCCTGAAGATACAAATGTAGAAAATGTCGTTGAACCGGCGAGTCCTGTCCGGGTTAGCCCTCCTCGGACTAACCCGGCTCCTACTCGCGCCCCTTCTCAGCCAACCACTGCTTCTTCTCCGGATGTTCAGATAACCGGGACAGGTTTTACCGCTCCTGCTGAGCCTATCATCTTGGCCAAGCACACTGCTAAAGCGGAGAAGCTTCAACAAGAGAAGGGCAAGTGGAGCACGGACTTGTCCAACTATGCCGAATTGAGTGCCCAGGAACTGTATTCCGGGTATTTGAACCGGCTTCACCAGCCGCGATTATGAATTGGGCTTGGTGAATATGATGAAGGATAAATACAAGGTACCTTCCTTCACTTGTCTTTGTTTTGCCTTCTTTATACTTCTGTCTTTATGCCATAGTAGCCCCTAAGTTCCGGTTTAGCTTCGTTGTAGGTGAACTGGTACTTCCAAATGTATGAAAAATGAACTTACATTAGCCCCCAAGTGCCAGGGGCATAACTTGTTTTATGTCCTTGGGACTTGTCTGAATTTCTCTTTGGATACTTCAACTGCCCATTAGCCCCAAAGTGTCAAGTGGATAACTTGTTTATGTACTTGAGACTTGTCTTAATTGTCGTCTACTCCACTTGATTTTCTTGTAGGCTGACTTGACCCGGAGGGCTGCAGAAGTAACTGAGCTCCGGAATAGACTTGCTGTCACTGAAACTGCTTCTGCCAAAGCCAAAGATGAGCTGGCGCTGAGCTTAACCAATGCTGAAAAATTGAAAAAAGATTTTGAAGCGGAGCGGACAACCTGGGAGGTGCAGAAAAATGCTCTTGAAAAAAGAGCCAAGGATGCTGAAGAGGCCCTTAATCCGGTAACGCAAGAGCTGATCGGCTTAAGGCAGCAAATAGAAGCTTATGACCTCTGCCATCTTTGGTGAGCATTTAATTTACATATGCTTTCATCTCTGCAATCTTTATTCTGCTCCGGTTTAACTGTAATAATCATATGCAGGGCGACACATCACCCACCTTGGGGATGATATCCGGAAGAAACTCAAGGCCTCTTATACTCTGGTTGAGCAGCTGTATTCCGGCGCTCAAAGGATTATAAGTGCGATGTCCCATTACAAAGCGGCCCCCACTACTATCCAAGGTACTTTGGAGAAGCTTTCTATATTGCCTGTACGCTTGGAAGAAGTGAAGAAATCTGCTGCACGGGCCGGCTCTCTTGTAGCGCTGACCAGAGCTAAGGCATGGGTTCCGGACTTTGATCCGGAGGAAGCTATGAACGGGTATCCCAGCAACAAGGAGGATGGATCTGCCTTATCTGGCAAGGACCTTCGTGTTTAACTAAGGAATGCGCCCTCTTGCCAGCAAGCTTGCTGATGAAGCGGAGCTGAGCAGGTATCATCCGACATATGACTTAGAGAATGAGCGGGTGGACCGGCCGGTTTATGACACCGAATATCTAATCCCACCTGTACGCGCCCATACTTTCGCCCCAGATGTTGATCCGTCCGATCTCATTACTGAGGAGATGTACTTCCGTGCACTATCCAAGATCAACTGGCGCGTTCCTGCTTTTCAGCCGCTTCAAGAAGACGAAGAAGTTCCGGAACAAGCCGATCCTCAGCCTTCGCAGCAGGAAGAAGAAGCATAAGCCGCTCAGTTTTAACTTGTAGCTGCTGTAATCTGTTGCTTTGAAAACTTTAATCCGTTCAGGCTTGCCAGTGCCTTGTAATAGGATAGTCCGAAACATTTTCTGTCTTAATCCGGATGTCACAGCTTTGATTTGGCATCTGCCAATTTTAATCCCTTGTCTGCTATGGTTGATCCTTTATATTACCTGAATCTGCATAGACAACATTAAGAAAATGTCCTGGCGGTTTACCACCGGACCGATTATATTGCTCTCATATGCATATATATTTGAATGAGTATCTGCTTTATACCCAAAAATATTTTCATACCTTTAGTTAAGCATGCTTGACATCCTTAATCCGGTGGACATTGTAGATTCTGATGAGGCTCTTGGCCCTGTTGGTGTTTGCCCAATGATCGTTCCGGGTTATAGTAACCATCGGTTTAAATCATGCTGGTGCGCTATGACCCAGACTTTTGTAAATACGTGATCAACTTTGAAGTTGCTCAGTTCCGGATCAAAAAACCATAGAAAACTTTTGAAAAATCACAAAACACAAAACACGGTTTGCAAATAAGACCATGTAGTCGAGGCTTTTTACGAGCTGCCAGGCTCCATATTTGCCAATCAATGGATGCGACCCAAAGGGCTATGATTCATTTTGCCAATCAATGGGTGCAATCCAAGGAGCAATGATTTCTTTTGCCAATCAATGGATTTAATCCAAGGAGCAAGAACGTTTTTCTTTTGCCATCAAAGGATGTATCATCCAAGGGGCAAGAACCTTTTCTTTTGCCATCAAAGGATGTACTCCAAGGGACAAGAACATTTTTTCTTTTGCCATCAAAGGATGTATCAACCAAGGGGCAAGAACATTTTCTTTTGCCATCAAAGGATGTACTCCAAGGTACAAGAACATTTTTTCTTTTGCCATCAAAGGATGTGTCAACCAAGGGGCAAGAATTTTTTCTTTTGCCATCAAAGGATGTACTCCAAGGGACAAGAACATTTTTTCTTTTGCCATCAAAGGATGTATCAACCAAGGGGCAAGAATTTTCCTTTTTCCATCAAAGGATGTACTCCAAGGGACAAGAACATTTTTTCTTTTGCCATCAAAGGATGTATCAACCAAGGGGCAAGAATTTTTCTTTTGCCATCAAAGGATGTACTCCAAGGGACAAGAACATTTTTCCTTTTGCCATCAAAGGATGTATCAACCAAGGGGCAAGAATTTTTCTTTTGCCATCAAAGGATGTACTCCAAGGGGCAAGAACATTTTTTTGCCAATCAATGGATGTAATCCAATGGGCGTTGATGTGAAAACGATCATATAAACCGGACCAGAAGGGATTTAAGCGAGGATTCACATGTGATCCGTAGCCCCCTAGTGATCCTGGGGGTAGGGTTCCTATGAAGGAGTTGCACTTGAAAGGCAAGTCCTGTTTGGTCCCTTATAGAATTGTCCTGCATAGCAAAATAGACTGTTCAAAGTATAAGACACTTATTTAGAAGAGAAAAGGCTGATCCCCCGGTTTACCAGGGGTGTCGGTTTATTTATTAATCATAATATATATAGGATACATGAAGGGGAGCTCATGGCTCAAGTGTAGTAAGGCCGCAGGAAGGCAATGTTCCACGGCCTCTTCGTCTCTTCTTCTGATGTCCGTGAGTCTTTGTGTTCTCGAACGTCCACCAGGTAGTATGAACCGTTGTGTTGGTTCTTGCTGACCACAAAGGGCCCTTCCCAAGGTGGGGATAGCTTGTGCATATCTGTCTGGTCCTGGATGAGCCGGAGTACTAAGTCCCCCTCCTGGAACGTCCTGGTTTTAACCCGGCGGTTGTGATATCTGCGCAGGTCCTGCTGATAGATTGTGGATCGTGCTGCTGCTATGTCACGCTCTTCATCTAGCCAGTCCAAGCTGTCCTGTCTTGCTTGCTCATTAGCTGCTTCAACATAAGCTGCCACTCGTGGTGAGTCGTGGCGGATATCACTTGGAAGAACCGCTTCAGCACCGTACACCATGAAGAAAGGTGTGTAGCCTGTTGACCTGTTCGGTGTAGTATTGATGCTCCAGAGGACAGAAGGTAACTCTTCAACCCAGCACCCTGGTGTTCTTTGCGAGGGAGTCATAAGCCGGGGCTTGATCCCTCGCAAAATCTCTTGATTGGCCCTTTCAGCTTGACCATTGGATTGAGGGTGAGCTACAGAAGACACATCTAGGCGAATATGCTCCCTTTGACAAAACTCTTCCATCTCTCCTTTAGATAGATTGGTGCCATTGTCAGTGATAATGCTGTGTGGAAAGCAAAACCGGAAAATTACCTTCTTGATGAATTTAACCGTTGTTGCCGCATCACACTTGCTCACAGGCTCTGCCTCAATCCACTTTGTAAACTTATCCACTGCGACCAACATGTGAGTTTTTTGATATTGGGATCGTTTAAAAGGCCCAACCATATCAAGCCCCCAAGTCGCAAACGGCCAAGTAATTGGAATCATCCGCAGCTCCTGTGCCGGAACAAGAGCACGCCGTGAAAATTTCTGACAAGCATCGCATTTCCGGACTAGATCTTCCGCATCAGCATGGGCTGTCAACCAGTAGAACCCATGATGGAAAGCTTTAGCTACCAGGGATTTTGAACCGGTGTGATGACCACAATCCCCTTCATGAATCTCTCGAAGAATATCACATCCTTCTTCGGATGATACACACACTGCTGAAACGCTCCAGAAACGCTGCGGTGATGAAGTTCCCCGTTTACAATTGTCATGGACTTGGACCGCCGGATTATCTGCCTTGCTTCAATCTCATCATCTAGCAACTCTCCTCGGCTCAGGTACGCCAAGTAAGGGAGTGTCCAATCCGGAATAACATGAAGTGCCGCAACCAGTTGCGCTTCCGGATCAGGAACAGCCAAATCTTCCTCCGATGGTACCTGAACTGACGGACTGTGCAGCTCGTCCAAAAAAGTATTCGGTGGCACCGGTTTACGCTGAGAACCCAACCGGCTTAGAGCATCGGCCGCTTCATTTTTTCGCCGGTCTATGTGATCCACCTGATATCCTTTGAAATATCCTGCAACTGCTTCAACTTCTCGTCTGTAAGCCGCCATGAGAGGGTCTTTAGAGTCCCACTTGCCGGATACTTGTTGTGCCACTAAATCTGAATCACCAAAACACTTGACCCGGCTCAAGTTCATCTCCTTAGCCATCCGCAGGCCATGAAGCAATGCCTCATATTCAGCCGCATTATTAGTACAAGGAAACATTAGGCGGAGGACATAACAAAATTTATCACCTCGCGGGGAAGTTAACACAACTCCAGCCCCCGAGCCTTCTAATTGCCTTGAACCGTCAAAGTGAATAGTCCAGTATGTATGATCCGGCTTCTCCTCTGGTTCTTGCAATTCTGTCCAATCATTGATGAAATCTACCAATGCTTGGGATTTGATAGCAGTATGTGGCACATACTTCAATCCGTGTGGGCTAAGCTCAATGGCCCACTTTGCTACTCTGCCAGTGGCTTCTCTGTTCTGGATTATATCCCCCAACGGAGCTGAACTGACAACAGTTATTGGGTGGCCTTGGAAGTAGTGCTTCAGCTTCTGGTTTGCCATAAACACGCCATACACCAGCTTCTGCCAGTGTGGGTATCTTTGTTTTGACCCAATTAGAACCTCACTGACATAATAAACGGGGCACTAAACCAGATATTCCTTGCCTGCTTCTTTGCGCTCGACCACGATTGCCACGCTAACTGCCCGGGCATTGGCGGCCACGTATAACAGCAGCGGCTCCTTATCAACAGGGGCAGCAAGGACCGGTGGTTCTGCCAGTTGCCGCTTCAAGTCCTCAAACGCGGCGTCTGCAGCATCGCTCCATATAAACCGGTCTGTCTTCTTCAGCATCTGATAAAGCGGAATTGCCTTCTCTCCCAAACGATTGATGAATCGGCTTAACGCTGTAATCGGGCCAGTGATACGCTGGACATCATTGATGCAAGCTGGTTTAGTCAAGGATGTCATCGCCTTGATCTTCTCTGGATTGGCTTCTATTCCCCTGTTTGACACCAAGAATCCAAGCAGCTTGCCTGCTGGAACACCAAAAACGCACTTCTGCGGATTAAGCATCATCTTATAAACCCGGAGGTTATCAAAGGTTTCCTTTAGGTCCTCTATCAGCGTCTCCTCCTTCCTTGACTTTACCACAATGTCATCCACATAAGCATGGACATTTTTCCCTATCTGCCCCTTAAGACAGTTCTGTACGCAATGCTGGTAAGTTGCTTGGGCACTCTTGAGCCCAAAAGGCATAGATACGTAGCAAAAGGCTCCAAAAGGAGTTATGAAGGCTGTCTTCTCCTGGTCTTTAATCGCCATCTTGATTTGATGATACCCTGAATATGCATCCAAAAAACTTAGCCGCTCACATCCCGCCCTAGCATCAATGATCTGATCAATACGGGGGAGAGCAAAAGGATCGGTTGGACAAGCCTTGTTTAAGTCTGTGTAATCCACACACATCCTCCACTTTCCATTTTTCTTTAACACCAGAACCGGATTAGCCAACCACTCCGGGTGGAACACCTCAACTATGAACCCTGCGGCCAAAAGCCTGACTACTTCTTCACCTATAGCCTTGCACCTTTCTTCATTGATGCGGCGCAGATACTGCTTGACCGGTTTGAACTTCGGATCAATATTAAGACTGTGCTCAGCGAGTTCCCTCGGTATACCTGGCATGTCAGAAGGTTTCCATGCAAAGATATCCCAGTTCTCACGGATGAACTCGATGAGCGCGCCTTCCTATTTGGGGTCAAGGTTAGCGCTGATAGTGAACTGCTTGGACGAGTCGCCCGGTACAAAGTCAACTTGCTTGGTTTCCGCTGCCAATTTAAACTTCAATGCCGGATCATGCTCTGTAGTTGGCTTCTTTAACGGGGACATATCTGCCGGATCAACGTTGTCTTTGTAGAATTTCAACTCCTCCGTAGCACATACTGCCTCTGCATAAGCAGCATCTCCTTCCTCGCACTCCAATGCAATCTTGCGACTTCCGTGAACAGTGATGGTTCCCTTGTGACCCGGCATCTTGAGCTGTAGATAAACATAGCACGGTCTAGCCATAAACTTGGCATAAACCGGCCGTCCAAACAGGGCATGATATGGGCTCCGGATCTTTACAACTTCAAAGGTTACTGTCTCTAACCTGGAATCCTGCTCATCTCCAAAGGTGACTTCTAGATCAATTTTCCCAACTGGGTAAGCCGATTTACCTGGTACCACTCCATGGAACACTGTATTGGACTGTCTTAGCTTCTTGTCCGTTAACCCCATGCGACGGAAAGTCTCGTAATATAAGAGGTTGATGCTGCTGCCGCCGTCCATGACTACTTTAGTGAATTTGTAGCCACCCACCTGTGGTGCCACCACTAAGGCCAACTGGCCCGGATTATCAACCCGCGGCGGGTGATCCACTCTGCTCCACACAATAGGTTGTTCCGACCAGCGCAGGAAACGTGGTGTTGCCGGTTCAACTGCGTGTACCGCCCGCTTTAGAATTTTTTGATCTCGTTTGCACAAACTCGTAGTAAACACATGATACTGTCCACTACTTAGCTCCTTCGAATTACTCTGATATCCGGATTGCTGCTGCTGCTGGCGCTGCTGATTGCCTTGGTTATTGTGACTACCCTGACCATGCTGATGGTTGCCTTGGTTATTGTAACCGCCCTGACCATGCTGCTGGTGGTTTCCTTGGTTGTAGCCATTGTTGCCGCCATGATATCCTGATTCGGAGCCTTTACCCTGGTGACCCAGACCATGAAATCCGGGACCTGAGCCGCCGCCCGGTGGTCCGTTGTCAAATTTGGCCCGGCTCATGGCCTCTACCATGACCCGACATTGCCCCCTTGTATGTTTAGCTGGGCGTTCCTCCGTGCTATGCTTCGGGCAAGGCTCGTTCAACTGTTGATCCAGATTAATGAATCCTCCGCCGCTCCGTGGAGGTGGTCTACCCTTGCGGCGTTGAAAGTTTCCTTGAACATTGGTATTGCCACAAAATCAGAGCTACCTTCTGCCTTTCGCTTACCATTAAAGCTTGTTCCTGCCGTATTAACCTGCCCCGGTTTATCAGCCTTGTTTGCTTTTCCGGATTTGTCTCCATCCACTTCTGGGCATTTAGTGTTGTCAGAGTCCCCATACTTCACCAGAGCGCTCATGAGTGTCCCCATGTCATTACAATCCCGCTTGAGCCGTCCCAACTTCAGCTTCAGAGACTCGAACCGGCAATTGTTTTCAGCGTCACTATTGCCGTACTAGGATTGATGCTATTGGAAGAATGTAGGATTTCTGACACTCGCCGGACCCAGGTGCTCGTAGGCTCCTGTTCTCCTTGAACAAATGCCGCCAAGTCCACTATTGACATCGGTTTCTTGCACGTGTCTTTGAAATTTTTGATAAACTGGCGATGCAGCTCACCCCATGATCCGATGGAGTTAGGTGGTAAGCCCTTTAACCATGTCCGGGTTGTACCTTCGAGCATCATGGTAAAATACTTCGCGCACGCCGCTTCATCCACCTCTAGCATCTCCATGGCCATCTCATAGCTTTCAATCCAAGCTTCTGGAGCCAGATCTTCCGTATAGTTAGGCACCTTGCGCGGACCTTTGAAGTCCTTGGGTAACCTTACGCTTCGTAAAGCGGGAACAAGACACTGTACTCCAAAAGAACTCGCCATGACTCCCATCTCTGCTATGGTTGGGTGAACCGGCGTCGTTTGACGGATATCCTCGCGGGCAGTAGGTCTGGCCCGGTTCATAGCCTCCTGGGCGTGCGCCTCTGCCCCCGCCGAATTATCTTGCCTGTGACGGTGACGTTTCCGCTCGCTGCTGGACACCTCCGGTTCATCCCAATGCCTAGTGTAACTCCTGCTGTGGCGGGGTGTTGAATGAAGTCTCTCCCTGCTGTAGGAGTACGCCTGCTGCTGTGTCAATGCTGTGTCCAGCAATTCCTTGACCCTGCGTGCTTCCATCGCCACGGGGGATGTTCCCTCAACGGGTAAAGCGACCAGTCGTGAAGCGGCGGCGACAATGTTATCCAGTGGGTTTGAGTAGTGGCCAGGAGGTGTGGGGACGTGCGGCGTGGGTATAACCCGACGATTTTGCTCCACGGTTGGTTGTTGAACCGGTGCGCGTGTTGCTGGGGCTCCCCTCCAGTTTACTTCTAGATTATTGCTGGCTCCCGCTCCTGGCGTGCCAAAGAGATTCATCGCCTCGTAGACCGGCGGTAGACGAGTCTGATACCTTCTGTTCCTTACTTCCTGCGCAGAGGCCTGATCAATCCTGAGCCAGAAAGCTTGGGAATCCAGCCCTGCTTGCCTTGTCACTATCATGGCTTTCTCTGCATCCAGATCCCGTTTGGCTTGCTCAATCCGGCCCTTTAGCTGAAGGATCTCTGCATCATGTTGCACCTTGTTAGCAGGAGCCACCTCCGCTATTGCTCGGGCTGTTAACTCCTCAACCAAGGTGGATAGAGCGTCAGATGGTGAGGGGGCTTGGTTGCTCGCCCCTGCACTAGCTACCTCTGCTGTGAACGCCCCGGTCACCGTGGGCTGCTGCTCAGATTGTGATCCGGCCATGAAGACAGCCACCCGGTTTGGCGGATCAAAGGGGTCCGGAATACTGTCACCATCGGATAAACCCCCGGATCGACCGTCCCGCAACAGATACAAAGATTCGGTCTCTCCGGATGAAGATTCATCGTCGGAGTATACAACTGTCTCACCACCAGAATCTGATCCGTCCTCGGCTTGGGCTCCATGTATTGCTCCAACGAAAGCATGCTTCATGGCGGGCTGAATCCGGGCCGATCTCGCACGCTGAGCCGGCTCGACGATGTTGGGGAAGATGTCCGGCTCAGGTCCCGGTTCACCAATCTTGCCGATGAAGACGTGGATGCCGCCGAAGGGGACCCAGTACCCGTATTCGATTGAATCGGCCTCGGGGCCCTAGCCTGCGTCACCGATGTAGATCTGGCCGTGGCGACTCTTGGTCATCCGGCCGACCGCGTAACCCTTGAGTCCTTCAAAGCTACCCTTCACGAACTCGAAACCATCGTGTGATTGCCCCACGGTGGGCGCCAACTGTCGTGGAATTAGCACGACAGATGTCCGGTTTAGAGGACTTAGGCGTGGAGCCATCGCGCGGGTTAGCTTGAAGAGGTTAAAGCACACAAAGAACACAGATGGTTTATACTAGTTCGGCCCCTTCGATGAAGGTGAAAGCCTACGTCTAGTTTGGTTTGGTATTGCTTGGGCGTCGATGAACAGGGAGCGGATTGCTTGCATGTGTCTCGACGGGTTGTTGCTTGTCCTTGACCCGTCGCCGGGTCGTCCCTTTATATAGGAGGCAATGCCCGGTCCGGTTTACAGAGTCCCGAGGCTGGTTCATAATCGTGTCCGCCTCGGTCTCTACCCTTTCTACCTTATACCTCAAGTTACATGATATGACGGTTCATAAACCGTAAACTTTACATATGGGCCCTAAGCCTTCATGGGCCGTAACCTCTACTGAGCTTATGATAACACAGCTACATTAACGTAATCCGAATCTCCCTAGCCGGTTTATACCTGCTAGTAATATCCCTGACAACGTCCATGATCAGATTCGGGACTCTGAACAATCTCCGGTCATCAAAATGACATAACTCATAATACTAATCATCATCGAATGTTAAGCGTGCGAACCCTACTAGTTCGAGAACTATGTAGACATGACCATTTAGAGACCCTACAGTGCCCGAATAGTATCGTACAATATATCATTCTTTATGTCTCGACCATTTAGAGACTCCTCGCCATGTCCATGATCTCATTCGGGACTCCGAACAATCTTCGGTCATCAAAAACACATAACTCATAATACAAATCGTCATCGAACGTTAAGTGTGCGGACCCTACGGGTTCGAGAACTATGAAGACATGATCGAGACACATCTCCAGTTAATAACCAATAGTGGAACCTGGGTTCTCATATTGGCTCTTACATATTCTAAGAAGATCTTTATCAGTCAAACCGCATAACAACATACGGTGTTCCCTTTGTCATCGGTATGTTACTTGCACGAGATTCGATCGTCGGTATCACCATACCTAGTTCAATCTTGTTACCGACAAGTCTCTTTACTAGTTCCGTAATACATCATCTCGTTACTAACTCATTAGTCATTTGCTTGCAAGGCTTATTATGATGTGTATTACCAAGAGGGCCCAGAGATACCTCTCCGACATTCAGAGTGACAAATCCTATTCTCGATCTATGCCAACACCACAAACACCTTCGGAAACACCTGTAGAGCATATTTATAATCACCCAGTTACGTTGTGACGTTTGATAGCACACAAGGTGTTCCTCCGGTATTCGGGAGTTGCATAATCTCATATTCAGAGGAACATGTATATGTCATGAAGAAAGCAATAGCAATAAAACTAAACGACCATAGTGCTAAGCTAACGGATGGGTCTTGTCCATCACATCATTATCCTAATGATGTGGTCGCATTGATCAAATGACAACACATGTCTATGGTTAGCAAACTCAACCATCTTTGATTAACGAGCTAGTCTAGTAGGGGCATACTCGGGACACTCTGTTTTGTCTATGTATTCACACATGTATCAAGTTTCCGGTTAATACAATTCTAGCATGAATAAAAGACATTTAGCATGATATATAAGGAAATATAAATAACAACTTTATTATTGCCTCTAGGGCATATTTCCTTCAGTCTCCCACTTGCACTAGAGTTAATAATCTAGAATATATAGTAATGATTCTAACACCCAAGGAGTCTTGGTGCTGATCATGTTTTGCTCGTGGAAGAGGCTTAGTAAACGGGTCTGCGACATTCAGATCCATATGTATTTTGCAAATCTCTATGTCTCACTCCTTGACTTGATCGCGGATGGAGTTGAAGCGTCTCTTGATGTGCTTGGTTCTCTTGTGAAACATGGATTCCTTCGCCAAGGCAATTGCTCCAGTGTTGTCACAAAATATATTCATTGGACCCGATGCACTAGGTATTACACCTAGATCGGATATGAACTCCTTCATTTGTTGCTTACGAAGTAGCTATGTACTCTGCTTCACACGTAGATCCTGCCACAACGCTCTGCTTGGAACTGCACCAACTGACAGCTCCATCGTTTAACAGAAATATGTACATGGTTTGTGAATTTGAGTCATCCGGATCAGTGTCAAAGCTTGCATCGACGTAACCATTTACGACAAGCTCTTTGGCACCTCCATAAACGAGAAACATATCTTTTGTCCTTTTCAGGTATTTCAGGATGTTCTTGATCGTTGTCCAGTGATCCACTCCTGGATTACTTTGGTACCTCCCTGCCAGACTTATAGCAAGGCACACATCAGGCCTGGTACACATCATTGCATACATGATAGAACCTATGGCTGAAGCATAGGGAATGACTTTGATTTTCTCTCTATCTTCTACATTGGTCGGGCATTGAGTCTGACTCAATTTCACACCTTGTAACACATGTAAGAATGTTGGGTAACATAGTATTTCAAAAAAAATACCTACGACCACGCAAGATCTATCTACTAGATGCATAGTAACGAGAGGGGAGAGTGTGTCTACGCACCCTCGTAGACCGAAAGCGGAAGCGTCTAGTGACGCGGTTGATGTAGTCGAACGTCTTCGCAATCCAACCGATCAAGCACCGAATGTACGGCACCTCCGCGTTTAGCACACGTTCAGCTTGATGACGTCCCATGAGCTCTTGATCCAGTTGAGCTTCACGGGAGAGTTTCGTCAGCACGACGGTGTGGTGACGGAGATGATGAAGCTACCGGCGCAGGGCTTCGCCTAAGCACTGCAACGGTATGACCGAGGTGTGTTTTTGTGGAGGGGGCACCGCACACGGCTAGAACAATGTTTCTTGTGTGTCTTTGGGTGCCCCCTTGCCCCCGTATATAAAGGAGCAAGTGGGGAGGTGCGGCTGGCCAAGTATGGTGCGCCAGGAGTAGGATTCCTACTCCTAGTAGGAATAGGAATCCCCTTTCCTATTCCTACTAGGAGTAGGAAAGGAAGGGGGAGAGGAGAAGGAAAGGAGAGGGGAGCGCCTCCCCCCTTTTCCTAGTCCAACTAGAAACCCTAGGGGGGGTGCAACCAGCCCTATGGGTTGCCCTTCTCTTTCCCTCATTGGCCCACTATGGCCCATACTCCCTCGGGGTGTTCCTGTAACCCCCTCCGGCACTCTGGTTTTACCCAAAAACACCCAGAACACTTCCGGTGTCCGAATATATTCGTGCAATATATTAATCTTTATGTCTCGGACATTCCGAGACTCCTCTTCATGTCCGTGATCTAATCCAGGACTCCGAACTATCTTCGGTACATCAAAACTCATAAACTCATAATATCGATCGTCATCGGACGTTAAGCGTGCGGACCCTACGGGTTCGAGAACTATGTAGACATGACCGAGACTCATCTCCGGTCAATAATCAATAGCGGAACCTGGATGCTCATATTGGCTCCTATTTATTCTATGAAGATCTTTATCGGTCAAACCGCATAAAAATATACGTCGTTCCCTTTATCATCGGTATGTTACTTGCCCGAGATTCAATCGTCGGTATCTCAATACCTAGTTCAATCTCATTACCGGCAAGTCTCTTTACTCGTTCTGTAATGCATCATCCCGTAACTAACTCATTAGCCACATTGCTTTCAAGGCTTATAGTGATGTGCATTACCGAGAGGGCCTAGAGATACCTCTCCCGCACTCGGAGTGGCAAATCCTATTCTTGATCTATGCCAACACCACGAACACTTTCGGAGACACCTGTAGAGCATCTTTATAATCACCTAGTTATGTTGTGACGTTTGATAGCACACAAGGTGTTCCTTTGACGTTCAGGAGTTGCATAATCTCATAGTCATAGGAACATGTATAAGTCATGAAGAAAGCAGTAGGATTAAAACTAAACGATCAAGTTGCTAAGCTAATGGATGGGTCTTTTCCATCACATCATTCTGCTAATGATGTGATCCTGTTGATCAAATGACAACTCATGTCTATGGCTAGGAAACATAACCATGTTTGATCAATGAGCTAGTCTAGTAGAGGCATACAAGGGACACTCTATTTTGTCTATGTATTCACACATGTATTAAGTTTCGGTTAATACAATTCTAGCATGAATAATAAACATTTATCATGATATAAGGAAATAAATAATAACTTTATTATTGCCTCTAGGGCATATTTCCTTCAGTCTCCCACATGCACTAGAGTCAATAATCTAGTTCACATCACCATGTGATTTAACACCAATAGTTCACATCCTCATGTGATTTAACACTTTATAGTTCACATCGCCATGTGACCAAAAGGTTTACTAGAGTCAATAATCTAGTTCACATCGCCATGTGATTAACACCCAAAGAGTACTAAGGTGTGATCATGTTTTGCTTGTGAGAGAGGTTTAGTCAATGGGTCTGCCACATTCACATCCGTATGTATTTCGCAAATTTCTATGTCTATAATGCTCTGCATGGAGCTACTCTAGCTAATTTCTCCCACTTTCAATACGCATCCAGATTGATACTTAGAGTCATCCAGATCGGTGTCAAAGCTTGCATCGATGTAACTCTTTACGACGAACTCTTTATCACCTCCATAATCGAGAAATATTTCCTTAGACCTCTAAGGATAATTTTGACCGCTGTCCAGTGATCTACTCCTAGATCAAAATTGTATTCCCTTGACCACTCAGGGCAAGGCATACAATAGGTCTGGTATACAACATGGCATGCTTTATAGAACCTATGGCTGAGGCATAGGGAATGACTTTCATTCTCTCTCTATATTTTGCTGTGGTCGGGCTTTGAGTCTTACTGAACTTCACACCTTGCAACACAGGCAAGAACTCTTTCTTTGACCGTTCCATTCTAAACTACTTCGAAAACTTGTCAAGGTAAGTACTCATTGAAAAAACTTATCAAGCGTCTTGATCTATCTCTATAGATCTTGATGCTCTATATGTAAGCAGCTTCACCGAGGTCTTTCTTTGAAAAACTCCTTTTAAACACTCCTTTATGCTTTCCAGAAAAATTCTGCATTAGTTCCGAATGACAATATGTCATTCACATATACTTTATCAGAAAGGTTGTAGTGCTCCCACTCACTTTCTTGCAAATACAGGCTTCACCGCACGTCTATATAAAACTATATGCTTTGATCAACTTATCAAAGCGTATATTCCAACTCCGAGATGCTTGCACCAGTCCATAGATGGATCGCTGGAGCTTGCACATTTTGTTAGTGATACGTCTCCAACGCATCTATAATTTTTTATTGTTCCATGCTATTATTTATGATATCTTGGATGTTTAATGGGCTTTGTGATACACTTTTATATCATTTTTGGGTCTAACCTACTAACCCAAAGGCCCAGTCCAGATTGCTGTTTTTGCTTGTTTCAGGGTTTTGCAGAAAAGGAATATCAAACAGAGTCCAAACGGAATGAAACCTTCGGGAGAGATATTTTTGGAGAAAATCACGCACGGGAGACTTGAGAACCACGACAGAGGGGCCACGAGGTGCCCACGAGGGTGGGGGGCGCGCCCCCCTTCCCAGGGCGCGCCCCCTGCCTCATGGACCCCTCGAGAGTCCCCCGGTGCCCTCCTTCCTCCTATATAAGCCTACGTACCCCGAAACCATCAGCAATAGATAGAAAACCCTAATTCCGCCGCCGTAATCTTCTGTTCCCGTGAGATCCCATCTTGGAGCCTGTTCCGGAGCTCCGCCGGAGGGGGGATCCATCACGGAGTGCTTCTACATCATCATCATCGCCCTCACCATGAGTTGTGAGTAGTTTACCACAGACCTTCGGGTCCATAGCTAGTATCTAGATGGCTTCTTCTCTCTATCTGGATCTCAATACAAAGTTCTCCTCGGTCTTCGAGGAGATCTATTCGATGTAATCTCTTTTTGCGGTGTGTTTGTCAAGATCCGATGAATTGTGAGTTTATGATCAATATTATCTATGAGAAATATTTGGTTCTTTTTTGAACTCTTTATGTGTGCTCATAATATCCTTGCAAGTCTCTTCGAATTATTGGTTTGGTTTGGCCTACTAGATCTATAGTTCTTGCAATGGGAGAAGTGCTTGGCTTTGGGTTCAATCTTGCGGTGTCCTTTCCCAATGACAGTAGGGGCAGCAAGGTGCGTATTGTATTGTTGCCATCGAGGATAAAAAGATGGGGTTTATATCATATTGCTTGAGTTTATCCCTCTACATCATGTCATCTTGCTTAAGGCGTTACTCTGTTCTTATGAACTCAATACACTCGATGCATGCTGGATAGCGGTCGATGTGTGGAGTAATAGTAGTAGATGCAGGCAGGAGTCGGTCTACTTGTCTCGGACGTGATGCCTATATATAATTATCATGCCTAGATAGTCTCATAATTATTCGCTTTTCAATCAATTGCTCGACAGTAATTTGTTTACCCGCCGTAGAATATCACCATCATGAGAGAAGCCACTAGAGAACACTATGGCCCCCGGGTTTATTCTCAACATATCAATCTACATCTACTTTACTTTTTCCGCTTTTACTTTCTGTTCTTATAAACAAAAATACCAAAAATATAAACTATCATCTATATCAGATCTCACTTTCGTAAGTGACCATAAAGGGATTGACAACCCCTTATCGCGTTGGCTGCGAAGTTCTTATTTGTTTGTGCAGGTGCGAGGGACTCGCGCGTGGTCTCCTACTGGATTGATACCTTGGTTCTCAAAAACTGAGGGAAATACTTATGCTACTGTGCTGCATCTCCCTTTCCTCTTCGAGGGAATACAGCGCAAGCTCGAGAAGTAGCAAGAAGAATTTCTGGCGCCATTGCTGGGGAGGCTCATGCAAAAGTCATATACCAAGTACCTATCACAAACCCTTATCCTTGGCATTACATTTTTTGCCTCTCGTTTTCCTCTCCCGCACTTCACCTTTTCCGTTTTATTCGCCCTCCTTCTGCTGTGTGTTTATCGTTCGCTTGCCTCTTGTTTGCTTGTGTGCTATGTGCCCTCAATTAGCTTGCATCTTTGCTTGCTAAATTATGGATCCTCATACACTTGCTAATCTCTTTAAGAGATCCAATTATGTTGAACCTATTGCTAGTGAGCTGCGTGCACTAGATTATCTTTATGGGGTTTTGCTTGAAATTTATGAATCTGAAAATTGTGAGGAATTGTTAAAAGAAAAAGTGATTCATGTTAGCTCCTTAAATAAAAAGCATGATTGCAATGATGTTACTATAAATTCTATTGTTGTCAATTGTGCTAATAATATGCAAAACCCTAAGCTTGGGGATGCTAGTTTTGCTATGTCTACTACTTGTTACAATGATCATGATTGGGGTGATTCTTCTTATGATCTTGAAAATTTATTTAATCCCCATGATGAATATAAGATTGATAATAATGTTTGCTTTAATACTGAAAGTGGGTTTGGAAGAGTGTCAACTTTAGATCCCACATACTTGGAGAATGTTCAATCTTATAAAACTTTTGATAAAAGTGGGTTTGGAGAGGTCATGACTTTAGTTAATGTTAATCCCACTATTTTGGAAGAGTGTCAACTTTGCATGCATGTGGATCGTGTTCAGAATATGTTATGTGATAGCTATTTTGTTGAATTTTATCATGATCCTACATGCAATTTGTAACATCCGAAATTTTCAATTTGGAATGTTATACATAGATCATATTGCATTGCATGTTGGATTGCATTTTTTTGCGTGGCGATCCTCGAAAATTCTAAGCAACTGAAGGACCTACGAAGAGAGTTGGGAATTCTACCGTTTTCGTATTTGAGTTTTCTCGAATACCGGTACGGGGATCACGTTGGTTTTAATTATTTTCTCCATAAAAATATTTCTTAATAAAATATACGAGTGGAGATAATATGACTTCTCCAAAATAAAAGAAATATTAGAGGAAAAATATTGAAAATCACTTTTGAATTTTGTTCGAATTTATTTGCGATTTTATTTGCATAGGAAAAATGTGTGTTTTTCAAAATTGCATTTAGGTCCGGGAGAACTGTTCACTTTGTCCTATAGTTTATTACAGGGCGGAGAAAATTTATTTCGGAATTTTTGGAGCCCGTTTAGTATTTTATTTTCGTGTTTTTCGGCGTGAGGATAATTAAAAAAAGAGTTGGTTCGGACCGACTGGGCCGAAGCCCAGCCGGCCCACAGCCGCGCCCCGCACCGACTCCGACCGGAGTCCCGGCCGTGCCCGCCTCACCGCCGTGGACGACTCGGCCTCCCCCGCCGCCCCCTTCCCCAAGAAGTCGCCCCCTGCCCCTATATATATAGCCGCCGCCCCCCCTAGCCGTCACCACACCGCCACCGCAGCGGCCGCGCCAGCCCGCCGCCGCGTGCCAGCTCCCTGCCGCCAGTCCCGTCGTCGCGCCGTGCAGCCATGCCGCCGCCTCACCGTCGCCTCGCCGCTGCCTGAGCCGAGGTAGAAGTTGCCGAGCCGCCGCCGTTTTTTTAAAGACCGTCCGTTTTTTTAGAAACCCTATATCTGATTTTTTAGAACGGTTTGGTTTTTTCTGGTTTAGTTAGTTTGCGGACGTTCGTCCGTACGTTCATTTTAACGAACGTTGTTCGCTCATTAGCAACAAACTGCGGACGTTTGTTCGCTTGCCTTTTCGTCAGTTTTTTTTTCGGGGCTTTATCCGCGATTATTTTCGATCGTGATTTCTGCCCTAATCTTGTTTTTGTTTTTCTTTTCGCTCGAGAGTCGGAATCAGGCGATTCAAAAGCCCAGATCTTTGTCTCGACGCCCTCTTTCCGTTAAACCAACTTGAACAAGGTTTTGCTACTGTAAAATTTGACCTTAGATCAATCTAGTAAACGGATCTTGTTTCTTTCGCAGTTTGAGTTTCGTTGCTCCGTTTGATTTGATTCTTTTTGCAAACCGGAGTTCTTAAGTTGAACTCTCCGGTTAGATATTCTTATTTGGAGTTCTATTTGTGCATCTTTGCTTGTTTTCTTATGTATGCTACTGTTTGCTTGCGATAGAATACCCGGAATGCGAAGCGTGCTACTACGAGTCTCTAGGTTTTGCGAATCATCAGCAAGGCAAGTAACACTTTGGTCATACCCCTTTATTACCCAGTTTTTATGCATTAGATAAACCCTCATACATTGCATGAGTAGGATCTCTTAACTTGTGGGTCTGGGAAGTAGATTGAGGTAGAACCTATTAACTGCATTATTTTCAAACCCTTGGGAGTTACTTCTACGTTATGCTTAGGTTGCCATGCTATGCTCGTAGACATGGTTTGTGTTTGAGTGAAATCCATGACAGATGTGAGTTGTTAATCAATGGTTCAGCTTAAGGTGGCTACTTGAATACACATCTGGGTGGATTGGTTGCTAGACACCTGGAGAATCCAGTGTTGTCCTAGGAAATCCCGGAGGAACCGTGTGATTATCCTATGGAATGCCACCCAGGCTCAAAGGGATCATAAAACTATTCATGCTAGGAACTTCCGTGTGCAGCCACAATGCCATTATGGGCTCTGGCATAGTACGAGTAAGTTGTGTGAGCTCTTTCAGTGGTGGACTAGCAGATGTAGGGGAAAGTAGGTGTACCGATCCACCCGGGGTAAAGAGTGAATGCTTCTGAAAGACTGTGTCTCGATCATCCGTTTCTCAAGCACCATACAGTGTGAGAAATCCAACAGAGGGGATCGAGTCTTGTGGGGAAAAGTGGGCAAACCTCTGCAGAGTGTACAAACTAATCATGATTAGCCGTGTCCCCAGTTATGGACAATCTTGAGTATCTGGTACTTGAATTATTGGTTGATCTCATCACTCTATAATTAATTTGTTGGGTTAATGATGACTATTTTAATTGGGATTGAGTTGGAGGTACCTTCTCAATGATGTTTCAACTAGCATGATAGTTAAAATAAAATTTATTCCTTTGTTGTAGGGAAAAATTGGCTTTTCGCAAAAACTTTAACCTTAGAGCCTCCACCGGCCAAATAAGCATATAGTGTTAGCTTTTATTTATGTACTTGCTCTACTGTGTTATCTTGCCAGCATATTCCATGTGCTGACCCATTTCGGGCTGCAACATGTTACGTTGCAGACTTTTCAGACGAGGAGTAAGACGTGCTAGGTCGTTTGTCCTGCACTCAGCTATGCCGTTAGAGTTGATGGACTCACTATTCTTCCAAGCCTTCCACTATTATTTTGTTAGATGGCCTTAAGCCATAGACTTTTGTAATAAGTTCTCGTTTGAGACATTCGTTGTAATAAGTGTGTGATTGCCACTCTGTTATAAATCCTTCAAGTACTGTGTGTGTCAGCATTACCGATCCAGGGATGACACTGAAACACAGAGACGTCGGTCCATTCGGATCGTGGTCGCTACACAATTACTATAAGAGAGGGAAATATGGTTGTAGAAATTTTCATGTTACTATACCTCTCGTTATGTTGAGATTGCTATTGTTTTTTTCTCCTTCCTTGCATATGCTAGATCTTTCTAGTCTTGGTAATTTGTTTTCCTATAAGATGCCTATGCATAGGAAGTATGTTAGAATTAGATGTGTTTGTCACATGTCTTATGATGCTCTCCTTGTGCTTTAATCCTTGTCCTTTATGTGAGCATCATTGAATTATCGTGCCTAGCTAGGGGCGTAAAACGGTAGCGCTTGTTGGGAGGCAACCCAATTTTTTATTTTTCGTTTTTCCTGATGTTAGGGAATAAATATTGCATCTAGCTTCTGTTTTGATGTGGTTTCATGTTTTGTTTAGTGTTTGTGCCAAGTAGAACCTTTGGGAAGACTTGTGTGAAGTTATGTGATCTTGCCGAGAAAAACAGAATCGTTAGCGCTCGCTAGAATGGTCATCAGATTTTACTGGAGCATGCTATTTAGTTGATTCTTTTTGCATATGAATAATAGACAAATTCCTCACATTTACCAATTTATTTTGAATTTTTTGGAGTTACAGAAGTATGTCAAACCGGCAGATTACTACAGACTGTTCTGTTTTTGACAGATTCTATTTTTCGTGTGTTGTTTGCTTATTTCAATGCATCTATGAGTAATATTGAGAGGTATGAACCATAGAGAAGTTGGAATACAGTAGGTTTAACACCAATATAGACAAATAATGAATTCATTACAGTACCTTTGAGTAGTGATTTGTTTTCTTATACTAACGGAGCTCACGAGAATTTTTGTCTAAGTTTTGTGTTATGAAGTTTTCAAGTTTTGAGTATTGCTTTGATGGACTATGGAACAAAGAGTAGCAAGGGCATAAGCTTGGGGATGCCCATGGAACCCCAAGTAAAATTCAAGGACAATCAAAAGCCTAAGCTTGGGGATGCCCCGGGAAGGCATCCCCTCTTTCGTCTTCATCCATCGGTAACTATACTTGGAGCTATATTTTTATTCACCACATGATATGTGTTTTGCTTGGAGCGTCTTGTATAATTTGAGTCTTTGCTTGTTAGCTTGCCAAAATTATCCTTGCTAGACACACCTATTTGAGAGAGTTAAATATGGCTTAGGAATTTGTAATGCCCCGGATGTAATACTTTACCTGTATGGCAATATATAAACTTTAGCTTCATCGTTTCCATTCCAGGTTCTTCTTCTTTTTGGGTTTCTGCGTTTTGTCGTGTGCGTGTGTGAATTTCATCCATGTCATGTTGTCATGTGCATTGCATTGCATTTGTGTTGTCACTTGCATCCGGTCCCACTCATCTCTTCCCGTTGTCCGTTTCGAGTTCCGACGCTCTCACACGTGCCCGTGGCATCCCCGAGTCCTTCTTTTGGGTTTGGTCGTGTAACGTTTCCGGAATGACACGAGACTTGTCGTGCAATGTTGTTTTGGTACGTGTAGGCCGCCTGTCAAGTTTCGTCGCGCTTGGAGTTCGTTTGATACTCCAACAGTTAACCTCGTGGGCTAGAAGTACCTCCTCTTTGAGGCCCAAGACCCCCTCCACAACAGCCCACCAACCCAGCACAACCCTTCCCATCATCTCGGTCGTCGATTTGTGATCGCGTGGCCGAAAACCGGTCCCCATTTGGAATCTCCTAGCTCCTTGTGCCTATAAAAACGTCCACCCCTCCATTTTCGTCCAAAACCCTAGCCTTCTCCTAGCTCCAGCCGCTGCTTCGTTTTCCGTGTCGGGCGGACGTGTCCGTCCGCGCCGGACACAACCTCCGCCGCTGCGCGGGCCCGCATGCCCGTTCCCGGCCCACTCCCGTCGCCGTTCGGGCCAGATCCCTCCGCCGCGCCAGCCCTTCGTCCTCACCGCCTCCGGTCCACGCCGCGCCGCCACCCGCAGGCGGCCGGAGCACCGTCCGCCGCCGCCGGCGCAAGACCCCGCCGCCGGAGCACCTCCCGCCGCCGCCGGGCCTCAGAGCGCCGCCACCCGAGCTCAAGAGAGCCTCGCTGCCGGTCAGCCGCGGCTTCCTCCGGCGACCCCTCGTCGCCAGGCGCCCGAGGGCCAGCCGCTGGCCGCCGCCCTCGCTCCTCCGGCCGGAGCCGCCAGCCGCCGGCGCACCGAAGCCGTTCCAGATCGAGGGCCAGTGCCCTATCCGATCGCCCCCCCCCCCCCAACCGGGCCAAGAACCCTAACGGGTGCGCCCGCTACCCGGTTGACCCGCGGACCCGCTCCACCGGCGCCCGTTGACCCGATCCAGTCAGGTTGACCCCTGTGTTTTTTTTACTAAGTCTTTTGCATTAGTTGTCTGATGCATTATTGTGATGATGATATCTTTTATTGTGCTTGTCCGATTTGTGCATACAATATGCCAAATTATCGTGGTGATGTGTACTATGTTTTGTTCCATTGTGTCATGCATGTTTGAGTCCATCTAGATGTCTTAATCATCATGACAAGAGTGCTATATGATATAAACTGCTGCTATTAGTTATTTTCATGCCATGTTGGAAATGTGATAACTTGGTGCATGTTTATCCAAATGAAGCAAATGATATGTCTAAATGTTCATCATGAGATGCTCTACACGTTGGTTGCTATAGCATGCTTGTTGGAGTTCATTTTCCATGTTTACCCCTGTTGCAAAAGTGTATGTGGCTGTTTTGTTTTGTAATTTGTTACGAGATGCCTAGTTGAGGAGCTCGTTGCTATTGTTGTGTTTGTCCCCATGTTGCATGCTCATATGTTTTGGACACCCCATCATGTGTTCTTTGCTGTGGTGCAAACCACTTGCCATGATATGCTTTGAGGTGACTTAAAAATGCTCACAAACATGCCATGATAATATTGTTGTTTTAACACTTTGTGAAATTTCACTAAGTCTGGAATCTGTAATATCCTGATGCTATTTTTGCTTGATGTTCTAGGCAAATCCATGTTAGTTTTGGGGTGGCCGTTGATCATTCCTTGTTGTATATGTTGTTGTCTATCCAGTCATGCCCTCACATGATCATTTGGTTTGCTGTAGCATATTTAACTCTTGCTCCCAAGTTGCTATAAAATATTGCTCTCAGGTTTTTAGTATCATGATCAAAATGTTGTAGCTTGTTGCTATTGATCCATGCCTCCTATGGAGATGCTCCAATGGAGTTGTTTGCTGTAGGAGATGTATAATTCATGACCATGCTTCTTGTCACCATGTTTGAGTGCTGTAGAGTATATATTTCTTGCTCCAAAGTTGCTATGTGGCTGTTAATTTCAGCTTTGCATTGTTTCTTGTTTCGGTTGTATCTTTTAGTCCGTTGCTCCGTTTTGGGTGTGCCCTACATGAAAATTGTGTGATTTTGCATGTAGATTCATAATATCATCTTGTTAACATGTTTGAAGTACGGTTGCTTGATGTTTGGGTGCATTTTGCACGGTTGCCATGCTTATCTTGTTTTGCTCATATCTTCTAGATCGTAGCTCCGTTTTAAACAGACTTTATATAAAACTTGACTAGATTTTCGTGTAGATTGTCATGGTGCATGTTAACTTGCTGTTTATCAACTTTAACTTAAGGTTTGTTCAGATCTGGACTAATTTCAAACTATGCATATGAGAACTTACCGGTTTTGCCTTTAGTAGTTTCCGGCCTCATTTAAACCTGCTGTTTCTTGTGTTGTTTCTCTGTGCTTCCAACGTTGCCATACTTCGCATCCTAAATAGAATTGTCTTGAATCCTACTTGCCAGAGTAAATTGTCTTGTTCTTGTGTTGTTTCTCTGTGTTTCCTATGTTGTCATGTTGTGCATCCTAAGTGCATCTGCAGTGCTTCCTTAGTGCATCAGCCATGCATCCTGTAGTTTGCGCATTGCATCTTGTTTGATTGCGTGACTCGTGTGTTCTTGTGTTGAGTAGAGTCGGAAGCCGAGATCGAGTACGAGAACGAGGTTACTACCGAGGTTGAGAACGAGGAACCGTCTTACGATCCCATCGACGACTCGATAGGCAAGATGACCTGACCCAGATATCATTACTATCTTTGCCTATTGCTCGAAGTCTCGCTCTTTAGCTTATTGCATCGATGCCCATGTTGTGTCTGTCAGCCTCCTATTGTAACCATGAATCTGTCTAACCACCCTACCTAAGCAAACCTTTGATTGGCTACGTAGGCTTCGCTCAGCCCCTCTTATAACATTGCTAGTTGCAGGAGAAGATTTGAAGATTCTTGCTTCATGTTGAAGCTTGTTGGGATATCACACTATATAAACTCTTAATGAAATCATCTATATATTGGTAATGGGTGGAAGGCTAAGCCTCTTGCTTGGTGATTTGTTCCACTCATGCCGCCTAGGAACCGTATAAACCAGTGTTATGTTCCTTGATTATGCGTTCCTCACACGGTTGGGGTTATGGGACCCCGTCGATAAACCGCTTAGCGCTAAGGCTTTTCCACAAGTCCCAACTTTGGTACTATTTGCCTAATAACTAAAACTTGCATAGGGACTAGCTATCCCCTTTTATTTAATCAACCCCCCGGCCAGTGCTCCACATGAGTGTTGGTCCAACCAAGCAGACTACAGGGCCGCCTTGGGGAAACCCGAGGTATTTGGTATTTTCCTGTAGGCTGTCTCATCCGGTCGTGGCCTGAGACTAGATACGTGCGGCTACTGTCAGGGTGTCGGCACGCTGGGAGGATTTGCTGGATTAGTCTTACCTTAGTCGGAGTATCTTGAGCACGGGATTCCGAGGATACTCGGGCCTTCCCACCTTGGAGTTGCGACTCCGCGGATCATGGGCTTGTAATGGGCCAAGTTGGAACACCCCTGCAGGGTTTTGAACTTTCAAAAGCCGTGCCCGTGGTTATGTGGCAGATGGGAATTTGTTAATATCCGGTTGTAGGAAACTTGTCACCATGTTCAGAACACACTACGAGCGTGAGTACCGTGACGGTGATTTTCCGAAAGGGGTTCGGGAAGTGAACACGGTGGGGTTATGTTTGACGTGCTTAGATAGGATCACTTCGTGATCACTTTGTCGCTCGTGGCACTTCTCTTCTCGCTCTTATCACGTAAGCTAGTGCTAGTGCAGCTGCAGCCTTTTATTCTTTCTTCAGCCTTGTTCCACACCCAAGGCTTATATAGTTCTGCTACCCGGGAACGGGATTGCTGAGTCCTCCGTGGCTCACAGATTCTACACCACACCAGATGCAGGTACCATGATGAGCTACTCAGGTGACGGCACAGAGCTATACTGGGAGTACGATGAGGAACGTAGCCGTTACTATGTGCACTATCCTGATGATCAGTAGTGGTTTCTACTAGGGGCGATCCGAACCTGTGGCTTTATGTATTTTGGTATCTTTCATTTGGATCTTCACCCGTAGTCGGGTTGTGATGTTATTTGAATGATGTTTGACTATGTAATGAATTGTGTGACGTGGCGAGTGTAAGCCAACTATCTCCTTTTGCAATTTCATCCCTATTTTTACATGAGTCGTGCAAAGATACCGAACTTGCGATCATTCCAGAATGGGCTTACACCTTTAAGTCATGCCTCGACACGTAGGAGGTATAGTCCCAACCCGGGCATTACAAGTTGGTATTCAGAGCCTTCTCTGACCTAGAAGCCCCCACTGATTGATCGAATCATTGACGGTTGAGTCTAGGCACAGACTTAAAATGTTTTTGAGTCCTATATATATATCGGAGAGTAGGATTTCTTTTGCTCCTCATCTCTTTTCACTCTGGTGAGGACTCCTGACGATTACTCTTGCCTCTTCTACTCTCAAAATTTCACCAATTTTTTTAGGATTCTCGCGAGTATTGTTTGGATTGTTCCGTTGTCTTTGTGACGAGAACATTGTTCTCGATGCCTCCTGTCATTTGGGGGTTGTGGAAGTGTCCCGGGGAGTTGAGCTCCGAGGTGTTGTCGTCACAAATATATCGCAGCAGTTCTGGAATACTTAAGACGGCCGACATCGAAAACTCTCCTATGCGGTTAGTGGCAAGATAACCCCGACATCACCCAGTACTGGGGAGGTAGTTCGGGAGTATTGCCATAGCTTGTATAATAGATGTGTTTCGATGGTCCGAGGTAGATGGTTTCCTCAAATAATTGGTTATGTGTTGAAGGATGGATACAGCTGGATGTAGGATTAGAGTTGAGTGCGCGATGCTTCCCCTGTATCCCCAACACCTGATTGCATAACTGGAAACTTTCAGAAATTAATAGGTGGGTTCATCTGGTAGATCATAGGCATTCTTCCAACGAATGCAGGATATGGAGTTCGGGGTTCTACATTGAGTGAAGTAGTTTTATGGCAGTTGTTTCGATCGGGAGTTGCATCTTAAAGGGTCCTTGGCTATGCTGATCCGGGGATTGCAAAACCCTTTTGTAACACGTTCCATAAGCTTTCAGCACGAATATGTCGAACGAAGCTTCTATCTTGTATTTGTTCTATCTGCACCTTGTTGTTTTATTTACCTTTTGTATCCCAAGTGGCTTCTCGTGAAGATTGTTGTTACTATTAAACTGAGAATTTCATTCGTTCCTCTTGTTCGAATGATTCTTGTGAAGACTATGTTGCAATTTCCAGCCGTTGATTTAGCTTATATATTCTTTCAATCAATGGCTAATAGTGGTCATCTCTTTCAGGATGGCTCCTAAAAAGGTCCCCAACGCTAACCCAGAGGGTGAAGAGGCTCCCGATCGTCCTCCTTCCCCTCCTCCTCCGTCTGAGGCCTGGAGAGCAATTATGCAAGCTACGAATCAGAACACCCAGATGCTTATGCAAATGATGCAGAATATTCAAGCAAATCAAGCAAATCAGGGTGCTCATGGGAACCAAGGCAATTTGTTCAACCAACCTCATTTTGCTACGCTCAACCAGTTCTTGGCAAATCAACCAAAGGCATTCAGTTACCGCGTGGACCCTCTAGATGCTGATGATTGGATAACAGATATCAAGAAGCATTTCGAGTGCAGTAACGTCAGGCCCGAGGACTATGTGAAGTTTGCAGCCTTCCAACTCAAGGACCAAGAAGTTGATTGGTGGCAGCAGTACAAAGACTCCAGAGCAGGGCGTGTAATCTCCTGGGATGACTTCTGCAAGGACTTTCATTCTCACCTCATTCCAACAAGTGTCGTCGAGGGTATGCATGAGCAATTCCGCATCCTGAAGGAAGTCTCAATGTCTGTCTACCAATATAATGTCAAGTTCCAGAACCTTGCCCACTATGCCAAGCAAGACATCCCAGATGCCAAGAGCAAGATCTATCAGTTTTGCGGTGGTCTGAAGGATGAACTCCAACTTGCTCTCACCTTGTTCGAGCCTGATGAGTTTGATAAATTCTATAACATGGCTCTTAAGCAAGTGGCAGCCCAGCTCAAGATGGAAGCTTCCAAAAAGAGGATCAGAGACGCTGTTCACTCCTCCTCATCTTCTCAAGTGGTCGCAAAGCAACAGAAGTTTTGGCTTCCACCTCCTCCAGTGATCCAAGCTCCCTACAACAACAACAAGAATTCTGGTGGTCGTGCTTTCTCCCACCCACCCAACCCAAGTAATCAGTCAAAGAATCAGTTTCAAGATGTGAAGTCAAGTGCTCCTTATTTCCGTCCTCTCTCAGAAGTGGTTTGCAACAAGTGTGGCAAGAAGGGTCACCATGCTAACAAGTGCACCAACCAGAGGCGCCTTCCGCCTCCTCCACCTGTCAGCACTGCTATTGTCAAGCACAATCCCAAGCATGCAAGAGTGAACCTGATGAGTGCAACTGATGCAGAAAATTCTTCTGATGTGATAATTGGTAATCTTCCAGTTAACTCTATTCCTGCAAAGGTCTTGTTTGATTCTGGTGCATCACTTTAATTCATGTCATGTCCATTTGCATCTAAGCATAACGTGGGCACAGTGGACTTGCCAAAGAAGTTTTCAATTATTTCTCCGGGCAAGCATATGACTTCCACCTCTAAGGCTCCGGATGTATCTATTAGCATGGGTGATTACCGCTTTCTGGCTTCTCCGGTTATTCTCGGAAATTTCGACATTGATCTTATTCTCGGGATGGATTGGCTTTCTCAGCATGATGCTCACATTGATTGTGCAAACAAGGAAGTCAAGCTTACTCATTCCAATGAAGATGTGATTATCTTTGCCTCTCGGGATAACACAATCAGGCTATTCTCTCTCAATGACAAGGGCGAGATTAATGCCATCTCTCAAATTCCGGTGGTCAATGAATACGAAGATATTTTCCCTGAAGAACTTCCAGGCATGCCTCCGCATCGTCAAGTTGAATTCGTCATTGAACTCGAGCCTGGTACTGAGCCAGCATGCCGGCGTCCGTACAAGCTCTCCCCTGAAGAGTTGAAGGAGTTGAAGAAACAGCTTGATGAGCAAGAGCGTTTGGGCCTAATCAGGCCTAGCACTTCTCCTTGGGGCTGTGGTGTCTTATTTGTCAAGAAGAAGGATGGCACAGAGCGCCTTTGCGTTGATTACCGGCCATTGAACAAGTAGACAATAAAGAACAAGTATCCGCTCCCCAACATCAATGAACTGTTCGAGCAGCTCAAAGGAGCTAAAGTGTTCTCAAAGCTTGATCTCCGAATGGGTTATCACCAAATTCGCATTCGTGAAGAAGATATCCACAAGACTGCCTTCAGAACCAGCTACGGTTCCTATGAATATACAGTCATGTCTTTTGGACTCGCTAATGCTCCACCTACCTTCTCGAGAATGATGCACTACATTTTCAACCCCTACACCAACGAATTTGTGCTTGTGTATCTAGATGACATCTTGGTATTCTCCAAGAATGAAGAGGACCATGAAAAGCACCTCCGTCTGGTTCTCGACAGACTCCATGAACATAAGTTCTATGCCAAGTTCTCCAAGTGCGAATTCTGGCTCGATAAGGTCTTGTATCTGGGCCATATCATCTCCGCTGACGGTATTGCTGTGAACCCCGAGAAAGTTGAAGCGATTGTCAATTGGGAACCTCCTCAGAACGTCAAGCAACTCCGAAGCTTCCTTGGTCTTGCTAGCTATTGCAGAAGGTTCGTTGAGAACTTCTCCAAGATTGCCAAGCCTCTCTCCAACTTGCTGCAGAAGAATGTCAAGTACAACTGGTCTCCGGATTGTGATGTGGCATTCAAAACTCTCAAAGAAAAGCTCATCTCTGCTCCGGTTCTTACTCCTCCAGATGAGTCCAAGCCCTACGAAGTATTCTGTGATGCTTCTCTTCAAGGACTTGGTGGTGTGCTAATGCAGGACAAAAAAAATGTGGCATACACTTCTCGTCAATTGAAGCCAAGTGAGAAGAACTACCCCACACATGATCTCGAGCTAGCAGCTGTGGTACACGCCTTGATCACATGGAGACACCTTCTGTTGGGCAGAAAAGTCGACATCTTCACCGATCACAAGAGCTTGAAGTACATCTTCACACAGCCGAACCTGAACCTTCGCCAGACTCGTTGGGTTGAGATGATCCAAGAGTATGATCCAAGCATCGAATACACACCTGGCAAGGCCAATGTCATTGCAGATGCCTTGAGCAGAAAGGCATATTGCAACAGTCTCCTTATCAAGCCGTTTCAGCCTGAGCTTTGTGAAGCATTCAGGAAGCTCAACCTCCAAGTTGTTCCGCAAGGCTTTCTTGCAAATCTTCAAGTTGCTCCTACCTTGGAAGATCAGATCCGTGAGGCCCAACTCAGTGATGCTATGGTGTAGAAAGTGAAACATGGTATTGCAAAGGGTACTCCCAAATACAAGTGCTATCGCGTTGATGAGAGAGATACCTTGTTCTTTGAGGACAGACTTGTGGTTCCCAAGGGTGATCTCAGGAAGCTCATAATGAACGAAGCACATGACTCCCTCCTTTCGATTCATCCTGGAAGTTCTAAGATGTACCAAGACCTCAAGCAATCTTACTGGTGGACTCGAATGAAAAGGGAGATTGCCCAATTCATGAATGAATGTGATGTCTGCAGAAGAGTGAAGGCAGAGCATCAACGTCCATCCGGTCTTCTCCAACCTCTTCCTATTCCCGAGTGGAAGTTCGACCACATTGAAATGGATTTCATCACTGGGTTTCCCAAGTCCAAGAAGGGGAATGATTCTATCTTTGTGGTGATTGACAAGCTTACCAAAGTAGCTCACTTCCTTCCAGTCAAACAATCCATCAATGCAGCTCAGCTGGCAGAGTTGTACACTACCAGAATTGTGTCCTTACATGGCATTCCTCAAGTTATCTCCTCAGACCGTGGAAGTTTGTTCACATCCAAGTTCTGGGACTCCTTTCAGTCTGCCATGGGCACTAAGATCCGTTTCAGCACTGCATTTCACCCTCGGACTAGTGGTCAAGTCGAAAGAGTGAACCAGATCCTAGAAGACATGCTCAGAGCTTGTGTCATATCTTTTGGCATGAAGTGGGAAGATTGCCTTCTGTTTGCCAAGTTCTCTTACAACAACAGCTTCCAAGCAAGTGCCGACAAAGCTCGGTTTGAAATTCTCTATGGCAGAAAGTGTCGTACTCCTCTCAACTGGTCCGAGACTGGTGAACGTCAACTTCTTAGAAATGACTTGATCTCAGAAGCCGAAGAAATGTGCAAAGTCATACATGAGAATCTCAAGGCCGCTCAGTCGCGTCAGAAGAGCTACTATGACGGCAAGCACCATGATTTGGCCTTCAACATTGGTGATCATGTCTATCTCCGCGTTTCTCCTACGAAAGGCACCCAAAGATTCGGTATCAAACGAAAGCTTGCTCCTAGATACGTGGGCCCTTTCAAGATCCTTGGCAAAAGAGGCGATCTAGCCTATCAACTTGAGCTCCCTTCCAACTTCGCTAATGTTCATGATGTGTTTCACGTGTCTCAACTCCGCAAGTGCTTCAAGACACCTGAACGCACCATTCCGTCTGAGGAGATTGATCTTCAACAAGACTTGTCTTACCGAGAGCACCCCGTTGCTATTCTCGAAGAAACCGAGCGCAAGACCCGCAACAAGTCAATCAAGTTCTTGAAAGTCAAGTGGTCACACCATACCGACCAAGAAGCTACGTGGGAACGAGAAGATCACATTCGTTCCAAGTACCCTTCCTGTCAGGGATATCACTAGCAGGTATAAACCGGCTAGTATAAACCGGATTATGGTAATTTAGTTACATAATTGTAATACCCAGTAGGAGTTACGGCCCATGAAGGCTTAGGGCCCATGTGTAACGTTATGATTTGTAAACCGCCTGATCATGTAACTTGAGAGATAAGAAAGAAAGAGCAGAGACCGAGGTGGACACAAGTATGAGCCGGCCTCGGGACTCTGTAAACCGGATCGGGCGTCGCCTCTATATAAGGGACGACCCGGCGACGGTTCAGGGACAAGAAACAACCCGTCGAGACACAGGCAAGCGATCTGCTCCCTGTTCATCGACGCCCAAGCAATACCAAACCAAACTAGACGTAGGCTTTTACCTTCATCGAAGGGGCCGAACTATTATAAACCCTCTGTGTCCTTTGTGTGCTTTTAACCACTTCAAGCTAACCTGTGCGATGGTTCCATCACTAAGTCCGTTAAACCGGACATCTGCCGTGTTAATTCCACGACAGTTGGAGCCCACCGTGGGGCCTCCGCACGATGGTTTCGAGTTCTTGAAGGGCAGCTTTGAAGGGCTCAAGGGTTACGCGGTCGGCCGGATGACCAAGAGTCGCCGCGGCCGGATCTACATCGACGACGCAGGCTGGGGACCGGAGGCCGATTCAATTGAATATGGGTACCGGGTTCCCTTCGGCGACATCCACGTCTTCATCAGCAAGATTGGCGAACCGAGACCTGAGCCAGACGTCTTCCCCAACATCGTCAAGCCGGCTCAGCGTGCGAGATCGGCCCAGATTCAGCCCGCCATGAAGCGCGTTTTCGTTGGAGCAGTTCACGGGGTTCAAGCCGAGGACGAATCGGATTCCGGCGGCGAGACAGTTATCTATTCCGACGATGAATCTTCATCCAGAGAAACTGAGTCTTTGTATCAGTTGCGGGACGGCCGGTCTGAGGGTGTGTCCGACGGAGACAGCATTCCGGACCCCTTTGATCCGCCAAACCGAGTGGTTGTCTTTATGGCCGGTTCACAACCTACGCTATAGTCCACGGTGAACGGGGCAATGACAGCAGAAGCTGGTGTAGGGGGGAGAGGCCAGGCCCTCTCGCCCTCTGACGCTCTATCCACCTTGATCGAGGAGTTCACAGCCTGAGCCATGGCAGAGGTAGCTCCAGCAGACAAGGCGCAACACGATGCAGAGCTCCTTCAGCTGAAGGGCCGGATTTATCAAGCAAAAGAAAATCTGAAGGCAGAAAAAGCTATGATAACAATGAGACAAGCAGAGCTGGAGGCTCAGGCTTTTCAGTTGTGGATGGAACATGCCTCTGTACAGGGAGTAAGGAGTCGGAAATACCAGTCTCGTCTACCTCCGGTTTACGAGGCGACGAATCTCTTCAGGACACTAGGAGCGAGAACCAGCAATGATCCGGCGACAAACTGGAGGGGAGCCCCGGCTAGGGATGAGCCGGTTCATTAGCCCACTATGGAGCAGGATCGGCGGGTCATGTCCATGCCACGCGTTCCTAGCCCTCCGGGTCATTACTCAAATCCTTTGGACAACATTGTTGCTGCCGCTTCACGCCTGGCCGCTTTACCCATTGAGGGGACATCCCCCGTGGCGTTGGAGGCACGCAGGGTCAAGGATCTGCTTAACACGGCATTAACACAACAACAAGCGTATTCTTATAGCAGGGAGAGGCTCCATTCGACACCACGCCACAGCCGGAGTTACACTAGGCATTGGGAGGAACCAGAAGTGTCTAGTAGTGAACGCAGGCGGCACCGTCACAGACAAAATAATCCGGCAGGCGTGGATGCACAAGCTCAAGATGCAAACCGGGTTAGATCGGTGGCCCGTGAGGAGGTCCGTCAAATGACGCCGGTTCACAAAACCACAATAGAGACAGGAGTCACAACGAGTTCCTTTGGGGTGCAATGTCTTATCCCCGCTTTATGGAGCGTGAAGCTGCCCAAGGATTTTAAAGGTCCATGTAAAGTGCCTAATTACACAGCAGATTTGGCTCTAGAAGCTTGGGTTGAGAGTTATGAGATGGCCATGGAGATGCTGGACGTGGATGAAGCGTCTTGTGCGAAATACTTCACCATGATGCTTGAAGGTACAGCCCGGACCTGGCTAAAGGGTTTACCCCCTAATTCTATCGGATCATGGGGAGAGTTACGTCGCCAGTTTATCAAAAACTTCAAGGATACGTGCAAGCAGCCGATGTCAGTGGTAGATCTAGCAGCCTGTATACAAGGAGAACAGGAGTCTACAAGTGCATGGGTGCGGCGAGTATCAGAAATCTTGCACTCTTCGAATGGTATCAATCCCAGTACGGCAATAGTGACACTGGAAAACAATTGCCGGTTTGAGTCTCTAAAGTTAAAGCTGGGACGGCTTAAACGGGATTGTAATGACATGGGAACTCTCATGAGTGCTCTGGTGAAGTACGGGGACTCCGACAACACTAAGTATCCAGAAGCGGAGGGAGACAAAGCTGGAAAAGTCAATAAGCCTGGTAAACCGGTGCAGGCTAGTCCGGTTAGTACAAGCTTCTTAGGCAAGCGTAAAGCGGAAGGTGGCTCTGATTTCGTGGCCAATACCCAAGTTCAAGGGGGCTTCCAACGCAATAAGGGTAAGCCGCCTCCACAAATCGGCGAAGGGTCCGTTAGCTGGGAGCAGGAGTTAAATGAGCCTTGTCCGAAACATAGCACAAGGGAACGACCAGCAAAACACACTATAGGAGAATGCAAGCCTTTGATGGAAGCCATAATGAGCCGGTTCAGCTCTAACAACGGGCCTCCAAACGGCGGTTCAGGCCCAGGGTTTTACGGTCCGGGTCACCAAGGGAACGGTTCTGGATCAGAATATCGTGGCAACAACAGTGGTTATAATAACCGAGGCAATAACCAATTTGGTCAAGGCGGCTATAATAACCAAGGCAATCAGCAGCATTGTCAAGGTGGTTACAATAACCAAAACAACCAACAGCAGGGCCAGGGTAATCACAATAACCAAGGTAATCAGCAGCGTCAGCAGCAACAGCAGCAATCCGGATATCAGAGTAATCCGAAGGAGTTGAGTAGTGGGCAATATCATGTGTTCACCACGAGTTTGTGTAAACGGGATCAAAAAGTTTTGAAGCGGGCGGTCCACGCGGTTGAACCGGTGACGCCGCAATTCCTGCGCTGGTCAGAGCAGCCCATTGTGTGGAGCAGGGAGGATCACTAGCTGCGAGTTGATAATCCAGGCCACTTGGCCTTGGTAGTAGCACCACAGGTGGGTGGCTACAAGTTCACCAAGGTCCTCATGGATGGCGGCAGTAGCATCAATATCTTATATTATGAGACTTTCCGTCGCATGGGGCTGACGGATAAAAAGCTAAGACAATCAAATACGGTGTTTCATGGAGTGGTGCACAGCTTACCCAGTTGGGAAAATTGACCTAGAAGTTACCTTTGGAGATGAACATGATTCCAGGTCAGAGATGATAACCTTTGAAGTCGTCAAGATCCGGAGCCCTTATCATGCTCTATTCGGGAGGACGGTTTACGCCAAATTTATGGCCAGACCGTGTTATGTTTATCTACAGCTCAAGATGCCGGGTCACAAAGGAACAATCACGGTTCATGGAAGTCGCAAGATTGCATTAGAGTGTGAAGAGGGAGACGCTGCCTACGCGGAGGCAGTGTGTGCTACAGAGGAGTTGAAGTTTTACAAGGACAATGTTGATCCGGCAGATATGACCCCATTGAAGAAGCCAACTACGGAGCATGATCCGGCGTTGAAGTTTAAATCAGCGGAGGAGACCAAGCAAGTTGATTTTGTTCCAGGCGATTCATCCAAGCAGTTCACTATCAGCCCTAACCTTGATCCTAAATAGGAAAGCGCGTTCATCGAGTTCATCCGTGAGAACCGGGATATCTTTGCATGGAAACCTTCTGACATGCCAGGTATACCGAGGGAACTCGCTGAGCACAGTCTTAACATTGATCCGAAGTTTAAACCGGTCAAACAGTATCTACGCCGCTTCAATGAAGAAAGGCGCAAGGCTATAGGAGAAGAAGTGGCCAGGCTTTTGGCCGCAGGGTTCATAGTTGAAGTTTTTCACCTGGAGTGGTTGGCTAATCCGGTGCTGGTGTTAAAGAAGAATGGAAAGTGGAGAATGTGTGTGGATTACACGGACCTAAACAAAGCTTGTCCAACTGATCCTTTTGCTCTCCCTCGCATTGATCAGATAATCGATGCTACAGCAGGATGTGAGCGGCTAAGTTTTTTGGATGCATATTCAGGGTATCACCAGATCAAGATGGCATTTAAAGACCAGGAGATGACGTCCTTCATAACGCCTTTTGGTGCTTTTTGCTATGTTTCTATGCCCTTTGGGCTCAAGAGTACCCAAGCAACTTATCAGCGTTGCGTACAGAATTGTCTTAAGGGGCAGATAGGGAGGAATGTTCATGCCTATCACTACAAGAAATATGTCAACTTGTGACCACCACTATTGGTCACTGAATGGTCACAAATTTCTATTTGTGACCTTTTTGTGACCAAAAACATAAGGTCAAAAGCTGGCCATCATAAACTGACTATAGCGACCTTCTCTTTGAGAAGGTCATAGACGTTTATGACCAAAATATGTCTATTGTCGTGTTTTGGTCACTAGCAGCCTCCCCAGGCCACGTAGGCATCCAGCGTGGCAAGCTGATGTGGCACAAGATTCAGCCCGGTCCAACTCGGTGTTTTACATGGGCCGAGCCCAATAATTTGGCCTTTTATATTTTTTTTCCCTAATAATTCTGGACAGCCACATGGGCCAGGCCCAACAATTCAACATTTTTATTTTCTGGGCCATTACTATTAATTTTATATTTTCAGCCATATTATTTTTGTGCTGGTCCCACTGGTCAGATTGGTCCCACTTGTCATGCTGATATCACAATTGGACCCACACGTCAGAAATTTCAAAATTTGTCAAACAATTTTCATAAGTGGGACCCCCTGGTCAGGTTTCCATTTCATAGTATTGAAATTATATACACAATCAGTATTTCAAATAGACTATAGAGAAAATGAAATTCATCCAAAACAACACTAAATATTACAATACATAACATGCTACTCTCACTAATGTTACACTCTGGCTGATATTACAATACATAATATGCTACTCTTGCTGATAGGCTTCATGGCTTCGCATTTCATACTTCACCTATGCAAAGAAGAAGAAGAATAAGAACATGTAGGCAGCATCAAACATAGCTTATACAGTTCATAAGGTCAGCTGACTATTAACGACTTTCCTATAGATTTGCTCACTGGATACACACACACTTTGCATATACTTTTGGAAGGAAGTGCAGATTCAAGAAAACCGCAGAGTTATATCTAGACTAAGATACCTGACGGTAAATAACAATAGGAAACAACAGCAGGAAAACCCAGATAGAAAGTAACAAACTTGTACCCCTGATACAGACCAGTAATCAACCCAAACAATGAGTACATTCTAACATGTTAAGTGGCTACCATTCCAGTCATATTTGTACCATGCCATAGAAAAAAAATCAGTGACCTCACTACTACGGATTAAAGTGATGCTCTTCTACTACTAATTAAACCATTCAAGCTCATGGTCAGGATCAACAATACTAATAACCTGTAGGTACAATGGTACAACAGCAAGCAAATAGTGGAATAATCCCACCACAGCGCGTGAAGAAAAACACTATCCTATTGCCACTCTCATCCATTCAACTGACAACATCTATTTCATGGAGGAATAGAAAGGAATAGATAGGCTAGTACCAGTTAATGATGGCGTCAATGATGATATGGATGAGGTTGGCGTCGGTGAGCAGGGATCCACTTGTGCATGCATCCACTCCTCCAGCTCTAAGCAACTTCCAAGACATGGTAGTCGTTGTTGAAGTAGGAGATCAGAACGACCGGACCCCAAGACAAAAAATGACAATAGTGACATCATGAGCATCATCTAAACAAACATGAAACAAAACCTAAAGAAATAAGCATCTGCCAGCAAGAGAAATTCTACCAAGACGAGGGTCTGTGAATAAACTGATCATAGATATGAAACTTTGTAATGCTCATGTTTCAGCTAATAGGGATTCCAGAACTACCAAGACTCATGCATCTCATCGACAAATAAACTTGAGGTACATTAGCAGTAATAAAATTTGATTACAAGCCAGGTGAAATGCTAACATACTCATTTACTACACAAATGTATCAGATTCAGTTCCATGCAAGAGCTTGTTCATGTCTAGAAGAGGAAATGAATGCAACTCTATATAGACAAAAACACATGTAGCAATGTTATACATAGCAAAACTTTAGTATTTGGTAGTATAATGAAAGAGCAGTTCAGTTGAGCATTCATGAAGAGGAAAACACTAGGCCTACCAATCACTTCAACCCAAACTAAAAATAGCAGAAGCTCCAAGTCCAAATAGTAGTAATCTGATGCTACCCTATTCACATTCTTCTGACGACGCCTAGGAGCAGAGGCTGCTCAGGTTGCCGCCGGCGCCCGACGGCAGCAACTCGTTCACCACCTTCATCGCTGCGTCGCTCAGCCGACCCTGCAGGAAAGCAGACATCACGACCATCACACTGCCATCTTGTAGGTGAGTCGGGAGGTGACATCGAACATGATGATTGCACACTGGCCATGGATGCTGAAAAACAGCAAGAGAAAGTAAGAATCCTATGTGGTAAAATGATGTGCCTAGTTGCTGAAAAATGTTCCCGGCCAGTTCATGAACTGACATCTTTGAGAAACAGCAGGTCATTTCAGATTATCAAGGGCCCAGTTGGAACAATGTAGAGGAAATTTTGATGATCATTTATAAATTTTAATAAAACATTCTAGTAAAATCTCATACGGCATACACTAGCTATATACTGCAGAATAAATAGAGATCGGAGGTAGTATATCTTATCTTCTCTATAACTTTAATCGCATCATCACAGTGCGCCGCCTCTCGGCGAGTCAGCCTGGTCGTGTGGGAGGTAGCGATATGGCTATGACCGGCGGTCTGGCCATCCTCCGAATCAGGCTTCTTTGACTAGAGGCGCCACCACGCACGCACAGAAGATGGATACAAGCGTCTTGCTGCTGCCATAGGGGGCCATCTATTCTCTCATCAGTACGCTTCTTTGTGTATCATCGCAACTTCCTGTTTGGCATGTCCCTTTTTTAAGGACCTAGGCATTTGCACTTCTTCAAAAATTGAGCGCACGTCTCAATGCAAAACCGTAAATTTCGGCTGCCAGAAATCAGGATTGATTATTTTCCATAACTACTCCTAATTAATAGCATGCAACTCCTCAATCGTAGGCCACAAGGCTCTCAGAATCAATCGCAGCAGGAAGGAAATCATCGAATCCTTTCATGCGATACTTCAGCCTTCGATCAGGGCGCTAAAGACCAGAAAAGAGCATACACATACCTGGGTGGCGGCCCCTTGGCATCGGGGGGCCCGGGGCAGCCGCCCCTCTCGCCCCCCTCAGGGCCGGGCCTGGCGGCCATGACGAGGCCGGCGATGACGCCGAGAACGCCGAATGCGAGGAGCGTGGCGGCGAAGGCGATCTTGTTGACCAACGTACCGCAGGGCCTCTCCCCGCCGCGCCGCCCACCAGGTCGTCCTCGTCGGTGATGGAGAAGGCGTGGTCCATGTATGCCATCCCGCCGCCGGCCGGTCGGGCGCCGCCGCCACCACCACAGTCCACGTGGTTCCGGGACGGAGCGAGTTGCGCTGCCTCACCTGAGCCGCCTCTAGATCTGGACGTGCGGGGGCAGGATTTGGGAGATTTGGAGAGGTGGTGGCGTGGGGTGAGAGAGGAGGAGGAAGCTTGCGGGGTGGGCAAAGGCGGTGGGGAAGGGGAAGCGGTGGCGTGGTCGCTTGTGCCGCTGTTGCGAGGTCCGCGCCATGGGGCTGGGAGGGAGATGGGACGGGGGAGGCGCGGGGGAGGGAGATGCCTCGATCGGATCTGGGAATGGGAGAGGACGACGGTGGGTGGGTTGGTGAGTTACGGTTTGGGTTTTTCGGGCGAAGCTCCATCGTTCATGGGTGTTGTGATGGATGGCTCAGATCGTTTCTGACTAGGTGATCCGCGTGATTGTTGTTCCTCGCTTCTCATTGGCCAGTTATTTTGCGATAGAATCTATAAAATTTGAACCCAATTCTCCAACATTTTTAAGAAAAACAAAAAAAAATGTGTTGTAAAGATGGACCGCATCATTTTTCAAAAATATTAGTCCAGTATTTATTTACAATCAACTAAAATGTCAAGATGTTTCCATCCATTTTTTCGAGTGCCTGAAATGAGTTTTTGTGTGAAGGACCTACCATATATTTGTTGCCAATTTGTACCAAATCATTTTTATAAAATACTAGGCCATATTGAATGCACAATTGACAAAATGGTTGGGTGTCCAAGCTTTTATCCACCTCTCGTGAAAAAGACAAAGTTCCGCCGATCCAGCTGGAAGCGGGTCAAATTTGAACTGCGGCTGCCTTGTAGTTTGCTATTTATTTTTTCCAAAAATCATTTCTATGTACATAAGTATCTATTTAATCAGAGAAACACCAAAAAATTCCAAGATTCAACCACTAGCTAGGAACGGTCATTCCCGCCGTTTTGACCGCATTTTGAAACGGGCATAAAAAATTCAAAAAAAAATCAAAAAATTGGAAAACCTTCGCATTGTGTCATTATATATGACCAAGTTACCAGGAAAAATAATAAACTTGTAATACGGCAATTCTTTTAAAAAAGTGTTCTCAGAAATGAGCTATCATGCGTGAAGATTCATGGCTTTCAAGCCAAATGATCAATCCTAGGGCCACATTCATAGCATAGTTTGTTCAAATGATCTCATATTGTGCACAAGGGTGCATCTTGGAATGGCAAACAATATTGCTTAAGGAAGTTTTCATTTTCTTTGGACGAAAAAATCATTTTCCATTTTTCGAGTGCCCAAAAGGAGGGTTTTTTGTGAAGGACCTCCCAAATAATTGTTGCAAAATTTGACCAAATCATTTTTATAAAATACTAGGACATATTTAATGCACAATTGACAAAATGGTTGGGTGTAAAAAGTTTTGATCCACCTCTCGTGAAAAAGACAAATTTCCGTCGATTCAGCTGGAAGCGGGTGAAATTTGAACTGCGGCTGCCTCATAGTTTGCTATTTATTTTTTCCAAAAAACATTTCTAGGTACATAAGTACTTATTTAATCATAAATACATGGTTTGGTGGCGATACGTCGAGGTTTGGGCGGTGGTCGAGGGCCCCAACTCTAGAGCGCGTAAACTCGCATGCCCGCTGCATGGTCACCGCCTGACTGTGGCGTTGCGATGTGTTCTGGGCGGCCTAGGCATGTCTAGTGGGTTGGCCACTCCCTAGGTAGGTGCTAGGAAGAAAATTACAACATAAGATTCTCACGAGGAGATCGATCGATGCTCAAACATGAATTAGCAGCCAAGTGTTTGATTTGCGGTACGGAAAATGCACATGGCTAATGGGCGTGAGTTTTGGTTGAGGATGATCAGTTACTAAGAAGACCGTCTTCACAAATTTTCAGCTCAAAAGGAGGAGTCTAGGTGGTACTTGCTTTGCAAAGTACCACACTGGACATAAATACGAATGTTGAAGATGGGCTCAAAATAATGAATGGATTGAGCTGGCATTTGGTGGAGGATAGTTATTTGGGCATAGGAAAGCACTGTAGAAAATGGATACCATTTTAGACATGCCAAAGTGGTACTTCCTTCACAAAGTGTTTTTTTGAACAGAATAGGAAAATGAATATTTTTGAATTATTTTTGAACTAGGCAAGGAAGGTTTTTTACATATTTGACGAAGATGTGACCCAAAGAATTTATGAGATTTTTTGGGGAATTTTGGGAATGACAGAAATATAGGTTGCTTCACAACCTAGGGCAAAAACTGCCACATGGACATGACACATAGGCAAAACTGATGAGGTGGCGCCTAGTCGTAGCAACCCACCACAATTTACAAGGTTATGACCATCTATATTGGTCATGATCAGCTAGAAATAAGGCAGCGAACCAGTGCTATCTGCTTTATGACCATTTCGTGTAAGGAAATTATGACCTTTCTGACCAAAATGGTCGTTATAGTTTAGGGTTTGGAGCCCCCCGAACAGCTTTTGACCAATTGGTCTGAAATGGTCATAGATCTATGACCAATTCTTCCAGGGTCACTAACAAAAGGTCATAAGTTGACATATTTCTTGTAGTGTATGTGGATGATATTGTAGTGAAATCAAGGAAGGAGGAGACACTGATAGAGGACCTCAAGGAGACTTTCGATAATCTTCGAGCCTATAAAATGATGCTTAATCCGGAGAAGTGTGCTTTTGGTGTTCCAGCGGGCAAGCTCCTTGGATTCTTGGTGTCAAACAGAGGGATAGAAGCTAATCCGGAGAAGATCAAGGCAATCACATCTTTGACTAAACCGGTTTGCATCAATGATGTTCAGCGTATCGCTGGCCGGATAACAGCATTAAGCTGGTTCATCAGCCGTTTGGGAGAGAAGGCGATTCCGCTTTATCAGATGTTGAAGAAGACAGACCGGTTTACATGGAATGATGAGGCGAACGCTGCGTTTGAGGATTTGAAGCGGCAGCTGGCAAAGCCGCCGGTCCTGGCTGCCCCTGTTGATAATGAGCCATTGCTGTTATACGTCGCCGCCAATGCACGAGCAGTCAGCGTAGCAATCGTGGTTGAACGCAAGGAAGCAGGGAAGGAATACCCGGTTCAACGTCCGGTCTATTACGTCAGTGAAGTTCTCATTGAGTCCAAGAAAGGTACCCACATTGGCAGAAGCTGGTATATGGTGTGTTCATGGCAAACCGGAAGTTGAAGCATTATTTCCAAGGCCACCCAATAACTGTTGTTAGTTCAGCACCATTGGGGGATATAATCCAGAACAGGGAAGCTACGGGCAGAGTGGCGAAGTGGGCCATTGAGCTCAGCCCACACGAATTGAAATATGTGCCACGCACCGCTATCAAATCTCAAGCATTGGTGGATTTCATCAATGATTGGACAGAACTGCAAACACCAGAGGAGAAGCCGGATCTTACATACTGGACGATTCACCTTGACGGTTCAAGGCAGTTAGAAGGCTCGGGGCTGGAGTTGTTTTAACTTCCCCGCGAGGAGACAAGTTTTGTTATGTCCTCCGTTTATTGTTTCCTTGTACTAATAATGCAGCAGAGTATGAAGCATTGCTTCATGGCTTGCGGATGGCCAAGGAGATGAACTTGAGCCGGGTCAAGTGCTTCGGCGATTCAGATTTAGTGGCACAGCAAGTATCCGGTAAGTGGGACTCAAGAGATCCTCTCATGGCAGCTTACAGACGAGAGGTTGAAGCAGTTGCAGGATTTTTCGAAGGGTATCAGGTGGATCACATAGACCGGCGAAGGAATGAAGCGGCCGATGCTTTGAGCCGGCTGGGTTCCCAACGTAAACCGGTACCGTCGAATACTTTTTTGGATGAGTTGCACTGTCCATCGGTTCAAGTACCTTCGGAGGAAGACCTAGCTGTTCCTGATCCGGAGGCACAGCTAGTTGCGGCACTTCATGTTATTCTGTATTGGACGCTGCCCTATTTGGTGTATCTGAGCCGAGGAGAGCTGCCGGACGACGAGATCGAAGCAATACAGATAATCCGGCGCTCTAAGTCCATGACTATTGCAAACGGAGAACTTCACCATCGCAGCATTTCTGGAGCGTTTTAGTGGTGTGTATCAGCTGAGGAAGGTTGTGATATTCTTCGTGAAATCCACGAAGGGGATTGTGGTCATCACGCCGGTTCAAAATCCTTGGTGGCTAAAGCTTTTCGACATGGGTTCTATTGGTTGACAGCCCATGCTGATGCGGCAGATCTGGTCCGAAAGTGTGATGCTTGCCAGAAGTTTTCACGACGTGCCCTTGTTCCGGCACAGGAGCTCCGGATGATACCGATAACCTGGCCGTTGGCGACTTGGGGGCTTGATATGGTTGGACCCTTTAAGCGATCCCAAGATCATAAAACTCATCTACTGGTGGCTATGGATAAGTTTACAAAATGGATTGAGGCAGAGCCTGTGAGCAAGTGTGATACAACAACAGCGGTTAAATTCATCAAAAAGGTAATTTTCCGGTTTGTCTTTCCACACAGCATCATCACAGACAACGGCACCAACTTATCTAAAGGAGAGATGGAAGAGTTTTGTCAACGGGAGCATATTCGCCTGGACGTGTCTTCTGTAGCTCACCCTCAATCCAATGGTCAAGCTGAAAGAGCGAATCAGGAGATTTTGCGAGGTATCAAGCCCCGGCTTATGACTCCTTTGCAAAGAACACCAGGGTGTTGGGTTGAGTAGTTACCTTCTGTCCTTTGGAGTATCAATAATACACCAAACCGGTCCACAGGTTACACACCTTTCTTTATGGTGTATGGTGCTGAAGCGGTACTTCCAAGTGATATCCGTTATGATTCGCCAAGGGTGACGGCCTATGTTGAAGCGGCCAACGAACAAGCAAGACAGGACAGTTTGGACCGGCTGGATGAAGAGCGTGACATAGCAGCAGCACGGCCTGCAATTTATCAACAAGACTTGCGCAGATATCACAGTCGCTGAATCAAGAGCAGGACATTCCAGGAGGGAGATTTGGTGCTCCGGCTCATCCAAGATCAAACTGATATGCACAAGTTATCCTCGCCTTGGGAAGGGCCCTTTGTGGTCAGCAAGAATCTACATAACGGTTCATATTACTTGGTGGACGTTCGAGAACACAAGGACTCACGGACATCGGAGGAAGAGACAAAGAGGCCGTGGAACATCGCCCTCTTGCGGCCCTACTATACCTGAGCCATGAGCTCTACTGTATCCTATGTATATATTATGATTAATGAATAAACCGGCACCCTCGGTAAACTGGGGGCTCAGCCTTTTTTCCGATACAAGTGTCTTATGGTGATAACCATACATCTCTTATCATATGTCATATTTCAAAATACTTTGATCAGTCTAACTGGTTGTGCAGGGCATATGTACTCTAGAGCAGTAACTCACTGAAGGGCTTTTTGTTCAAACATAGGTCGTATCCGAACCAAAGAGGACATGGCATAAGGATCAATGGATTGTACCGGAATCCATTGCTTGGCAAAGTTTTATATGGCCAGCAGGGGGCAGGATTGTACCCGAATCCTAGCTTAAACCCCTGTGGTTATATCCGGTTCTTATGGTTGTACCCGAACCATACAGCTCAATGGATTGTACCCGAATCCATTGCTTGGCTAAATTTTATATGGCCAGCAGGGGGCAGGATTGTACCCGAATCCTAGCTTAACCCCTGTTGGTCATTGTCGGTGTACTAAGATAGGGGTACCTTAGTACCCCAACTTGTGCACGGGCAGTAGCAGCTTCCCGCGGCAGGGTTTACCACGTGCTCGCCGGAAACCTTTCTGGTCCCTATAAAGCCATTCAAGAACAAAGTATACAAGTCAGAAGATCAAGGCCTCGGCAAGTGGAGCTTGCCGGGAAGGCCACACCAGGCTCAAAGATATCATTTTAATACAAGACCCTGGCAAGAGGAGCTTGCCAGGAAGACCAAGGAATGCATGCCTCGGCGCGTCACGCGCCCCGGCAAGACCCGGAGAGCGACAAGCTCCCGGGCCCGACAAGCTCACGACCCCGGCAAGGTGCTTGCCGGGGGAAACTTATGCTGTGTGCCCGCGCTCCAGCTCATCTGCCCACGCGTCGCCCTGGGGTCCTTCCAGGGACGCGTGGCGGAAGGCTGTGCAGCCTGGGGCACACGGTGGCAATCCACGGTGACGAGGCTACCACTGTGGTGGACGGAGAAGCATGGACGGACACTTTTGGGGTCGACGGTGACGGGCATTTAATGCCCTTGTCCCCCACTGTCAAAGTTAGGTGATGGCCACTGTTCATCCACTATTCACGCACTATTCCCGCACTGTTACAACTACCACCAAAGTTACATTTTTTCCCTCCTCTACGTTGACACCTGTCGGTGACCCCTTGAGCTATAAAAGGAGGCCCAAGCACAACGTAGAAAGGGTTCGAAACCTAAGCAACTCTCTCGCTCGGTATAGCTAGTACTGTAGCTCTTCAAGCTCCCGAGCTCAATACAACCAAGGCAGGAGTAGGGTTTTACGCGTCCGCGCGGCCCGAACCTGGGTAAACTGCCCGCGTGCGCCCCTCGATCTGCTCTTCGTGCTCCCTCCGCTCCCTTACCGCAACGTAGAAGGGGCTCCGGTCCCATAGGTGCTCGTGGGAGGACAGTTTCTCCCGACATCTTTGGCGCGCCAGGTAGGGGGGCGTCGAGGTTGTGCGAACCTGATCCGGCGCTCACGCGGGCGCATTCTTCATCAACCTCTCCAGCTTCACCAACTTCATCAGCAACACCACCATGGCTCCGAAGAAGAAGGCTTCGGAGGTCGGAGGCCCGTCTGCGTCGATTCCACCGCCACCAGAACCAACGGTTGGTGGAGGAGACGCCGGCGGAAGGGTGGTCGCCGGCGAGGAAACTCACGGCGCCACCAAATCCAAGGACAAGACGGACGACCGGGCGAATTCCAAGGCCTCGGTGTCCGTAGACGCACCACGTCCCTCTCAGCAGACGACTGGCCAGCAGCGTCGTCGTACAGGAGGTACCATACGTTTGCTGGGGCAAGGACAAACCAGAGGATCGCGGGACGCTCAAGGCCATCGTCCTGGCACGAGCAAGGCGCGGTCGCCGGGGCAAGAGACTGCTCCTTCTAACCCTGTTAGAAGTCCAAGCATATCTCGCTCCTCGCACCGCTCGCCCCCCGCTCCCCTCCTCTCCAGCAGAAACTCTAGCAAGAGCGCAACTGCTTCTCGATTTCCCTCCAGCGGCAGACAAGGCCGAAGACTGGAGGGTGACGATCCAAAGCCTCATCGCCTTCGCCAACAACGACACGCCGCAGCAGCCTGCGACGTCGCGGCCACGGCAAGTCGACCAGACGAAGGCCGACGGCGACAAGACCGCCAGGGGTGCAACCACAGTGCACTCCCCGCCGCGGAAGCAGAAGACACCACCCCGCCGGATTAACGTCGACGACGACTCCACGGCGTCGTCGGATCCGCGGGCTCGTCGGGACCAGCGCCAAGTCCTCGACGATCGGCGGCAAGAAGATGCTCGGACGCGCATCGAGCGCCGACGAGAAACCCGGCGACAATCGGATCAGCGCGCTGGGACCGCTGTTGACACGTACGCGCCCGGTGAACCAGGCGACTTGCCGTACGCGGCAGGTTGCCCTGCGTTCACCCGTGAGCTGCGGCGAGTCCAGTGGCCCAGCATGAAAAACTTCAAGCCCGACGTACCCGAGAAGTACGACGGCAAGACGCACCCCTCGGAGTTCCTCAGCATCTACACCATCGCGGTGCAGGCTGCCGGGGGGCGCGACGAGAAGATACTAGCTAACTACTTCCCGCTAGTTCTTAAGCCGAACGTCCGTTCTTGGCTTATGCACTTGCCGGAGAACTCCATTTCTTCGTGGGCAGATCTGTGCCACCAATTTGTTGGCGCCTTCACGGGCGGCCACAAGCCCCACGGCCAGGAGAGCGATCTCCACATCTTGGCCCAGAAGGAAGGGTAATCCCTGCGCAAGTACATCCAGAGGTTCAGCCGCGTGCAGCACAACATTCCCGACGTCCACCCTGCCGCGGTTATTACCGCGTTCCACCAGAACGTGCGTAACCGCCGCATGAGGGAAGAGATGGCCATGACCAAGATTCGGGATGTCAGTGAGCTCTACGCTCTGGCTGACAAGTGCGCGCACGCCAAAGAGGGGAGGAGACTTCCCGGAGAGGATACTGGCGCAGGAGGAAGTGACAGCGAGGACGCCACCCCGGCAAAGAAGAGCCGGCGGCGGAACAACAGAAGAAAGAAGAACAAGGAAGTGCTGGTCGTCGAGCAGTCCGGCAAGGAGGCTCCCGCCAAGAAGGCACAGGCTGGCAGTTCCGGCAAGGAGCCTGCCCCTGTAGCGGCAACCGACAAGCAGGACGGCTCCGACAAGCAATATTGCAAGATCCACCGCACCAAGGGCCACGACCTTTCGAACTGCAAACGAGTCGAGTACCTCGTAGAACAGCAGAAGGCTGAGTACGAGCGTCGCGACAAGGAGAAGGCCCAAGGTGGCGGAGGAGAGCCCAGCAAGAAGCGGCCATTCAATGGCCGGGGAGGACGCCGCGGCAAGGCCAAGCAGCGGCAAGGTGATCGACCTCCCCGGGGCTGCGACAAGGATGAGGAAGAAGACGACGACGACGACATGGAGGAAGGAGATAACAGCGAGCAGGAGTTCCAGAAGGCCACAGAAGTACTGTGTGTCGACGGAGGCGCCTCTCTGCACACTTCCCACCGCCAACTCAAGCAGTGGGTGCGGGAAGTGAACGCAGCTGAGCCGCCCGTCGAGTCACGCAGGCTGCTGAAGTGGTCCAGCACGCCCATCATTTTTGATCTTGAGGATCACCCTGACCGCACACCGGTGGTCGGGTGCTTGCCGATGTTGGTCTCACCAACTATCCGCAACCTCAAGGTCACCAAAATGTTGGTTGACGGCGGGGCCGGCCTGAACTTGATCTCCTCAGCTGTGATCAAGAAACTCCAGATCCCAGACGGCGAGCTCAAAGAAACCGGGTCGTTCCAAGGAATAAACCCGGGAAGGAGCAAGCCAAAGGGGAAGATTACTCTGCCCGTGACCTTTGGCGGGGAGCTCAACTTCAGGACGGAGAGGATAACCTTTGACGTGGCCGATATCCCATTGCCATACAATGGGATACTTGGACGTCCTGCCCTCGCCAAGTTCATGGCAGCTTCCCACTATGCCTACAACATGCTCAAGATGCCGGGGCCGATAAGCGTCATCTCTGTCCCTGGCGACAAGAAGGACGCGCTTATCTGCGCCGACAAGATATACCGGGATGCAGCAGCCGTAGCAGAAAGCAACACACTTGCCGCTGAAGCTCCCGGGGGGAAGACCAAGACCAAGTCCGGCAAGGGCTCTGGGGCCCACTCCGGCAAACGCACCTCCTCGGAGTGCTGCACTGCCGTCGAGGACGCACCATCGAGCTCCACCGGCAAGTGCAAGAAGGGGATGGCCGCTCCACCGGCAACCAAGAAGGTGTCCGCCAAAGAGGGCGGCACTGGTGGTACCTTCACCATCAGTGCTACGCTCGACAACAAATAGGAAAGCGCGCTCGTTGCCTTCCTGCGGGCGAATGTCGATGTGTTTGCATGGCAACCATCTGACATCCCCGGTGTTCCCAGGAAGGTAATTGAGCACAAGCTTGCTGTTTGTCCTCATGCGCGGCCCGTCAAGCAGAAGGTCAGGAAGCAACCCGTGGAGCGCCAAGAGTTTATCGCGGAAGAGATAAAGAAGTTGGAAGCAGCAGGCCTAGTTAGGGGCGTGATCCATCCTACGTGGCTGGCCAATCCAGTTGTCGTACGCAAGGCCAATGGGAAGTGGAGACTTTGTATAGACTTCACTGATGTGAATAAAGCATGTCCCAAGGATCCATTTCCCTTGCCGCGTATTGACCAGATTGTTGACTCCACCGCTGGATGTGAGCTGCTTTCCTTCCTTGATGCGTATTCAGGATACCACCAGATATTCATGGCCAAGGAAGATGAAGAGAAGACTGCGTTCATTACTCCATGCGGCACATACTGCTTCATACGCATGCCCTTTGGATTGAAGAATGCAGGCTCGACATTTGCAAGGGTGGTGCACACTGCTTTTGAGCCACAGATCCACAGGAATGTAGAAGCTTAGATGGATGACATAGTGGTCAAAAGCAAGAGCAAAGATACCCTGATACAAGATTTGGAAGAGACGTTTGAGAATCTGCGCAAGATCCAGCTCAAGTTGAATCCCGAGAAGTGCGTCTTCGGAGTCCCCTCCGGCAAGCTTCTCGGGTTCTTTGTGTCCCAGAGGGGAATTGAAGCCAATCCCGACAAAATCAAAGCCATCGAGCAGATTGAAGACCCGAAGCGCGTCAAGGACGTAAGGAGACTTGCTGGCTGTGTGGCTGCCCTCAGTAGGTTCATTTCAAAGTCTGCAGAACGCGCCCTGCCTTTCTTCAAAATGTTGAAGAAGGCAGGTCCCATGAAATGGACTCCGGAAGCGGAGGCAGCGCTGCAAGACTTGAAAGGATACCTCTCCTCCACTCCAATACTTGTCGCACCTAGGCCACAAGAGAAGTTGCTGCTATACCTAGCAGCAACCAATCAAGTGGTTAGTGCTGCGTTAGTAGCGGAGAGGGAGGCCGATAAGGAGTCTACACCACCGGCAAGCGAATCCAGCGACAAGCAGGGGGCTTCCCCGACAAGCTCTGGCCCCGACAAGGACAAGTCTGCGCAAGAACAAGGAGAAGTGCGAAGGAAGATGGTGCAGCGCCCAGTGTATTTTGTGAGTTCCCTTCTGCAGGGGGCTAGATCAAGATACTCTGGGGTGCAGAAGTTGCTTTTCGGCCTCCTCATGGCCTCGAGAAAGCTGCGCCATTACTTCCAAGCACACGAGATAACAGTGGTCACTCGCTTTCCGTTGAAGAGGATATTGCAGAATCCAGAAGCAACAGGCAGGATCGTCGAGTGGGCACTGGAGCTGTCAAGCTTTGGTCTCAAGTTTGAGAGTACTTCAACTATACAGAGCAGAGCTTTGGCAGAATTCATAGCTGAGTGGACCCCAACGCCCGATGAAGAAGTTCCAGAGACAAACGTCCCCGTCCAAGAAGCAAGTAGTGAATGGGTAATGTACTTTGATGGTGCTTTCTCGCTGCAAGGCGCCGGTATCGGCGTAGTACTCATAGCGCCCACCGGAGAGCACCTCAAGTATGTTGTCCAGATGCACTTTCCCAAGGAGCAAGCAACAAACAATACTGCAGAGTATGAAGGTTTGCTTGCCGGCCTCAGAATTGCGGCCGAACTTGGGATCAAGAGGTTGATTGTGCGGGGAGATTCTCAGTTGGTGGTCCGACAAGTGAACAAGAGTTACCAGAGCCCTTTGATGGAAGCTTATGTTAATGAGGTGAGGAAGCTTGAAGAACACTTTGAAGGTCTGCAAATGGAGCACGTTCCAAGAGCTCAGAATGATATTGCAGATGGCCTTTCAAAGTGTGCTGCAATGAAGTTACCTGTGGAACCAGGGACCTTCCTGCTCAAGCTAACTCAGCCATCCGTTACACCATCAGTTGGGCAAAGTAAGAAGAGGAAGTTGGTCTCCGGCGACTACTTGCCGGCGGATCTTCCTGAAGCCGCCGCCAAGGTCCCCAGGATCAACGGCCAAGATGCTGAGGAACAGTTTGCTCCTGCAGATCCAAGGGTCTGTACAGTTGAAGCAAGCGTTCCCGACAAGCCCTGCCCCGGCAGGCTTGCCGGGGGACCATCAGCTCCGGCAGAACCGCAGGTTCTTGCCGTAGAAGCTGAGGTCCCCGCAGCAGCCCTCATGCCTTTAGTCCTTGTTGTTGAGCCTCAGGCTCCAGCATGGGCGCAGCAAATCGTTCGTTTTCTGCAAACTGGAGAACTTCCCGACGACCCAGAAGAGATAGAGAAAATAACCAGGCAGTCAAGTATGTACCAGTTCATTGGCAATGAACTGTACAGAAGAAGACTCAATGGTGTCAGGTTGAAGTGCATCTCCAGAAAAGATGGACGGAAGCTGTTGGCAGAAATACATGGAGGCATATGTGGCCACCACATTGGCGCAAGGGCACTTGCCGGGAAGGCGTTCCGGCAAGGGTTCTTTTGGCCAGAAGCCCTCCAAGATGCAACTGCACAAGTAACCAAGTGTGAAGCGTGCCAGTTCCATGCCAAGCAAATTCACCAGCCAGCTCAAGCTCTCTAGACGATCCCTTTATCCTGGCCCTTCTCGGTCTGGGGGCTCGACATCCTCGGCCCCTTTCCCCGCGCAGTCGGGGGCTTTGAGTACTTGTACGTCGCGATCGACAAGTTCACAAAGTGGCCAGAAGTGGAACCGGTGAGAAAGGTGACAGCACAGTCAGCAGTCAGGTTCTTCAGGTCAATTGTTTGCCGTTTCGGAATCCCTAACAAGATCATCACCGACAACGGTACACAATTTACAAGTCGCACCTTCATGCAGTACGTCCAAGACCTTGGCGCCAAGGTCTGTTTCGCTTCTGTTGCTCACCCGAGGAGCAATGGTCAAGCAGAGAGGGCCAATGCTGAAGTGCTGCGCGGACTCAAGACAAGAACCTTTGATAGGCTGCGCAAGTGCGGAAGAAACTGGATAGAGGAGCTACCGGCGGCTCTTTGGTCAATCAGGACAACACCAAGTCGAGCCACCGGACAGACACCCTTTGCTCTTGTCTATGGAGCAGAGGCAGTTCTCCCCACGGAACTCGTATACGGATCTCCTCGAGTGCTCGCTTATGATGAGCTCAAGCAAGAGCAATTGCGTCAAGATGATACATTGCTCCTTGAGGAGGAACGTCTCCAGGCTGCTGTACGAGCTGCTCGATACTAGCAAGCCTTGCGTCGCTATCATAGCCGCAAGGTCAAGGCCAGGAGTCTCGAGGAAGGCGACCTTATTCTTCGGCGTGTTCAGTCCGCCAAGAATTCCAACAAGTTGACGCCGAAGTGGGAAGGCCCTTATCGGGTGAGACAAGTCACAAGGCCCGGCGCTGTCCGCCTTGAGACCGAAGAAGGCTTACCGGTGAGCAACTCCTGGAACATAGAGCATCTTCGCAAGTTTCACCCATAAGGCGCGGTTGCCGTGATCCGCTCCGGCAACCACCTTTTGTACAAGTATTGCCGCTGTTGCATGTAAACCTTTGTACAAAGCCGGGCGCAGATCCCGTGCATCAGTAAAGCTTTTGTGCCTCGCACTGTTTGTCATTTCCATGCTTTTCTTTGTTATTTGCATGCATTATTTGACACTTTGTGCAATGCACATCCCCGGTAAGCACTAGCAGGCCGTGAGGCCCTATACTTGTTTTGCCTTCTCTTTTTCTTTCCCTCTTAAGCAGAAGGAGTGTTCCTCGCGCACAAGTTTGCCGGGTGGGAAGGAGATGGAGGTATAAACCAAGTGCTGTTCAAGAAAGAGAAGCCTTGTCGGGGAGCGAACAATATGAGAAAGCTAAGTTACCAGAATTTGAGCATTTCAAATTTTTTAAATTTTAGTTATCTTCCTTGAACAACCACACTTTGTATGGAAAACCTGTGCGCGGAGGAACCTACCCGTGGCTAGCCGCACCCTTACTTTGTTTTCGAGCACGCTCAACGACTTAAGTGAGCTGCGACAAGTGTCGCGCCCTTACTTCGTTTTCGAGTTCGCTCAGCAAGCTAAGTGCGCTGCGACTAGCTGCGGCAAGGTTACTTGCCGACGAGGTCCTTTGCCAGCAGGCTGCTAAGAGTCCAGCACTCAGCGCTCGCGGCAAGGGCCCCTTGCCGGCAAGTCCCCTAAAAGCGTAGGGTAGAAAGCATACAAAGTGAAGGACCAAAAGCAAGGGAGATAACACCGCGTTGATTAATCAAAATAAGATTGTATATGACAAAGATAACTTGCCGCAGTAACTAATTGATCCATGTTCATAACACACTTTGCAGCGGCAAAGGAAACAAAAAGAAAGAAGCCTAGTCTACGCGGTCGCCTTCACGCCTTGAGATCTTGTTCACCTTGGCGACGATGTGGGCGACCTGCGCCTTCAACGCCTCCTGATCTGCATCGTCCGGCAAGGTGCGGAGGACGTTGACAAGGTTGATGCCGGGGTTGCGGTAGACGATCTTCGTCAAGACGCGCTCCAAAGTGCCCGCGCAGAGCTGACGCGACTCGTCGGCCAGCTGCGCGGGGAGCTTCTCCCGCAGCCGTGCAAGCGCCGGCGCGATTCCCCTGAAGAAGAGACTTAGCTTGGCGCTGTGGGGGAGGTCCTCGTCGGGAGAGTACACAAGGTGCTCCGCCCTCAGCGCCATCATCTCCTTGTCTATGTTGGCAGCGGAGGTGACCAGATCGTCAGTCCACTGCTCCACCGCCCGGCTGAAGTTGTTCGCTGAGACGGCGGCGCTCTCCACCAAGTTCTGCTCCTTGCGGAGCTTGTCCTTTAACTTCGTCTCGCGATCCCGGGCGGCGTCGAGCTAATCGGTCATAGTGGAGACCTTCAACTCCAAGTCAGCAATTGAATCTTTGGCGGCAGTGAGCTCGTCGCCCTTCTTGGAGAGGCGTACCTGCAAGTCAGAGTTGGTGTGGGAGTCCTTCTCCCGCTCCACATTGAGCGCGGTGACTCTGTCCTCACTTGCCTTCAGGTACCGCTCCAACTGATCCACCTTAAGCTCCAGGTCCCTCTTGGCGGTTTCTGCGGCGGCTGCGGCATCCTTTGCCTCCTTCAGGGCCCCGCCAATGGCCTGCTCCCGGGCGGTGAGTTCGTCGTCATGGGCGTCGAGCTCAACCTTCCGCTGGTTGAGCGCCCCTTCCCGCCGAGACAGCTCCTCGGCGGCCAGCCGCTGTCGCTCTTCTGCCTCCGCCTTCTCCAGGAGGAAGGCTTGCTGCTCCCCGGCAAGCTTTTCCCGCTCCTCCGCCAAGTTGCGGAGGGCGGCCTGGTTGGCGGCGCGAAGCTCCGCGGCCCGCTTCTCCAAGTCAACTCCAGCCTTGGCGGCAAGAGCTTCCCGGGAGTCCAGCTTCGCCTTCCTAGCCCGGTAAAGAGCCAGGAGCCGGCGAAGGAGCTTCTCCTCTTCGGGCTCGTCTCCACCGCCAAGTGCTTCAACAACCTTCAACCCCGCGGAGGCGAGGACCTCTCCGTCGTAGGTCTCTCCCTCCACGGGGGCTCGCGACGAAGACCCCCACGGGACTTTTATAAAGACTCCGTTGGGGGCCTCAAGATAGACGCCTGGCTGCTCTATGGCGGCAGAGGGGTCGGCGGCCGGTGCAGCGCTTGACGCTCCTGCCTCCCGGCCAGCAGTGTGGTCGCCGCCCCCCTCCCCAGCCGCAGCGTCTGCGGTCGGGGCGGTCTCCTCAGCGGCAGGCTCATCGGCTCCAGCCATGCCCTCAGCGGCGATGGCGTTGCCGCCGTCGCCTTGCGCGCCCTCCTCGCCGACGGTCTCTGTCTCCATCCGCTCCGATGCAGGAGGATCTAGCAGAAGGAAAAGAAAAGAAGAAGTCAAGCAAATATCCAAAAAAAGATAAGTCCGGGAAGAAGAAGCTACAAGACTCACCTTCGCGGACTTCTTCAACGACAGGCTCCCTCGTCGGGGAGTCCTCCCTTGGCGGTGGAGCAGTGGCCCCTGCTGGCGGAGGGCCGCCCGCGCCCTCCCTTGGCGGGGTGGTCACCCTTGTCGGGCTGCTCACCCTTGGTGGGGTGCCCGCCCTTGGCAGGGTGCCCGTCCTTGGCGGAGCGTTCTCCCTCGCCGGGGAGTTCACCCTTGGCGGGGAGGGTGGAGCAAGTAGCTCGTCGGGGGCAGTCTCCGGGCGCTCCTGCGGCTGCGGCTCCACTTCTGCGCAAGACAAACAAGACAACAAAATATCAGTACAAGCAACAACCTCAAGCGCGCCTGTCAATCAGAAAAGAATAACAACCAGACTTACGCTGGGGGCTGCGCTGGGGGCTGCTCCTCGGAGCAGCGGGTTGATCCGGCAAGCTTGCCGCTGGCGCCTCTCCGGTCGCCGCGGCGGGCGAGTCGTCTTCGACCTCAACCACGGGGATCTTGGCCCTCTTCGCCGTCCGCTGGGCCAGGGTCCTGAAAGCAAGGCAAGAACAAGATCAAAATCATCAAGGAAGATCAAGACAAAATCGAAGAAGTTACAAATTGCAAGTACTTACACCTCTTCCTCGTCGTCGTCGGAGCTGAGGGCGGAGAAGTCGAACTCCACCTGAGATGCTCCCGCGCGAGGAACAGGAGGAGAAGGTTCCCTCGGGCGCTTGGCGGTCTCTGGGGCTGCGGGATGCGAAGACCCCGCCCCCGTTGACACCGAGGCCCGAGGAGCAGGAGGAGCGGCCGTTTCGCTCCGGGAGGATCCCCCTCCGCTTGGCGCGGGTGCGCGGGGCGCCTCCGTCGCGGCTTGGCTCGCCCTGGTGGCGCGCGTCGCCCGGCGAGCAGGCTGCTGTCGAGGCGCCTGCGGCCTCGTTGCTGTAGCCGCGTTGCGGAGGCGTTTCCTCGGTGTTCGCGTAGGACTTGCCGAAGGCGGGGAGTTCTCTGAGGACGAGGAGGCATCATCGTCGAGTCCCAGAGATCCACCAGTGTCTTCATCGGCCTCGACGTCCTCCTCCTCCTCCCCGGCAGGCCCGCTGGGTCCAGCGTCATGCCCTGCGGCCTCGCTCCCTCCGGCGGTCCCGCTCCCTCCGGCGGCCCCGCTCCCTCCGGCAACCTCGCCCCCTGCGGCGGCCTCGCTCACCCCGGCAACCCCGGGTATCCCGGCATGCCTCAGGGAAGGCACCCCGGCAAAATCGTCGGGCGGAAGCTTGAGCAGCCTGAGGATTTCCGCCTCCTCTGCTCGGTTCGCCTCGTCCGCGGCCTGCGCCTCGTCGACGGTGAATCCAAAATCTCCCACCGCCGCAGCTGCGGCGGCCTCTTCCATCCTGGAAGCAATGTAAGCTATGTCCCGCGCCGTAGTGGCCCGGGTGAGGCCCCTGTTCTCCTCGGTGTTCTTGGGCGTCTCAACTAAGTTGTCGAAGAAGCTCAGCACAGCATCCGGCGGAGGCTCGATCCAGGTGGGGACGATGCCATGGGAGTCGCACGCCGACATCATTGCGCGCAAGGCATCACAGGCGGTGCTGTTGCACAGTGGCACTACTCCCTTGGCCGGTCTGAACCACTCCGGATGGGCCGGGTCATGCTTGAAGAGCTCTCGGACCATTCCTTTCAACTCCAAAGCAGTGAAGTTGAAGTTCAATCCTGGGCGCAGCCTCATGATATCCGTCGCGTTGCCGAATTCCCAGGCGGGCCTTTTCCTCTCTTGTAAAGGGGCAATGCGGCGGCGGAGGAAATCTGCCCCAACCTCTCCGATGGTCAGATTGGCTACCCGGAGACGGATAATCCTGACGAGGGCAATACTGAGTTTGTTGTCCTCCGGGGCCAATTCGCTCCAATCCCTGCCGCGCACTATAGCTGTTGTGCGCGGCGCAGTGAAGGGCTCCGGCTTATCCTCCACTACCCAGCACCAATCTGCACGCCACTCCTCCCACTTGCCGCGGAGTTCTCCCTTCAGGTATGAATCCTTCTTATTCAGCCGGAAGATCCAGGAGATGCCGCCGGAAAGGGGAGTGCCAGCCTCTACTCTAGGCATAAAGAAATGGCGGAAAAGGGCGACATTTGGATGAATCCCAATATAGTTTTCGCACAGATGTGCGAAAACGGCCATCGTAAGGATGGCGTTGGGAGTGAAATCTAGGAGGTGGAGGTTGTATGTGTTCATGATATCGCAAAAGAACTCCGAGTACGGAGGGCACAATCCGCAATGAAAGAAAGCAGCGAAGAAGAAGTACCCGCCGGGGAACATATCTCTGGCGACGGCAGGGAAGGCTCTGGTGCGGGGATGAGCTTTTGTCTCCCCCGACCAGAAGAGATAGTACTTGTTCCGCAGCTCCTTCGCGCCAAGCCTCGGCGCGAAGACCACATTCCTCTTCCGCAGGGCGGCCAGCTTCGCCGCCTGCTCAGACTTCTCCTTCTTGGCCTTGTCCGCTTTCGCCTTGTCGCTCTTCGGAGCCATTGCGGAGGCGGCGAGGGAAGAGGCGAGGAGCTCGACGGCGCCGCGGATGCAGAAGACGGCGGAGGAGGGGTGGAGGCAAGGAGCAGCGGGGGTTTCTGGAGAGTTAAGAGGCAATGAAGACGAAGGAGGGAACTGCCCCTGTTTCCTCTGCTTTTAAGGGGGGGGTGGGGGACGCTCCGCATTTCCCATTAAACAACAGGCCACGATCTCTCCCACGACGCCGCAATCGACGCGTGCCGTTAGGGAGGGATGCGGCGGATGCGGAAGGGGATACGGCTTGCCGTGGGCCGCGCGTGCCCGTGCACTGTTTTGGGCCTGGCCCAACAGCGCTCGGCATCGTGTGTGGCCCAGGCCCGGGGGCTCCTGTCGGTGTACTAAGATAGGGGTACCTTAGTACCCCAACTTGTGCACGGGCAGTAGCAGCTTCCCGCGGCAGGGTTTACCACGTGCTCGCCGGAAACCTTTCTGGTCCCTATAAAGCCATTCAAGAACAAAGTATACAAGTCAGAAGATCAAGGCCCCGGCAAGTGGAGCTTGCCGGGAAGGCCACACCAGGCTCAAAGATATCATTTTAATACAAGAACCTGGCAAGAGGAGCTTGCCAGGAAGACCAAGGAATGCACGCCTCGGCGCGTCACGCGCCCCGGCAAGACCCGGAGAGAGACAAGCTCCCGGGCCCGACAAGCTCACGACCCCAGCAAGGTGCTTGCCGGGGGAAACTTATGCTGTGTGCCCGCGCTCTAGCTCATCTGCCCACGCGTCGCCCTGGGGTCCTTCCAGGGACGCGTGGCGGAAGGCTGTGCAGCCTGGGGCACACGGTGGCAATCCACGGTGACGAGGCTACCACCGTGGTGGACGGAGAAGCATGGACGGACACTTTTGGGGTCGACGGTGACGGGCATTTAATGCCGTTGTCCCCCACTGTCAAAGTTAGGTGATGACCACTGTTCATCCACTGTTCACGCACTATTCCCGCACTGTTACAACTACCACCAAAGTTACATTTTTGCCCTCCTCTACGTTCACACCTGTCGGTGACCCCTTGAGCTATAAAAGGAGGCCCATGCACAACGTAGAAAGGGTTCGAAACCTAAGCAACTCTCTCGCTCGGTATAGCTAGTACTGTAACTCTTCAAGCTCCCGAGCTCAATACAACCAAGGCAGGAGTAGGGTTTTACGCGTCCGCGCGGCCCGAACCTGGGTAAACTGCCCGCGTGCGCCCCTCGATCTGCTCTTCGTGCTCCCTCCGCTCCCTTACCGCAACGTAGAAGGGGCTCCGGTCCCATAGGTGCTCGTGGGAGGACAGTTTCCCCCGACAGTCATATCCGGTTCCTATGGTCGTATCCGAACCATAAGGCCCTCTGGATGGTACCCGCATCCATTGATTGGCTGAACCTTGCTTTGAGCCTAGCAGCTCACAAAAAGCCTCGACTACATGGTTTTATTTGCAAACTTGCATTTCTGGTATTTATGTTTTATGGTTCTTTAATCCGGAGTGGGACAACTCCAGAGTTGACCACATATCTTCAAAAGTCTGGACAGAGTTCCAGCATGATCTAAACCGGTAGCTTCCATTAAACCCGGAATTATTATTGGGTCTATCTCAAAGGCTCCCTCAGAAAAATTGCAAATTTCGCCGGATTAAGAATATCAAGCATACTTGATGGCAGGTATGAAGTCATTTCTGGTACAAACAAAACACTTGTTTGATATATTGTGTGAGCAATTTAATTGGTCCAGCGGTAAACCGCTAGGACATATTTATAGTGTTATCTATGCAGGAACAGACAATATGCAGGATAAACCATATCAGACCAGATTTAAATTGGCAACATCAAAACAAGAAGTTGGAACATCCGGATCAAGACGAATGATGTTTTATGCTATCCTATTACAAGGCATAGCAAGCCTGAACGGATTAAAAGATTGTCCAGCAAAATGAGGCTGCAACTACAAAACTACACTATGGCCTACACCTCCTCGCGCTGTGAAGGTTGGGGATCAACTTGTTCCGGAGTCTCTTCCTCTTCTTGAAGCGGCTGGAAGTCAGGGACACACCAATTGATTTTCGTTAAAGCACGGAAGTAAATCTCTTCCGCGATAAGTTCAGATGGATCAATATCTGGGGCGAAAGTATGAGGGCGCACTGGTGGGATTAGATTCACGGTATCATAAACCAGCCGATCCACCCGCTCGTTCTGTAAATCATATCCCGGATGATACCTAGATAAATCTGATTCGGCAGCAAGCTTGCTAGCGAGAGGACGCATCTCCTTGGTCAAAGCGTGAAGATCCTTGGAAGTGAAAGCTGATCCGTCTTCTTTAGTACCGGGATACCCGTTCAAGGCTTCTTCCGGATCAAAATCTGGAACCCACGCTTTGGCTCTGGTGAGCGCCATGAGAGAACCGGCTCGAGCGGCAGATTTCTTCGTTTCCTCTAAGCGTGCAGGCAAAACAGAAAGTTTCTCTAAAGTGCCTTGGATGGTAGTGGGGGCCGGTTTGTTGTAGGACATTGCGCTTATGATCCTTTGAGCACCGGAATATAGCTGCACGACCAGAGTATAAGACGCCTTGAGTTTCTTCCGTAAATCATCCCCAAGATGGGTGACACAGCGCCCTGCATATGATTATCACAGTTAAACCGGAACGGATTAAGGATTGCAAGGATGAAAGCAAGAGTGCAGATTAAGTACTTACCGAAGACAGCAGAAGTCATCAACTCTATTTGCCGCGTTAAGCCGGTTAACTCTTCAGTCACCGGATCAAGGGCTTCCTCAGCGTCCTTTACCCTCTTTTCCAGATCCTTCTTTTGTACTTCAAAGGCTGTCCGCTCCTCTTCAAAAAATTTCTTCAGCTGTTCAGCGGTAGTTAAACTCACCGCCAAATCTTTCTTGGCCTTAGCAGCAGCAGATTCAGTTTCGGCAAGTCTGTTCCGGAGTTCAGTAATTTCTTTAGCCCGCCGGTTCAAATCAGCCTGTAAGAAAAATCAAGTGGAATAAAGGGAAAAATCAGGCAAGTCTCAAGCACATAACCAAGTTATCCACTTGACACTTGGGGGCTAATGGGCAGTTGAAGCGTCATCAGTAGCAATTCAAAGACAAGTCTCAAGCACACAAACAAGTTGTCTACTTGACACTTGGGGGCTAATGGATAGTTGAAGTATCAAAGGAAAAAATTCAAACAAGTCCTAGGCACATAAACCGAATTATGCTCCTGGCACTTGGGGGCTAATGTAAGATCATTTGCTTACATTGGAAGTACCGGTTCACTTTCTAAACATAGCTAAACCGGAACTTGGGGGCTACTATGATATAGACAGAAGCAATCAAAAGCAAAAATCAAAGGAAAGGGAAATACCTCATATTTATCATTCATCATGTTGACTAAACCCGCTTCATAGTCTCTGCTAGCATGAAGCCGGTTCAAATACCCGGAATAGAGCTCCTGGGCACTCAGCTCGGTGAAACCAGACAACTCTGTGCTCCATTTACCCTTCTCTTGATGGATTTTCTCTGCTTTAGCTGTATGCTTAGCTAAAACAGTGGGCTCAGCAGGAGCGGTGTAAGCTGTACCGGTTACTTGAACTTCCGGAGAAGCAGTTGTTGGTGGTGGGGTAGCAGTGTGAACCGGGCTAGCAGGAGCCGGACTAGTCCGAGGAGGATCAGCCCGGGCAGGACTTGCCGGTTCATGGACGTTCTCAGTGTTGGGATTTTCGGGTGCAATAGTATGATCCATAGGAGCAGGATCTTCAAGCGGAATTATGGGCTCGCCTTCCGGAGGGACCGTTGTATCTGGATCAACCGCCGGATCATCAGTGGCAGTCTCAGCAGTTGGTTTGTTGGCCTTTGCCCTTTTGCTAGGCTTAGGCTTGCTGAAAAGAATTAGAAAGAAAAATCAGTGCCACAGAAGCAAAAGCAGTCATAAACTGGAAAAAGTAAAAGACTTACCCAGGGACAGTCTTCAGAACCGGGACTTGTGTGGCAGTGGATTCACCAGAAGAAGATAAGGGAGTCTCCTGATAATTAGGGTCAGACGGTTTAAGCGGTTTATGTATAAGCCCGGCCTTGGGATGAAGAAGAGTTGGAGAAAGTATAACCTCAGAGCGGCGCCTCCGAGCCGGAGTAAGAGATATTCCGGACGATTCGACCGCAAGGCCGCTGTGGCGGGTAGTCCGGCGAATGGCTTCATCTTGCTGTTTCTTCAAAAGAAAATTGGGGTCCAGTTGAGCATAAGGGTGAGAAAACTGGTATTTCCTGACTGTCCGACGAATTTTTGGTGGAGGTGGTTCTGAATCTGAAGAAAGAATAGTTACCTCAATTTCTGCCGGTTTATCTCCTTCCGCCAAATCCTGTGAAAAGATACTGTTAACATAAATATGGATAAAAGTGAACAAGTCATAGCTGGATTAACTCATACCTCAGAGTCCGGATCATCATCTTCAGCATGTGAACCGGAGCCAGTAGCCGCCTTTTTCTTTTTGATAGCGTAAGCTTTCCGGCGTGACTGTTTTCCAGCCTTCTCCTGAGGTTTCCTCTTCCAAAAAGGATCATCAGCCTGTTCAAAAGGTGAAAGGTAATTGAAAGAACGATTTAAAGGAACGGATTGCAAAAATATGAAAGAGAGTAAGACTTACTGAAGGCAGCTTGTTCTTCTTATAATACAGAGCTAATCCGGTTTTGCTACATTCTTCTAAGGAGACATAGAGCATCTTCTTAGCAGACTCGATGACTTCCGATTCAGAAAGTTTGTCCTTGGAAAAACGTTGAGGATCATCCGGTTTACCAGAATATTTACACATCAGACTCGGGCGCGGACTCAGAGGAAGGATACTCCAAGAAAGCCAGCAGCGCATAAAATCAATTCCGGTTAAACCGTTGGCCATAAAGGCTTTCAGCCTGGCAAGTTGAGAAGCAAACCGGGGCCGTTCTGAGGAACTGAGGCGCTGCGGCAAAGGGTGATCCTCCGGAAGACGATGCTCGCGATAGCCCGGCAGTGGGTTTTCCCCTTCGGGTGAAGTGTCAATGCAATAAAACCAAGACTTATTCCAATCTTTGGGGTGCGTGTGGAGAGCGGCATGAGGAAAGACTGCGTCTCTTCTCTTCTGAATGCTGACCCCGCCCAGTTCTTGATGAGGTCCCCTAGTAAACTCAGTTCGCCGGTTCAAGCGGAAGAGGTCCCGGAACAGGTCGACTGATGGCTCTTCTTGCAAATACACCTCTGAGAAAACTTGAAAATCGCAGATGTTGGAAATAGAGTTGGGACCTATGTCCTGAGGGTGAAGTCGGAAAGAGGCAAGCACGTCCCGGAAGAATTTTGAACTGGGAGGAGTGAAACCTCGAGCAATGTGGTCAAAGAAGACAATAACCTCCCCCTCTCTGGGAGCAGGAGGACATTCATTTCCTGGGGCCCGCCATTTTAAAACGGACTGAGGGCCTAGAGTACCGATTGCAGCAGCATTGATTAAATCTTCTTCCGTAATGACGGAAGGAACCCAGTCGCAAGAAACAAATTGTTTGGTAGCCATAGTAACAGAATGAAAGTGCTGAAAAGATGAAGTATAAAAACCGGATTATTCAAAGACAGATATATAAACCGGATCGCATATGCAAAGTCATGCCGACGGTTTAGACAAGGGACTAATGGCATAGCTAAACCCGGAAGTAAGCAGGGAACGCATTACTGCCGGTTCAGAAAAAACAAAAGAGAGGAGCTAAACCGTCGTGTTCGATGCATTACAGAAGCGATACTTGATTGACTAAACCGGAGAATATTTTACAGATCTACAAGGGTGAAGAAACAAGTTTTTACAAATAGCTAAAGTAAAACAGATCTGAGCACCCAGGGAAAAGAAAAACAAATGCAAGACTATTACAGGAAAAACTGCAAGGATCTTGTACAGAGCAGACAAATCTAAAAGATTGAATCTAAAACGCCGAAATCTAAGCATACGGCAGCGGAACAGAGGCAAGGTTTAAGGGCAAGATCTAAAGACTGAAACTACTTCGAACTTGGTGCCTAGGACGAACAGATGAAGCTTTCTTCGAGGTTTAATGGCGGAGGCGCGAGAAGAACCCTAAAGCTATAGATCTACAGCAAGGAAGATAGAGTACCTGAAACAGCAAGAAGCGGCGGCGGAGTTTTTCTGGTCGCACCCAGGTTGATGGAGCGGCCGGCGAAGGAGAGCTTGACGGACGACGGCGGAGGTTTGAGCTCGGGCGACGGAAGAAGAGGACGAACGGAAGGAAAATGAGGAAGAGAGGTAGCAGTATTTATAAAGGGGCAGAGAACGAAACGGCAGGCGCGAGATTTGAGGAGGCAGAAGATTGGATAAAGATTCCCTATCGCCTCGATTCTCGGGATAGCCTTTAAACAAAGGTGATAAGACAGCTGCGCGCGTTAAATGCGGAAGTGATGTCACGGTCAAATTAAGTGATTTTCAAGGATGACGTCATGGCCGGTTTACAAAAATAAGAAGACACAAGAAAAGAAGATCATGCAAGACTGAGAAGATTGATGTGAACAAGTTCAAATCATTCTGGGGCCTAATGTCAGGGATATCACTAGCAGGTATAAACCGGCTAGTATAAACCGGATTATGGTAATTTAGTTGCATAATTGTAATACCCAGTAGGAGTTACCGCCCATGAAGGCTTAGGGCCCATGTGTAATGTTATGACTTGTAAACCGCCTGATCATGTAACTTGAGAGATAAGAAAGAAAGAGCAGAGACCGAGGCGGACACAAGTATGAGCCGGCCTCGGGACTCTGTAAACTGGACCGGGCGTCGCCTCTATATAAAGGGACGACCCGGCGACGGTTCAGGGACAAGAAACAACCTGTCGAGACACAGGCAAGCGATCTGCTCCCTGTTCATCGACGCCCAAGCAATACCAAACCAAACTAGACATAGGCTTTTACCTTCATCGAAGGGGCCGAACTAGTATAAACCCTCTGTGTCCTTTGTGTGCTTTTAACCCCTTCAAGCTAACCTGTGCGATGGTTCCATCACTAAGTCCGTTAAACCGGACATCTGCCGTGTTAATTCCACGACATTTCCTTCTTCCAGTCCTAGATCTCGGGACGAGATCTTTTTGTAGTAGAGGAGAGTTTGTAATGCCCCGGATGTAATATTTTCCCTGTATGGCAATATATAAACTTTGGCTTCATCATTTCCATTACATGTTCTTCTTCTTTTTGGGTTTCTGTGTTTTGTCGTGTGCTGATACGTCCAAAATGTATATATAATTTCTGCTTGCTCCATGCCTCTTTTGTGTGATATTGCTATGTTATTTATGCACTTCCATACACTTTTGATCATATTTGGACTAACCTATTAACTCAGTGCATCCCAGTGCCAGTTTCTGTTTTCTGCTGTTTTTGTATTTTAGGTTTTCCCATTACGTAAACTGCTAGAAAAATTCTGGGAAAAATATATAAAAAATCAGCGTTCCGGAAGCTTCCATGCGGCCAAAGTAGGGCCGGAGGGGGTCCACCAGGGCTCCAGGCGGCCAGAGGGCGCGCCCCCCTCCTGGCCGCGCCGCCAGGGCGCTTGGGCCCCTCTGGCCTCCTCTGACGCCCCCCTTTGGCATATATTTACAACGCGTCCCGAAACCCTCGAGGACGGAACCCTTTTTCGCGATCTCATCTTTGTTCCGCCGCCGCCGCGCTTCCAAGATCGGGAGCACTAGGAGAACTCTTCCCGGCACCCTGCCGGAGGGGAGGATCACCACGGGGAGCCTCTCCACCACCATGGACACCTCCCGGATGAGTTGTGAGTAGTCTCCCTTGGACCATGGGTCCATGACCAGTAGCTATGAGATGTTCTCCTCCCCTCTTTGTTCTTCACCGATTAGACCTCGTGAGCTGCCCTACATGATCGAGGCACATATGTAATCCTTATGATGTTGCTATGATGAGTTTGCTGGGATCAGATGGATTATGAGATTATGTTCAGATTGTGTGTGAGTAATATATTTGATTCACCTCATTTATATTTATGTTCTTGAGTAATTCTTGCATGTTCTCCGTTGCTGTTTATTGCTTTGGCCAAGTAGTAGGTAGTAACTCCAAGAGGGAACGTTATGCTTGATTGTGGGTTCATGCCCCTCGATGACTAGCTTGAGTGACAGAAACATGAGTCTAGGGGATGTGTTGTTGCCACAAGGGGGAAAACAACGGTGCTTGTACTTGCGGGTGCAAGGATTGTTTACTTTACGCAAAGTTCTTTTAATGCAGTTGTCTATTGCTTTGAGTTTACACTATGGGTGGGACTCGCAACTTAATACCAGCGAGATGTTCTGGATAGATATCTCAAGGTGGATGATTAGTAGTAGATGCAGATGGATTTCGGTCTACTTGCCTTGGCGTACCGCCCATGCTTTTGAGCCTCTACCTTTTTTTGCAGCATAGTTAGCATTGGTTTGCGCACATAATTCTGTCAATTTCCCAGCTGTAATTCGTTTACCTCGCTTAGCTGTTTTATCGTCTTTTGGGAGAGAGACATCACTAGTGAACATCTTGGGACCCCGGTCCATATTACCATCACTGATCACATCTATTATTTACTTTCAGTTCTTACTTACTAGTTGCAGTCATACCTATCACTATTATCTCTTGCGTTTGATCCTTTGTAAACGGCAAGGCCGGAGGGATTGACAACCTCTCTGTACTCGTTGGGAGCAAAGTTATTTGTATTTGTGTGCATGTCCGGTCAATCGCTAGTTGCGCCGCTAGCAGTTGACACCTTCTTGTTGAACCTCGGAGTCTCAGGGGATTCGATCCTTGGTATCTTTGCCAAGGGAAAACTACCGCTACACTGCATCTCAAACCTTCCACTTGGGGTAACCAACGAGGGGCGAGAAGCCATCAAGAAAAGTTTTCTGGCGCCGTTGCCGGGGACTCCACTCTTCAAGATAGGGGAGTTGCACACTATCTTTTACCTTTGCTTTTTAAGTCTTGTTAGTTTACCTTTCAGTTTTTGCTTTAGTGTCTTTTATCAAAAATCACAAAAATAGTTATCTTGCTTGCTTGCTGCTATGGGTTCCACCGAGAACACCAAGTTGTGTGACTTCACTAGTCATAACAACGATGACTTTATCTGCACGCCTATCACTACACCTGCCACTTCAGCACCTTCTTATGAAATTAAACCTGCTTTACTGAACCTAGTTATGAAAGATCAATTCTCCGGTGCTGGAGATGATGCTGCTTTACACTTAAACAATTTTGTTGAACTCTGTGATATGCAAAAGTACCAAGAAATAGATGGTAATATGGTTAAGCTCAAGCTTTTTCCTTTCTCCTTGAGAGGAGGAGCTAAAATTTGGTTTCAATCTTTGCCTAGAAATAGCATAGATTCTTGGGACAAGTGCAAGGATGCTTTTGTTGGAAAGTACTATCCACCTGCTAAAATTATCCAACTAAGGAGTAACATAATGAATTTTAAACAATTGGATAATGAACACGTTGCCCAAGCTTGGGAACGCATGAAATCTCTTGTCAAGAACTGCCCTACTCATGGTTTGACTACGTGGATGGTTATCCAAACTTTTTATGCAGGCTTGAACTTTACCTCGCGGAACTTGTTAGATTCGGCCGCGGGAGGAACCTTTATGTCAACTACACTTGGTGCTGCCACGAAGCTTCTCGATGAGATGATGACCAATTATTCCCAATGGCACACCGAACGCGCTCCAACAGGTAGGAGGGTAAACTCTGTCGAGGAGATTTCCTCCCTAATTGAAAAAGTTGACTTGATCATGTCTCTACTTTCCAAGCAATCTTCTATTAATCCTCGTGATGTTCCTTTAAATTCTTTGATTGCTCAAGAACAAGTAGATGTGAACTTTATCTCTAGAAACAATTTTAATAATAATGCTTATAGGAGTAATTTTGGTAGCAATCCTAGACCGTTCCCCTCTAATTCCTATGGGAACAACAATGCTTATCCTAGCACCAAGAACTCCACTTCTGAACTAGAGATTATGCTTAAAGATTTCATCACTACCCAAAAAGCCTTCAATAAGAATGTAGAAGAAAAACTAGCCAAACTAGATGATCTCTCTTCGAAGGTAGACAATTTAGCCCATGAGGTAGAGTTGCTTAAAATTAGAACTTCCCCTCTTGAGGAGAGGAAGACCACTCCTATGAATGCTATTCAAGTGCAAATTAATGAAAACATTAGGATGTTGGCTAAACTTAAAGAGAGATGGGCTAGAGAAAAGGAGGAAGAAGATAGAATTAAGAACCTTCCTACCCACCACACTGTTGCTACTATCCAAGTTGTTGAGGATATCCAAACTCTTACCACCCAATGCACTCCTGGTCCCATTGGACCTATTAATGGTGATGATATGACCATAGAAACTACCAAACAAGTGAGCCTAAAGGACACCACTACCACTTTACTTGATAGTAGTGACCTTGATTTTGATAATTGCACCCTTACCGAAGTTATTGATTTCCTTCACAAGATGTCTAGAGATCCCCGCACTAGCACACTTAACCTTGCCTTCACAGAGCATATCACTAATGCTCCCATCAAAGCTAGGGAGGAGAAACTTAGGGTACAAGCCTCCATACCTAGGAAGCTAGAAGATGGTTGGGATCCTATGATTAAAATTAAGTTGAATAACTTTTCTTGCTATGCTTTATGTGATGTTGGAGCTAGTACCTCCATTATGCCCAAAAGAATATATGATATGCTTAAATTGAAACCTTTTGATTCTTGTTCTTTTGGTGTTCGTCTTTTTGATTCTTCCATAAAGAAACCCTTGGGGAGGATCGACGATGTTCTTATCATTGTCAATGACAATTATGTTCCCGTTGATTTTACTCTTATAGATATTGAATGTGAACCTTCTTGTCCAATTATTTTGGGACGTCCTTTTCTTCGCACCGTTGGTGCCATCATTGACATGAAAGAGGGGAATATAAAATTTCAATTTCCTCTCAAGAAAGGGATGGAACACTTCTCTAGAAAGAAGATTAAGTTACCTTTTGAGTCTGTTATACGGGCTAGCTATTCTTTTACTCTTGATAAGACTTGATCTCTTTGCATTATGCCTAGCAGGCATAAAAGAAAGCGCTTTTGGGAGGCAGCCCACAATGAATAAAATTTTATTTTGCTTTTGTTGTGTCTTGATGTTGTTACTACAGTAGCCTCATCATTGTATCTTTACTTTTCAGCTCTGTGCCAAGTGTAGCCTCTGATTGCAAGAAAGTTCAAAAGTTCTGACGTGCTGTCCAGGAAACAGATTCTGTCCTTGGACGGAAAAATTCATATAAAATCACCAGATCATCTTTTTGGTCTGAATTTTTTGGACAGCGTGCTCTATACAATTGGCTTTTGGGCGTCGTTTCTGAGTTTTTTGATTTGAGTTGCAGAAGTGCCCCGAAAAAATTATTTACTACCTGCTGGTCTGTTTTTCACAGATTCTGTCCTGTTTTGCCTTTCCTTCGTTTTGCAAACCTTGAGCTTGATTTTTCTTTGCAAAAACCTTTTGGAAATCTTGAGAAACAGTAGACCTTCAAGAATATCCTTATTTCCAGCAAGGAAAAATTATTTTATTAAGGGTACTAACCTCGCTAATCAGATTATGATGAGTTATGTATGAAGGGAGTTTTCAAGTGTGCGAGGGAAGATGATAAAAAGATTCAGGAGTGTCAAACGCTCAAGCTTGGGGATGCCCCCGTGCACCCCCAAGAAATATTCAAGAAGACTCAAGCGTCTAAGCTTGGGGATGCCCCCGTGCATCCCCTTCTCCATCAACAATTATCAGTTCGTCTTTCGTTCCACTATATTTTTATCACTTCATGTGTTATGTGCTATGCTTGGAGTGTCTTGCTTTTAGTTTCCTTTTTAGTTTTCTTTAGCTTTGCTTGCTGTTCATAACGAGTTGGAACCCATCTTTCTTTGTGTGGGAGAGAAACATGCTCCACTTCAACCTAGAACACAACATAGAATTTTCATGTCTATCTTTGCTGTGTGTGTTCTTTGTCTTTCAATAGCTACTATCATGTTCAGCTCTTAGTTTTCATGCTTTACTTTTTAAAGAGCTTTTGTTTAGTTGGTTGCTGGAACTCTCTTTAGTTATCATGCTTATCTTGTTAAGAGAGTTGGCTTCTGTTGCACTGGTTGATATGTCTATGATAAAAATGCTATGTGCATAATGGTGCTTAGTAGTTCATGTTTTCTTATGGTTAGTCTCAAATAGCTAGGGGGTTCTTAATGTGTTATTGAAGTACCAACATGGTTTGTTTGCCTATGATGTGGTATGGTTTAGTGATATCTTCCTCCAAGAATTTATTTTGATTGACTTGGCATATGCTCACGCATATTTAAGACTGTAAAGAAAGTCTATCAAGCCTTGATGATCTTTAATTTCTGAGTAGCGATATAACTTCCATGCCCTATTCAATGTTGCTTTGTCGCTCTGCATGATTATGAACGTCATTGCTCTTTTAGTTGGTCGCTCCCAGTCTTTTGCTAACCTTCGCCTGTACTAAGCGGACTGACTGCTTGTGCATCCAAAATCCTTTAAACCAGTTATGCCATATGAGTCCACCATACCTTCCTATACATGGTATTTACCTGCCATTCCTAACGAAGACTTTCATGTACCATCTCGAAATTATTCAAAAAAAAAGCATTTCTCTTTTGTGCCTCTGTTTTAGCTCATGAGAAAGTAGTAGTTAATTCATGATCTTTTTAAGTTGGACAAGCTTCACCCCGGGATTGCATGTCTAATGTGCAAACCCCTAATACGAGAAGGAACTGGCATAGAGTGCGCCCGGCTCATTAAAAAATATACAACAAACAAACCCTCCTTCACGCTTTGTTCATGAGAAATCAGAAACTTTGGCAGTGATAAACAAAGGAGATTAAGAGGATGTGATCGTCCTCGTGCGGGAGCCGTTCCTCGAAACTTGTCCAGCTCGAGAAGTAATTGAGTTATCTACTAGCATTCGGGTTGACGAAATATGCATATTCTAAAAAATAATTATTACCTCTGTTTTGAAAAACCAAGAGCTCTGGTACTTGTTTAGTTTTTGTTTCCGACCACGGATTTTGAACCTTGCCATCAAAAGCCACGGTTCGAGAGTCTCCACCTTCTTTCTTTAAAGCACCAACTATTGAGAGCATGATTGTCATTCTGAGTGTAATGTGCATTGTCCCAAAGTACCATTGTCTTCTGCATGACTATGATATCGTTTATTCTGAAATCATTGTATCTAGTCGTCACTTAAACTTTGGAGGTGCCCCTGCATTTATGTTTTGCTTCACTAAAGGGGGCAAGCGAGGTACCACTTTGTCATGTTTGCACACCATGCTCACTACAAATCTATTGAGTGTTTCAGTATCATATTGTAAAACTTTCAGTTCTTTGTGATATTCTCATGAGGCAACTTAATTACTACAGATTCATTGTCTCAGTAAGCATTTGTCATGTGACTGTGAAAAGTTCTTATATGGTTAATAGCATGTCAGAAATTATGCTTGTTATCATTTACCTACTCGAGGACGAGCAGGAATTAAGCTTGGGGATGTTGATACATCCAAAACGTATCTATAATTTCTGCTTGCTCCATGCCTCTTTTGTGTGATATTGCTATGTTATTTATGCACTTCCATACACTTTTGATCATATTTGGACTAACCTATTAACTCAGTGCACCCCAGTGCCAGTTTCTGTTTTCTGTTGTTTTTGTATTTCAGGTTTTCCCATTACGTAAACTGCCAGAAAAATTCCGGGAAAACTATATAAAAAATCAGCGTTCCGGAAGCTTCCATGCGGCCAAAGTAGGGCCGGAGGGGGGCCACCAGGGCTCCAGGCGGCCAGAGGGTGCGCCCCCCCCTCCTGGCCGCGCCGCCAGGGCGCCTGGCCCCCCTGGCCTCCTCTGACGCCCCCTTTGGCATATATTTACACCGCGTCCCAAAACCCTCGTGGACGGAACCCTTTTTCGCGATCTCATCTCTGTTCCGCCGCCGCCGCGCTTCCAAGATCGGGAGCACTAGGAGAACTCTTCCCGGCACCCTGCCGGAGGGGAGGATCACCACCAGGAGCCTCTCCACCACCATGGACGCCTCCCAGATGAGTTGTGAGTAGTCTCCCTTGGACCATGGGTCCATGACCAGTAGTTACGTGATGTTCTCCTCCCCTCTTTGTTCTTCACCGATTAGACCTCGTGAGCTGCCCTACATGATCGAGGCACATATGTAATCCTTATGTTGTTGCTATGATGAGTTTGCATGGATCCGATGGATTATGAGATTATGTTCAGATTGTGTGTGAGTAATATATTTGATTCACCTCTTTTATATTTATGTTCTTGAGTATTTCTTGCATGTTCTCCGTTGCTGTTTATTGCTTTGGCCAAGTAGTAGGTAGTAACTCCAAGAGGGAACGTTATGCTTGATTGTGGGTTCATGCCCCTCGATGACTAGCTTGAGTGACAGAAACATGAGTCTAGGGGATGTGCTTTTGCCACAAGGGGGAAAATGACGGTGCTTGTACTTGCGGGTGCAAGGATTGTTTACTTTACGTAAAGTTCTTTTAATGCAGTTGTCTGTTGCTTTGAGTTTACACTATGGGTGGGACTCGCAACTTAATACCAGCGAGATGTTCTGGATAGATATCTCAAGGTGGATGATTAGTAGTAGATGCAGATGAATTTCGGTCTACTTGCCTTGGCGTACCACCCATGCTTTTGAGCCTCTACCTTTCTTTGCAGCATAGTTAGCATTGGTTTGCGCACATAATCCTGTCAATTGCCCAGCTGTAATTCGTTTACCTCGCTTAGCTGTTTTATCGTCTTTTGGGAGAGAGACATCACTAGTGAACATCATGGGACCCCAGTCCATATTACCATCACTGATCACATCCGTTATTTACTTTCAGTTCTTACTTACTAGTTGCAATCATACCTATCACTATTATCTCTTGCGTTTGATCCTTTGTAAACGACAAGGCCGGAGGGATTGACAACCTCTCTGTACTCATTGGGAGCAAAGTTATTTGTATTTGTCTGCAGGTCCGGTCAATCGCTAGTTGCGCCGCTAGCAGTTGACACCTTCTTGTTGAACCTCGGAGTCTCAGGGGATTCGATCCTTGGTATCTTTGCCAAGGGAAAACTACCACTACACTACATCTCAAACCTTCCACTTGGGGTAACCAACGAGGGGCGAGAAGCCATCATGTGCGTGTTTACATTTCATCCATGTCATGTTGTCATGCGCATTGCATTGCATTTGTGTTGTCACTTGCATCCGGTCCCACTCGTCTCTTCCCGTTGTCCGCTTCGAGTTCCGACGCTCTCACACGTGCCCGTGGCATCCCCGAGTCCTTCTTTCGGGTTTGTCCGTGTAACGTTTCCGGAATGACGCGAGACTTGTCGTGCGATGTTGTTTTGGTACGTGTAGGCCGCCTGTCAAGTTTCGTCGCGTTTGGAGTTTGTTTGATACTCCAACAGTTAACCTCGTGGGCTAAAAGTACCTCCTCTTTGAGGCCCAAGACCCCCTCCACAACAGCCCACCAACCCAGCACAACCCTTCCCATCATCTCGGTCGTCTATTTGTGATCGCGTGGCCGAAAACCGCTCCCCATTTGGAGTCTCCTAGCTCCTTGTGCCTATAAAAACGTCCACCCCTCCATTTTCGTCCAAAACCCTAGCCTTCTCCTAGCTCCAGCCGCCGCTTCGTTTTCCGTGCCGGGCGGATGTGTCCGTCCGCGCCGGACACAGCCTCCGCCGCCGCGCGGGCCCGCAGGCCTGTTCGTGGCCCGCTCCCGCCGCCGTTCGGGCCAGATCCCTCCGCCGCGCCAGCCCTTCGTCCTCGCCGCCTCCGGTCGACGCCGCGCCGGCCACCGCGCCGCCACCCACAGGCGGCCGGAGCACCGTCCGCCGCCGCCGGCGCAAGACCCCGCCGCCGAAGCACCGTCCGCCGCCGCCGGGCCTCAGAGCGCCACCGCCCGAGCTCAAGAGAGCCTCGCCGCCGGCCAGCCGCGGCCTCCTCCGGCGACCCCTCGCTGCTGGGCGCCCGAGGGCCAGCCACCGGCCGCCGCCCCTCGCTCCTCCGGCCGGAGCCGCCAGCCGCCGGCGCACCGAAGCCGTTCCAGATCGAGGGCCAGTGCCCGATCCGATCGGCCCCCCACCAACCGGGCCGAGAACCCTAACGGGCGCGCCCGCAACCCGGTTGACCCGCGGACCCGCTCCACCGGCGCCCGTTGACCCGATCCAGTCAGGTTGACCCTTGTGTTTTTTACTAAGTCTTTTGCATTTAGTTGTCTGATGCATTTTTGTGATGATGATAACTTTTATTGTGCTTGTCCGATTTGTGCATATAATATGTCAAAATGATCGTGGTGATGTGTATTATGTTTTGTTCCATTGTGTCATGCATGTTTGAGTCCATCTAGATGTATTAATCATCATGACAAGAGTGATGTATGATATAAACTGCTGCTATTAGTTATTTTCATGCCATGTTGGAAATGCGATAACTTGGTGCATGTTTATCCAAACGAAGCAAATGATATGTCCAAATGTTCATCATGAGATGCTCTACATGTTGGTTGCTATAGCATGCTTGTTAGAGTTCATTTTACCATGTTTACCCCTGTTGCAAAAGTGTATGTGGCTGTTATGTTTTGTAATTTGTTACGAGATGCCTAGTTGAGGAGCTCGTTGCTATTGTTGTGTTTGTCCCCATGTTGCATGCTCATATGTTTTGGACTCCCCATCATGTATTCTTTGCTGTGGTGCAAACCACTTGCCATGATATGCTTTGAGGTGACTTAAACATGCTCACAAACATGCCATGATAATATTGTTGTTTTAACACTTAGTGAAATTTCACCAAGTCTGGAATCTGTAATATCCTGATGCTATGTTTGCTTGATGTTCTTGGCAAATCCATGTTAGTTTTGGGGTGGCCGTTGATCATTCCTTGTTGTATATGTTGTTGTCTATCCATTCATGCCCTCACATGCTCATTTGGTTTGCTGTAGCATATTTAACTCTTGCTCCCAAGTTGCTATAAAATATTGCTGTCAGGTTTTTAGTGTCATGATCAAAATGTTGTAGCTTGTTGCTATTGATCCATGCCTCCTATGGAGATGTTCCAATGGAGTTGTTTGCTGTAGGAGATGTCTACTTCATGACCATGCTTCTTTTCACCATGTTTGAGTGATGTATAGTATATATTTATTGCTCCAAAGTTGCTATGTGGCTGTTAATTTCAGCTTTACATTGTTTCTTGTTTCGGTTGTATCTTTTAGTCCGTTGCTCCGTTTTGGGTGTGCCCTACATGAAACTTGTGTGATTTAGCATGTAGATTCATAATATCATCTTGTTAACATGTTTGGAGTATGATTGCTTGATGTTGGGTGCATTTTGCACCGCTGCCATGCTTATCTTGTTTTGATCATATCTTCTAGACCGTAGCTCCGTTTTAAACAGACTTTATATGAAACTTGACTAGATTCTCATGTAGATTGTCATGGTGCATGTTAACTTGCTGTTTATCAACTTTAACTTAAGGTTTGTTCAGATCTGGACTAATTTCAAACTATGCATATGAGGACTTACCGGTTTTGCCTTAAGTAGTTTCCGGCCTCATTTAAACCTGTTGTTTCTTGTGTTGTTTCTGTGTGCTTCCTACCTTGCCATGTTTTGCATCCTAAATAGACTTGTCTTGCATCCTACTTGCTAGAGTAAATTGTCTTGTTCTTGTGCTGTTTCTCTGTGTTTCCTATGTTGTCATGTTGTGCATCCTAAGTGCATCCGCAGTGCTTTCTTAGTGCATCAGCCATGCATCCTGTAGTTTGCGCATTGCATCTTGTTTGATTTCGTGCCTCGTGTGTTCTTGTGTTGAGTAGAGTAGGAAGCCGAGATCGAGTATGAGAACGAGGTTACTACCGAGGTTGAGAACGAGGAACCGTCTTACGATCCCATCGACGACTCGACAGGCAAGATGACCTGACCCAGATATCATTACTATCTTTGCCTATTGCTAGAAGTCTCGCTCTTTAGCTTATTGCCTCGATGCCCATGTTTTGTCTGTCAGCCTCCTATTGTAACCATGAATCTGTCTAATAACCCTACCTAAGCAAACCTTTGATTGGCTACGTAGGCTTCGCTCAGCCCCTCTTATAGCATTGCTAGTTGCAGGAGAAGATTTGAAGATTCTTGCTTCATGTTGAAGCTTGTTGGGATATCACACTATATAAACTCTTAATGAAATCATCTATATATTGGTAATGGGTGGAAGGCTAGGCATCTTGCTTGGTTATTTGTTCCACTCATGCCGCCTAGGAACCGTATAAACCGGTGTTATGTTCCTTGATTATGCGTTCCTCACACGGTTGGGGTTATGGGACCCCCTCGATAAACCGCTTAGCGCTAAGCACTACTAGAAAAAAGCTTATTAGTGGCGCACCACTTTTGGGTATTAGTGGCGCACCTCTGGTGCGCCACTATTACCACGCCACTAGTAATGGGTATTAGTGGCGCACCAGAGGTGCGCCATTACTAATCCAGATATCAGTGGCGCACCACCTGGTGCGCCACTACTAAGTATAAGGGTGCACCACTGATATTTTTTCAAAAAAAAAATTTCAATTTTTTTTTCAAATTTTATTTCAGAATTGCTACAGGTGCGCCACTGATATTGCTACAGGTGCGCCACTAGTAACAATTTTTTTTTTCAAATTTTTTTCCAGAATTTTTTTTTTCAATTTTTTTTTTCAATTTTTTTTTTCAGTTTTGGCGGGAATTTTTTTTCCTTAATCTCGGGTCAATATGGCTTAATCTCGGGTCAAATCGCACTCCGTGGTCAAACTTCCCAGAAGGTCACCCATCCTACACTACTCCATCCCAAGCACGCTTAACTTCTGAGTTCTATCCAACCCCAGCACCAGCTCACTTAGCAGGCACTTGTTGATATATCTATCATATCAATCCTATTAAACCTTGTTAATGTCTGGGAGTTTGTTCATGTTCATGAGTGTGATAAAATTTTGAAAAAATATTTCAAACTTCCCGGTCATTTTACATATCATATTTTTCAAAAAAACTATTTTTTTCAAACATTTTTTCAAAAAAAACATTTTTTCAAAAAAAAACCATTTTTTCCATAAAAAAATATATTAGTGGCGCACCACACCCACGGTGCGCCACTACTATTTTTGAATTTTTTTGAATTTTTTCAAAAAATATTTATTCCAAAAAAAATAGTTTTTCAAAAAAAAACTATATTAGTGGCGCACCACACCCACGGTGCGCCACTACTATTTTTGAATTTTTTTGAATTTTTTTGCCTCTAGATCTTAAAAGCCCCGTATCTTTTATTCGGTTAGGTTTTTGGGGATTCTAAGAATCTTCAACGGGGTTCCCGGTTGAATTCGGATGTAACTTTTCGAGTAGATGCTTTTTCATATAAAAAACTTTTTCATCGGAGTTCGTATGCAAAAGTTATGCCCATTTTACAAATTCTCGAGAGATTTTGCAAAAAAAGTCGAAATTCATGTTTGTAAATTTTGCTAACAACTAGACCACAAATCACATTGGAATCTTATTTTTTTTATTTTTTTGACATTTCTATCATTTTCTTTTATTTATTTTTTTAACTGAAAAGGCGGTCC
>LR738710.1:793310156-793367759 GCA_902687465.1 Secale cereale | reverse complement strand
GGGGGGGGTGCATTTGGTGAAAATGCGTCCCAGGTTACCAGTGGCGCACCCCTTCACTGGTGCGCCACTAGTAGCCAGGAATACTAGTGGCGCACCAGTGAAGGGGTGCGCCACTGCTATGGTTTTTTTTGGACCACCATGCCCAGCCTTACCAGTGGCGCACCAGGGCAAGGTGCGCCACTACTATCAAAAATAGTAGTGGCGCACCTTGTCCTGGTGCGCCACTGGTAAGCCTGGGCATGGCTGGTTACTGTTCAAAAACATAGTAGTGGCGCACCCCACACCTGGTGCGCCACTAGTAATGTCACTATTAGTGGAGCACCTGTTTGTGGTGCGCCACTGCTATATAGTAGTGGCGCACCACATCTCTGGTGCGCCACTAACAGTGATATTACCTATAGCCTTTTTTCTAGTAGTGAAGGCTTTTCCAGCAAGTCCCAACTTTGGTACTATTTGCCTAATAACTAAAACTTGCATAGGGACTAGCTATCCCCTTTTATTTAATCAACCCCCGGGCCAGTGCTCCACATGAGTGTTGGTCCAACCGAGCAGACTGCAGGGCCGCCTTGGGGAAACCCGAGGTATTTGGTATTTTCCTGTAGGCTGTCTCATTCGGTCGTGGCCTGAGACTAGATACGCGCGGCTACTGTCAGGGCGTCGGCACGCCGGGAGGATTTGCTGGATTAGTCTTACCTTAGTCGGAGTATCTTGAGCACGGGATTTCGAGGATACTCGGGCCTTCCCACCTTGGAGTTGCGACTCCGCGGATCGTGGGCTTGTAATGGGCCAAGTTGGAACACCCCTGCAGGGTTTTGAACTTTCGAAAGCCGTGCCCGCGGTTATGTGGCAGATGGGAATTTGTTAATATCCGATTGTAGGAAACTTGACACCATGTTTAGAACACACTACCAGCGTGAGTACCATGACGGTCATTTTCCGAAAGGGGTTCGGGAAGTGAACACGGTGGGGTTATGTTTGACGTGCTTAGATAGGATAACTTCGTGATCACTTTCTCGCTCGTGGCACTTCTCTTCTCGCTCTTATCACGTAAGCTAGTGCTAGTGCAGCTGCAGCCTTTTATTCTTTCTTCAGCCTTGTTCCACACCCAAGGCTTAGATAGTTCTGCTACCCGGGAACAGGATTGCAGAGTCCTCCGTGGCTCATAGATTCTACACCACACCAGATGCAGGTACCATGATGAGCTACTCAGATGACGGCACAGAGCTATACTGGGCATACGATGAGGAATGTAGCCGTTACTATGTGCACTATCCTGATGACCAGTAGTGGTTTCTACTAGGGGCGATCCGAACCTGTGGCTTTATGTATTTTGGTATCTTTCATTTGGATCTTCACCCGTAATCGGGTTGTGATGTTATTTGAATGATGTTTGACTATGTAATGAATTGTGTGACGTGGGTGTGACGTGGCGAGTGTAAGCCAACTATCTCCTTTTGCAATTTCATCCCTATTTTTACATGAGTCGTGCAAAGATACCGAACTTGCGATCATTCCAGAATGGGCTTATACCTTTAAGTCGTGCCTCGACACGTAGGAGGTATAGTCCCATCCTGGGCATTACAGAATTGTTAGAACACTCTATGTGTTTCACTTATATCTTTTGAGCTGAATAATTTTTGCTCTAGTGCTTCACTTATATCTTTTAGAGCACAGTGGTGATAATATTTTGAAGAAATTGTTGAACTATCATGCTTCACTTATATTCATTTGAGAGTCTATCAAAATAGCATTATAATGTGTTTAGGCTATTAAACTATTCTTCACATGATAGACATCCAATATCAATGTAGTAAAAACTTTCACACTAAGTGCATTGAATATGATGAGATGTTGGATGCTTGATAATTGTTTTGAGATATGAGGATAGTGATATTAGAGTCATGCTAGTGGAGTTATTATGAAATTGAGAAATACTTGTGTTAAGGTTAGTGATTCCCGTAGCATGCACGTATGGTGAACCGCTATGTGACAAAGCTAGAGCATGAGGTATTTGTAAAGTGTCAACCTTTGTGTGGAGGTCGGGGGCGCGCGATGGTTAACTCCTACCAACCTCCCCCCTAGGAGCATGCGTTGATTGCTTTGTTTTGATGACTCATAAATTTTTGCAATAAGTATATGAGTTCTTGTGACTAATGTTGAGTCCATGGATTATATGCACTCTCACCCTTCCACCAATGCTAGCCTCTCTTGTACCGCGCAACTTTCGTCGGTACCATACACCCACTATATATCCTTCCTCAAAACAGCCACCATATTATTCCTCAAAACAGCCACCATACCTACCCATCATGGCATTTCCATAGCCATTCCAAGTTATATTGCCATGCAACTTTCCACAGTTCCGTTCATATGACACGCATCATATTGTCATATTATTCCTCAAAACAGCCACCATATTATTCCTCAAAACAGCCACCATACCTACCCATCATGGCATTTCCATAGCCATTCCAAGTTATATTGCCATGCAACTTTCCACAGTTCCGTTCATATGACACGCATCATATTGTCATATTGCCATCGCATGATCATGTAGTTGACATCGTATTTGTGGCAAGGCCACCATGCATAACTTTTCATACATGTCACTGTTGTTTCATTGCACATCCCGGTACACCGCTGGAGGCATTCATATAGAGTCATACTTTGTTTGTAGTATCGAGTTGTAATGAAAGTGCGATGATCATCATTATTAGAGCATTGTCCCATGGGAGGAAAGGCTAAATCAATAAAGCCCCTCCGCAAAAAAAGGAAAAAAAGAGAAAGGCCATTGAAAAAAAGAAAGGTCCAAAAAAGATGAAAAAAGAAAAAAAAAGAAAAAGAAAAAGAAAAAGGGACAATTGCACTATTTTTTTCCACACTTGTGCTTCAAAGTAGCACCATGTTATTCATTGTAGAGAGTCGCATGCTTAGTCACTTTATATACTAGTGGGAATTTTCGTTATAGAACTTGGCTTGTATATTCCAACGATGGGCTTCCTCAAATGCCCTAGGTCTTCGTGAGCAAGCAAGTTGGATGCACACCCACTAGTTTCTTTTGTTGAGCTTTCATACATATTTAGCTCTAGTGCATCCGTTGCATGACAATCCCTACTCACTCACATTGATATCTATTGATGGGCATCTCCATAGCCCGTTAATACATCTATTTGATGTGAGACTATCTCCCTCCTTTTTGTCTTCTCCACAACCACCTCTCTATTCCACCCATAGTACTATGTCCATGGCTCATGCTCATGTATTGCGTGAAAGTTGAAAGGTTTGAAAGAATAGAGTATAAAAACAAGTGCTTGGCTGGAATCAGAGCTGTGCATGATATGAATATTTTGTGTGATGAAGAGGGAGCATAGCCAGACAATATGATTTTGTAGGGATAACTTTCTTTAGCCATGGTACTTTGAGAAGACATGATTGCTTTGTTAGTATACTTGAAGTATTATTATTTCTTATGCCAATATAGACTTTTATCTTGAATCTTTCAGATCTGAACATTCATGCCACAATTAAGAGGATTACATTGAAAAACTATGTTGGTTCGCATTCCACATCAAAAATTCTGTTTTTATTATTTACCTACTCGAGGACGAGCAGGAATTAAGCTTGAGGATGCTTGATATGTCTCCAACGTATCTATAATTTTTTATTGTTCCATGCTATTATTTATTATGTCTTGGATGTTTAATGGGCTTTGTCATACACTTTAATATCATTTTTGGGACTAACCTACTAACCCAAAGGCCCAGTCAAGATTGTTGTTTTTTTGCCTATTTCAGGGTTTTGCCGAAAAGGAATATCAAACGGACTCCAAACAGAATGAAACCTACGGGAGAGATATTTTTGGAGAAAATCATGCACGGGAGACTTGAGAACCACGACAGAGGGGCCACAAGGTCCCACGAGGGTGGGGGCGCGCCCCCTTTCCAGGGCGCGCCCCTGCCTCGTGGACCCCTCGAGAGTCCCCTGGTGCCCTCCTTCCTCCAATATAAGCCTACGTACCCCGAAACCATCAGCAACAGAGAGAAAACCCTAGTTCCATCGTCGTAACCTTCTGTTCCCGTGAGATCCCATCTTGGAGCCTATTCCGGAGCTCCGCCAGAGGGGGGATCCATCACGGAGTGCTTCTACATCATCATCATCGCCCTCACCATGAGTTGTGAGTAGTTTACCACAGACCTTCGGGTCCATAGCTAGTATCTAGATGGCTTCTTCTCTCTATCTGGATCGTAATACAAAGTTCTCCTTGGTCTTCGAGGAGATCTATTCGATGTAATCTCTTTTTGCGGTGTGTTTGTCGAGATCCGATGAATTGTGACTTTATGATCAAGATTATCTATGAGAAATATTTGGTTCTTTTCTAAACTCTTTATGTGTGCTCCTAATATCCTTGCAAGTCTCTTCGAATTATTGGTTTGGTTAGGCCTACTAGATCTATAGTTCTTGCAATGGGAGAAGTGCTTGGCTTTGGGTTCAATCTTGCGGTGTCCTTTCCCAGTGATAGTAGGGGCAGCAAGGCACGTATTGTATTGTTGCCATCGAGGATAAAATGATGGGGTTTATATCATATTGCTTGAGTTTATCCCTCTACATCATGTCATCTTGCTTAAGTCGTTACAATGTTCTTATGAACTCAATACACTAGATGCATGATGGATAGCGGTCGATGTGTGGAGTAATAGTAGTAGATGCAGGCAGGAGTCGGTCTACTTGTCTCGGACGTGATGCCTATATATAATGATCATGCATTGAATAGAAAGAGATGTTGGATGCTTAATAATTGTTTTGAGACATGAGGATAGTGATATTAAAGTCATGCTAGTGGAGTGATTATGAAATTGACAAATATTTGTGTTAAGGTTAGTGATTCCCGTAGCATGCACGTATGGTGATCCGTTGTGTGACTAAGTTAAAGCATGAGGTATTTGTAGAGTGTCAACCTTTGTGTGGAGGTCGGGGCGCGCGATGGTTAACTCCTACCAACCTCCCCCTTAGGGGCATGCGTTGATTGCTTTGTTTTGATGACTCGTAAATTTTTGCAATAAGTATATGAGTTCTTATGACTAATGTTGAGTCCATGGATTATACGCACTCTCACCCTTCCACCATTGCTAGCCTCTCTTGTACCGCGCAACTCTCGTCGGTGCCATAAACCACTATATATCCTTCCTCAAAACAGCCACCATATTGTTCCTCCAAACAGCCACCATACCTACCTATCATGGCATTTCCATAGCCATTCCAAGATATATTTCCATGAAACTTTCCACCATTCCGTTCATATGACACGCATCATATTGTCATATGGCCATTGCATGATCATGTAGTTGACATCGTATTTGTGGCAAATCCACCATGCATAATTTTTATACATGTCACTCTTGTTTCATGGCACATACCGGTACACCGCCGGAGGCATTCATATAGAGTCATACTTTGTTGTTGTAGTATCGAGTTCTAATATCGTGTTGTAATGAAAGTGTGATGATCATCATTATTAGAGCATTTTCCCATGGGAGGAAAGGCTAAATCTATAAAGCCCCTCTGCAAAAAAAAGGCCAAAGAAAAAAGAAGGGACCAAAAAAAGAAAAAAAGAAAAAAAAGAAAAAGGGACAATTGCTACTATTTTTTTCCACACTTGTGCTTCAAAGTCGCACCATGTTCTTCATTGTAGAGAGTCTCATGTTTAGTCACTTTCATATACTAGTGGGAATTTTCTTTATAGAACTTGGCTTGTATATTCAAACGATGGGCTTCCTCAAATGCCATAGGTCTTCGTGAGCAAGCAAGTTGGATGCACACCCACTAGTTTCTTTTGTTGAGATTTCATTCATATTTAGCTCTAGTGCATCCGTTGCATGGCAATCCCGACTCACTCACATTGATATCTATTGATGGGCATCTCCATAGCCCGTTGATACGCTTAGTCGATGTGAGACTATCTCCCTCTTTTGTCTTCTCCACAACCACCTCTATTCCACCCATAGTGCTATATCCATGGCTCACGCTCATGTATTGTGTGAAAGTTGAAAGGTTTGAAAAGATAGAGCATGAAAACAAATGCTTGGCTGAAATCGGGGTTGTGCATGATATGAATATTTTGTGTGATAACAAGGGAGCATAGCCAACACTATATGATTTTGTAGGGATAACTTTCTTTAGCCATAGTATTTTGAGAAGACATGATTGCTTTGTTAGTATTGCTTGAAGTATTGTTATTTCTTATGTCAATATAGATTTTTATCTTGAATCCTTTAGATCTGAACATTCATGCCACAATTAAGAGAATTACATTGAATAACTATATTGGTTAGCATTCCACATCAAAAATTCTTTCTTTATCATTTACCTACTCGAGGACGAGCAGGAATTAAGCTTGGGGATGCTTGATACGTCTCCAACTTATCTATAATTTTTGATTGTTCCATGCTATTATTTATGAAGTCTTGGATGTTTAATGGGCTTTATCATTCACTTTTATATCATTTTTGGGACTAACCTACTAACCCAAAGGCCCAGTCCAGATTGCTCATTTTTTGCCTATTTCAGGGTTTTGCAGAAAAGGAATATCAAACGGAGTCCAAACGGAATGAAACCTTCGCGAGAGATATTTTTGGAGGAAATCACGCTCGGAAAATGTCAGGACCAAGTCAGGGGACGAAGGGTCATCCCTCGAGGGTGGGGGGCGTGCCCCCTTCCCAAGGCGTGCCCCCCTGCCTCGAGGCTGGCCCCCACACGGCCCCCGGTGCCCTACTTCTTCCTATATATACCTACGTACCCCAGAAACTCCATACGCAAAGAGAAAACCCTAATTCTGCCACCGTAGCTTCTGTTCCCGTGGAGATCCCATCTTGGGGCCTGTTCCGGGAGGGGGATCCATCACAGAGGCCTTCATCATCATCATCATCGCCCTCACCATGAGTTGTGAGTAGTTTACCACAGACCTTCGGGTCCATAGGTAGTATCTAGATGGCTTCTTCAGTCTCTCTGGATCTCAATACAAAGTTCTCCTCGGTCTTTGAGGAGATCTATTCGATGTAATCTCTTTTTGCGGTGTATTTGTCGAGATCCGATGAATTGTGAGTTTATGATCAAGGTTATCTATGAAAGATATTTGGTTCTTCTCTGAACTTTTTATGTGTTCTCATAATATTCTTACAAGTCTCTTCGAATTATTGGTTTGATTTGGCCGACTAGATCTATAGTTCTTGCAATGGGAGAAGTGCTTGGCTTTGGGTTCAATCTTGCGGTGTCCTTTCCCAGTGACAGTAGGGGCAGCAAGGCACGTATTGTATTGTTGCCATCGAGGATAAAAAGATGGGGTTTTCATCATATTGCTTGAGTTTATCCCTCTACATCATGTCATCTTGCTTAAAGCGTTACTCTGTTCGTATGAACTCAATACACTAGATGCGTGCTGGATAGCGGTCGATGTGTGGAGTAATAGTAGTAGATGCAGAATCGTTTCGGTCTACTTGTCTCGGACGTGATGCCTATATACAATGATCATGCCTAGATAGTCTCATAATTATTCACTTTTCTATCAATTGCTCGACAGTAATTTGTTTATCCGTCGTAGAATACCGCTATCATGAGAGAAGCCACTAGAGAAAACTATGGCCCCCGGGTCTATTCTCAACATATCAATCTACATCTACTTTACTTTTTCCAATTTTACTTTCTGTTCTTATAAACAAAAATACCAAAAATATAAACTATCATCTCTATCAGATCTCACTTTCGTAAGTGACCGTAAAGGGATTGACAACCCCTTATCGCGTTGGCTGCGAAGTTCTTATTTGTTTGTGCAGGTGCGAGGGACTCCCGCGTGGTCTCCTAGTGGATTGATACCTTGGTTCTCAAAAACTGAGGGAAATACTTACGCTATTGTGCTACATCTCCCTTTCCTCTTCGAGGGAATACAACGCAAGCTCGAGAAGTAGCAGTTAGCACCATTTGGATTGACAAAATCTTCTGGTTGCATCATATACAACCCTTCTTTAATAAATCCATTAAAGAACACAATTTTGTTATCCATTTGCCAGATTTCATAAAATGTGGCAATTGCTAACATGATTCGGACATACTTAAGCATCGCTACGAGTGAGAAAATATGTGACATGATATGGCCATCATCATCTTGTCCTTTTGATCTCCATCTCCAAAGCATCGTCATGATATCCATCGTCACCGGCTTGACACCATGATCTTCATCGTAGCGTCGTGGTCGTCTCTCCAACTATTGCTACTACTACTACTATCACTAACTCATAGTGATAAAGTGAAGCAATTACATGGCCTTCGCAATTCATACAATAAAGAGACAAACATATGGCTCCTGCCGGTTGCCGATAACTTTACAAAACATGATCATCTCATACAATAACGTATAACACATCACGTCTTCACCATATCACATCACAACATGCCCTGCAAAAACAAGTTAGACGTCCTCTACTTTGTTGTTGCAAGTTTTACGTGGCTGCTACGGGCTTAGCAAGAGCTGTTCTTACCGATGCATACAAAAACCACAATGATTTTTCGTCAAGTATGTGTTGTTTTAACCTTCACAAGGATCGGGCGTAGCCACACTCGATTCAACTAAAGTGAGAGAGAAAGACACCTGCCAGTCACCTTTAAGCAACGAGTGCTCGTAATGGTGAAACCAGTCTCGCGTAAGCGTACACGTAATGTTGGTCCGGGCTGCTTCATCTCACAATACCGCTGAATCAAAGTATGACATGCTAGTAAGCAGTATGACTATTATCGCCCACAACTCATTGTGTTCTACTCGTGCATATCATCTACGCATAGACCTGGCTCTGATACCACTGTTGGGTAATGTAGTATTTCAAAAAAAATCCTACGATCATGCAAGATCTATCTCCTAGATGCATAGCAACGATAGGGGAGAGTGTGTCTACATACCCTCGTAGACCGAAAGCGGAAGCGTCTGGTGATGCGGTTGATGTGGTCGAACGTCTTCGCGATCCAACAGATCAAGCACCGAATGTACAGCACCTCCGCGTTCAACACACGTTCAACTTGATGACGTCCTATGAGCTCTTGATCCAGTTGAGCTTCACGGGAGAGTTTCGTCAGCACGACGGCGTGGTGACGGAGATGATGAAGCTACCGGCGCACGGCTTCGCCTAAGCACTGCAACGGTATGACCGAGGTGTGTTTCTTTGGAGGGGGACACCGCACACGGCTAGAACAATGTTTCTTGTGTGTCTTTGGGTGCCCCTTACCCCGTATATAAAGGAGCAAGGGGGGAGGTGCGGCTGGCCAAGTATGGCGCGCCAGTAGTAGGATTCCTACTCCTAGTAGGAATAGGAATCCCCTTTCCTATTCCTACTAGGAGTAGGAAAGGAAGGGGGAGAGGAGAAGGAAAGGAGAGGGGGGTGCCTCCCCCTTTTCCTAGTACAACTAGGAACCCTAGTGGGGGTGCGTCCAGCCCTATGGGCTGCCCCTCTCTTTCCCTCATTGGCCCACTATGGCCCATACTCCCTCGGGGGTGTTCCGGTAACCCCCTCCGACACTCCGGTTTAACCCGATAACACCCGAAACACTTCCGGTATCCGAATATAGTCGTCCAATATATTAATCTTTATGTCTCGGGCATTTCGAGACTCCTTGTCATGTCCGTGATTATACTTGGCCATTTGTCGAGCCGGGCCGGGCTTCGGGCCGGTCCGACCAAAGCCCAAAGCAAAAAACCCAGGCTCGAGCCCGGCCCGGCCCGGCCGTCGGGCCTAAAAATCAGGCCTGAGCCCGGCCCATCACTCTGAAAGCCCGAAGGGCCTCAGGCCTCGGGCCGAGCTTCTTGAGGAATGCACAAATATGACGGGCTCTGGCCCGCCCCAGCCGACGGGCTTGAAATCTAGTCTCGAGCCCGGCCCGTGGACAAGGTCGGGCCGGGCCAGGTCAGGCTTTTTCGGGCCGGGTCGGATCAGGCCAAACGGGCTGGGCTGCCCATGGCCAGGTCTATCCGTGATCTCATCCGGGACTATGAACTACATTCGGTACATCAAAACTCATAATACCGATCATCATCAAACGTTAAGCGTGCGGACCCTACGGGTTCGAGAACTATGTAGACATGACCGAGACACATCTCCGGTCAATAACCAATAGCAGAACCTGGATGCTCATATTGACTCCTACATATTCTGCAAAGATCTTTATCGGTCAAACCCCATAACAACATACGTTGTTCCCTTTGTCATCGGTATGTTACTTGCCCGAGATTCGATCGTCGGTATCATCATACCTAGTTCAATCTCGTTACCGGCAAGTCTCTTTACTCGTTTCGTAATACATCATCTCGTTACTAACTCATTAGTCATTTGCTTGGAAGGCTTATTGTCGGGGCCGGATTTCGGGAACACAATATTCCAGAAATTAACCCCTAGTGTCATCACCAGCCCAGGTTTACTGTTACTGGTGGACACATCCTTGTTACAGATTACCAAGCATTTACAAGAATTTTTGATACAAGACCCTAAAGGTCTAATGATACAACAATGGCTCCGGTGGTGGATGAAGGAATTGGCTTGTGGATCTCCAACATCGATGGGGCTCCATTCCCACGGGAACAGCTGACCCGGATAACTCCTATCCCGCGTGGCTGTACTCCTAGGCTTCGCACGGAAGTCGCTGTGGTTTTCCCCGTAGAACTCCTAACCTGGCCAAGTAAATAGCCAGGGACAAGCCTGTGAGTACGTTTGAATGTACTCGCAAACATCATGGACAAATGATATATCAAATGCAGCAAACAATTATATGGTCATGATTAATTAAACTATATGCATATGCTCATGATAGACTTGTATTAAATGCATGCTGACAGGAATTTAAAACATGGCATGGTGAATAATGGTTAGTGCAGGAAATAAAGATTGGTATCAACAAAATATAAAAGAAATGCCGGTCGGATGTCAAGTGACACCACGGTCGGTCTTGAAAAGAAATGCCAGTCGGGTGTTTAAAAGAGAAATCGGACGATACCATCCGAGAACTCAGGCAACGCCACGAAAGGACTTGAAAAGAAATGCCAGTCGGGTATCCACAAGAGTAGTGGCGTGATAGAACCACCTGAAACTCGAGGGACGCCACAGAAGGACTTGAAAATAAAGGCGAGTGCCCGGGGTAGTCCAGCCAGCCCCTGAGACACTCTAAGGAAATAAAATAAGAGAAACGGGTTAGTCCACAATAATAATCATATCATCCATAATATACTAATGGTAACACCAGTAGCAACGATAATTATCCTGCAAAATAACCCTGCTCAATTTTAAATATTTCCTCCGGAGACCGACTCTAAGACCGACACTTGACCAACCCAGACTGTAGTCCTTAACCGCGGACACGGCTATTCGAATAGGTTTCAAACTCTGCAGAGGGTGTACTCTTTACCCACAAGTATAGGATTTCTTTAGTCAGTATCGTGACACTGACTAATTCCCATTATGGTCTTTGGGTTGAAAACACGCCTGACCAGCACACACCAGCTTAACTTTTCTGCTGCCAGGAATCACCCAAAACAACAGTTAAGTAAAACTCTAAGTGGGAAGGCTACAACCTCCAATAGCATGGGATCACTATTCAAACGCGCGGATTACAAGGGTACACTCCCTCTCGGCATCACGACAGCCGGAAACACCCATGCCCCCTTGACCCGATGACTGGGTTTAGTCCAGGGCCCTGGAAACCCTCATCGTGGCCCTCTGTACGGTGTGTGCATGGAAAGGGGTTAACAACTTACTAAACCATACCTTACCCGAGGCAGGGACAAGTGGTAGCACGAAACAAGTATGGGGGTTGCCGGAACAAGCCTCGATCTATGGTCGACTCAGGAGGCTTATGTTCCCTGCAGTGGTTAGCACAACAAAACATTCTTTCATAGTATCACCAGGACAGGGCCACAACCCTTGCCTGCTTCCACAAATATCTCGTGACACCACCGTGTCAAAAAGGGCCCGTGCCCACCGGCACGTCCAAAACAGGAGCACACTCCTGGATGCTCACAAACTATGCATGTTGCAAAATGCATGCAAGAGAAAATAATTATATGAACATGCATGCATGAAATATTTCTACTCATATGAAATTCTTATTAAGAACTAACAAACCATGCATCAAATATTCTAGCAAACATTCACCATATCAAGTGTTCAAGATGCTTGCCTTGAACATGTAGAAACATTGGGTGCATACCAAAAGTTTTGAAAATATTATCTCCCCTCCATTTCCTATTTCAAAATACTTAAATCACCACACAATTCAAAGACAGTGCTAAAAAGTATTTCAAATGTTTTTGAAATAAATACTAAAATAAACTAGGGAATGTTTAAGAAATAACAGAAAAAGAATTAATTTATTTAGAGCATATTTGAATTACTTATGGAATTACTAAGTGGAATATATGATTAAAAGCAATGTTTAAATGATTAAACAGAAACTATATATAGGAAAAATGTTCACCTAATTTAAATAAACAGAGCGTGATTTTATAAACCTACAGAAACTTGAATCATTAAATTTGGTTTGGAAATGGATGTTGTGGAATTATTTTAAAACATGCAGAAATAGGAAAAAGGGAAGAAGCAGAGATGTGCCCTGTGCGCAACTTAGCCCGTGGTGCCACTGGGCCGAGCCCAGTCGGTCGGCTGCGCGGGAAGCGGTGACGTCGAAGACGTATTCACGGAATACGCCTTCACTTAATCTGCGCTGGCCTGATCCTAGTCACTGACTGTGGGTCCCACGGGCCCACTAGTCAGGTTTGACTGGTCGCGGCGCGCGTCGTCTTCTTCGATAGAACAGAGGCGGCGCTCCGGCGATCGCCGCCGGTGAACGGCAGCGCCATTCGAGGAGCCGAGGCCATCGTTGGGTTCGGGAGCGAGAGGCGGTTCTCCCAGTGCCCGCCGTGGTAGCTGAGATGGACGGAGTTGTCGGCGGCGGGCTCTCCGGCGGACGACGCCGTCGGGTGAGAGGGGTGTTTCCTCTACAGGCCATCCAGCATGGAATTGAGGGGTGGAATCGATTGGTGGTGGCTCAAGGAGGCCAGTGGTGAAGAGAGTGGAGAGGGGGAGGTACTGGAATGGTGGGGAGCTTCGTGGAAATGGCGGCGGCAGAGTATGCCGGAGACGGGGAAGACGACCTTTCTCGGTCGTTCTGCCTCTACGGGAGGGTTGGTGAGGGGGAGAGGGAGGTGCTGTGAGGAGTGCAGCAGCCTCAGAGGGCCTTTTATAGCGCGAGGAGGTCGGTTCCGCGATGTCCAGAGAACGGCCACGGCGGACCTCGCCATTGATGGCGCTTGGGGTAGCTGGCATGGTCGGTGGGGGTCGGTAGGGGACGGTGGCCGGCCGCAGTAATGCTGGGGCATGCTGGTTGGCTCGGAGGGGCTCCAGGTGTCCCGGGCGGCACCGTCCACAGCGGACTGCGGCGGCGGCTATTGATGGCAGAGGAGGGCGGTGGCGAGGTCAGCAGGGTCTGCGCGTGGCCGGTGGAGGTAGGCGAGGGCGGTGGCGGCTGCAGTTACGCCCGGGGGGAGCTGGACGACTCGGAGGGCTCCAGGTGCCCTGGTCGGTGCCGTATCCGGGAAGGTTTCGGCGGCGGTCATTTATGGCGAACGTGGTCGGTGGTGAGGCCGGTGAGAGCAGCGGGGTAGTCAGCGGAGTTGGTTCAATCGTTGGCCGCCGCGGATGAGCTCGGGTAGTTGGTAATTAAGACAGGGGAGACGTGGCCGAGCGGATTTCGTCGGACGGTGACGAACGGCGGCGGTGGACGGTGGAAGGTGGCGCTAGAGGACGGGGAAGGGTGTCGGCAAGCTTGCTGGCTTGCCAGCGAAACTCCGGAGGAGGTTGGCGTGCAAGAGCAGCAGCAGGGAGCGCAGTGCAGGGCGATGCCGATGCCTGCAAAACGCGTGCTTTGGCCGCGCTCTGGGCATGCACGCCATGTGCTCGACGATTTGCTAATGGCACCCACAGTGATCCATACAAGTTTACAAATAACAGTATGGTGCCTCTAGACATGGTAGAAGTGATGGACATGGTGTTTTGGGGAGAGGGGCTAGTATCTAGTGCAATCCAAAAAGATGCCCAAATTCTGTCATGAGCTCAAGGTGCTCGACAGAATGTTAGGGTGACCTAGGTGATCCTTCTGGATGTGAAACTTGGCAGGATGATGTCTCCCTATAGATAATAGATGATGGTGGAGTTGGTTTGTGGAAGGAGCAAACTTGCTAGTGCAAGTTTTGCAAAAATTCACTTCTGGACAGAAACTATAGAGAGGTATTTGGTGGACTTAGAAAATTCAAATAGGGATGATCTTCTGGACTTAAGGGTTTAGTTGGAAGGACTAAAATATGGACAAGTTTCAGAATTTTTGGAGAAAGAAAAAATGAGGTTGTAGTAGAAACCTTGAGAATGGACAGAAATGAAAAGGAGGATGGTTCACTCAACTTTTGCAAAACACCAAGTTGGGTTTTTGCACCAAAGTGACATATAGGCATCATAAGACCTCTCAGAATTATGGTGGAATTTTTAGAGAATTATTTATAATGGTTGTAGTGCAACAGAAGCATTTAAAATACTGAAAATGCTATTAAAAGAGTTATTTAGAGACAAATTTTATTATGAAAATAATTTCTAATGTTATTAAACAAATAATGAAATGACTCAAGATACAACCAGAGCCCACAAAATTATTTCCAAAAATTTACTATATGAAGAGAAGATTTTTGAAGGACAGGTATAGAAAAGGCAAAAAAAATATATTAAAGAACCTAATATAATTCAAAATTTTATTTCTAGCCAAATTTTATTTAATAAAAATATGATTAAATTTTTGGGGTGTTACACTTATTATGATGTGTATTACCGAGAAGGCCTAGAGATACCTCTCCGACATTCGGAGTGACAAATCCTATTCTCGATCTATGCCAACACCACAAACACCTTCGGAAACACCTGTAGAGCATCTTTATAATCACCCAGTTACGGTGTGACGTCTGATAGCACACAAGGTGTTCCTACGGTATTCGAGAGTTACATAATCTCATAGACAGATGGGTCTTGTCCATCACATCATTCTGCTAATGATGTGATCCCGTTGATCAAATGACAACTCATGTCTATGGCTAGGAAACATAACCATCTTCGATCAATGAGCTAGTCTAGTAGAGGCATACTAGGGACACTCTGTTTTCTCTATGTATTGACACATTATTAAGTTTCCAGTTAATACAATTCTAGCATGAATAATAAACATTTATCATGATATAAAGAAATAAATAATAACTTTATTATTGCCTCTATGGCATATTTCCTTCATAGAGCCCTTTCTTTGACTGGTCCATTTTGAACTTCTTCAAAACTTTATCAAGGTATGTGCTTTGTGAAAGTCCAATTAAGCATCTTGATCTATCTCTATAGATCTTGATGCCCAATATATAAGCAGCTTCACCGAGGTCTTTCATTGAAAAATTCTTATTCAAGTATCCTTTTATGCTATCCAGATATTCTACATCATTTCCAATCAATAATATGTCATCCACATATAATATCAGAAATGCTACACAGCTCCCACTCACTTTCTTGTAAATACTGGCTTCTGTTTTGTATAATATGTCATCCATATACGCTTTGATCACCTCATCAAAGCATATATTCCAACTCCAAGATGCTTGTGATACGTCTCCAACGTATCTACAATTTTTGATTGTTCCATGCTATTATATATTCTGTTTTGGATGTTTAATGGGCTTTATTATACACTTTTATATTATTTTTGGGACTAGCCTACTAACCCAAGGCCCAGCGCAAATAGCTGTCTTTTTGGCCTATGTCAGTGTTTCGCAGAAAAGGACTATCAAACAGAGTCCAAACAGAATGAAACCTTCGGGAGAGTTATTTTTGGAACAATATCAACATGAAAGACTTGGAGTACACGCTAGGAAGCGAAGGAGGTGGCCACGAGGACAGGAGCGCGCCCCCACCCTCGTGGGCCACCTGTTGACCCCCCGACGTGCATCTTCAGCCTATATATACTCTCATACCCTGAAAACATCGAGGCAATAGAAGAAACCCTAATTCCACCACCGCAACCTTCTGTTCCCGTGAGATCCCATCTTGGGGCCTGTTCCGGAGCTCCGCCGGAGGGGGCAACGATCACGGAGGGCTTCTACATCAACACCATAGCCTCTCCGATAAGTTCTGAGTAGTTTACCACAGACCTTCGGGTCCATAGTTATTAGCTAGATGGCTTCTTCTCTCTCTTTGAATCTCAAAACAATGTTCTCCTCGATCTTTGAGGAGATCTATTCGATGTAATCTTTTTGCGGTGTGTTTGTCGAGATTCGATGAATTGTGGGTTTATGATCAAGATTATCTTTGAACAATACTGTATTCTTTTATGAAATCTTTTATGTATGATTATAATATCCTTGCAAGTCTCTTCGAATTATTGGTTTGGTTTGGCATACTAGATCCATAGTTCTTGCAATGGGAGAAGTTCTTGGCTTTGGGTTCAATCTTGCGGTGTGCTTTCCCAGTGATAGCAGGGGCAGCAATGCACATATAGTATTGTTGCCATCGAGGATAAAAAGATGGGCTTTATATCATATTGCTTGAGTTTATCCCTCTACATCATGTCATCTTGCTTAAGGCGTTACTCTGTTCTTATGAACTTAATACTCTAGATGCATGATGGATAGCGGTCAATGTGTGGAGTAATAGTAGTAGATGCAGAATCGTTTCGGTCTACTTGTCACGGACGTGATGCCTATATATAATGATCATGCCGAGATATTCTCATAACTATGCGCTTTGCTATCAATTGCTCGACAGTAATTTGTTCACCCGCCATAGAATTCTGCTATCATGAGAGAAGCCAGTAGTGAAACCTATGCCCCCCGGGTCTATCTTTATCATATTAGTTTCTGATACGTCACCAACATATCTATAATTTTTTATTGTTCCATGCAATTATATTATCCTTCTAGGATGTTTTAAGGGCTTTATCATACACTTTTATATTATTTTTGGGACTAACCTATTAACCCAGAGCCCAGTGCCAGTTTCTGTTTTTCTCCTGTTTTAGGGTTTCGCAGAATAGGAATATCAAACAGAGCCCAATTGACTTGAAAATCAACGGAGATCATTTTTGGACCAGAAGAAGCCCACGGAGTGCCGGAGGGGGACAAGAGGACCCACGGGCTGCCCACGAGGGTCGGGGCGCGCCCCCCTACTGGGTGCGCCCCCCTGCCTCGTGGACAGCCCGTAGCCCCTCTTTGCTTGGCCCCGACTCCAACACCTCATATATATACAAAAACCTCCGAAAAATAACCTAGATCGGGAGTTCCGTCGCCGAAAGCCTCTGTAGCCACCGGAAACCAATCTAGACCCCGTTCTGGCACCCTGCCGAAGGGGGAACCCTCACCGGTGGCCATCTTCATCATCACGGCGCTCTCCATGAGGAGGGAGTATTCCACCCTTGGGGCTGAGGGTATGTACCATTAGCTATGTGTTTGATCTCTCACTCTCTCTCTCTCTCTCTCGTGTTCTTGAGATGGCATGATCTTGATGTATCGCAAGCTTTGCTATTTTAGTTGGATCTTATGATGCTTCTCCCCGTCTATCTTCTTGTAATGGATTGAGTTTTCCCTTTGAAGTTATCTTATCAGATTGAGTCTTTAAGGATTTGAGAACACTTAATGTATGTCTTGCATGTGCTTATCTGTGGTGACAATGGGATATCACGTGATTCACTTGATGTATGTTTTGGTGATCAACTTGTGGGTTCCGTGACCTTGGGAATCTATGCATAGTGGTTGGCACACGTTTTCGTCTTGACTCTCTGGTAGAAACCTTGGGGCGCTCTTTGAAGTTCTTTGTGTTGGTTGAATAGATGAATCTGAGATTGTGTGATGCATATCGTATAATCATGCCCACGGATACTTGAGGTGACAATGGAGTATCTAGGTGACATTAGGGTTTTGGTTGATTTGTGTCTTAAGGTGTTATTCTAGTACCAACTCTATGATAGATTGAACCTTACTACGGACTCTTGAATAGGTCGATCAGAAAGAATGACTTTGAGGTGGTTTCATACCCTACCATAATCTCTTCGTTTGTTCTCCGCTATTAGTTACTTTGGAGTGACTCTTTGTTGCATGTTGAGGGATAGTAATATGATCCAATTATGTTATCCTTGTTGAGAGAACTTGCACTAGTGAAAGTATGAACCCTAGGCCTTGTTTCCTATCATTGCAACACCGTTTATGCTCACGTTTACCACTTGCTACCTTGCTGTTTTTATATTTTCTTATTACAAAAAACCTATATCTACCATCCATATTGCACTTGTATCACCATCTCTTCGCCGAACTAGTGCACCTATACAATTTTCCATTGTATTGGGTGTTGGGGACACAAGAGACTGTTTGTTATTTGGTTTCAGGGTTGTTTGAGAGAGACCATCTTCATCCTATGCCTCCCACGGATTGTAAACCTTAGGTCATCCACTTGAGGGAAATTTGCTACTGTCCTACAAACCTCTGCACTTGGAAGCCCAACACCGTCTACAAGAAGAAGGTTGCGTAGTAGACATCAAGCTTTTTTCTGGTGCCGTTGCCGGGGAGGTTAGTGCTTGAAGGTATATCTTTAGATCTTGCAATCGAATCTTTTAGTTTCTTGTTTTATCACTAGTTTAGTTTATAAAAGAAAACTACAAAAATGGAATTAAGGTTACCTCATATGCTTCATCTTTTTAATATCTTTCGTGAAAATGATGGAAAGGAAAATTGTGCTCAAGTACTAGAAGAAGAATTACATAGAATGCTTGGCGTAAAATATGTGCATGATGAGCATGATTGCAATGTTGTTAGTGTGAATCCTTTGAATATCCATGATGCTAATGATATGCAAAGCCACAAGCTTGGGGAAGCTATGTTTGATGAAGATGATATTTTTAGTCCCCCAAGTTTTGATGAGCTAATATTTTATGATGAAAGCATGCCTCCTATTTATGATGATTATATTGATGAAAGTCGATTTGGAGAGGTCATGACTTTATTTAGTGATGAATCCACTATTTCGAAAGAGGTTCCAATTGATTATGAGAACAAAGTTGCTATCTATGATGATTATTGTGATGACTTGTATGCTATTAAGAATAATGATAACCATGAAACTTGTCATCATGCTTTTAATTTTCAATTGGATTATGCTTCACAAGATAGTTATTTTGTTGAGTTTGCTCCCACTACTATGAATGAGAATAAATTTGCTTATATGGAGAGTAATAAAATTTATATGCTTGGGCATCATGACAAGAATGCTTTATGTGCTGGTTATATTGTTGAATTTCATTCAGGATGCTAATGAAAATTATTATGAGAGAGGATCATATGCTTGTAGGAATTGCAATAATATCAAGTTTCCTCTCTATGTGCTTAAAGTTTTGAAGCTATGCTTGTTTTCCCTTCCTATGCTAGTTGATTATTGCTCCCATAAGTTGTTTGATTACAAAATCCCTATGCATAGGAAGTGGGTTAGACTTAAATGTGCTAGTCATATTCTTCATGATGCTCCCGTTATGTTTCAATTCCTATCTTTTATGTGAGCATCATTGAAATCATCATGCCTAGCTAGGGGCGTTAAACGATAGCGCTTGTTGGGAGGCAACCCAACTTTATTTTTGTCCTTTGCTTTTTGCTTCTGTTTAGGAATAAATATTGCATCTAGATTCTGTTTAGATGTGATTTTGTGTTTTAATTAGTGTTTGTGCCAAGTAGAACCTTTGGGGAGTCTTGGGTGAAGTTTATATGATCTTGCTGTGAAAAACAGAATCGTTAGCGCTCGCTAGAATGGTCACCAGATTTTGCTGGAGTGTGCTATTTAGTTGATTCCTTTTGCAGTTGATTAATAGACAAATTTCTCACATTTACCAATTTATTTTAATTTTTTTGCAGTTACAGAAGTATGCGAAAACTGCATATTACTACAGACTGTTCTGTTTTTTGACAGATTCTATTTTTCGTGTGTTGTTTGCTTATTTCAATGCATCTATGAGTAGTATTGGGAAGTATGAATCATAGAGAAGTTGTAATACAGTAGGTTTAACACAAATATAAACAAAGAATTAATTCATTGCAGTACCTTTGAGTAGTGGTTTGCTTTCTTATACTAACGGAGCTCACGAGATTTTTGTCTAAGTTTTGTGTTGTGAAGTTTTCAAGTTTTGAGTATTGCTTTGATGGACTATGGAACAAAGAGTGGCAAGAGCCTAAGCTTGGGGATGCCCAAGGAACCCCATAGTAAAATTCAAGGACAACCAAAAGCCTAAGCTTGGGGATGCCCCGGGAAGGCATCCCCTCTTTCGTATTCATCTATCGGTAACTATACTCGGAGCTATATTTTTATTCACCACATGATATGTGTTTTGCTTGGAGCGTCAATTTAGTTTATTTTGTTTTGCTTGCTGTTTGAATAATATGTCAAGATCTGAAATTATTAAATTTTAGAGAGTCTTCACATAGTTACATAATTATTCAACTACTCATTGATCTTCACTTATATCTTTCGGAGTAGTTTGTTATTGCTCTAGTGCTTCACTTATATCTTTTAGAGCACGGCGGTGGGTTTATTTTGAAGAAATAGATGATTTCTCATGCTTCACTTATATCCTTTTGAGAGTCTATTAAAACAGCATGGTAATGTGCTTTGGCTATAAAACTAGCCTTCATATGATAGACATCCAATATCAATGTAGTAAAAACTTTCACACTAAGTGCATTGAATATGATGAGAAGTTGGATGCTTGATAATTGTTTTGAGATATGAGGATAGTGATATTAGCGTCATGCTAGTGGAGTTATTATGAAATTGAGAAATGCTTGTGTTAAAGTTAGTGATTCCCGTAGCATGCACGTATGGTGAACCGCTATGTGACGAAGTTAGAGCATGAGGTATTTGTAGAGTGTCAACCTTTGTGTGGAGGTCGGGGGCGCGCGATGGTTAACTCCTACCAACCTCCCCCCTAGGAGCATGCGTTGATTGCTTTGTTTTGATGACTCGTAGATTTTTGCAATAAGTATATGAGTTCTTATGACTAATGTTGAGTCCATGGATTATACGCACTCTCACCCTTCCACCATTGCTAGCCTCTCTCGTACCGCGCAACTTTCGCCGGTACCATACACCCACTATATATCCGTCCTCAAAACAGCCACCATATATCTTCCTCAAAACAGCCACCATATATACCTACCTATCATGGCATTTACATAGCCATTCCGAGATATATTGCCATGCAACTTTCCACCGTTTCGTTCATATGACACGCTTCATATTGTCATATTGCCATGCATGATCATGTAGTTGACATCATATTTGTGTCTAGGCCACCATGCATAATTTTTCATACTTGTCACTCTTGATTCATTGCACATCCCGGTACACCACTTGAGGCATTCATATAGAGTCATACTTTGTTCTTGTATCGAGTTGTAATATCGAGTTGTAATTCAATGAAAGTGTGATGATCATCATTTTTAGAGCATTGTCCCATGTGAGGAAAGGCTAAATCAATAAAGCCCCTCCAAAAAGAAAAAAAGAAAAAAAAAGGAAAAGAAAGGCAAAGAAAAAAGAAAGGCCCAAAAAAAGAAAGAAAAAAGAAAAGAAAAGAAAAGGGACAATTGCTACATCTTTTTCTACACTTGTGCTTCAAAGTAGCACCATGTTCTTCATGATAGAGAGTCTCATGTTTAGTCACTTTCATATACTAGTGGGAATTTTCATTATAGAACTTGGCTTGTATATTCCAACGATGGGCTTCCTCAAATGCCCTAGGTCTTCGTGAGCAAGCAAGTTGGATGCACACCCACTAGTTTCTTTTGTTGAGCTTTCATACATATTTAGCTCTAGTGCATCCGTTGCACGGCAATCCCTACTCACTCACATTGATATCTATTGATGGACATCTCCATAGCCCGTTGATACACCTAGTTTATGTGAGACTATCTCCCTCCTTTTTGTCTTCTCCACAGCCACCTCTCTATTCCATCCATAGTGCTATGTCCATGGCTCATGCTCATGTATTGCGTGAAAGTTGAAAGGTTTCAAAGAATAGAGAGTGCTTGGCTGAAACCGGGGTTGTGCATGATATGAATATTTTGTGTGATGAAGAGGGAGCATAGCCAGACTATATGATTTTTGTAGGGATAACTTTCTTTAGCCATGGTATTTTGAGAAGACATGATTGCTTTGTTAGTATGCTTGAAGTATTATTATTCTTTTGTCAATATAGACTTTTGTCTTGAATCTTTTAGATCTGAACATTCATCCCACAATTAAGAGATTTACATTGAAAAACTATGTTGGTTAGCATTCCACATCAAAAATTCTGTTCTTATCATTTACCTACTCGAGGACAAGCAGGAATTAAGCTTGGGGATGCTGATACATCTCCAACTTATCTATAATTTTTGATTGTTCCATGATATTATATTATCCTTCTAGGATGTTTTATGGGATTTATTATACACTTTTATATTATTTTTGGGACTAACCTATTAACCCAGAGCCCAGTGCTAGTTTCTGTTTTTCTCCTGTTTTAGGGTTTCGCAGAAATGGAATGTCAAATGGAGCCCAATTGACCTGAAAATCAACGGAGATCATTTTTGGACCAGAAGAAGCCCACGGACTGTCGGAGGGGGACGAGAGGACCCACGGGCTACCCACGAGGGTGGGGGGCGCCCCCCCTATTGGGAGCGCCCCCTGCCTCGTGGACAGCCCGTAGCCCCCCTTTGCTTGGCCCCGACTCCAACACCTCCTATATATACAGAAACCTCCGGAAAATAACCTAGTTCGGGAGTTCCGTCGCCGAAAGCCTCTGTAGCCACCGAAAACCAATATAGACCCCATTCTGGCACCCTGTCGAAGGGGGGAACCCTCACCGATGGCCATCTTCATCATCTTGGCGCTCTCCATGACGAGGAGGGAGTAGTCCACCCTCGGGGCTGAGGGTATGTACCATTGGCTATGTGTTTGATCTCTCTCTCTCTCTCTCTCTCTCGTGTTCTTGAGATGGCACGATCTTGATGTATCGCGAGCTTTGCTATTTTAGTTGGATCTTATGATGCTTCTCCCCCTCTATCTTCTTGTAATGGATTGAGTTTTCCCTTTGAAGTTATCTTATCGGATTGAGTCTTTAAGGATTTGAGAACACTTGATGTATGTCTTGCATGTGCTTATCTGTGGTGACAATGGGATATCACTTGATTCACTTGATGTATGTTTTGGTGATCAACTTGCGGGTTCCGTGAACTTGGGAATCTATGCATATGGGTTGGCACACGTTTTCGTCTTGACTCTCCGGTAGAAACTTTGGGGCACTCTTTTAAGTCCTTTGTCTTGGTTGAATAGATGAATATGAGATTGTGTGATGCATATCGTATAATCATGCCCACGGATACTTGAGGTGACAATGGAGTATCTAGGTGACATTAGGGTTTTGGTTGATTTGTGTCTTAAGGTGTTATTCTAGTACAAAATCTATGATAGATTGAACGTTACTACGGACTCTTGAATAGATCAATCAGAAAGAATAACTTTGAGGTGGTTTCGTACCCTACCACAATCTCTTCGTTTGTTCTCCGCTATTAGTTACTTTGAGTGACTCTTTGTTGCATGTTGAGGGCTAGTAATATGATCCAATTATGTTATCCTTGTTGAGAGAACTTGCACTAGTGAAAGTATGAACCCTAGGCCTTGTTTCCTATCATTGCAACACCGTTTATGCTCACATTTACCACTTGCTACCTTGCAGTTTTTATATTTTCTTATTACAAAAACTAATATCTACCATCCATATTGCACTTGTATCACCATCTCTTCGCCGAACTAGCGCACCTATACAATTTTCCATTGTATTGGGTGTGTTGGGGACACAAGAGACTCTTTGTTATTTGGTTGCAGGGTTGTTTGAGAGAGACCATATTCATCCTACGCCTCCCATGGATTGATAAACCTTAGGTCATCCACTTGAGGGAAATTTACTACTGTCCTACAAACCTCTGCACTTGGATGCCCAAAAACGTCTACAAGAAGAAGGTTGCGTAGTAGACATCAGTTTCCCGTTAACTTGCCAATTTCTTTCGCCGTTGTTTATTTGCTTTATTTACTTTTTCTCTATACCAAAAATGCCTAAAATATTATCTTATCATATCTATCGGATCTCACTCTCGTAAGTTACCGAGAAGGGATTGGCAACCCCTTTTATCGCATTGGCTGCGAGGTTCTTATTTTTTTGTGCAGGTGCGATGGACTTGCGCATGGTCTCCTACTAGATTGATACCTTGGTTCTCAAAAACTAAGGGAAATACTTACGCTACTGTGCAGCATCACTCTTTCCTCTTCGAGGGAATACAACGCAAGCTCGAGAAGTAGCAAGAAGAATTTCTGGCGCCGTTCCCGGGGAGATCTACGCAAAAGTCATATACCAAGTACCTATCACAAACCCTTATCCCTCGCATTACATTATTTGCCTCTCGTTTTCCTCTCCCCCACTTCACCTTTGCCTTTCCTTCGCCTCTTTCCCATTTGCTTTTCCTTCGCCATGGCCGAATCAAAAAGGGCTAAGGGTTCTCTCCCGGGTTTTAGTACTTTGGATACTCCCTCTGTCCTCTCTAAGCTCATAAATAATGATGCTATGGAAAGACCTACCGGGATTATCAATGAGAGTTTGAATAATTTCGATGAAGATGATCCCGGGATTTTTCGTTATTTACTTGACGAGTCTTTGAAAGATGCTTGGGATAGGCTATTAAGGATCAGAGCCAGCTATGTTCCCCAATATCAAATTGAGATATACCTAAAAGGCTTTTATGTTGGCTTACCTTCTTTGTTCAAGAAAGTTTTAGGTTCTATTTTTTAAGAGAGTTTACTTGAGGGGGATGCCATAGATACCTATGAAAAGATGAAAACTATATTTGGGCACCCCATGAGTGAGAAGGTTGAATCTACTTCTCTTTTATGCTTTTATCAAAATGAAATTATCAAAGAGATGAAGGCTAGCTTAGATGCAAATTTCCGTAGCGTGCTTAATCTTTCTTCCACCATTAATGGCCATGTGCTTTATCAAAATAGAAATATAAATACTATACATAAGAAATTCTCTCTTTACTTTCCCAATACCAAAGATGACAATACCTAGATCTATTCTTGTATCGTGCCGAGCTAGGGGCGTTAAATGATAGCGCTTGTTGGGAGGCAACCCAATTTTATTTTCTTTGCTTTTGCTTCTGTTTAGGAATAAATATTGCATCTAGCTTCTGTTTAGATGTGTTTTTGTGTTTTAATTAGTGTTTGAGCCAAGTAGAACCTTTGGGAAGACTTCTGTGAAGTTTATGCGATCATGCTGTAAAAAACAGAAACTTTAGCGCTCACGAGATTAGCTACCATTTTTTACTAGAGAGTGTTTTTTACTTGATTCTTTTTTCAGATGATTAATAGACAAATTCCTCACGCCCTCCAATTTATTTCAATTTTTTTAGATTTACAAAAGTATTCGAAAGTTACATATTGCTACAGACTGTTCTGTTTTTGAAAGATTCTATTTTTCGTGTGTTGTTTGCTTATTTTGATGAATCTATGAGTAGTATCGGGTGGTATAAATCATAGAGAAGTTAGAATACAGTAGGTTTAACACCAATATAAACAAAGAATGAGTTCATTACAGTACCTTTGTGTAGTGGTTTGTTTTCTTATACTAACGGAGCTCACGAGATTTTTGGCTAAGTTTAGTGTTTTGAAGTTTTCAAGTTTTGAGTAAGGATTTGATGGACTATGGAACAAAGAGTGGCAAGTGCCTAAGCTTGGGGATGCCCAAGGCACACCAAGGTAAAGTTCAAGGACAACCAAAAGCCTAAGCTTGGGGATGCCCCCTCTTTCGTCTTCATCTATCGGTAACTTTACTTGAGACTATATTTTTATTCACCACATGATATGTGTTTTGCTTGGAGCGTCATGTATGATTTGAGTCATTGCTTTTTAGTTTACCACAATCATCCTTTCCGGACACACCTTTTGAGAGAGATACAAATGAATTGGAATTTATTAGAATACTCTATGTGCTTCACTTATATCCTTTTGAGAGTCTCTTAGAACAACATGCTAATGTGCTTTGGTTATTAAACTAGTCCTGATATGATAGGCATCCAAGATGAGTATAGTAAAAACTTTCTTAAAAGTGCATTGAATATTATGAGAAATTTGATACTTGATGATTGTTTTGAGATATGAGGATAGTGATATTAGAGTCATGCTAGTGGAGTAATTGTGAATTTGAGAAACACTTGTGTTAAAGTTTGTGATGCCAGTAGCATGCACGTATGGTGAACCGTTATGTGATGAAGTTGGAGCATGATTTATTTATTGAGTGTCATCCTTTGTGTGGAGGTCGGGATTGCGCGATGGTTAACTCCTACCAACCCTTCCCCTAGGAGCATGCGTTGAATACTTTGTTTTGATGACTTGTAGATTTTTTCAATAACTATATGAGTTCTATATGACTAATGTTGAGTCCATGGATTATACGCACTATCACCCTTCCATCATTGCTAGCCTCTCTTGTACCGCGCAACTTTCGCCGGTACCATACACCCTCCTTATACCTTCCTCAAAACAGCCACCATACCTACTTATCATGGCATTTCCATAGCCATTCCGAGATATATTGCCATGCAACTTTCCATCGTTCCATTCATATGACACGCTTCATCATTATCATTCACATAGAGTCATATTTTGTTCTAGCTTCGAGTTGTAAGTAAGTAAAAGTGTGATGATCTTCATCACTAGAGCATTGTCCCAGTAAGGAAAGGATGATGGAGACTATGATTCCCCCACAAGTCGGGATGAGACTCCGGACGTAAGAAAAGAAGAGAAAAAAAGAGGCCATAAAAAAGAGAAAAAAAGGGGAGAAAAGGCCCAAAGAAAAAAGAAGGGAAGAGAAATAAAAAAATGAGAGAAAAGAGAGAAGGGGCAATGCTACTATCCTTTTTCCACACTTGTGCTTCAAATAGGACCATGATCTTCATGATAGAGGGTCTCTTGTTTTGTCACTTTCATATACTAGTGGGAATTTTCATTATAGAACTTGGCTTGTATATTCCAATGATGGGCTTCCTCAAAAAATGCCCTAGGTCTTCGTGAGCAAGCAAGTTGGATGCACACCCACTTAGTTTCTTTTGTTGAGCTTTCATACACTTATAGCTCTAGTGCATCCGTTGCTTGGCAATGCCTACTCACTCACATTGATATCTATTGACAGGCATATCCATAGCCCATTGATACGCCTAGTTGATGTGAGACTATTTTCCTCTTTTGTCTTCTCCAAAACCACCACTCTATTCCACATAGTGCTATATCCATGGCTCACGCTCATGTATTGCGTGAAAGTTGAAAGGTTTGAAAAAAATTTAAGTGTGAAACAATTGCTTCGTTGAAATCGGGGTTGTGCATGATTTAAATATTTTGTGTGATGAAGATAGAGCATAGCCAGACTATATGACTTTGTAGGGATAACTTTCTTTGGCCATGTTATTCTGAGAAGATATGATTGCTTTGTTAGTATACTTGAAGTATTATTATTCTTATGTCAATATAGACTTTTGTCTTGAATCTTTCAGATCTGAACATTCATGCCACAATAAAGGAAATTGCATTGAGAATTATGTTGGTTAGCATCCCACATAAAAAATTCTGTTTTTATCATTTACCTACTCAAGGACGAGCATCAATTAAGCTTGGGGATGCTTGATACGTCTCCAACGTATCTATAATTTCTGATTGTTCCAAGCTATTATATACTCTGTTTTGGATGTTTAATGGGCTTTATTATACACTTTTATATTATTATTGGGACTAACCTACTAACCCAAGGCCCAGTGCAAATTGTTGTTTTTCTGCCTATTTCAGTGTTTCGCAGAAAAGGAATGTCAAACGGAATCCAAACGGAATGAAACCTTCGGGAGAGTTATTTTTGGAACAATATCAACACGAAAGACTTGGAGTACACGCCAGGAAGTGAAGGAGGTGGCCACGAGGGCTGGGGCGCGCCCAGGGGGGTAGGCGCACCTCCACCCTTGTGGGCCACCTGTTGACCCCCCGACGTGCCTCTTCAGCCTATATATACTCTCATACCCTGAAAACATCGAGGCAATAGATGAAACCCTAATTCCACCGCCGCAACCTTCTGTTCCCGTGAGATGCCATCTTGGGGCCTGTTCCGAAGCTCCGCCGGAGGGGGCATCGATCACGGAGGGCTTTTACATGAACACCATAGCCTCTCCGATGAGTTGTGAATAGTTTACCACAGACCTTTGGGTCCATAGTTATTAGCTAGATGGATTCTTCTCTCTCTTTGGATCTCAATACAAAGTTCTCCTCGATCTTCGAGGAGACCTATTCGATGTAATATTTTTGCAGTGTGTTTGTCCAGATCCGATGAATTGTGGGTTTATGATCAAGATTATCTTTGAACAATATTGGATTCTTTTCTGAAATCTTTTATGTATGATTATAATATCCTTGCAAGTCTCTTCAAATTATTGGTTTGGTTTGGCCTACTAGATCTATAGTTCTTGCAATGGGAGAAGTGCTTGGCTTTGGGGTCAATCTTGCGGTGTCCTTTCCCAGTGACAGCAGGGGCAGCAAGGCACGTATAGTATTGTTTCCATCGAGGATGAAAAGATGGGGTTTATATCATATTGCTTGAGTTTATCCCTCTACATCATTTCATCTTGCTTAGGGCGTTACTTTGTTCTTATGAACTTAATACTCTAGATGCATGGTGGATAGCGGTCGATGTGTGGAGTAATAGTAGTAGATGCAGAATCGTTTCGGTCTACTTGTCACGGACGTGATGCCTATATATAATGATCATGCCTAGATATTCTCATAACTAGGTGCTTTTCTATCAATTGCTCGACAGTAATTTGTTCACCCGCCGTAGAATTATGCTATCATGAGAGATGCCAGGAGTGAAACCTATGGCCCCCGGGTCTATCTTTATCATATTAGTTTCCCGTTAACTTGCCTATTTCTTTCGCCGTTATTTATTTGCTTTATTTACTTTTTCTATATACAAAAAATATTATCTTATCATATCTATCAGATCTCACTCTCGTAAGTGATGGAGAAGGGATTGACAACCCCTTCTACCGTGTTGGCTGCGAGGTTCTTATTGTTGGGGATCGGCGCAGAAAATCAAAAAATTTCCTACACATCACCAAGATCTATCTATGGAGATTACTAGCAATGAGAGGGGAGTGCATTTTCATACCTTTGAAGATCGCGATGCGGAAACATTGCAAGAACGCGGTTGGTGGAGTCGTACACGAAGCGATTCAGATCGCGGTCGAATCCGATCTAAGAGCCGAACAACGGCGCCTCCGCGTTCAACACACGTGCATGCCGGTGATGTCTCTCGCGCCTTGATCCAGCAAGGAGAGAGGGAGAGTTTGGGGAAGACTCTGTCCAGCAGCAGCACGACAGCGTGGTGGTGATGGAGGAGCGTGGCAATCCTGCGGGGCTTGGCCAAGCACCGCGGGAGAGGAGGAGTAGTTGGGAGAGGGGGTGGGCTGCGCCAGGGCTTGGGTGCGGCTGCCCTCCCACCCGCACATATATATAGGGGCAAGGGAGAGGGGGGCCGGCCCCCTCAGATCCAATCTGAGGAGGGGGGAAGCGGCCAAGGGGGGTGCCTTGCCCCCCAAGGCAAGGGGGCGCCCCCCTTAGGGTTTCCCCCCAAACCCTAGGTGCATGGGCCCTAGGGGGAAGCGCCCAGCCCACTTAGGGGCTGGTCCCTCTCCACATACATCCCATAGGTCCCTCCGGGGCAGGTGGACCCTCCCAGTGGACCCCCGGAACCCCTTCGGTGGTCCCGGTACAATACCGGTAACCCCCTGAATTATTCCGGTGACCATATGATGACTTCCCATATATTTATCTTTACCTCCGGACCATTCCGGAACTCCTCCTGACGTCTGTGATCTCATCCGGGACTCCGAAAAACATTTGGTAACCACGTACATCTATTCCCTATAACCCTAGCGTCATAGAACCATAAGTGTGTAGACCCTACGGGTTCGGGGACCATGCAGTCATGACCGAGACATATCTCCGACCAATAACCAACAGCGGGATATGGATACCCATGTTGGCTCCCACATGTTCCACGATGATCTCATCCGATGAACCACGATGTCAAGGATTCACTCAATCCCGTATACGATTCCCTTAGTACTTGCCTGAGATTCGATCATTGGTATACCGATACCTTGTTCAATCTCGTTATGGCAAGTCTCTTTACTTGTTCCATAACACATCATCCCATGACCAACCCCTTAGACACACTGAGCTCATTACGACGATGTCTCACCGAGTGGGCCCAGAGATACCTCTCCGTCATACGGAGTGACAAATCCCAGTCTCGATTCGTGCCAATCCAACAGATACTTTCGGGGATACCCATAATGTACCTTTATAGCCACCCAGTTACGTTGTGACGTTTGGCACACCTAAAGTACTCCTACGGTATACGGGAGTTGCACAACCTCATGGTCTAAGGAACAGATACTTGACATTGGTGCTACCTCTTGAGCTTGCATTGTATTCCCTCGAAGGGGAAAGGGAGATGCAGCACAGTAGCATAAGTATTTCCCTCAGTTTTTGATAACCAAGGTATCAATCCAGTAGGAGACCACGCACCAGTCCCTCGCACCTGCACAAACAAATAAGAACTTCGCAGCCAACGCGATAAGGGGTTGTCAATCCCTTTACGTTCACTTACGAGAGTGAGATCTGATAGAGATGATAATTATATTTTTGGTATTTTTGGTATAGAAACAGAAAGTAAAGAAAGCAAATAAACAACGACGGCAGAAATTGACGGGAAAGTAATATGATAAAGATAGACCCGGGGGCCATAGTTTTCTCTAGTGGCTTCTCTCATGATAGCGATATTCTACGGCGGGTAAACAAATTACTGTCGAGCAATTGATAGAAAAGTGAATAATTATGAGACTATCTAGGCATGATCATTGTATATAGGCATCACGTCCGAGACAAGTAGACTGACTCCTGCCTGCATCTATTACTATTACTCCACACATCGACCGCTATCCAGCATGCATCTAGTGTATTGAGTTCACACGAATAGAGTAACGCTTTAAGCAAGATGACATGATGTAGAGGGATAAACTCAAGAAATATGATGAAAACCCCATCTTTTTATCCTTGATGGCAACAATACAATACGTGCCTTGCTGCCCCTACTGTCACTGGGAAAGGACACCGCAAGATTGAACCCAAATCCAAGCACTTCTCCCATTGCAAGAACTATAGATCTAGTAGGCCAAACCAAACCAATAATTCGAAGAGACTTGCACGGATATAACCTTGATCATAAACTCACAATTTATCGGATCTTGACAAACACACAGTAAAAAGAGATTACATCGAATAGATCTCGTCGAAGACCGAGGAGAACTTTGTATTGATATCTAGAGAGAGAGAAGAAGCCATCTAGATACTAGCTATGGACCCGAAGGTCTATGGTAAACTACTCACAACTCATGGTGAGGGCTATGATGATGATGATGATGAAGGCCTCCGTGATGGATCCCCCTCCCGGAACAGGCTCCAAGATGGGATCTCCTCGGGAACAGCAGCTATGGCAGTGGAATTAGGGTTTTCTCTTTGCGTTTGGAGTTTCCGGGGTACGTAGGTATATATATAGGAAGAAGGGGGGCACCGGGGGCCACACAGGCTGCCCTCGAGGTAGGGGGCGCGCCCTGGGAAGGGGGACGCGCCCCCCACCATCGAGGGTGGCCCCTCTGTCCCCTGGCTTGGCCCAGAAGTCTTTCATGCGTGATTTCCTCCAAAAATATCTCTCGCGAAGGTTTCATTCCGTTTGGACTCCGTTTGATATTCCTTTTCTGCAAAACCCTGAAATAGGCAAAAAAACAGCAATCTGGACTGGGCCTTTGGGTTAGTAGGTTAGTCCCAAAAAATATATAAAAGTGAATGATAAAGCCCATTAAACATCCAAGACTTCATAAATAATAGTATGGAACAATCAAAAATTATAGATACGTTGGAGACGTATCAAGCATCGCCAAGCTTAATTCCTGCTCGTCCTCGAGTAGGTAAATGATAAAGAAAGTATTTTTGATGTGGAATGCTAACCAATATAGTTTTTCAATGTAATTCTCTTAATCGTGGCATGAATGTTCAGATCTGGAAGATTCTTGACAAAAGTCTATATTGACATAAGAAATAACAATACTTCAAGCAATACTAACAAAGCAATCATGTCTTCTCAAAATACTATGGCTAAAGAAAGTTATCCCTACAAAATCATATAGTGTTGTCTATGCTCCCTTGTTATCACACTAAATATTCATATCATGCACAACCCCGATTTCAGCCAAGCATTTGTTTTCATACTCTATCTTTTCAAACCTTTCAACTTTCACACAATACATGAGCGTGAGCCATGGATATAGCACTATGGTTGGAATAGAGGTGGTTGTGGAGAAGACAAAAAGAGGGAGATAGTCTCACATCGACTAGGCGTATCGATGGGCTATGGAGATGCCCATCAATAGATATCAATGTGAGTGAGTAGGGATTGCCATGCAACGGATGCACTAGAGCTAAATATGAATGAAAGCTCAACAAAAGAAACTAGTGGGTGTGCATCCAACTTGCTTGATCACGAAGACCTAGGGCATTTGAGGAAGCCCATCGTTGGAATATACAAGCCAAGTTCTATACTGAAAATTCCCACTAGTATATGAAAGTGACTAAGCATGAGACTCTCTACAATGAAGAACATGGTGCTACTTTGAAGCACAAGTGTGGAAAAAGATAGTACCAATTGTCCCTTTTTTTCTTTTTTCTTTCTTTTTATTTTCTTTTTTTTCTTTTTTTTGGGCCATTTTTTTCTTTGTCATTTCTTCTTTTTTTGCGGAGGGGCTTTATAGATTTAGCCTTTCCTCCCATGGGACAATGCTCTAATAATGATGATCATCACACTTTCATTACAACTCGAAATTACAACTCGATAGTACAACAACAAAGTATGACTGTGAATGCCACCAGCAGTGTACCGGTATGTGTAATGAAACAAGAGTGACATGTATGAAAAGATTATGCATGGTGGCCTTGCCACGAATACGATGTCAACTACATGATCATGCATGGCAATATGTCAATATGATGTGTGCCATATAAACGGAACGGTGGAAAGTTGCATGGCAATATATCTCGGAATGGCTATGGAAATGCCATGATAGGTAGGTATGGTGGCTGTTTTGAGGTACAATATGGTGGCTGTTTTGAGGAAGGATATATAGTGGGTTTATGGCACCTGAGAAAGTTGCGCGGTACAAGAGAGGCTAGCAATGGTGGAAGGGTGAGAGTGCGTATAATCCATGGACTCAACATTAGTCATAAGAACTCATATACTTATTGCAAAAATTTACGAGTCATCAAAACAAAGCAATCAACGCATGCTCCTAGGGGGGAGGTTGGTAGGATTTAACCATCGCGCGCCCCCGACCTCCACACAAAGGTTGACACTCTACAAATACCTCATGCTTTAACTTAGTCACACAATGGTTCACCATACGTGCATGCTACGGGAATCACTAACCTTAAGACAAGTATTTCTCAATTTCATAATCACTCCACTAGCATGACTCTAATATCACTATCCTCATGTCTCAAAACAATTATCTAGCATCCAACATCTCTTTCTATTCAATGCACTTGATGTGAATTTTTTTACTACATTGACATTGGATATTTATCATGTGAAGACTAGTTTCTTTAGCCTAAACACTTTACCATGCTGTTTTAATAGACTCTCAAATATATCTAAGTGAAGCATGAGAGTTCAACAATTTCTACAAAATATTACCACCACCATGTTCTAAAAGATATAAGTGAAGCACTAGAGCAAAAGTTATTCAACTCAAAAGATATGAGTGAAGCACATAGAGTGTTCTAACAATTTCTAGGACATATTTAACTATCTCAAATAGGTGTGTCCATCAAGGATTATTGTGGCAAACTAACAAGCAAAGACTCAAATTATACAAGACGCTCCAAGCAAAACACATAGCATGTTGCGACTAAAAATATAGCTCCAAGTATAGTTACCGATGGATGAAGACGAAAGAGGGGATGCCTTCCCGGGGCATCCCCAAGCTTTGGCTTTTTTATTATCTTGAATTTACTTGGGGTTCCATGGGAATCCCCAAGCTTGGACCTTTGCTACTCCTTGTTCCATAGTCCATCAAAGCAATACTCAAAACATGAAAACTTCACAACACAAAACTTAGACCAAAATTCTCGTGAGCTCCGTTAGTAAGAGAAAGCAAACCACCACTCAAAGTTACAGCAAGGAATTCATTCATTGTTTATATTGGTGTTAAACCTACTGTACTCCAAATTCTCTATGGTTCATATCCTCCAATATTACTCATAGATGCATCGAAATAAGCAAACAACACAAGAAAAACAGAATCTGTCAAAAACAGAACAGTCTGTAGTAATATGCTGGGTACGCCTACTTATGGAACTCCAAAAACTTCAAACTAAATTTTTAAATTTTGCAATTTGTCTACCAATCATCATCAAAAAGAATCAACTAAAAATCACGCTCCAGTAAAATCTGAAGACTACTTTAGCAAGCGCTAACGATTCTGTTTTTCATAGCAAGACCAAATAGACTTCACACAAGTCTTACCAAAGGTTCTACTTGGCACAAACACTAAACAAAACATGAAAACACATATAATCAGAGGCTAGATGCAATATTTATTCCCTAACAGCAACAAAAGCAAAAAAACATAAAATTGGGTTGCCTCCCAACAAGCACTATCGTTTTACGCCCCTAGCTAGGCACGATACAAGATAAATCTAGGTATTGCCATCTTTGGAAGGCAATCCATAAGTGGCTCTCATGATAGAGTCATATGGTAATTTGATTTTCTTTCTAGGAAAGTGTTCCATGGCTTTCCTTAACGGAAATTGGAATCTAATATTTCCTTCCTTCATATCAATAATTGAGCCAATCGTTCTAAGAAAAGGTCTACCAAGAATAATAGGACATGAAGGATTGCAATCTATATCAAGAACAATGAAATCTATGGGCACATAATTCCTATTGGCAACAATAAGAACATCATTAATTCTTCCCATAGGTTTCTTAATAGTGGAATCCGCAAGATGCAAATTTAAAGAACAATCGCTCATGGAACCCTAGCAAATCACACAAAGTTTTTGGGATAGTGGAGACACTAGCACCCAAATCACACAAAACATAGCATTCATGATCTTTCATTTTTACTTTTATAGTATGTTCCCATTCATCATAAAGCTTTCTAGGTATAGAAACTTCCAACTCAAGTTTTTCTTCATAAGATTGCATCAAAGCATCAGCTATATGTTTAGTGAAAGCTTTATTTTGACTATAAGCATGCGGAGATTTTAGCACCGATTGCAACAAGGAAATACAATCAATCAAAGAGCAATTATCATAATTGAATCCCTTGAAATCCAAAGTAGTGGGTTCGTCACTATGCAAAGTTTTAATCCCTTCAACCCTACTTTTAGCAATTTTAGCATCAAGATCTAAAAACTCAGAATTATTGGGACACCTTAAAGCAGAATCATCTCCAATCCTATTCTCATCAAGATTAATACTAGAAAACAAGGATCTAATAGGAGACACATCAATAACTTTCAGATCTTCATCTTTATTTTCACGATAACTAGAAGAACAAGATTTAATATAATATTCTCTTTTAGCACGCATTCTAGCGGTTCTTTCTTTGCATTCATCAATGGAAATTCTCATGGCTTTGAGAGACTCATCGATATCATGCTTAGGTGGGATAGATCTAAGTTTCAAAGAATCAACATCAAGAGTAATTCTATCCACACTTCTAGCCAATTCATCAACTTTAAGCAATTTCTCTTCAAGCATAGCATTGAAATTCTTTTGCAAGATCATAAACTCCTTAACACTAGTTTCAAATTCAGAAGGCATCTTTCCATAAGAGTTGTTGTAGGAATTACCATAATTATTAGAGGAATTACTAGGAAAAGGCCTAGGATTAAAATTACTTCTATAAGCATTATTACCAAAATTATTCCTACCAACAAAATTCACATCCAAAGATTCATTGTTATTCTCAATCAAAGTGGACAAATGATACGTCTCAAACGTATATACTTTTCCAAACACTTTTGCTATTGTTTTGCCCTCATTCTTGCATGATTTGAACTAAACTAACCCGGACTGACGCTGTTTTCAGCAAAGCTGCCTGTATGGTTTATTGTGTGCAGGAAAATGGATTTTTAGGTGTCTCAGAAAATCCAAGAAAAATCACCGAAAATCCACGCACCTGAAGGGCCATTGTGCCAGAAGTGGGGCCAGAGGGCAGCCAGGGGGCCCCAGGCGCCCTGCTGGCGCGGCCCCACACCTGGCCGTGCCAGGAGGCCGCCTGGGAGGGTCCTCCCCCCTCTGGTGTCCTACCTTGGCTCCTATTTATTCCCGTGGTAAGAAAACCCCAGAACAGAAGTCGTTTTTCCAGTTTCCGTCGCGGAGCCGCCGCCACCCTCTGTTCTTCTTCGGGAGGGCTAATCTGGAGGCTGATTTGGCCTCCGGAGAGGGGAGATCGTCGCCATCGTCATCATCATCACCACTCCATCCTCCCTCCATGACTTCTCCTTCCATGTGTGAGTAATTCCTTGCTGTAGGCAAAGGGGATGGTAGGGATAGGATGAGTTAGATCATGTAATAGTTTATCAGATTGTTGGGGGCATGTTGCCTATCATCTACTTTGGTGTTTATCATCTTTGCTTCAACTTGTTGCTCTTAATGCTTGTCACTTTGGGCCCGAGTGCCATGTTTTCAGATCTGAACCCTATGTGTTTGCATGAATATATATGTGTTCTTGATCCTATCTATGAGTTGTTTGCACCTATTATGGTCCGGAACCGGCGATCCCAAAGGTGACAGCTTGGGACACCAAAGGGGATGGTCCATAATTTGAGGATTCCATGTATCCATTGAGTTTATTGCTTTGTTCCGGTGCTCTTTGATAGGAGCACCTTAATCTCCATAAGTTCCTTTTGGCCCCGTTCATAGCGGGATGGTGATGACCCTCAACCGTAAGGGATCTATTGCAGCGTTTTCGATAAGTAAGAGTGTCGAACCCAACGAGGAGCAGAAGGTATTGATAAGCGATTCTGAGCAAGGAATTACTGCAAGCACTGAAAGATAACTTTTAGGGGTTTTCTTGATATAAGCAACAGGAAAGTGAAAGCGAGCAAAGTAAAAGGCACTGAAGAGTAACAAGTGGCCCAATCCTTTCTGAGCAAAGGAGAGGCCTAACAACTGAACTTATAAAGGCTAAAGTGTTCTTGAGGACACATGGGAGAGGTAGTCATGTGCTTTCGCCATATTCTGTATCGGTACTATGTGATGTGTTGATAAGTGTTGAGTGGGTGGATCTATGCTAGTACACTCTCTAGACTAAGATGAGTGCACTCTTATGATTAAACACCTTGCAAGCATCCGCAAATACAAGATAGTATTTAAGGCAAAAGCCTAACCATAGCAATACGATCGATGATCCATTGTTCCCTTGTGCAAAAGCGTGCGAACTAGGGTTTAGGTTTCTGTCACTCCGGCAACCCACCGTAAGCATTCTTTGTACACAATGTATTCCCCTAGGTCCTTAATAAGGCGAAGTGTTGAGTGTTCGACTCACACAACACCACTAGCAAAATAACAACACAACTTAAGTATCAAACAACACATATTATTTCAACATCATATGACTACTAACAACAAGACTTTTCCCATGCCCTCAAGAACTAAAGTAACTACTCACAAGACATAAAAGAGATCATGATCAGTGGAGATAAATGGATGATAAACAATCTGGACATAATGATATTTCTCCAACAAAACTCAATAGCATTCACCACAAAGTAGTAATCAACACCGATGGAGTAGAGAGGATAGATAGTACGGATTACAACACAAGTTGCAATGGTGAGATGAGATTGGGTGAAGATGGAGATGGTGCTGATGTTGGGGATGATGTTGATGATGATCTCAATGATGCCCGTGACGATGGTGATGACGATGGCGATGATCTCCCCTTCCGGGAGGTGATTTCCCCGGCGGAATCTGCCCGTCGGAGATAGCATTTTCTTCTCTGTAGGTTTCCTCCACGGAGCGGCGGCGGAACTCCGTCAAAACTCTGGTTTTTAGGGTTTTTGGATGACGAGGAGTATATAGGCAAAAGGTGGCAGCCGGAAGTGGGCCAGGGGCTCCAGGCGCCCCCCGGCGCCGCCAGGGAGGGGGCCGCGCCAGGTGGCCGCCTGGGCGCCCTGTGGCCCCCCTCTGGTTGCCCTTTTGCGTGCCTTCGTGATCCGTCTGGAAAATACCCTCCGTCGATTTTCAGGTAATTTGGAGGTATTCTTCTTCAGCAACTCAGTGTCCACTTTTTACCGCTGAATCCTGCATCTGCTGCTTCGGCACCGGAAAGTTGCAAACTGTGTAAAATAAGCCAAAACAACATAAGAACATCATCGTAATGTGAAATATATCAATGAATAAGGATGAATTACGATATAAAATAGTGATGCATTTTGGACGTATCAACACCCCCAAGCTTAGACCTCGCTTGTCTCCAAGCGAATACTAAGCTCGGTAAACCTGTCCACAAGTTTAGAGAGTGAAGTGTCGATAAATAGCATACGGACAAGAAGCATCACAGTCTCTTCACCAAACTCAAATATCCACAACAGCAATTTTCAACTCATAAAGCCCTTATAAAAGAGTGGTAACACTTATAATCAAAAGTAGGGCTAAGGAAAGTTATCAAATCATGGCAAACATGTCCTTTGGTCAAAGAACAACTAATAGCGTTTACTTTTGCTCTTTCTCTTTATGTTTTGATGAGATTAATTGAAGCTTTTGAAAGAACATGTTATTAGGCAAGAAGTGAAAGTGTTAACACAAAGGAAGATGTTTGCTTTAGCTGGGCTTGACAAACAACTTACTTATCAAATGATAATGTCAACAAGGATATGATATGACAAATCTTAATGCAACTTTATATGAATGAATCCTCGTCAACATCAAATGTCTACTCTCTTTAAGAATAGAAGGAAGTAGGAATAACTGACTCAACCTAAAACTAAGAGATAGCCCCTGCTCTAGGGAAGTAGGGAAAACTCATGTGCTATCCTTAAATCAAATAGAATGAAAACAAGTTTTGAGAGGTGCATGATTTGTCAACGAATGCTAATAGATAACTCAATTACTTCTCGAGCTCGACAAGCTTCGAGGAACAGCTCCCGCACGGGGACGATCACATCCCCTTAATCTCCTTTGTTTATTGCTGCCAAAAGTTTTCTGATTTCTCAGGAACAAAGCGTGAAGGAGGGTTTGTTTGTTGTATTATCTTTTATGAGCCGGGCGCACTCATGCCAGTTCCTTCTCGTATTAGGGGTTTGCAGATTAGACATGCAATCCCGGGGTAAAACTTGTCCAACTTAAAAAGATCATGAATTAACTATTACTTCCTCATGAGCTAAAACAGGGGCACAAAATAGAAGATTTTGAACATTTAAGGATAACACACAAATTCTATACTTTAGGAGGTGGTAGTGGAGTACCACGAATAGGAAGGTATGGTGGACTCATATGGAAGGTATTGGTTTAAGGGTATGGATGCACAAGCAGAATTCCGCTTAGTACAGAGTTTTAGGCTAGCAAAGGCTTTGAGAGAACAGACAATTGATGATGACTAAGATGCAAAGCAATATAAAGCATAAACACTAAAATAAGCATAACACATCAAGTTGTCTTCCTTGTCAGCATAATAACATAAAGGTTTTGGCTATGTCGCTACTTTAAGAAAATCATGCTTGTTGTTATGACCAAAGCTATGTTTGCCAAGATTAAATAAGGTTTTCACAGCCATACCTGATATAAGGTCAATACTCCCCATAAGAATCATCATATAAGGTCGATTGCGTGAAGAGAATACCGAGTGCAGCAAAGGAACCAATAGACTTCTCATTAATATTCCATCATAGACGACTCCACACTCACGGATTGTCGGTGTACTAAGATAGGGGTACCTTAGTACCCCAACTTGTGCACGGGCAGTAGCGGCTTCCCGCGGCAGGGTTTACCACGTGCTCGCCGGAAACCTTTTCTAGTCCCTATAAAGCCATTCAAAAACAAAGTATACAAGTCAGAAGACCAAGGCCCCGGCAAGAGGAGCTTGCCGGGAAGGCCGCTCCAGGCTCAAGATTACCAGTTTAAGCACAAGACCCTGGCAAGAGGAGCTTGCTAGGAAGGCCAAGAAATGCACACCTCAAGAAACGCCTCGGCGCGTCACGCGCCCCGGCGGGACCCGGAGAGCGACAAGCTCCCGGGCCCGACAAGGTCACGACCCCGGCAAGGTGCTTGCCGGGGGAAACCTATGCTGTGTGCCCGCACTCCAGCTCATCTGTCCACGCATCGTCCTGGGGCCCTTCCAGGGACGCGTGGCGGAAGGCTGTGCAGCCTGGGGCACACGGTGGCAATCCACGGTGACGAGGCTACCGCCGTGTCGAATGGAGAAGCATGGACGGACACTTTTGGGGTTGACGGTGACGGGAATTTAATGCCCTTGTCCCCCACTGTCAAAGTTAGGTGATGACCACTGTTCATCCACTGTTCACGCACTATTCCCGCACTGTTACAACTACCACCAAAGTTACATTTTTGCCCTCCTCTACGTTGGCACCTGTCGGTGACCCCTTGAGCTATAAAAGGAGGCCCATGCACAACGTAGAAAGGGTTCGAATCCTAAGCAACTCTCCCGCTCGGTGTAGCTAGTACTGTAGCTCTTCAAGCTCCCGAGCTCAATACAACCAAGGCAGGAGTAGGGTTTTACACGTCCGCGCGGCCCGAACCTGGGTAAACTGCCCGCGTGCGCCCCTCTATCTGCTCTTCGTGCTCCCTCCGCTCCCTTACCGCAACGTAGAAGGGGCTCCGGTCCCATAGGTGCTCGTGGGAAGACAGTTTCCCCCGACACGGATACAATCTCTCCACCGAAGGAGTGATAGACCTCAATGCACACACCTATTTCATATAATAACCTCCCTAGACATGATACGACTCTACTTGACTCTAAAAGACAAAAGATAAAGATAAAGATACCGGGTACTCCCCCATGCTTGGAACAAGCCAAGGGAATGCTATTACCCAAGGAGATTTCACTCCTCATTCTTGTTGACGTTGATCACGTAGTCCTCGGCGAAGCACTTCCATGGAAGGGGTTCTCCAGTTTCATATGAGAAGTTTGTCTCCTGAATCCTGCATGCAGCACCCATACCCATGCGCATAAACCTTAGTTCATACTCATAGTTCTGGTGATGTAGATCATAAATTTGCCCTTGGAGTTCTTCAATTCTTTCTTCAGATGCGGTGATGCTTTTCCACATCTCCTTCATCTCCTTCAGGAAGTAGGTCTTCAGCTCATTGATGATGTCAAAGTTAGCTTCATCACCACGCTCGATCATCTTCTTGTACTTGAAGACTTCTTGCTCCACTTCTCCTAGCCTGGCCTGGATGCTCCCCTCCTTGATAGGTCCCTTCAGATCTTCTTGATGGAGGACACCGTCCTCCATCCGAACAACCTGAGGGTGCTTCTTCACCTCAGCGAGGTAAGGGTTGATGACGTTGACGACAAACTTGTCCTTGGGGGAACTTGGAGAAGCCATGGCACCTAGGTCGAGCTGAAAGATTCCCTGGCAGAAACAGATCGAAAAGAAAACACACGAAATCGCGAGATACGTTGCCGAAACAATCCGGGAAAATATATAGCAAAAATTTATGCACAGAAAGGAAGGTAACAAGCTAAAGCGGGGTCGGAGACGGACTCCTGGGTGCCCAGGCGGCCTCCCGGCGTGGCCAGGAGGTAGGCCGCGCTAGGTGGGCGCCTGGGCCCCCTGGAGCTTGTCTCCGGTTCCACTCAGGTTTAGAATTTTACTAATTTTGCAAAAACTCATAATATGGAACTTTTATGGCGATTCGCGATGTTTCCTTACCGTAATACATACCTTTTCTTATTCTGCTTCTGCTGGTGTCTGATACAGGGCTGCAACATGTTCTTCGTGAGTTGTTGTGTATATCATATTCACATCAACGTTGACGGGATCTCCTGCTATGTAATGCTTAAGTCTTTGCCCATTCACAACTTGAGGTTTGGTGCCTTCAAAATTGTTAATCTTGATTGCACCAGACCGATAGACTTCTTCAACATGAAATGGCCCTTCCCACCTGGAAAGTAGTTTGCCTGGAGAAAACCTGAAACGGCATCTAAACAACAAAACTTTATCACCAACATTAAATTCACGTTTCAGAATCCTCCTATCATGCCACTTCTTTACCTTTTCCTTGAACATTTTAGCGCTCTCGTAAGCTTCACTTCTCCACTCATCTAGAGAAGTCAAGTTCATGAGACGCTTCTCACCAGCTAACTTTGGGTCAGCATTAAGCTCTCTGACAGCCTAGAAAGCTTTGTGCTCTAATTCTAATGGCAAATGGCAAGCCTTGCCATAAACCATCTTATAGGGGGACATGCCCATGGGGTTTTTGTAAGCAGTTCTATACGCCCACAAAGCATCTCCTAACTTATTTGACCAGTCCTTTCTATTTCTGTTTGCTGTCTTCTGTAAGATTGATACGTCTCAAACGTATCTACTTTTCCAAACACTTTTGATATTGTTTTGACCTCATTCTTGCATGATTTGAACTAAACTAACCCGGACTAACGCTGTTTTCAGCAGAGCTGCCTGTATGGTTTTATTGTGTGCAGGAAAACGGATTTTTAGGTATCTCAGAAAAATCCACGAAAAATCACAGAAAATCCACGCACCCGAAGGAAACAGGTGCCAGAAGTGGGGCCAGAGGGGGGCCAGGGGGTGCCCAGGCGCCCTGTGGGCGCCCCCCCTGGGCCGCGCCGGGGGGGCGCCTGGGTGGGTCCCACACCCCCTGGTGCCCTACTTTCCCTCGTATTTTTACTCGCGACGCAGAAACCCCAGATCAGAAGTTCTTTCGCAGTTTTCCGTCGCGGAGCCGCCGCCACCCTCTGTTCTTCCTCGGGAGGGCTAATCTGGAGGCTGAATTGGCCTCCGGAGAGGGGAGATCGTCGCCATCGTCATCACCATCACCACTCCATCATCCCTCCATGACTTCTCCCTCCATGTGTGAGTAATTCCCCTGCTGTTGGCGAAGGGGGTGGTAGGGATTGGATGGGTTAGATCATGTAATAGTTTATTAGATCGTTGGGGGCATGTTGCCTATCATCTACTATGGTGTTTATCATCTTTGCTTCAACTTGTTATTCTTAATGCTTGACACTTAGGGCCCGAGTGCCATGATTTCAGATCTGAACCTTATGTGTTTGTATGAATATATTTGTGTTCGTGATCCTATCTATGAGTTGTTTGCACCTATTACGGTTCGGAACCGGCGATCCCAAAAGTGACAGCTTGGGACACCAAAGGGGACGGTCCGTAGTTTGAGGATTACATGTATCCATTGAGTTCATTGCTTTGTTCCGGTGCTCTTTGACAGGAGCACCTTAATATCCATAAGTTCATTTTGGCCCCGTTCGTAGCGTGATGGTAGGACAAAAGATGTTGTGCAAGTTCTTATTGCAAGCACGTACAACTACCTATGGGATACATGCCTAATGTTTGATATTTGCCTAGATGATCATTACTTTCCCGTGTGCCGTGCCCCAAGTTAGAATCTATCTCATCCATGCAGCGCCCAACCATCCATCTCCCTAGCCTACAGTGTTTTAAATCATGCATGTCACTAGTTGCTATTCTTGCCATTTACTTTTGCTATTTACTTTTACCGTTACTTTTACTATCACTATCATCACTATCATATCACTGTTACCATTTATCTTTTGTTGCAAGTAAGTATATTTCAGGTGCGGTTGAATTGACAACTCAACTGTCAAAGCTTATAAATACTCTTTGGCTCCCCGTGTGTCGAATCAATAAATTGGGTTATTCTTACCCGCGAAGACTATCTCGATCCCTTACGGTTGAGGGTTATCAAGTACCGTTTTCTGGCGCCGTTGCCGGGGACCATAGCAATATTTACAAGTCTACTTGAGGTATCCTACCTACTGCACTTTATCCACTATGGGTAAGAAAGGAGACCCCAAGGTTCCGATCTTACTATCCACTACAAGAAGAGGTACTGCTCTGAGCACTAGTGCTACACTTGATTCACCTTCCGTTATGAGTAAGTTTGCCTCACCACCACCACATGATGCTCCTACTGAATCTGTTACTATGTCTGATACTCTTGATGATGCTTCTACTACTTTTGATGATATTAGTTCGCTTGGTTATGCTCTTGAGAAACAAATTGCTGCTGCTGCAAAAAAATCTGGAATTGAACTCCCTGTTACTCGCTACCCTATTGGTGAAACTTATGATTATCCTGATTTGAGTAAACTCAAGGAGAGTCTCCTTGATGATGATTACTATATACTAGATGAAGATTTATGCAGGGAACTGACAGAGTTTTCCGGCTCTGACCCTGAAGCTATTAAGAAGTTATTTGAAAAACACTCTTTGAAGAACAAAACCGTTCCTAATCCTGAATTTGCTACATCTCCTATATGCATTGATGATCCTGATTATAATTTCTCTGTTGATCTTTCACTTATACCTATGGTTGAAGCTGACCCCTTTTATGGCAGAGAATATGATGATGCTATTGCACACCTGACTAAACTCGGTGAGTTGGGTAGCCTGTTTACCATAGATGAGAAGACACGATACTTTTATGTGACCAAGCTTCTTCCTTTCTCCTTGAAGGAGGGTGCTAAAGCATGGTATGATTCACTCCCATGCGGTTCCATAAAGAGTCCTCAGGACTTAGCTCACTCTTTTGTTGATAAGTACTTTCCTGCTCACATGCAACATGCTGCTTTACAAAGAATTTATAACTTTAAACAGTTGCAGGATGAGTCCCTCCCTAAAGCTTGGGGGAGGTACTGCGGTCTGATTCGGGCTAGACCTGGACATGACATCCCTAAGAATGAATTAATCGATATATTCTATGCTGGTCTAACTGATGAATCTAGGTCCTATTTGGACAGTTGTGCTGGTTGTGTTTTCAGGAAAAGAACTCCGGACGATGTGGAAGATTTGATGGGCAGGATTGCCAAAAACCATGAAGATTGGTCCGTCCCTGAACCACCTCCACCAACAAAGAAGAGGGGCATATTTGTTCTGAGCCCCGAGGATATGCGAGAAGCAAAGAAGTCTATAAAAGAGAAAGGTATTAAAGCTGAAGACGTAAAGAATCTACCCCCTATTGAGAAGCTGTGTGAGCCTACCACTCACCCTCCTATGGTAGAGGTACACTCTCTTTTAGATTTCAACGCAAGTGACATCCCTCATGGTAAGCCTCCTGATCAATGTTTAGATGAGTTTGATAATTTTATTATGAAACAGAATCATTTTAATGAGAGGATAGAAAGTCAGTTGCATGATAATTCCCTTGCTATCAAAAGACTGCTTGATGTTTTAGATAGAACAGTTAATGATGTTCAATGTCTTGTGAAGCATTTTCATATGGTTCAAACTCAGCTTGATCAAATTTCTAATGTGCAAAGAGATTTGCTTGCTAACAATGCCAAACAAGATAATTTGCAGGCTTTCAGGATTAAGACCCGAGGAGGAACTAGCACTGAAGATCCTCTCTACCCAGAGGGTCATCCGAGGAGAATCGAGCAAGATTCTCAAATACAGGAAGAAGAAATTGTTGTCTCTCCAAAGAAGAAGAAGAAACATAAAGAGACTGACAATTCTAATGAACCTATTGCAGATGAAGAGCCAGCTATTGATCCCAACAGTGTATCTATCTCCGATGCTGAGACTAAAGACGGTGCTGAACCTGAAGGTAATGATAATGAGAAGAATGATTCGCCTGAAGTGCGAGAAGAAGAAGCACCTGACAAACGTAAGAGGTACACTAAAGAAGACTTCATCGCGAGAAAACATGGGAAGGAAAGAGAACCATGGGTACAGAAACCCATGCCCTTTCCAGGTAAGTCCATCAAATCTAAAGAAGAAGAGCATTACAATAAGTTTTGTGAGTGGATTAAACCTCTTTTTCTTCAAATCCCTTTGACTGATGCTATTAAGTTACTTCCTTATTCAAAATATATGAAAGATATTGTCACTAATAAAAGAAAAGTTCCTAATGATGCAATATCTACTATGCTTGCTAACTACTCTTTCAGTGGCGAGATTCCTGAGAAGCTCGGTGATCCAGGTATACCCACCATTCCTTGCTCCATAAAGAATAATTATGTCAAAACTGCTTTATGTGATCTTGGAGCAGGAGTGAGTGTTATGCCTCTCTCTCTTTACGAGAGGCTTTGTTTAGAGAAACTAATTCCTATAGATATCTCCCTTCAGATGGCTGACAAGTCAACCGCTGTTCCAATAGGTATTTGTGAGGATGTTCCCGTAGAAGTTGCTGATTGTTTAATTCTTACTGATTTTGTTGTGCTTGACATGCCCGAGGATGGGTGCATGTCCATTATTCTTGGTAGACCTTTTCTTAACACCGCAGGTGCTATTATTGATTGCAATAAAGGGAAGGTTACCTTCCATGTGAATGATAAAGAACACACGGTATATTTTCCGAAGAAGTTCGACAGGAGGCATGGCCTCAACTCTATAGAGAATATCGAGACCGTGAAAATTGGAGAATTGGACTGTCCACTACATGTGCCTCACAAATACAAAACTATCATGGTAGGGACAATGTCCATCAAAGTAAAGGTTCAGTGATTACTTCGTAAGAGGTGAGACTTTTTGCTCTATATATCGCTTGTTTGTTGGTAAGACTTGATCAACCTTACTAGTGAACATGTTTTATATGGATAAAAAGTTGAGCTTGTTATGTTTTCACTTGTTTTTAGTTTTGTCCTACTTGTTGTACCAAGTATTTATGTTTTTGAAGCTTCACAATACTACTAACTGCTTCAAGATTTCAGAGAGTTTCGCAGCTTTTTGAACTTCGAAAAAATTTCAACAATGAAGTTTTCAGAAAAATTCCAGAAAAAATAAAATAAAAATTCCCACGACGGGAGAGACCCAAAGGGGCCTGGGGCCAGCTAGGGGGGGCACTAGTGGCCCAGGCGGCCAGCTGGCGCGGCCCAGCCCCTGGCCGTGCCCACAGGGCGCCTGGGGCCCACAGGACCCCCCTCCAGGTATGTCTTCTTCCTCCCTCTCTCTCTTTCTCCAAAAACACGAGTTCTGCTCTTGTTCTTGTGTTCTTGCTGTTCTTGGAGGCGATTCTTCGATCTCTCTCTCTACAGCCCATCATTTGAGCTGAAATTTTGAGCAAATACTCCCTGGTATGTGACTCCTCCACCCCTCCAATTAGATTTTTGATTGGTGGCCTCAATTGTGAGTATTTAGTATTTCTTGGTGCTGTAGAGATGAGCTTGCATGCATGTGTAGAAAGTTATTTTCCAAGTTTTGATGCAAGTTTATGCCTTGGGCAAGTGAGTTGAGTAGTTTGCCTTAGCTCACTTTGTTTTAATCCTCGTTTTTGTAAAATTGTAAAAAAATTCAGAAATGATTTTGTTAGGAAGGGCAAAAGGGTGGCTTGAGAAGAGGAGGCCCGCACACTCCGATCGAGTTACTAGAGCTGCAGCTTCACCATCGACTGCTAGGGTGAGCTATAATGAAGATCATGTGCCCCTGGAGTTGTTGGAAGATACAAGTCCAGCACGTGCGATGACATTTCCATGTGATGAATTCATGGAAGCTGCGGGAATCAAGGATGAGTTTTATAATCTTTGTGCTAATGCAGGTTTGACACGACTCGTCACGAGCCGTGTTACTTATTATCAAAAACTCACCTCCAGTTTCATTAACAGTTTTAGATATAATCCTGATTCAGGTGCTATTGAGTTTAAAATTTATAATGATCTTATCACCATGACTTTGGGAAATTTTTGTGAAATAATAGGTGTGCCGAACGTAGGGAGGACGGCTAGGATGGCCACTCAGCCCTCCGAGCTGAGAACCGTCATCAACTCTCTCTGCAGCATGGGTACGAGGGATATTCATCGGTCGAAGATCTCCAGCATCTTATTTCCTCACCTCAGGTATTTTGAATATTATATTGCTAGAGAGGTGTTAGCTCGTGACAACACGAGCAACATTTCTGCTCCGGATATTGCTATCCTGGCAGCAGCCCTCTCAGGGAGGTCTGATTATAATCTGGGTGCCTTAATTGCTCGACGCCTTGCTATGAACGGTAGCAAGGGAGACTTATATGGTGGCGTTTATGCCACACTTATCTTAGAACATCTTGGAGGCACCCCACACCCTGATGATACTCCTTTTACTTATTTAAGCTTTGATCTTGCTGCTATGAAAAGGCATAAGTTTGTTACCATGGGTTCTGAACTTGATAATCTTGTTCATATCTTGCGTTTCGGAACTACCGCGGAACGCGAGATCCGTCTACCTGCACCTCTTTTGTTTGATTTTTCTCGCAGGAACGGATGGTCTTTTGATGTTGTTCAGTTCGATGAGTTCATGGTCCAGCATCAGTTTCATAACCCCATGGAGGGGGTTGTGCCCGACGAGGAGGAGCACGGTGAGTTACCACCTTTTCAGGAAGAGACCGCCACCGAGTTTGGTGAAGGTTCTTCCTCTGTTTGGCGTTCGGAACCTTCCTCGTGGGAGACTCCGAGGAGTTCGGTGTACGCGCCAGCATCCTTCTACGACCCTTGGACTCACCACCATACCCCTGGAGCAGGAGGCTCCTGGGGGCAGTAGCTGCTACCAACTTAGGCCAAAAGCCTAAGCTTGGGGGAGTACGTGCCCTTCTCACTTTTCCATTGTATTATCCGTTTTATTCACTTTGATCTTTTCGAAGTTTTTGCCCGTTCTTCTTTGTTTCTCTCTTTGCAAAAACAACAAAAAGATTTTCTCTTTCTTTTGCTTTTATTCAACCTTTGAAAAAACCAAAAAGATTTCCTTTCTCTCTTTAGTTTGCTTTGTTTTCAGAGATCAGCTCGAGTCCGTGATGGCATTTAATTACATTTCCTACGTTCGATCGTGCAAGTGACAAGCAGTAATGACGAAGATCGACTGAAGGGGAGCAACAAGGAAGACCGGTATGAACTCTTTTTGTTTCTACTTTTGTACATATGCCTGTACTTATGATCTAGAGACCAGCTTGTAGCGACATAGTGCTATGTTTACAATGCTCTTCTAGTGGTTCATGCTTTCCTTGTGGCTAGTCTCGAATAACTAGAGTATATAATGTGTTATTGAAATGATCTACATGCATTGCACTGTTCATAGTCTGGTATACTAAGGTGGTATTTCCCTTTAGAGAATTTTTTGGATTGACTTGGCACATGCTTACACATGTTTAAGACTAAAAAGTCTACTCTGCCTTGATGATCTTTGAGTTTCAGAATAGTTATATCACTTTCATGCCCGATTCAATGTTGCTTTGTCGCTCTCCATGATTATGACTGTTATTGCTTTCTAGTTGGTCGCTTCCCAGTCTTTTGCTAAACCTCCACCTGTACTAAGCGGACTGACTGCTTGTGCATCCAAATCCTTAAAACCAGTTATGCCATATGAGTCCACTATACCTTCCTATACATGGTATTTACCTGCCATTCCTAACGAAGACTTTCGTGTACCATCTCGAAATTAATCAAAAGCATTTCTCTTTTGTGCCTATGTTTTAGCTCATGAGGAAGTAGTAGTTAATTCATAATCTTTTTAAGTTGGACAAGTTTCACGCCTGGATTGCATGTATAATGTGCAAACCCCTAATACGAAAAGGAACTGGCATTGAGTGCGCCCCGCTCAAAAAGATAATATAACAAACAAACCCTCCTTCACGCTTTGTTCATGAGAAATCAGAAAACATAATTGCAGTGATAAACAAAGGAGATTAAGAGGATGTGATCGTCCTCATGCGGGAGCCGTTCCTCGAGACTTGTCCACTCAAAAAGTGATTGAGTTATCTTCTAGCATTCGTTGACGAAATATGCACTTCTCAAAACATGTTTACTTCTGTTTTTAAAACCAAGAGCTCTGGTACATGTTTAGTTTTTGTTTCCGATCACGGGTTTTCAACTTTGCCAACAAAAGCCACGGTTCGAGAGTCTCCACCTTCTTTCTTCAAAGCACCAACTAGGAGAGCATAATTGTCATTCTGAGTGTAATGTGCATTGTCCCAAAGTATTACATTGTCTTCTGCATACATGTGATATGACTTATTCTGAAATTCTTAGTTCTAGTCTCCTTTAAAACTCTGGAGGAGTTTCTGCATTTATGTTTTGCTTCACTCATGGAGACTAGCGAGATACCACTCTAGTATGATCAAGCTATGTGCAATGTAATCTTGTCTTGATTTTCAGTAGTATATTATTTACTTTTAAGTATTTGTGACTAGTCACTTGAAAGAAGGATTGCTCCTTGCATTGTCCTCATAGTACTGTTTCAATACTTGCTAAACTCTTTTCGTAGTACATGCTTATATACATCTAATGAAGCAAAAGAGTTTGTCAAACTTTCCTTTGTCGCGTCTAGTTCGTTGAACTGAATTGCTTGAGGACAAGCAATATGCTAAGCTTGGGGGAGTTGATACGTCTCAAACGTATCTACTTTTCCAAACACTTTTGATATTGTTTTGACCTCATTCTTGCATGATTTGAACTAAACTAACCCGGACTGACGCTGTTTTCAGCAGAGCTGCCTGGATGGTTTTATTGTGTGCAGGAAAACGGATTTTTAGGTATCTCAGAAAAATCCATGAAAAATTACAGAAAATCCACACACCCGAAGGAACCAGGTGCCAGAAGTGGGGCCAGAGGGGGGCCAGGGGGTGCCCAGGCGCCCTGTGGGCGCCCCCCCCCTGGGTCGCGCCGGGGGGCCACCTGGGTGGGTCCCACACCCCCTGGTGCCCTACTTTGCCTCGTATTTTTACTCGCGACGCAGAAACCCCATATCAGAAGTTCTTTCGCAGTTTTCCATCGCGGAGCCGCCGCCACCCTCTGTTCTTCCTCGGGAGGGCTAATCTGGAGGCTGAATTGGCCTCGGGAGAGGGGAGATCGTCGCCATCGTCATCACCATCACCACTCCATCATCCCTCCATGACTTCTCCCTCCATGTGTGAGTAATTCCCCTGCTGTAGGCGAAGGGGATGGTAGGGATTGGATGAGTTAGATCATGTAATAGTTTGTCAGATCGTTGGGGGCATGTTGCCTATCATCTACTATGGTGTTTATCATCTATGCTTTAACTTGTTATTCTTAATGCTTGACACTTAGGGCCCGAGTGCCATGATTTCAGATCTGAACCATATGTGTTTGTATGAATATATTTGTGTCCGTGATCCTATCTATGAGTTGTTTGCACCTATTACGGTTCGGAACCGGCGATCCCAAAAGTGACAGCTTGGGACACCAAAGGGGACGGTCCGTAGTATGAGGATTACATGTATCCATTGAGTTCATTGATTTGTTCCGGTGCTCTTTGACAGGAGCACCTTAATATCCATAAGTTCCTTTTGGCCCCGTTCATAGCGGGATGGTAGGACAAAAGATGTTGTGCAAGTTCTTATTGCAAGCACGTACAACTACCTATGGGATACATGCCTAATGTTTGATATTTGCCTAGATGATCATTACTTTTCCGTGTGCCGTGCCCCAAGTTAGAATCTATCTCATCCATGCAGCGCCCAACCATCCATCTCCCTAGCCTACAGTGTTTTAAATCCTGCTTGTCACTAGTTTCTATTCTTCCCATTTACTTTTGCTATTTACTTTTACTGTTACTTTTACTATCACTATCATCACTATCATATCACAGTTACCATTTATCTTTTGTTGCAAGTAAGTATATTTCAGGTGCGGTTGAATTGACAACTCAACTGTCAAAGCTTATAAATAATATTTGGCTCCCCGTGTGTCGAATCAATAAATTGGGTTATTCTTACCCGCGAAAACGATCTCGATCTCTTACGGTTGAGGGTTATCAAAGATCAACTTGATCTCTCTATTGGTGAGCTCAACTTGCCCACTAGTTTGAGGATGGTACGGTGAAGCAATTCTATGATTGACATCGTACTTGGCTAAAGCTTTTCTAAAAGCTCCATGCGTGAAGTGTGATCCTCCATCAGTCATGAGATACCTAGGTACACCAAACCTATGAAAAATCACATCTTTGAGCATTTTCAAAGATGTCTTGTGATCAGCACTTTCAGTGGGGATTGCTTCAACCCACTTGGTCACATAATCAACAGCTACTAAAATGTGAGTGTACTTGTGCGAAGAAGGAAAAGGACCCATAAAATCAAAACCCCAGCAATCAAAAGGTTCAATCACTAGTGAGTAATTCATAGGCATCTCATTCCTTCTACTAATGTTACCAATTCTCTGACATTTATCACAGGCTAAAACATAATTTCTAGCATCCTTAAAGAGAGTAGGCCAATAAAAACCTGATTGAAGAACCTTATGTGCAGTCCTCTCACCGGCATGATGTCCTCCATAGGTACTATCATGACATTGTCTGAGAATGTCCTTCTGCTCATGTTCCGGTATGCATCTTCTCACGATCCCGTCTGGACCTTCTTTGAAAAGATGTGGGTCATCCCAAAAGTAGTGCATCAAATCATGAAAGAACTTCTTCCTTTGCTGAAATGTTAAACCTGGAGGCAAATACTTTGCAACGATAAAATTAGCATAATCTGCAAACCAAGGATCGGATAGAGATTGTACTTTTACAACGGCAAGTTGCTCGTCTGGAAAACTGTCGTTGACTGGGATGGGATCATGCGGTATATCTTCCATCCTTGAAAGATTGTCCGCCAACGGATTGTCTTCTCCTTTCCTATCAACAATCTGCAAATCAAATTCTTGAAGGAGTACCCATCTGATAAGCCTTGGCTTGGCATCCTTCTTTGTCATAAGGTACTTAATGGCAGCATGGTCAGTATGAATAATAACTTTGGAATCAACAATATACTGCCTAAACTTATCACAAGCAAACACTACAGCTAAGAGTTCTTTCTCGGTAGTAGCATAATTCTTTTGAGCACTATCAAGGGTTTTACTAGCATAATGTATAACATTCAATTTCTTATCAACTCTTTGTCCTAAAACATCTCCAACAGCAAAATCACTAGCATCACACATAATCTCAAAAGGTAAATTCCAGTCAGGTGGTTGTACTATAGGAGCGGTTGTTAAAGCTTTCTTGAGAACTTCAAAAGCCTCCTTACAATCTTCACCAAATACAAAAGGAACGTCCTTCTGGAGAAGATTAGTGAGGGGTCTCGAAGTCTTAGAAAAGTCTTTAATAAATCTTCTATAGAAGCCAGCATGGCCGAGAAAACTGCGAATACCTTTGACGTCCCTTGGATAGGGCATCCTCTCAATTGCTTCGATCTTGGCCTTGTCCACCTCAATTCCCCTTTCGGAAATCTTGTGACCAAGAACAATTCCTTCGTTAACCATGAAGTGACACTTCTCCCAGTTGAGTACCAGATTTGTCTCCTCACATCTCTGTAAAACTTTATTAAGGTTGTGGAGACAGTGGTCAAAGGAAGTTCCATAGACGAAGAAATCGTCCATGAAGACTTCCACAATCTCCTCACAGAAACCATGAAAGATAGCAGACATACACCTTTGAAAAGTAGCAGGGGCATTAGATAAACCAAAAGGCATACGCCTGTAAGCATAAGTACCAAAGGGACAAGTAAAAGTGGTCTTCTCTTGATCAGCAGTGTTAACATGAATTTGAGAGAAGCCAGAATAACCATCAAGGTAACAAAAGTGGGTATTTTTGGATAACCTTTCAAGCATTTGGTCGATGAACGGCAACGGGTAGTGATCCTTCCTGGTTGCCTTGTTCAGCTTAATGTAATCAATACACATTCTAAATCCAATAATAATTCTCTGAGGTATTAGTTCATTCTTATCATTAGGAACCACGGTTGTACCTCCTTTCTTAGGAACACAATGTACCGGGCTTACCCATTTACTATCTGCTATAGGGTAGATAATACATGTGCCTAGAAGCTTGAGAATCTCCGTTCTAACAACATCCATCATCTTCGGGTTCAACCGTCGTTGATGATCAACAACTGGTTTAGCATCGGGCTCAAGGTTGATAGTATGTTGACAGATAGATGGACTAATCCCCCTAAGGTCATCAAGGGTATAGCCAATTGCACCTCGGTGTTTACGAAGTACTTCCAATAGTCGCTCTTCTTCATATCCTGAAAGGTTAGAGTTGATAATAACAGGATATACTTTCTTTTCATCTAAATAAGCATACTTGAGCGTATCGGGAAGAGGTTTAAGATCGAACACCGGGTCTTATTTTGGTTTTGATAAAATTCCCAAAGGTTCAACCGGAAGGTTGTGCTTCAGGATAGCAGGTTGTCTCAAGAATATTTCATCTAGTTCATTTCTTTCCTGCATATGCAAATCATTCTCGTGGTCCTCCATATATTGCTGCAAAGGATCATTAGGGGGAATAGCAATAGAAGCAATACTTTCAATAATCTTATCATCACTAGGTAAATCGGTACCACGAGGCTGCTTAGAGAACTTAGAAAAGTTAAATTCATATGGCTCACCATTGAATTCAACAGAAACTTTACCTTTCTTGCAATCTATTATAGCTCCACAAGTTCTGAGAAAAGGTCTACCAAAAATAATAGGACAAAAATTGTCCCTCTCTGAACCAAGTACTAGAAAGTCGGTAGGGTATTTTACCTTTCCACATAGGACTTCAACGTCTCTCACAATTCCGATAGGAGAGATAGTTGCTCTGTTTGCAAGATGAATGGTAACATCAACTCCTTCAAGTTCACAAGGGGAAATCTCACCGATGATCTCTTCATAAAGTGAATAGGGGATAGCACTAGCACTCGATCCCAAATCGCATAGCCCATAATAATTGTGATCTCCTATATTAACAGATACTACTGGAGTACCTGAAATTTGGCCTTTAGTGGAAACAGCACAAAAATTTACATTGGAATCCAAAACATCATTAGTAACAAGGTCTTTAACCAATGCAACTTGAGGATCGACCTTGATCTGGTCCTCAGGCTCATCAATTCTTCTCTCACTTTTATTTATTATGCCTGCCACAAGAGAGTGCTCCCTTATCCTTGCGGGAAAAGGAGGTTTTTTCATATATAACTGCAGGCAAAATAGGGTCAGCAACATGAATATCAACAGGTAACTCTTTGAAAGGTTCATGATGCTGATCTCTCTTCTTTTTAAAAGAATCAACGTGAGAGGCAAAATCCTTACAGAAATCAATCATTAGATGGGAATCAAGACCAATCTTAGAGCAAAAGGTATTGAAGTAATCAGTTTTCACATAGCTCTCAATATAATCATGCTCATAATTTATAGCGGGTTCAATACCTTATCGATTTCCCAATCTTCGGTATTCCTCTGGATCCTTTCAATGAGATCCCACCTTTCTTCAACACTCTTTGTCTGAAATACCCCACTAGAGGAGGCATCCAGCATCTCCTTATCCTGACGAGAAAGCCTGGCATAAAAATTTGTAAGTATAATTTCCTTGCGGAGCTCATGAATAGGACATTTGAGCATTAGGGACTTCAATCTCCCCCAAGCTTGAGCAATGCTTTCTCCGTCACGAGACCTAAAGTTATAGATATAGTTCCTGTCTCGATGAATTTCATGAAGAGGATAAAACTTGGTATAAAAGAGAGACATAAGCTCTTGCCAATCAAGCAAGTATGAGTTATCGAGAAGCTTATACCAATCTGAAGCTTTATCTATAAGCGATACGGAGAACAATTTCCTCATGACAAACTCCATTGATACACCTGCAAGCTTAAATAATGAACATAGTTGTGACAGACATAGCAAGTTTTCACCGGGATGTCTGTCTCCTGCATAACGATTAGCCAAAACATAATCGATAATACCAGCTGGTATTTTATAGGGCACAATTTCAGTAGGGGGAGGAGCAACCACCACAGATGTGGGGCGTCTTCCCTCAAGCAACGATCCAATAGCAAGGTTGTCCATAAGGACAAAGAGCAACAACAGCAAAATAAAACAGAAATATAAAAACTTCCTTACCAGCTTCACTTACCAATAGCGCTACACTCCCCGGCAACGGCGCCAGAAAACGGTACTTGATGACCCTCAACCATAAGGGATCTATTGCAGCGTTTTCGATAAGTAAGAGTGTCGAACCCAACGAGGAGCAGAAGGTATTGATAAGCGATTCTGAGCAAGGAATTACTGCAAGCACTGAAAGATAACTTTTAGGGGTCTTCTTGATATAAGCAACAGGAAAGTGAAAGCGAGCAAAGTAAAAGGCACTGAAAAGTAACAAGTGGCCCAATCCTTTCTGAGCAAAGGAACGGCCTAGCAACTGAACTTCTAAAGGCTAAAGTGTTCTTGAGGACACACGGGAGAGGTAGTCATGTGCTTTCGCCATATTCCGTATCGGTACTATGTGATGTGTTGATAAGTGTTGAGTGGGTGGATCTATGCTAGTACACTCTCTAGACTAAGATGAGTGCACTCTTACGATTAAACACCTTGCAAACATCCGCAAATACAAGATAGTATTTAAGGCAAAAGCCTAACCATAGCAATACGATCGATGATCCATTGTTCCCTTGTGCAAAAGCGTGCGAAATGGGGTTCAGGTTTCTGTCACTCCGGCAACCCACCGTAAGCATTCTTTGTACACAATGTATTCCCCTAGGTTCTTAATAAGGCGAAGTGTTGAGTGTTCGACTCACACAACACCACTAGCAAAATAACAACACAACTTAAGTATCAAACAACACATATTATTTCAACATCATATGACTACTAACAACAAGACTTTTCCCAAGCCCTCAAGAACTAAAGTAACTACTCACAAGACATAAAAGAGATCATGATCAGTGGAGATAAATGGATGATAAACAATCTGGACATAATGATATTTCTCCAACAAAACTCAATAGCATTCACCACAAAGTAGTAATCAACACCGATGGAGTAGAGAGGATAGATAGTACGGATTACAACACAAGTTGCAATGGTGAGATGAGATTGGGTGAAGATGGAGATGGTGCTGATGTTGGGGATGATGTTGTTGATGATCTCGATGATGCCCGTGACGATGGTGATGACGATGGCGATGATCTCCCCTTCCGGGAGGTGATTTCCCCGGCGGAATCTGCCCGCCGGAGATGGCTTTTTCTTCTCTGTAGGTTTCCGCCACGGAGCGGCGGCGGAATTCCATCAAAACTCTGTTTTTCAGGGTTTTTGGATGACGAGGAGTATATAGGCAAAAGGGGGCAGCCGAAAGTGGGCCAGGGGCTCCAGGCGCCCCCCCCCCC
>LR738710.1:793267919-793310067 GCA_902687465.1 Secale cereale | reverse complement strand
CCCCCCCCCCCCCCCCCCGGCGCGCCCAGGGAGGGGGCCGCGCCAGCTGGCCGCCTGGGCACCCTGTGGCCCCCCTCTGGTTGCCCTTTTGCGTGCCTTCGTGATCCGTCTAGAAAATACCCTCCGTCGATTTTCAGGTAATTTGGAGGTATTCTTCTTCAGCAACTCAGCGTCCACTTTTTACCGCTGAATCCTGCGTCTGCTGCTTCGGCACCGGAAGTTGCAAACTGTGTAAAATAAGCCAAAACAACATAAGAACATCATTGTAATGTGAAATATATCAATGAATAAGGATGAATTACGATATAAAATAGTGATGCATTTTGGACGTATCAGATGGTAGGACAAAAGATGTTGTGCAAGTTCTTATTGCAAGCACGTACAACTACCTGTGGGATACATGCCTAATGTTTGATATTTGCCTATATGATCATTACTTTTCTGTGTGCCTTGCCCCAAGTTAGATTCATGATGTATTTCATCCATGCAGCGCCCAACCATCCATCTCCCTAGCCTACAGTGTTTCAATCCTGCTGGTTATTAGTTGTTACTTTTGCTGTTCACTTTTGCTGTCACCACCATCACTATCATATCACCGTTACCACTTATCTTTTGTTGCAAGTAAGTATATTTCAGGTGCGGTTGAATTGACAACTCAACTGTCAAAGCTTATAAATACTCTTTGGCTCCCCGTGTGTCGAATCTATAAATTGGGTTATTCTTACCCACGAAGACTATCTTGATCCCTTAGGGTTATCAAGTACCGTTTTCTGGCGCCGTTGCCAGGGAGCATAGCAATATTTACAAGTCTACTAGAAGTATCCTACCTGCTGCACTTCATCCGCTATGGGTAAGAAAGGAGACCCCAAGGTTCCGATCTTACTATCCACTACAAGAAGAGGTACTGTTCTGAACACTAGTGCTACACTTGATTCACCTTCTGTTATGAGTATGTTTGCCTCACCACCACCACATGATGCTTCTACCGAATCTGTTACTATGTCCGATACTTTTGATGATGCTTCTACTACTCTTGATGATATTGGTTCACTTGGTTATGCTCTTGAGAAACAGATCGCTGCTGCTGCAAAAAAATCTGGAATTGAAATTCTAGTTACTCGCTACCCTATTGGTGGAACTTATGATTATCCTGATTTGAGTAAACTCAAGGAGAGACTCCTTGATGATGATTACATTATGCTTGATGATGACTTATGCAGGGAACTGACAGAGTTTGCCGACTCTGACCCTGAAGCTATTAAGATGCTGCTTGAAAAACACTCCTTGAAGAACAAGACTGTTCCTGATCCTGAATTTGCTACATCTCCTATATGCATCAATGATCCTGATTATGATTTCTCTGTTGATCTTTCACTTATATCTATGGTTGAAGCTGGCCCCTTTTATGGCAGAGAAAATGATGATGCTATTGCACACCTGACCAAACTCACTAAGTTGGGTGGCTTGTTTACCACGAATGAAAAGATACGAAACTTTTATGTGACTAAGCTTCTTCCTTTCTCTTTGAAAGAAGGTGCTAAAACATGGTATGATGCACTACCATGTGGTTCCATTAAGAGTCCTCAAGACTTAGCTCACTCTTTTGTTGATAAGTACTTTCCTGCTCATATGCAACATGCTGCTTTACAAAGAATTTATAACTTTAAACAGTTGCAGGATGAGCACCTCCCTAAAGCTTGGGGGAGGTACTGTAGTCTGATCCAGGCTAGACCAGGACATGGAGTCCCTAAGAATGAATTAATCGATATATTTTATGCTGGTCTAACTGATGAATCCAGGTCCTATTTGGATAGTTGTGTTGGTTGTGTTTTCAGGAAAAGAACACCGGACGATGCAGAAGAATTGATGGGCAGGATTGCCAAAAACCATGAAGATTGGTCTGTCCCTGAACCACCTCCACCACCAAAGAAGAGGGGCATGCTTTTTCTAAGCCCCGAAGATATGCAAGAAGCAAAGAAGTCTATTAAAGAGAAGGGTATTAAAACTGAAGACGTGAAGAATCTACCCCCTATTGAGAAGTTGTGTGAGCCTACCACTCACCCTCCTATGGTAGAGGTACACTCTCTTTTAGATTTCAACGCAAGTGACATCCCTCATGGTAAGCCTCCTGATCAATGTTTAGATGAGCTTGATAATTTTATTATGAAGCAAAGTCATTTTAATGAGAGGATACAAAGTCAATTGCATGATAATTCCCTTGCTATCAAAAGTTTGCTTGATGTTCTAGGTAGAACAGTTAATGATGTTAAATGTCTTGTGAAGCATTTTCATATGGTTCAAACTCAGCTTGAACAAATTTCTAATGTGCAAAAAGATTTGCTTGCTAACAATACCAAACAAGATGATTTACAGGCCTTCGGGATTAAGACCCGAGGAGGAACTAGCACTCAAGATCCTCTCTATCCAGAGGGTCATCCGAGGAGAATCGAGCAAGATTCTCAAATGCAGGAAGAAGAAATTGTTGGCTCTCCAAAGAAGAAGAAGAAGAAACACAAGGAGGCTGACAATTCCAATGATCCTATTACAAGTGAAGAGCCAGTTGTTGATCCCAACAGTATATCTACCTCCGATGCTGAGACTGAAGACGGTGCCGAACCTGAAGATAAGGATAAGGAGAAGAATGATCCGCCTGAAGTTCGAGAAGAAGAAGCACCTGACAAACGCAAGAAGTACACTAGAGAAGACTTCGTCGCAAGAAGACATGGGAAGGAAAGAGAACCATGGATACAGAAACCCATGCCCTTTCCAGGTAAGTCTCTCAAATCTAAAGAAGAAGAACATTACAATAAGTTTTGTGAGTGGATGAAACCTCTTTTTCTTCAAATCCCTTTGACTGATGCTATTAAGTTACCTCCCTATTCAAAATATATGAAAGATATTGTTATTAATAAAAGAAAAGTTCCTAATGAAGCAATATCTACTATGCTTGCTAACTACTCTTTCAGTGGCAAGATTCCTGAGAAGCTTGGTGATCCAGGTATACCCACCATTCCTTGCTCCATAAAGAATAATTATGTCAAAACTGCTTTATGTGATCTTGGAGCAGGAGTGAGTGTTATGCCTTTCTCTCTTTACAAGAGGCTTTGTTTAGAGAAACTAATTCCTACAGATATCTCTCTTCAGATGGCTGACAAGTCAACAGCCGTCCCAATAGGTATTTGTGAGGATGTTCCCGTAGAAGTTGCTAATTGTTTGATCCTTACTGATTTTGTCGTGCTTGACATGCCCGAGGATGGGAGCATGTCCATTATTCTTGGTAGACCTTTTCTTAACACCGCAGGTGCTATTATTGATTGCAATAAAGGAAAGGTTACCTTCAATGTGAATGATAAAGAACACACGGTGTATTTTCCAAAGAAGACCGACAAGAGGCATGGCCTCAACTCTATAGAAAATATCGAGACCGTGAAGATTGGAGAATGGGACTGTCCACTACATGTGCACCACAAATACAAAACTATTATGGTGGGGACAATGTCCATTAAAGTAAAGGTGCAATGATCACTTCGTAAGAGGTGGGACTTTTTGCTCTATATATCGCCGGTTTGTTGGTAAGACTTCATCAACCTTACTAGTGAGCATGTTTTATATCGGTAAAAAGTTGAGCTTGTTATGTTTTCATTTGTTTTAGCTTTTGTTCTCCTTGCTGTACCAAGTGTTTGTGTTTTTGAAGCTTCACAATACTAATCACTGCTTTAAGTTTTCAGCAAGTTTTGCAGCTTTTTGAACTTTGAAAAATTTTCAACAGTGAAGTTTTCAGAAAAATTCCAGAAAAATAAAAATAAAAATTTCCATGCCGGGAGTGACCTAGAGGCACCTGGGGCTAACCAGGGGGGCCACCAGTGGCCCAGGCGGCCAGCTGGTGCGGCCTGCCCCCTGGCCGCGCCCATAGGGCGCCTGGGGCCCACAGGTCCCGCCTCCAGGTGAGTCTTCTTCCTCTCTCTCTTCCTCTCCGAAAACACGAGTTCTGCACCTGTTCTTGCATTCTTGCTGTTCTTGGAGGCAATTTTCGATCTCTCTCTACAGCCTATCATTCGAGCTGAGATTTTGAACAAATACTCCCTGGTATGTAACTCCTCAACCCCTCCAATTAGATTTTTGGTTGGTGGCTTCATTTGTGAGTATTTAGTAGTTCTTGGTGCTGTGTAGATGAGCTTGCATGCATGTGTAGAAATTTATTTTCCAAGTTTTGATGCAAGTTTATGCCTTAGGTAAGTGAGTTGAGTAGTTTGCCTTAACCCACTTTGTTTAAATCCTTGTGTTTTGTAATTTGCCAAAAATTTCAAAAATGAGTTTGTTAGGAAGGGCAAAGGGGTGGCTTGAGAAGAAGAAGCCTGCGCGCTCCGATCGAGTTACTAGAGCCGCGGCTTCACCCTCGACTGCTAGGGTGAGCTACAATGAAGATCATGTGCCCCTAGAGTTGTTGGAAGACACAAATCCAGCACGTGCGATGATGTTCCCATGTGATGAATTCCTTGAAGCTGCAGGAATTAAGGATGAGTTTTATAATCTTTGTGCTAATGCAGGTATGACACGGCTCGTCACGTGCCGTGTTGCTCAGTATCAAAAACTCACCTCCGGTTTCATTAACAGTTTTAGATATAACCTTGATACTGGTTCTATTGAGTTTAAAATTTACAATAATCTTTTGACCATGCCCTTGGAAAAGTTTTGTGAAATAATAGGTGTGCCAAACGTTGGGCGGACGGCGAAGATGACCTCTCAGCCCTCCGAGCTGAGAACCGTCTTCAACTCTCTTTGCAGCATGGATACGAGGGATATTCATCGGTCAAAAATCTCCAGCATCTTATTCCCTCGCCTCAGGTATTTTGCGTATTATGTTGCTAGAGGGGTGTTAGCTCGTGATAACACGAGCAGCATTTCTGTGCCGGATATTGCTATCCTGGCAACCGCCCTCTCAGGGAGGTTTGATTATAATGTGGGTGCCTTAATTGCTCGACGCCTTGCTATGAACGGTAACAAGGGAGATTTATTTGGTGGCGTAAATGCTACACTTATCTTACAGTATCTTAAAGGCACCCCACACCCTGATGATAAGCCTTTTACTTATTTAAGTTTTGATCTTGCTGCTATGAAAAGGCATAAGGTTGTTACCATGACTTCTGAGTTTGGTAACCTTGTTTATATCTTGTGTTTCGGAACTACCGCGGAACGCAAGATCCGTCTACCTGCACCTCTTTTGTTTGATTTTTCTCGCAGGAACGGATGGTCCTTTGATGTTATCCAGTTTGATGAGTTCATGGTCCAGCATCAGTTTCATAACCCCATGGAGGGGGTTGTGCCCGACGAGGAGGAGCACGGTGAGTTACCACCTTTTCAGGGGGAGACCGTCACCCAGTTTGGTGAAGGGTCTTCCTCTGCTTGGAGTGCGGACCCTTCTTCGTGGGAGGATCCGAGGACTTCGGTGTACGCGCCGGAATCCTTATACGACCCTTGGACTCACCAGTACCACACCGGAGCAGGACGCTCCTGGGGGCAGTAGCTACTACCAACTTAGGCCAAAAGCCTAAGCTTGGGGGAGTACGTGCCCTTCTCACTTTTCCATTGTATTATCCGTTTTATTTTTGTTCGCTTTGATCTTTTCGAAGTTTTTGCCCGTTCTTCTTTGTTTCTTTCTTTGCAAAAACAAAAAAAAGATTTTCTCTTTCTTTTTCTTTCGTTCAACCTTTGAAAAAACCCAAAAAGATTTCCTTTCTCTCTTTAGTTTGCTTTGTTTTCAGAGTTCAGCTCGAGTCCGTGATGGCATTTAATTATATTTCCTACGTTCAATCGTGCAAGTGACAAGGCAGTAATGACGAAGATCGACGGAAGGGAAGCAACAAGGAAAACCGGTATGAACTCTTCTTGTTTCTACTTTTGTACATATGCCTGTACTTATGATCTAGAGACCAGCTTGTAGCGACATAGTGCTATGTTTACAATGCTTTCCCAGTGGTTCATGCTTTCCTTGTGGCTAATCTCAAATAGCTAGAGTATATAATGTGTTGTTGAAATGATTTACATGCATTGCATTGTTCATAGTTTGGTATACTAAGGTGCTATTTCCCTTTGGAGAATTCTTGGATTGACTTGGCACATGTTTACACATGTTTAAGACTAAAAAGTCTGCTTTGCCTTGATGATCTTTGAGTTTCAGAATAGTTATATCACTTTCATGCCCAATTCAATGTTGCTTTGTCGCTCTGCATGATTATGACCGTTATTGCTCTCTAGTTGGTCGCTTCCCAGTCTCCTGCTAGCCTTCGCTCGCACTAAGCGGAATTCTGCTTGTGCATCCAAATCCTTTCAAACCAGTTATTCCATATGAGTCCACCATACCTTCCTATGTGGTATTTACCGGCCATCCTAACGAAGACTTTCTTGTACCATCTCGAAATTATTCAAATTTACTCCTGTTTTGTGCCTCTGTTTTAGCTCATGAGGAAGTAGTAGGTAATTCATGATCTTCTTATGTTGGACATGTTTTATCCCGGGATTGCATGTCTAATCTGCAAACCCCTAATACGAGGAGGGACTGGCATGAGTGCGCCCAGCTCACAAAAGATAATCACAACCAACAAACCCTCCTTCACGCTTTGTTTACGAGAAATCAGAAAACTTTGGTAGTGATAAACAAAGGAGATTAAGGGGATGTGATCGTCCCCATCTTGGGAGCCGTTCCTTGAAACATGTCTAGCATAAGAAGTGATTGGGTTGTCTACTAGCATTCGTTGACGAAATATGCACCTCCCAAAATCATTTTTACCTCTGTTTTCAAAACCAAGAGCTCTGGTACATGTTTAGTCTTTGCTTCCAACCACGGGTTTTCAACCTCGCCATCAAATTCCACGGTTCAAGAGTCTCCACCTTCTTTCTTCAAAGCACCAACTAGGAGAGCATAATTGTCATTCTGAGTGTAATGTGCATTGTCCCAAAGTACTACATTGTCTTCTGCATGCTTGTGGTATTATTTATTCTGAAATTCTTAGTTCTAGTCTCCTTTAAAACTCTGGAGGAGTTTCTGCATTTATGTTTTGCTTCACTCATGGAGGCTAGCGAGATACCACTCTAGTATGTTCAAGCTATGTGCAATGTAATCTTGTCTTGATTTTTAGTAGCATATTATTTACTTTTAGTTATTTGTGATTGGTCACTTGAAAGAAGGATTGCTTCGTGCATTGTCCTCATAGCATTGTTTCAATACTTGCTAGACTCTTTTCGTAGTACATGCTTATATACATCTAATGAAGCAAAAGAGTGTCACATCCCTAGCTAGCACTTGCATTAGGACCTGACTAGAGTGTGCATCATGTTTACTTTCAAAGAAACCTGAAATGGGATTAACAGAAACCCCAGCACCCCTCCCCTAACAACTAGGGTTTGCTAAAATATTTTCCAATTGTCGGTGTACTAAGGTAGGGGTACCTCAGTACCCCAACTTGTGCACGGGCAGTTGCAGCTTCCCGCGGCAGGGTTTACCGCGTGCTCGCCGGAGACCTTCCTGCTCCCTATCAAACCATTCAAAAACAAAGTATACAAGAAAGAAGACCGAGACCCCGGCAAGAGGAGCTTGCCGGGAAGGCCGTGCCAGGCTCAGGATTACATCATTTACACAAGGCCCTGGCAAGAGGAGCTTGCCAGGGAGACTAGAAGATTTCATCATAGAAGACCCGGCGAGGGCCCGGGGAGCGACAAGCTTCAGAGCCCGGCAAGCTCCCGGGCCCGGCAAGATCAAGGCCCCGGCAAGGTACTTGCCGGGAAGGCTGCGCTGTGTGCCCGCGCTCCAGCTCATCGGCCCACGCGTCGCCCTGGGGCCTATCCAGGGACGCGTGGCGGATGGCTGTGCAGCCTGGGGGACACGGTGGCACTCCACGGTGGTGGATCCATCGCCGTGGCAGACGGAGACGCAAGGGCGGGAGCTTTTGGGGTCGACGGCGACGGGCATTAAATGCCCTTGTCCCCCACTGTCAAAGTAGGTATAGACCACCGTTCATGTACTGTAGCTCCACTGTTCCCGCACTGTTACAACTACCACCTCTTTTACGTTTTTACCCCTTTCTCCTACGTTGACACCTGTCGGTGACCCCTTGCACTATAAAAGGAGGCCCATGCACAACATGGAGGGGGTTCGGAACCTAGATCACTCATACGCTCGGTGTAGCTGCTTCTTCAAGCTCCCGAGCCCTCCAACTCAATACACAACTAAGCAGGAGTAGGGTTTTACGCGTCTACCGCGGCCCGAACCTGGGTAAAACTGCCCGCGTGCTCGCTACGATCTGCTCTTCGTGCTCCCTCCGCCCTCGTACCGCACAGACAAAGGGGCTCCGGTCCCATAGGTGTTCGTGGCGGACAGTTTCCCCCGACATCTTTGGCGCGCCAGGTAGGGGGCGTCGAGGTTGTGCGAACCTGATCCGGCGTTCGCGCGGGCGCATTCTTCATCAACCTCTCCGAATTCGTCGACTTCACCAGCAACAGCTCCATGGCCCCGAAGAAGAAGGCTTTGGAGGTCGGAGGCCCGTCTGCGTCTCACCCGCCGCCACCAGAGCCAACGGTGGGCGGGGGAGACGCCGTCGGAAGGGTGGTCGCCGGCGAGGACACTCACGGCGCCACCAGATCCAAGAACAGGACGGACGACCGAACCTCGGTCTCCGTGGACGCACCGCGTCCCTCTCAGCACACAACAACCCAGCAGCGCCATGTCACAGGAGGTGGCATCCATTTGCTGGGCCAAGGCCAAACCGGAGGCTCGCGGGACGCCCCGGACCCTCGTCCGGGCACAAGCAAAGCGAAGGCGCCGGCGCGGGACCCCGCTCCTTCTAACGCTGTTAGAAGTCCGAGCGTATCCCGCTCCTCGCACCGCTCGCCCGCGTTCCCCTCCACTCCGGCAGAAGCGCTCGCAAGAGCGCAACTGCTCCTCGACTTCCCTCCAGCGGCAGATAAGGCCGAAGACTGGAGGGCCACCATCCAGAGCCTGATAGCCTTCGCCAACAACGATTCTCCACAGCAACCGTCGGCCTCGAGGCCGCGGCAAGCTGAGAAGACGAAGGCCGACGGCGACAAGACCGCCGGGGGTGCGACAAGCGTGCACTCCCCGCCGCAGAAGCAGAAGACGCCGCCCCGCCGGAACAACGCCGACGACGGCTCCACAGCCTCGTCGGACCCGCGGGCCCGTCGGGACCAGCGCCAGGTCCTCGACGACCGGCAACAAGAAGACGCTCGGACAAGAATCGAGCGCCGCCGAGAAGCTCGGCGACAATCGGACCAGAGAGCTGGGAACGCTGTCAACGCGCACGCGCCCGGTGAACCAGGCGACTTGCCGTACGCGGCAGGCTGCCCTGCGTTCACCCGCGAGCTGCGGCGCGTCCAGTGGCCCAGCATGAAGAATTTCAAGCCCGACGTACCGGAGAAGTACGACGGCAAAACGCACCCCTCGGAGTTTCTCAGCGTTTACACCATCGCAGTGCAAGCTGCCGGGGGGCGCGACGAGAAGATCTTGGCAAATTACTTCCCGCTCGTGCTTAAGCCGAACGTCCGTTCGTGGCTTATGCACTTGCCGGAAAGTTCCATCTCTTCTTGGGCCGACCTTTGCCACCAGTTTGTTGGCGCCTTCATCGGCGGCCACAAACCTCACGGCCAGGAGAGCGATCTCCACATTCTGGCCCAGAAGGAGGGCGAAACCCTGCGCAAGTACATCCAACGCTTCAGCCGTGTGCAGCACAACATCCCTGATGTCCACCCTGCCGCGGTTATCAGCGCGTTCCATTAGAACGTGCGTAACCGCCGCATGCGTGAAGAAATGGCGATGACGAAGATTCGGGATGTCAGCGAGCTCTATGCTCTGGCTGACAAGTGCGCACGCGCAGAAGAGGGGAGGAGACTCCCCGGGGAGGATGCTGGCGCAGGAGGAAGCGACAGCGACGACGCCGCCCCGGCAAAGAAGAGCCGGCGGCGGAATAACAGAAGGAAGGGCAAGAAAGAGGTGCTTGCCGTCGAGAAGTCCGGCAAGGAGGCTCCCGCCAAGCAAACGCAGACTGGCGGCTCCGGCAAGGAGCCTGCCCCTGTAGCGGCAGCCGACAAGCCGGGAAGCTCCGACAAGCAATACTGCAAGATCCACCGCACCAAGGGTCACGATCTCTCCAACTGCGAACGCGTCGAATACCTCGTCGAGCAGCAGAAGGCTGAGTACGAGAGGCGCGACAAGGAGAAGGCCCAAGGTGGCGGGGAAGAGCCAAGCAAGAAGCGGCCGTTCAACGGCCGGGGAGGACGCCGCGGCAAGGCCAAGCAGCGGCAAGGAGATCGACCTCCCCGGGGCCGCGACAAGGACGAAGAGGACGACGATGAAGACATGGAGGACGAAGATAACAGCGAGCAGGAGTTCCAGAAGGCCACGGAGGTCCTGTGCGTCGACGGTGGCGCCTCCCTGCACACCTCCCACCGCCAACTAAAGCAGTGGGTGCGTGAGGTAAACGCAGCGGAGCCGCCCGTGGAGTCGCGCAGGCTCCTCAAATGGTCCAGCACGCCCATCATTTTTGATCTTGAGGATCACCCTGACCGCACCACTGCGGTCGGGTGCTTGCCGATGCTGGTTTCTCCCACCATCCGCAACCTCAAGGTCACCAAAATGTTGGTTGACGGCGGGGCCGGGCTGAACTTGATCTCCTCTGTTGTGATCAAGAAACTCCAGATTCCAGATGGCGAGCTCGAAGAAACCGGTTCTTTCCAAGGAATCAACCCGGGAAGGAGCAAGCCCAAGGGAAAGATCACTCTGCCGGTGACCTTTGGCGGGGAGCTCAACTTCAGAACTGAGCGCATCACTTTCGACGTCGCCGATATTCCATTGCCCTACAATGGAATACTTGGCCGTCCTGCCCTCGCCAAGTTCATGGCAGCTTCCCATTATGCTTACAATGTACTCAAGATGCCGGGGCCGATAAGCGTCATCACTATCCACGGCGACAAGAAGGATGCGCTTGTCTGCGCCGACAAGATCTACCGGGATGCAGCAGCTGCGGCCGAGAAGGATACTCTTGCCGCTGAAGCTCCCGGGGGGAAGAAGACGAAGACCAAGCCCGGCAAGTGCTCTGGGACTCACTCCGGCAACCGCACCTCTTCGGAGAGCTGCGCTGCCGTCGAGGACGTCCCATCGAGCTCCACCGGCAAGAGTAAGAAAGGAATGGCCGCTCCTCCGGCAACCAAGAAGGTGTCCGCCAAGGAGGACGGCACTGGTGGTACCTTCACCATCAGTGCCACCCTCGACAGCAAATAGGAAAGCGCGCTCGTTGCCTTCCTGCGGGCGAATGTCGATGTGTTTGCCTGGCAACCATCTGACATCCCCGGTGTTCCCAGGAAGGTAATTGAGCACAAGTTTGCTGTTTGTCCTCATGCGCGGCCCATCAAGCAGAAAGTGAGGAAGCAAGCCGTGGAGCGCCAAGAGTTTATCAACGAGGAAATCAAGAAGCTAGAGGCAGCAGGCCTAGTTAGAGGTGTGATCCATCCGACGTGGTTGGCAAACCCAGTCGTCGTGCGCAAGGCCAATGGGAAATGGAGACTGTGTATAGACTTCACCGATGTGAATAAAGCATGTCCCAAGGATCCATTCCCTTTGCCGCGCATTGACCAGATCGTTGACTCCACTGCCGGATGTGAGCTACTCTGTTTTCTTGATGCATACTCAGGCTATCATCAGATTTTCATGGCCAAAGAGGATGAAGAGAAGACTGCATTTATCACTCCATGTGGCACTTATTGCTTCATACGCATGCCATTTGGATTGAAGAATGCAGGCTCAACCTTTGCAAGGGTAGTATACACTGCTTTTGAGCCACAGATCCACAGAAATGTGGAAGCCTACATGGATGACATAGTGGTCAAGAGCAAGAGTAAAGATACCCTGATCCAAGACTTAGAGGAAACCTTTGAGAATCTGCGCAAGATCCAGCTCAAGTTGAACCCCGAGAAGTGCGTCTTTGGAGTCCCCTCCGGCAAGCTTCTCGGGTTCTTTGTGTCACAGAGGGGGATTGAAGCCAACCCCGACAAGATTAAAGCCATTGAGCAGATAGAGGCCCCAAAGCGCGTCAAGGATGTCAGGAGGCTTGCAGGTTGTGTGGCTGCCCTCAGTAGGTTCATTTCAAAGTATGCAGAACGCGCCCTACCTTTCTTCAAAATCTTGAAGAAGGCAGGTCCCATGAAGTGGACTCCGGAAGCGGAGGCAGCGCTGCAGGATTTGAAACGGTACCTCTCCTCCACTCCAATACTTGTCGCACCTAGACCACAGGAAAAGTTGTTGCTATACCTAGCGGCAACCAACCAAGTGGTTAGTGCTGCGTTAGTAGCGGAGAGGGAGTCCGACGAGGAGCCAGCACCACCGGCAAGCGAATCCAGCGACAAGCAGGGGGCTAGTCCGGCAAGCTCTAGCCCCGACAAGGATAACTCTGCGCAGGAACAGGATGAGATGCGGAAGAAGATGGTGCAGCGCCCAGTGTATTTTGTAAGTTCCCTTCTCCAGGGGGCTAGATCAAGATACTCTGGTGTGCAAAAATTGCTTTTCGGCCTCCTCATGGCCTCGAGAAAGCTGCGCCATTACTTCCAAGCCCATGAGATAACAGTAGTCACTCGCTTTCCGCTGAAGAGGATATTGCACAACCCAGAAGCAACAGGCAGGATCGTTGAGTGGGCACTGGAGCTGTCAAGCTTTGGACTCAAATTTGAAAGTACTTCAACTATACAGAGCCGAGCTTTGGCAGAATTCATAGCTGAGTGGACCCCAACGCCCGATGAAGAAGTTCAAGAAACAAGCACACCCGTACAAGAAGCGACAAGTGAATGGGTAATGTATTTTGACGGTGCCTTCTCGCTGCAAGGCGCCGGTGCTGGCGTGGTACTCATCGCACCCACCGGAGAGCACCTCAAATATGTTATCCAGATGCACTTTCCCAGGGAGCAAGCGACAAACAACACTGCTGAATATGAAGGCTTGCTTGCCGGCCTCAGGATTGCGGCCGAACTTGGGATCAGGAAGCTGATTGTGCGGGGAGATTCTCAGTTGGTGGTCCGACAAGTTAACAAGAGCTATCAGAGCCCTTTGATGGAAGCTTATGTCGATGAAGTAAGGAAGCTTGAGGAGCACTTTGAAGGTCTGCAGATGGAGCACGTTCCGAGAGCTCAAAATGAAATTGCAGATGGCCTTTCAAAGTGTGCTTCGATGAAGTTACCTGTGGAACCAGGGACCTTCTTGCTCAAGCTGACTCAACCATCCGTTACACCATCAATTGGGCAGTCCAAGAAGAGAAAGTTGGTCTCCGGCGATTACTTGCCGGCGGATCTTCCTGAAACCGCCGCCAAGGTCCCCAAGATCAACAACCACAACGCTGAGGAACAGTTTGCTCCTGCAGATCCTCGGGTCTGTACAGTTGAAGCAAGTGTTCCCGACAAGCCTCGCCCCGGCGAGCTTGCCGGGGGACCTTCAGCTCCGGCAGAACCAGAGGTCTCTGCCGTAGAAGCTGAGGTTCCCGCAGCGGCCCTCGAGCCTTTAGCCCTTGCTGTCGAGCCTCAGGCTCCGGCATGGGCGCAGCAGATCATCCGTTTCCTTCAAACTGGAGAACTTCCCGACGACCCAGAAGAAATAGAGAAGATAACCAGGCAGTCGAGTATGTACCAGTTCGTGGATAACGAGCTGTACAGAAGAAGACTCAATGGTGTCAGACTGAAGTGCATCTCCAGGGAAGATGGACAGAAGCTGTTGGCAGGAATACACGGAGGCATATGCGGCCACCACATTGGCGCAAGGGCGCTTGCCGGGAAAGCTTTCCGGCAAGGGTTCTTTTGGCAAGAAGCCCTCCAAGATGCAACTGCACTTGTAACCAAGTGTGAAGCGTGCCAGTTCCATGCAAAGCAGATCCATCAACCAGCTCAAGCTCTCCAAACAATCCCTTTGTCCTGGCCCTTCTCGGTCTGGGGGCTCGATATCCTCGGCCCTTTCCCTCGTGCTGTCGGGGGCTTTGAGTACTTGTACGTTGCAATCGACAAGTTCACAAAGTGGCCAGAAGTGGAGCCAGTGAGAAAGGTGACAGCACAGTCAGCAGTCAGGTTCTTCAGGTCGATTGTTTGCCGTTTCGGGATCCCTAACAGGATCATCACCGACAACGGTACACAATTCACTAGCCGCACCTTCATGCAGTACGTCCAAGACCTTGGCGCCAAGGTCTATTTCGCTTCTATTGCTCACCCGAGGAGCAACGGTCAAGCGGAGAGGGCCAATGCTGAAGTGCTGCGCGGACTCAAGACAAGGACCTTCGACAGGTTGCGCAAGTGCGGAAGAAATTGGATAGAGGAGCTACCGGCGGCTCTTTGGTCAATCAGAACGACACCAAGTCGAGCCACCGGACAGACACCCTTTGCTCTAGTCTATGGAGCAGAGGCAGTTCTCCCCACGAAACTCGTATACGGATCTCCTCGAGTGCTCGCTTATGATGAGCTCGAGCAAGAGCAACTGCGGCAAGACGACGCGTTGCTCCTCTAGGAGGGACGTCTCAAGGCTGCTGTACGAGCTGCTCGATACCAGCAAGCCTTGCGCCGCTACCATAGCCGCAAGGTCAAGGCCAGGAGTCTCGAGGAAGGCGACCTTGTTCTTCGGCGTGTTCAGTCCGCCAAGAATTCCAACAAGTTGACGCCGAAGTGGGAAGGCCCTTATCGGGTGAGACAAGTCACGAGGCCCGGCGCTGTCCGCCTCGAGACCGAAGAAGGCTTACCGGTGAGCAACTCCTGGAACATAGAGCATCTTCGCAAGTTTCACCCATAAGGCGCGGTTGCCGTGATCCGCTCCGGCAACCACCTTTTGTACAAGCTTTGCCGCTGTTGCATGTAACCCTTTGTACAAAGCCGGGCGCAGACCCCGTGCATCAGTAAAGTTTTTTGTGTTTCTCTCGCCGATTGCCTTTTGCATGCTTTTCTTTGCTATTTGCATGTATTGTTTGGCATTTGGTGCAACACTCAAGTATCCGGTAAGCATTAGCACGCCGAAAGGCCATGTACTTGTTTCCCTCTCCCTTTTCTTTCCTCTTAAGCAGAAGGAACGTTCCTCGCGCACAAGTTTGCCGGGGGGGAAGGAGGTGGAGGAGGAACCAAGTGCTGTTCAAGAAAGAGAAGCCTTACCGGAAAGCAAGCAATATATGAAAGCTAAGTTGTTAGAATTTGACCAGTTCAAATTTTAAATTTTAGTTGTCTTCCTTGAACAATCACACTTTGTATGGAAAACCTGTGCGCGGAGGAACCTACCCGTAGCTTGCCGCACCCTTATCTTGTTTTCGAGTTCGCTCAACGATTTAAGTGAGCTGCGACAAGTGTCGCGCCCTTGTTTCGTTTTCGAGTACGCTCAGCAAGTTAAGTGCGTTGCGACTAGCTGCGGCAAGGTTGCTTGCCGGTGAGACCTTGGCCAGCGGGCTGCTCAGAGTCCAGCACTCAGCGCTCGCGGCAAGGGCCCCTTACCGGCAAGCTCCCCGGGAGCGTAGGGTGAAAAACATACAAAGTCAAGGATTAAGACAAGGAAGATAACATTGCACTGATTGGTTAAAATAAGGTAAATATCTTACAAAGGATAACTTGTCTCAATGGACTAATGAGTTCATGACATCATGTGCAGCAACAAAAAAAAGATAAAGATAATGAAGGCCTAATCTACGCGGTCGCCCTCCTTCCTGGAGATCTTTGCCACCTTGGCAATGATGTGGGCGACCTGCTCCTTCAGGGCCTCCGTGTTCGCATCGGCCGGCAAGCTGCGAAGAACGTTGGTGAGGTTGATGCCCGGATTGCGGTACACGATCTTCGTCAGCACGCGCTCCAGAGTTCCCGCGCAGAGCAGGCGCGTCTCCTCGGCCAGTTGCGCGGGGATCTTATTCCGCAGATCAGCAAGGGCCGGCGCGATTCCCCTGAAGAAAAGGCTGAGCTTGGCGCTGTGCGGGAGGTTCGGATCCGGGGAGTAGATGAGGTGCTCCAGCTTCAACGCCAGCAGCTCCTGGTCGATGTTGGACGCGCAAGACACTAAGTCCTCGGTCCATACCTCAACAGTTTTGCGGAAGAGCTCGGCCGCTTTGTTGGCGCTGTCCACTAGGGTCCGCTCCTTGCGGAGCTCCTCCTTCAGCTTGGTCTCCCGGGCCCGGGCGGCGTCGAGTGAATCCTTCAGAGTAGAGACCTTCAACTCCAAGTCCTCGATGGAGTCCTTGGCGGCCTTCAACTCGTCGCCCCTCTCAGAAAGACGCACCTGGAGTTCTGAATTGGTGTGGGCGTCCTTCTCGCGCTCCGTGATGAGCGCGGCAACCTTCTCAGCGCTCACCTTCAGCGCCTTCTCCAGTTGCACGACCTTGGCGGCGAGCTCCTTCTTGGCAGTCTCCGCGGCAACCGCGGCGGCTTTCGCCTCCTTCAGTTCCCCGCCAAGGGCCTCCTCCCGAGCGGCAAGGTCCTCCTCATGGGAGTCAAGTTGGACCTTCCGCTGGGCGAGTTCTCCTTCTCGCCGGGACAGCTCCACCCCGGCGAGCCGCTGCTGTTCTTCAGCCTCGGCCTTCTCCAACACCCATTCCTGGTATTCGCCGGCGAGCCGCTCGCGCTCCTCCGCCACCTCGCGGAGGGCCGCCTGGTTGGCGGCGCTGAGCTCCGCCGCGCGCTTCTCCATCTCCGCGGCGGCCTTGGCGGCAAGGGCTTCCCGGGAGGCGAGCTTCGCCTGCCTGGCCCGGTAAAGGGCCAGGAGCTGGTGGAGCAGCTTCTCCTCCTCGGGCCCTTCACTCCCGCCGGGCGCCTCGACGATTTTTAGGCCCGCGGAGGCGAGGACTTCCCCGTCAAACGCCTCGCCCTCCGCGGGAGCTCGCGACGAAGACCCCCAGGGCATCTGGATGAAGACGCCGTTGGGGGCCTCAAGGTAGTAGCCCTGCTCCTTGTCGGCGGAGGGGTCGGCGGCCGGCGCAGCACTTGATGCTCCCGCCGCCTCCGGGTCGGCGGTGCGGTCGCCGTCCCCCTCCCCGGCCGCTGCGTCCGCAGCCGGAGCGGTCTCCTGCGCGGCCGGCTCGGCGGCTCTCGTCGCGTCCTCGACGACAGGGACGTCGCCGCCGCCGCCCTGCGCGCCCTCCTCATCCTCGATGTTGATGACTTCCTTCTCCATCGGCTCGGGAGGAGGAGGATCTAAGAAGAAGAAGAAGAAAAAGAAGTTCAAGCAAATATCCAAAAAGAGACGAAGCCAAGAAGACGAAATACAAGACATACCTTGGCGGACGTCCTCAGCGGCGGGCTCCCTCGCCGGGGAGCTCTGCCTTGGCGGAGTGGCCGCCCTCGCCGGGCTGCTCGCCCATGGCGGGGTACTCTGCCTTGGCGGAGTACCCGCCCTTGGCGGAGCACTCTCCCTTGCCGGAGAGTTCGGCCTTGGCGGGGACGGCGGGGCCTGCGGCTCCTCAAGGACGGTCTCCGGGCGCTCCTGCCGCTGTGGCTCCACCTCTGCACAAGAAAAGACAAGAAACATCAAGATGTTGAAAGAAGACAAAATCCCTAAGCGCATCCCGACAAGCGGAAGGATGGACCCCAGACTTACGCTGGGGGCTGCGCTGGGGGCTGCTCCTCGGAGCAGCGCTTGGGTCCGGCAGGGTTGGCTCCGGCACGTCCCCTGTTGCCGCGGTGGCCGAGCCTTCTGCGACCTCGACCACAGGCGCCTTGGCTTTCTTCGCCACGCGCTGAACCAAGGTCCTGAAATCAAAGCAACAAACAAAGTCAGCATCAACAACAATCAAGACAAAACTCGAGAAGGTGTAAGATCCTGGATCCTTACTCCTGATCCTCCTCGTCGTCCTCGCTCAAGGCGGAGAAGTCGTACTCCACCGGGGGCGCGTCGGCGCGAGGAGCGGAAGATGAAGATTCCCTCGGGCGCTTGGCAATCCCGGGGGCTGGGGGCTGCGAAGACCCAGCCCCTGTGGTAGCCGGAGCCCGGGGAGCGGTCGGAGCCGCTGCTCCGCTCCGAGAAGACCCCTGTCGGCTCGACGCCTGCTTGCGGGACGCCTCCGTCGTGGCCCGCGCGCGGGCCGCCTCCGCCGTGACTGGCGCGCCGGTCGCCCCCGGCGCAGCTTGGCTCCCCCGGGGAGCTGCCCGGCGAGCTGGTTGTTGCCGGGGCGCTTGCACCCTCTCTCCCGTCGCCGTCTTGCGGAGACGCTTCGGTGGAGACTGCCTTGGGCTTGCCGGGGGCGGGGAGCTCTCCGACGAGGAGAGGTCGTCGGCGTAGAGCTCCGTAGATCCGCCGGAGTCCTCGGCCTCCTCCTACTCCTCCTCCCCGGCCGGCTCACTGGGCCCAGCCCCCTGCGCTGCGGCCTCTTTTCCCTTGGCGCCTCCGCTCCCTCCGGCGCCTCCGCTCCTCGCGGCGCCTCTATTCCCTCCGGCGGCACCCTCCATTGCCGCGGCCTCGGCCACGATTCCGTGGATCCCGGAGTGCCTCAGAGAGGGGACCCCGGCGAGCGCGTCGGGAGGGAGCTGCAGCAGTCTGCGGATCTCCGCCTCCTCCGCCTGGCTGGACGCATCCGCAGCCTCCGCCTCATCAGGCGTGTACCCAAAATCTCCTGCCGCTGCAGCCGCAGCGGCCTCTTCAGCCCGAGAAGCTATGTAGGCAAGCTCCTGCTCGGTGGTGTCCCGCGTGTGCTCCTTGAGGTCGTTCTTGTTCTTCGCCACCTCCACGAGGTTGTCGAAGAAGGTGAGGACGTCGATGGGCTTGGGCGCGATCCACGTGCGGTCCACGCCATGCGAATCACATGCGGGCATCATGGCGAGGAGACGGTCCCGGACTGTGCTGTTGCAGAGCGGCACCACTCCCCGGGGAGCTCGGAACCACTCAGGGTGTGCCGGGTCATACTTGAAGAGTTCCCGGACCATCCCCTTCAGCTCCAGCGTCGTGAAGTTGAAGTTGAGCCCGGGGCGCAGCCTCATTATATCCGCCGGGCCGCCGTACTCCCAGGCCGGCCTTTTCCTGTCTTGGAGAGGGGCGATGCGGCGGCGGAGGAAGTCTGCGCCTACCTCTGCAACGGACAGCTTGGCGGTCCGAAGACGAAGAATCCGGACGAGGGCGACGTCGAGCTTGATGTCGTCCGAGTCCAGCTCGCTCCAATCCCTGCCGCGCACGATGGGTGTTGTGCGCGGCGCGGTGAAGGGCTGCGGTGCGTCCTCAACGATCCAGCACCACTCCGCACGCCACTCCTCCCACTTGCCGCGGAGCTCCCCCGGCAAGTAGGACCCCTTCTTGTTCAGACGGAAAACCCAAGAAATTCCTCCGGAGAGGGGGGCGTCGGCCTCTGCTCTAGGAGTGAAAAAGTGCCTAAACAACGCTACGTTGGGCTGTATCCCTATGAAGTTTTCGCACATGTGTGCGAAAACCGCCATGGTGAGGATGGCGTTGGGGGTGAAGTCAAGGAGGTGGAGGCCGTAGGTGTGCATGACGTCGCAGAAGAAATTTGAGAAAGGAGGGCAAAGACCGCAGTGAAAGAAAGCTGCGAAGAAGTAGTACCCGCCGGGGTAGTTGTCCTTGGCGACGGCCGGATATGCTCGCGTGCGGGGGTGCGCCTTGGTTTCCTTGGCCCAGAACAAGTAGTACTTGTTCCAGAGCTCCCGCGCGCCGAGCCTCGGCGGGAAGACGAGATGCTGCTTCCGATACGCGGCGAGCTTCGCCGCTTGCTCCGACTTCTCCCTCTTGGCCTTCTCCGCCTTCGCCTTGTCGGTCTTCGGGGCCATGGCGGACGCGGAGGAAGAAGAGGGACGAAGAACTCAGCGACGCCGGAGATGCAGACGGCGGCGGCGGAGGTGTGGAAGCGGAGCGCAAGAGGGATCTCTGGAGGAAGGAGAAGATGCAATGAAAGCGCAAGGAGGGGAACCGCTCCTGCTTCCTCTGCTTTTATGGGGAAGTGGGGGGCGTTTCGCCCTTTCCATTAAGAGATCGTGGGCACGTCCCATCCCACGACGCCGCAATCGACGCGTGCCGTTACGGGGGGATGCGGCGGATACGGAAGTGGATTCGGCGCGCCGCGGGCCGCGTGTGCCCGTGCACTGTTTTGGGCCTGGCCCAACAGCGCTCGGCACCGTGTGTGGCCCAGGCCCGGGGGCTCCTGTCGGTGTACTAAGGTAGGGGTACCTCAGTACCCCAACTTGTGCACGGGCAGTTGCAGCTTCCCGCGGCAGGGTTTACCGCGTGCTCGCCGGAGACCTTCCTGCTCCCTATCAAACCATTCAAAAAGAAAGTATACAAGAAAGAAGACCGAGACCCCGGCAAGAGGAGCTTGCCGGGAAGGCCGTGCCAGGCTCAGGATTACATCATTTACACAAGGCCCTGGCAAGAGGAGCTTGCCAGGGAGACTAGAAGATTTCATCATAGAAGACCCGGCGAGGGCCTGGGGAGCGACAAGCTTCAGAGCCCGGCAAGCTCCCGGGCCCGGCAAGATCAAGGCCCCGGCAAGGTACTTGCCGGGAAGGCTGCGCTGTGTGCCCGCGCTCCAGCTCATCGGCCCACGCGTCGCCCTGGGGCCTATCCAGGGACGCGTGGCGGATGGCTGTGCAGCCTGGGGGACACGGTGGCACTCCACGGTGGTGGATCCATCGCCGTGGCAGACGGAGACGCAAGGGCGGGAGCTTTTGGGGTCGACGGCGACGGGCATTAAATGCCCTTGTCCCCCACTGTCAAAGTAGGTATAGACCACCGTTCATGCACTGTAGCTCCACTGTTCCCGCACTGTTACAACTACCACCTCTTTTACGTTTTTACCCCTTTCTCCTACGTTGACACCTGTCGGTGACCCCTTGCACTATAAAAGGAGGCCCATGCACAACGTGGAGGGGGTTCGGAACCTAGATCACTCATACGCTCGGTGTAGCTGCTTCTTCAAGCTCCCGAGCCCTCCAACTCAATACACAACTAAGCAGGAGTAGGGTTTTACGCGTCTACCGCGGCCCGAACCTGGGTAAAACTGCCCGCGTGCTCGCTACGATCTGCTCTTCGTGCTCCCTCCGCCCTCGTACCGCACAGACAAAGGGGCTCCGGTCCCATAGGTGTTCGTGGCGGACAGTTTCCCCCGAAACCAATGTACCCAAAATGCCCTTCAAACTGTTCATCATTTCTGCCTTGGTCTTAAACCTCTGCCAAAAATGGTGCACAATTTTCTAGGACAATCTAGGGTTTTGGATTAAATCATATGGTATTTGAATTTGGGCATTTAAATACTATAAAATATTTTAAATGCTCAAATAATCATAAACTATAATGTTTCCTACTGTTCATATTATATACAGCAGGTATGACAGGTGTTATGATTTATAAAAATGTTTAGGCATTTTTATTAAATGAACAAAGTTGCAAAAGAAATGAAACAGAAAAGAAAATAGGAAAACACTTACCTGGCGCCCACCCGGCCCACCTGCCGGCCCAGCCCAGCTGCCGCTCCAGCGAGCTGCTTGGCTCGGCCAGGCACGCAGGCAGGTGCTCGACGGCGACCGCACGGCGCGCCACGCAGCTGCCCGCCGCCCTGATTCGCCCCCTCGCCGTCCTGGAGGAATGGATCGAACGTACACGACCTCCTCGACCCCCCAGACACCTCCGCTTCTCCCCAGCTCCTCTCCTCCGCTCTCCCCGCGCCATGGCCGACGCCGCCGTGATCGCACCATCGTAGAAACCACGTCCACCATCGTCCCCGAGCTCCGCCGTGTTGTCCATCGTCTCCACCGTCCTCGACTGCTTCGAATAGGCCGAGCCCCGAGCGCTCGCCCGCCCTGGAGACGCCCCCGACCTCTTCTTCCCCAACTCCGGCCGCGGAGATCCCCCTCGCCGTGCAGCTCAGCTCCGACCACCCCCGAGCTCGCTTCGGTGCTTGCTGCAACCGCTGTGAGCCTAGCTATCTCTTCCCCCTCTCCGTTGGCTCCCTCTTGCCCTATAACACACTGCACGTAGCTCCACCGCACGCACCGCCGCCGTGCTCGTCGCCGGTGATGCTCCGGTGACCATTTGGTCACCGGCACCCGTCCAACGCACTCACCACAACACGTAGATGCGAACGGTGCTACGCACGCATCGCCTAGGCCCCTGCAGCCGCATCTCCACACACGCCCGACGCCGCTCGCCGCCGTCGAGCTCGTTGCCGTCGTCTCCGGCCACCCCAGGTCCGGCGACCACCACCATCCGATGCGGAAGAGCAAGAGCTCTCCAACGCACCCAGCCGCAGCTCGAGCCGTGCCCCACAGCCGTTTTCCGAAGCACGCCGTCGCGTTCTGCCTCGCCGGCGTCACGTCGCCGGCGGGATTGACCTGTTTGACCACGGGTTTGACCCCCTGGGTCAATGACATGTGGGCCCTGCCCGCAAGTCAAACATAGTTTAGTTGTTAATTTAATTTAATTAGTTAATTAGTTTAGTCACTGACACGTGGGCCCTGGCCCCACTGACAGCTAATTAGTTTTAACTAAACTCTAATTAACTCAGTTAATTAGCTGTGACACTGACATGGGGGACCCACTGGTCAGGTTTGACCTGGACTGGCCCTGTTGACTGGCTGACGTTAGCATGATGTCATGCTGACGCAGTAAAGGTTTTTCTGGGATTTTTAGATTTAATAATAATTCAGGAAATTCCAGAAAATACCCAAAACTTCTAAAAATCATATAAAATCAACCATAGCTCAGATGGAAAAGATTTATATATGAAAAATGATCAGAAAAATCCAATCTATCTAATGGCACTGGTTTCATGCATGTTTGAACAAGTTAACTTGCTGTTTATATCAAAAACATGATAATGCACTTATTTAAATAATAGTTTGAACTTCAATTTGAATCCTTGATTCAAATAGGTTCAAACCCTTCTGGTTTTAGTTGCATTAGCCAACACACATGCATCTTGCCATGTCATAAACATGCATCATATTGTTGCATTTGTTTGTTAATGATTGTATCGTCGGTATTCCCTGTGTTAGGTCCTGCTCCCGAGGATACAGCTGCGTATCCAGTTGAAGAGCAGTACTCGACAACTACCTTGTCAGGCAAGCAATCATTGATCATTCCGATACAAACCCAATCTTCTCGCTCCTGCTCTCTTTTACTGCATTAAGGCAACAGCGCGTGAACTGCTACTTGCTGCGGTAGTTGAACCCTATTCCCTTGCATGACCTGTCATTGCCACAGTAAATAGTTGAAACCCACTAGCATGTGTAGGAGTTGATTGAGCCATGTGATGTGTGATCCACCATGCTATTTGTTTATGTTGCCTGCTATGCTTAGAGTTGTGTCTGGTCTGATTCATCTGGGTGATGGATCAGAGTGAAACAATCTTTCGATAAAGAGAAGGAAGTGTGGAATACGCTTGGTAAAGGTATCGATGAAAGGCCATGTAGGAGTACGTGGTGGGTTGTTTCATTGGAACCGTACATAGGACCTGAGATATGTATGTGTGGTTCAAGTTGCAGTTACTACCATGCATTGGGCCCGAAACCAATGGACCCTCTCGGCTTATTAATTACCCTTGATCTCTGTCCAGGAGTTGCAACTAGTTTCTGGTGTTTATAGCTTACTGGAGGTCGTGCACAACGCTGACCCTCGGGGTGGGTTATGATGCGACAGGTACGTGGCACGGTGTACCGGTTGCCCGTTTGGTGACTCGGGAACCCTGTACACATCGTTTGGGGCCGTGAGCGACACCCCGGCCGGATCTCCCCACGGATGGAACCCAAATAGGCGATAAACCTGGACGAGAGTCTTGAGTAGTTAGTCAGGTCGTGGCCGACACCCTCGCTGGGCTTCCGCTTGAAGGTTGCCGAGTACACGCCGAGTAAACGGCGATAAGTGGTGGAAGCGTGTGTGAAGAGGTACACCCCTGCAGGGTTATCAAACTATTCGAATAGCCGTTATTCGCGGTACGAACTACTTGGTTACTCTTACAGTTCATAGACAAGTTGATGGATACTACTAAAAGCCTCAAGATAAGCGTGAGTGCCGTGGATGGCCCTTCCGTAGGATGACGGAAGAGGATCCTCGGTAGTGTATTGATGTGGTGATTAGAGGACTCGTGTTCGTAATAACATCTTGCAATCTGTTGAGAGTTGTAGTATAGGTTAGCCAAGGTCAAAGCTGGCATTCTGCTATAAACTCCACTACCCCCTTTGATAATGTTGCATGTATGATAGGTTCTGTGGTAAGACTTGCTGAGTACCTTTGTACTCATGTTTGCTTAATAACTGTTGCAGAGGAGAACCCTGCCCCTGCTGATGGGTTCTACATAGACGTTGATGTCGACGAGAAGCTTGACACCCAGACGGTGATCTGGAGCTTGTGAAGGGCCTTGTAGATAGTCAGGCTACACCAAGCATGTTTTATTCTCTAAGTTGTCTGTACTCAGACATGTAGCTTCCGCTTGTGCTTGTATGACTGTATGACTTGAGTGTTGGGTCATGTGACCCCTACCTGTATGACTATGTTATGTATGGCTCTTGGAGCCTTTTAAATAAAGTACTTTGAGTCATAGAGTTCTATTGTGATGCAATGTTGTATTTGCACATATTGAGCATATTGCGTGTATGATTGAAATGCTTGGTATGTGTGGGATCCGACACCTAGTTGTTTTTCTTTGGTAGCCTATCTTACAGGGAAATGCCTCCTAGTGATTCCAATGAGCCTTGGTAGCTTGCTACTGCTCGGAACACGTAGGCTGGCCGGCATGTGTCCTTCTTCGTTCCTGTGTCTGTCCCTTAGGGGAAATGTCACGCGTTGTTCCTTTAAGTCCATGTAGCTTGCTACGACTTGGGTTCATACGTTGATGACCGACACGTTCGTTGCTGGGTCATGGATGCCTGTCTTTGTAATTTAGTGCCACTTTTGGTTTATAACTAGCCATGTCGGCCCGGGTTCTCTGTCATATGGATGCTAGCGACACTGTCATATACGTGTGCCAAAATGCGCAAACGGTCCCGGGCCAGGTAAGGTGGCACCCGTGGGGTTACCGTGCGTGAGGCCGCAAAGTGATATGATGTGTTACAGCTAGATCGGTGTGACTTAGGATCGGGGTCCTGACAGCGTTGGCATCAGAGCTGGACTGTCTGTAGGTTTCTCAAGCCAAACTGGTCGATGTTGAGTCTAGAAAAATTCTTAGTTATATGTAGGGCAATTGATTGTGGAAGGGAACGTAAGGCTCTTTTTACTCCTTCACCTTATGCCCTTCTGATCTGAGTCTGTCTATTCTTTCTATGGGGATTTAGGACTAGGCCTCTTATCCTTACTAGGTTCACGTGTTACTAATCCGTAGACTCTTAGGGTTGTTGGTTTCAAGCCTCAGTTCAGTTTCTATCCTTTTGAGTATGATGATTGTTGAACCGGAACCTTGATATGGAATTGTTGAGTGGCTATGCTATCATTTGTATGATGTCTCAAATCTTTGTTTGAGCATTTACAGTTGTTATGCTGCCCGATTTCTTCCAGAAACACTAATGCCTTTGCATTATTTCGTGTTTCAGATGTCTGGCCGCATTCCTCACCAAGTGGTTCGTTTGACTCGGTGCATTAATGTGCCCGGTCATACGGCCATGCTAGTTTGTGTGATGACTGAGACCGGTTATCGCTGGTATCCTGAATACACTGTGGAGGAACAGTATCGGGATTTCAATCAAAGTCAGTATTTCTGCACAGTCCGGATATACCCCTCATATCCCGGAGCAAATGATCCCATCCATTGGTCTTATGGACTCGGGATTACCATCGAGATGGCAGTGCAGGATGCCGCTTATTCGATGATGACCATTCTCCGTGCTAGGCATGCCCTGTTGCTGAACACTGAGTTCTGTTACATGCCAGCTTCACTCCCCGGAGAAGAAGGCTACTACACTGGTCTGTATACTGATGCTGCTCATGAAGAGCCACTGCTTCAGACTACTGTTCAGATGTTGGAGGATAGGGACCGCGAGGTCCGTGCCCTCCGAATGGAGTTGTATAACACCCGAGCCGCTCACTGGACTACTTTGACACGGCTTGCACCCGCTGTGCACGCCGGATATCTGGACATGCGGGATTTGTACCCTGTGCGGACTCGTCTGCCTGATCGCATGGATTGGCGTGACATTGGGGGTATCACACCTCCACGTGGGCGTCGGTTACCACCAGCATCGGGACCGAGACCACACCCATGCCCTTATGGTCCACAACCTTCGAGTGCTCGCGAGTTCCAAGATCCGTCTGTACCACTTCCAGGCTACGGTGGTAATCTTTACGAGGATTACTACGCGAATGTCTGAGCTAGTCCGTGGTAGTAGTAGTATTGTAGTAGTTGTATTTCCACAGTCCTGCGCGTCTTGTGGAATATGACTTAGTGTGTACTGAGTTCCGGAGGTGTAGTTAAATAATGTATAGGAGCTTGGAATGCCTCTGATGGGATGTATCGTCTTTCACCGCAGTTGTACTTTAGCCTTGGCTTGTAACAAACTTTGTATGGTGTGTATGACCACTGGTGTATATATAGCAGTTCCTATATTACCATGTCGTACGGATGAACATCTCTGCATTCTGTGTCATCCATTACATTCTGCACTTCTATGTCAAATTTTTTGCCATCCTTGTCTAAACCGTTGTTTTGTTTTCCTAGGATGGTCAACACTCGCAACACTCCTGCTGCTCAGGAGCAGGGTGAGGCTAGTGGGGCTAGAGATGGAAATCTACCCCAGCCACCCTCTTTGGCGGAAGTTATGCTTGAAGCAGAACGGAACAAGAGAGAGACCAACCGTTTACTGGAACGCATAGAGCAAAACACTGGGTTCCGTCAGAGGAATGACGTGGTGTCAATCCACGATTTTATCAAGATGTGTCCACCGAAGTTCCATCACTCCACTGAACCTCTGGATGCTGATGACTGGCTACGTAGCATCACCCACAAGCTACACTCTGCCCGTGTGGCCGAAGCTGACAAGGTTATCTACGCCGCCTACCATCTTGAGGGCCCTGCCAGTCTTTTGTGGGAAAACTTTGAAGCTATGCGTCCTGCTGGCCAAGTCACTACCTGGGTTGAGTTCAGTGAGGTATTCCGTGAACATCACATTCCGGAAGGTCTCATGGATCGCAAGCGGGAGGAATTCTGCAATTTCACCCAGGGCCGTTTGACTGTGGATGGCTACAGTCGTGAGTTTGGTAATCTGGCACGCTATGCACCTGAGGAAGTATCCACCGATGCTAAGAAACAGGCGAGGTTCCGCAAGGGACTCAGCCCTGAACTTCGTCGAGATCTACGTCTGCACGAGTGCACCTCCTTCCAGAAGTTGGTTAACAAGGCTATCAGTGCTGAGACAGGCCAGACCGACTTCGAGGCCACCCGCAAGCATACTCGAGACCTTGGTTCCTCATCCGGCTCTGGCTCTCACAAGCGCCGGGTATGGGTTCCTAACACTGCTCTGCCACCCAAGTATACACCGAGGCCATCCTATGAGGCGCCTCGTCCAACTCAACAGTTTGCACCTGCTAAGACCTATGGAGGTCCACCCTCCAACTTTGCTCCACGCACCACCACTGTGACATGTTTCAAGTGTGGAGAACCGGGACACTACATGCGTGATTGTCCCCAGAACCAGCCAGGAAAACCCGTTGGCCGTGGTAAGCCAACCGGCAAGGTGAACTATGTCAAGCCAATCCCCACAGCACGTGGTCATGTCAACTATGTTTCTGCCGAAGAAGCCTATGAGGATCCTAACGTCATCCTTGGTACGCTTCTCGTAAACTGCCATCCGGCATCTGTTCTTTTCGATACTGGAGCATCCCATTCGTTCATATCTGAGAGCTATGCTCGATTGCACAACATGACTTTTTGTGACATGCCTACTTCCATGGTTATTCAAACTCATGGTTCAAAGTGGCAAACCTCTAGGGTAAGCCATGGAAATGAAATCCTTGTTGATAGACTTGTTTTCCTTGCATCTCTAATCGCTCTCAAGTCCTCGGACATAAACATCATCTTGGGTATGGATTGGATGACAACCCATTACGCCAAAATTGATTGCTTTACTAGGACCGTTCAACTTACACATCCATCCGGCAAGATAGTCAATGTCTTGACTCGAATGGCTGAACGTCAGCTCTACTCTCTTAATTCCAGCCCTCTACCAGAACTCGAAGATATCCCGGTAGTCCGTGACTTTCCGGATGTTTTTCCAGAAGAACTGCCAGGAGTTCCACCTGACAGAGATGTCGAGTTCGTGATAGATCTTATTCCTGGAACTGTCCCAATCTCTAGGAGACCTTATAATATGGCACCACTAGAATTAGCTGAGCTAAAGAAACAACTCGATGAGTCCTTGCAAAAGGGTTTCATCCGTCCTAGTTCTTCCCCTTGGGCTTGCCCCGTCCTTTTCGTCAAGAAGAAGGATGGAACGGAGCGGATGGTTGTAGATTACCGACCTGTCAATCTGGTCACCATAAAGAATAAGTATCCGCTTCCCAGGATCAACGACCTGTATGATCAGCTCGCTGGATCCTCAGTCTTCTCTAAGATGGATTTGAGGTTGGGCTACCATCAAATCAAAATCAAGAACGGGGACATTCCTAAAACGGCTTTCGTTACTCGTTATGGCCAATATGAGTACACCGTCATGTCCTTCGGATTAACCAATGCCCCAGCTACCTTTTCTCGGTTAATGAATTCTATATTCATGGAGTATTTGGATAAATTCGTCGTGGTATACCTCGATGATATACTCATTTTCTCCAAGAACAAGGAAGATCATGCCGAGCATTTAAGGCTGGTATTGACGAAACTTCGAGAGCACCGCCTTTATGCCAAATTCTCTAAATGTGAATTTTGGTTGCCAGAAGTAACCTATCTAGGTCATGTGATCTCTGGCAAAGTTATTGCTATCAATCCCGAGCGAGTTCAAGCCGTACTTGATTGGACTCCCCCTGAATCGGTCAAGCAAGTTAGGAGTTTTCTTGGCTTAGCGAGCTATTGCCGACGTTTCGTCGAGAATTTCTCCAAGGTTGCTAAACCTCTAACCGAACTCCTTAAGAAAGATAAAAAGTTTGAGTGGACCCCACAGTGCGAGTCCAGTTTTCAGGAACTGAAAAGACGCCTGACATCTGCACCTGTACTGGTACCACCAGACTTTTCCAAGGATTTTATAATCTATTGCGACGCCTCGCGACAAGGACTAGGTTGCATTCTTATGCAAGATCGTCAAGTGATTGCATACGCATCCCGACAGTTGCGTCCACATGAGGATAACTATCCTACTCATGATCTAGAGCTTGCAGCTGTAGTCCATGCACTCAAAACATGGCGACATTACCTCCTTGGTAATCGCTGTGAAATTTTCACTGATCACCAAAGCTTGAAGTATATCTTCACCCAACCGGATCTAAATCTCAGGCAAAGACGTTGGGTTGAGTTGCTCACCGACTACGACTTAGGAATCACTTACACTCCTGGAAAGGCCAATGTCATGGCTGATGCACTAAGTCGTAAGTCATATTGTAACAATCTAATGTTACAACATAGTCAACCACTTCTCCACGAGGAATTTCGTAAGCTTAACCTTCACATTGTTCCTCAAGGATTCCTTTCCACCTTGGTGGCGAAACCTACCCTTTTGGATCAAGTCATCAAAGCACAGAAGGTTGATCCCGGAATTTCCCGTATTAAGAGGAACATCAAGAAAGGAGTTGCAGGATGTTTCTCAATTGATGATCAAGGAGTCGTATTCTTTAGCAACCGTTTAGTGGTTCCTAAAGTGCGAAACCTAAGACGTTTGATCCTCAAGGAGGCTCATGAATCTCCTCTCACGATTCATCCCGGTAGTACCAAAATGTATCAAGACCTACGTCAAAGATTCTGGTGGACTAGGATGAAGAGAGAAATCGCTCAATTTATTGCTAACTGCGACGTTTGTCGTCGAGTTAAAGCAGAGCATCAACGGCCTGCTGGCACCCTTCAACCTTTAGCTATTCCTGAATGGAAATGGGATAAAGTCGGTATGGATTTCATTACCGGGTTTCCCAGGTCCAGGAAAGGGAATAATGCTATCTTCGTCGTTATCGACCGCCTCTCTAAGGTAGCTCATTTCCTGCCTATTCGGGAGAGTATTACCGCTAGCCAGCTAGCAGACTTATATATCTCTCGAATAGTGTCAATTCATGGTGTACCGTTGGAGATTAACTCAGACCGTGGAAGTCTTTTCACTTCACGATTTTGGGAAAGTTTCCAGAATGCTATGGGAACTCATCTCTCTTTCAGTACTGCCTTCCATCCGCAGTCAAGTGGTCAAGTGGAACGAGTCAATCAAATTCTGGAAGACATGCTTCGAGCCTCTGTCATTTCTTTCGGTATGGAATGGGAAAAGTGTCTTCCATTTGCCGAATTCGCTTATAACAATAGCTATCAAGCCAGCTTGGGTAAAGCTCCCTTCGAAGTTCTATATGGACGAAGGTGTCGAACACCTCTTAACTGGTCAGAGACCGGGGAAAGACAATTCTTTGGCCCGAATATGATCCAGGAAGCAGAGGAACAAGTTCGCATCGTTCGTGAGAGATTGAAAACAGCCCAGTCTCGCCAAAAGAGCCAATATGATAGTCATCATAAGGCTGTGACTTTTGTAGTCGACGATAAGGCTTACCTTCGGGTTACTCCTCTTAAGGGAACCCATCTCTTCGGTATCAAAGGCAAATTGGCCCCTCGTTTCATCGGTCCTTTTCGCATTCTTGCCAAACGAGGAGAAGTTGCCTACCAATTGGAACTACCTCCGCACCTCTCCAGAGTTCATGTTGTTTTCCACGTTTCCCAACTCAGGCGTTGCTTCTCGGATCCTATCCGCGGAGTGGACCACGAAACGCTTGATCTCCAAGATAATCTCACCTATCGAGAATACCCCATTCGTATTCTTGATCAAACTGAGCGCACCACTCGACGCCACAATATCAAGTTTCTCAAGGTTCAATGGTCACATCATTCCGAGAGTGAAGCTACTTGGGAAAGGGAGGATCGTCTTCGACTTGAGTACCCCACCCTCTTTCCGGAGGAACCCGAATCTCGGGACGCGATTCTTTTAAGTGGGGGTGAGTTGTCACATCCCTAGCTAGCACTTGCATTAGGACCTGACTAGAGTGTGCATCATGTTTACTTTCAAAGAAACCTGAAATGGGATTAACAGAAACCCCAGCACCCCTCCCCTAACAACTAGGGTTTGCTAAAATATTTTCCAATGTACCCAAAATGCCCTTCAAAATGTTCATCATTTCTGCCTTGGTCTTAAACCTCTGCCAAAAATGGTGCACAATTTTCTAGGACAATCTAGGGTTTTGGATTAAATCATATGGTATTTGAATTTGGGCATTTAAATACTATAAAATATTTTAAATGCTCAAATAATCATAAACTATAATGTTTCCTACTATTCATATTATATACAGCAGGTATGACAAGTGTTATGATTTATAAAAATGTTTAGGCATTTTTATTAAATGAACAAAGTTGCAAAAGAAATGAAACAGAAAAGAAAATAGGAAAACACTTACCTGGCGCCCACCCGGCCCACCTGCCAGCCCAGCCCAGCTGCCGCTCCAGCGAGCTGCTTGGCTCGGCCAGGCAGGCAGGCAGGTGCTCGACGGCGACCGCACGGCGCGCCACGCAGCTGCCCGCCGCCCTGCTTCGCCCCCTCGCCGTCCTGGAGGAATGGATCGAACGTACACGACCTCCTCGACCCCCCAGACACCTCCGCTTCTCCCCAGCTCCTCTCCTCCGCTCTCCCCGCGCCATGGCCGACGCCGCCGTGATCGCACCGTCGTAGAAACCACGTCCACCGTCGTCCCCGAGCTCCGCCGTGTTGTCCATCGTCTCCGCCGTCCTCGACTGCTTCGAACAGGCCGAGCCCCGAGCGCTCGCCCGCCCTGGAGACGCCCCCGACCTCTTCTTCCCCAACTCCGGCCGCGGAGATCCCCCTCGCCGTGCAGCTCAGCTCCGACCACCCCCGATCTCGCTTCGGTGCTTGCTGCAACCGTTGTGAGCCTAGCTATCTCTTCCCCCTCTCCGTTGGCTCCCTCTTGCCCTGTAACACACTGCACGTAGCTCCACCGCACGCACCGCCGTCGTGCTCGTCGCCGGTGATGCTCCGGTGACCATTTGGTCACCGGCACCCGTCCAACGCACTCACCACAACACGTAGATGCGAACGGTGCTACGCACGCATCGCCTAGGCCCCTGCAGCCGCATCTCCACACACGCCCGACGCCGCTCGCCGCCGTCGAGCTCGTTGCCGTCGTCTCCGGCCACCCCAGGTCCGGCGACCACCACCATCCGATGAGGAAGAGCAAGAGCTCTCCAACGCACCCAGCCGCAGCTCGAGCCGTGCCCCACAGCCGTTTTCCGAAGCACGCCGCCGCGTTCTGCCTCGCCGGCGTCACGTCGCCGGCGGGATTGACCTGTTTGACCACGGGTTTGACCCCCTAGGTCAATGACATGTGGGCCCTGCCCGCAAGTCAAACATAGTTTAGTTGTTAATTTAATTTAATTAGTTAATTAGTTTAGTCACTGACACGTGGGCCCTGGCCCCACTGACAGCTAATTAGTTTTAACTAAACTCTAATTAACTCAGTTAATTAGCTGTGACACTGACATGGGGGACCCACTGGTCAGGTTTGACCTGGACTGGCCCTGTTGACTGGCTGACGTCAGCATGATGTCATGCTGACGCAGTAAAGGTTTTTCTGGGATTTTTAGATTTAATAATAATTCAGGAAATTCCAGAAAATACCCAAAACTTCTAAAAATCATATAAAATCAACCATAGCTCAGATGGAAAAGATTTATATATGAAAAATGATCAGAAAAATCCAATCTATCTAATGGCACTGGTTTCATGCATGTTTGAACAAGTTAACTTGCTGTTTATATCAAAAACATGATAATGCACTTATTTAAATAATAGTTTGAACTTCAATTTGAATCCTTGATTCAAATAGGTTCAAACCCTTCTGGTTTTAGTTGCATTAGCCAACACACATGCATCTTGCCATGTCATAAACATGCATCATATTGTTGCATTTGTTTGTTAATGATTGTATCGTCGGTATTCCCTGTGTTAGGTCCTGCTCCCGAGGATACAGCTGCGTATCCAGTTGAAGAGCAGTACCCGACAACTACCTTGTCAGGCAAGCAATCATTGATCATTCCGATACAAACCCAATCTTCTCGCTCCTGCTCTCTTTTACTGCATTACGGCAACAGCGTGTGAACTGCTACTTGCTGCGGTAGTTGAACCCTATTCCCTTGCATGACCTGTCATTGCCACAGTAAATAGTTGAAACCCACTAGCATGTGTAGGAGTTGATTGAGCCATGTGATGTGTGATCCACCATGCTATTTGTTTATGTTGCCTGCTATGCTTAGAGTTGTGTCTGGTCTGATTCATCTGGGTGATGGATCAGAGTGAAACAATCTTTCGATAAAGAGAAGGAAGTGTGGAATACGCTTGGTAAAGGTATCGATGAAAGTCCATGTAGGAGTACGTGGTGGGTTGTTTCATTGGAACCGTACATAGGACCTGAGATCTGTATGTGTGGTTCAAGTTGCAGTTACTACCATGCATTGGGCCCGAAACCAATGGACCCTCTCGGCTTATTAATTACCCTTGATCTCTGTCCAGGAGTTGTAACTAGTTTCTGGTGTTTATAGCTTACTGGAGGTCGTGCACAACGCTGACCCTCGGGGTGGGTTGTGATGCGACAGGTACGTGGCACGGTGTACCGGTTGCCCGTTTGGTGACTCGGGAACCCTGTACACATCGTTTGGGGCCGTGAGCGACACCCCGGCCGGATCTCCCCACGGATGGAACCCAAATAGGCGATAAACCTGGACGAGAGTCTTGAGTAGTTAGTCAGGTCGTGGCCGACACCCTCGCTGGGCTTCCGCTTGAAGGTTGCCGAGTACACGCCGAGTAAACGGCGATAAGTGGTGGAAGCGTGTGTGAAGAGGTACACCCCTGCAGGGTTATCAAACTATTCGAATAGCCGTTGTTCGCGGTACGAACTACTTGGTTACTCTTACAGTTCATAGACAAGTTGATGGATACTACTAAAAGCCTCAAGATAAGCGTGAGTGTCGTGGATGGCCCTTCCGTAGGATGACGGAAGAGGATCCTCGGTAGTGTATTGATGTGGTGATTAGAGGAATCGTGTTCGTAATAACATCTTGCAATCTGTTGAGAGTTGTAGTATAGGTTAGCCAAGGTCAAAGCTGGCATTCTGCTATAAACTCCACTAACCCCTTTGATAATGTTGCATGTATGATAGGTTCTGTGGTAAGACTTGCTGAGTACCTTTGTACTCATGTTTGCTTAATAACTGTTGCAGAGGAGAACCCTGCCCCTGCTGATGGGTTCTACATAGACGTTGACGTCGACGAGTAGCTTGACACCGAGACGGCGATCTGGAGCTTGTGAAGGGCCTTGTAGATAGTCAGGCTACACCAAGCCTGTTTTATTCTCTAAGATGTTTGTACTCAGACATGTAGCTTCCGCTTGTGCTTGTATGACTGTATGACTTGAGTGTTGGGTCATGTGACCCCTACCTGTATGACTATGTTATGTATGGCTCTTGGAGCCTTTTAAATAAAGTACTTTGAGTCATAGAGTTCTGTTGTGATGCAATGTTGTATTTGCACATATTGAGCATATTGCGTGTATGATTGAAATGCTTGGTATGTGTGGGATCCGACACCTAGTTGTTTTCCTTTGGTAGCCTATCTTACAGGGAAATGCCTCCTAGTGATTCCAATGAGCCTTGGTAGCTTGCTACTGCTCGGAACACGTAGGCTGGCCGGCATGTGTCCTTCTTCGTTCCTGTGTCTGTCCCTTAGGGGAAATGTCACGCGTTGTTCCTTTAAGTCCAAGTAGCTTGCTACGACTTGGATTCATACGTTGATGACCGACACGTTCGTTGCTGGGTCATGGATGCCTGTCTCTGTAATTTAGTGCCACTTTTGGTTTATAACTAGCCATGTCGGCCCGGGTTCTCTGTCATATGGATGCTAGCGACACTGTCATATACGTGTGCCAAAATGCGCAAACGGTCCTGGGCCAGGTAAGGTGGCACCCGTGGGGTTACCGTGCGTGAGGCCGCAAAGTGATATGACGTGTTACAGCTAGATCGGTGTGACTTAGGATCGGGGTCCTGACAAAGAGTTTGTCAAAGTTTTCTTTGTCGCGTCCAGTTCGTTGAACTGAATTGCTTGAGGACAAGCAATATGCTAAGCTTGGGGGAGTTGATACGTCTCAAACGTATCTACTTTTCCAAACACTTTTGCTATTGTTTTGCCCTCATTCTTGCATGATTTGAACTAAACTAACCCGGACTGACGCTGTTTTCAGCAGAGCTGCCTGTATGGTTTTATTGTGTGCAGGAAAATGGATTTTTAGGTGTCTCAGAAAATTCCAAGAAAAATCACAGAAAATCCACGCACCCGAAGGGCCATTGTGCCAGAAGTGGGGCCAGAGGGCAGCCAGGGGGGCCCCAGGTGCCCTGCTGGCGCGGCCCCACCCCTGGCCGTGCCAGGAGGCCGCCTGGGAGGGTCCTCCCCCCTCTGGTGCCCTACCTTGGCTCTTATTTATTCCCGTGGCGAGAAAACCCCAGAACAGAAGTCGTTTTTCCAGTTTCCGTAGCGGAGCCGCCGCCACCCTTTGTTCTTCTTCGGGAGGGCTAATCTGGAGGCTGATTTGGCCTCCGGAGAGGGGAGATCGTCGCCATCGTCATCATCATCACCACTCCATCCTCCCTCCATGACTTCTCCTTCCATGTGTGAGTAATTCCCTGCTGTAGGCAAAGGGGGTGGTAGGGATTGGATGAGTTAGATCATGTAATAGTTTATCAGATTGTTGGGGGCATGTTGCCTATCATCTACTTTGGTGTTTATCATCTTTGCTTCAACTTGTTGCTCTTAATGCTTGTCACTTTGGGCCCGAGTGCCATGTTTTCAGATCTGAACCCTATGTGTTTGCATGAATATATTTGTGTTCTTGATCCTATCTATGAGTTGTTTGCACCTATTATGGTCCGGAACCGGCGATCCCAAAGGTGACAGCTTGGGACACCAAAGGGGATGGTCCATAATTTGAGGATTCCATGTATCCATTGAGTTTATTGCTTTGTTCCGGTGCTCTTTGACAGGAGCACCTTAATCTCCATAAGTTCCTTTTGGCCCCGTTCGTAGCGGGATGTGATGGGCCTCTAACCCCTCGTTGGTTACCCCAAGTGGAAGGTGTGAGATGCAGTGTTGTGGAAGTTTTTCCCTTAGCAAAGATGCCAAGGATCGAATCCCCAGAGACTCCTAGGTTCAACAAGTAGGTGTCAACTGCTAACGGCGCCAGATATTAGCAATCAACGTGGACCTGCACACAGATACAAATAGCTTTGCTCCCAACGAGTACAGAGAGGTTGTCAATCCCTCCGGCCTTGTAGTTCACAAAGGATTAAACGCAAGTGATAGTAGTGATAGATAATGTTTGCAATAGTAAGTAAAAGCGAAAAGTAAATAGCGGATGTGATCAATGATGGTAATATGGACCGGAGTCTCATGATGTTCACTAGTGATGTCTCTCTCCCAAAAGGCGATAAAACAGCTATGTGAGGTAAACGAATTACAGCTGGGCAATTGACAGGACCACGAACGCAAACCAATGCTAACTACATTGCAAGAAAGGTTGAGGTTCAAAGCATGGGCGGTACGCCAAAGTAAGTAGACCGAAATCCATCAATATCTACTACTAATCATCCACCTTGAGATATCTATCCAGAAAATCTCGCTGGTATTAAGTTGCGAGTCCCACCCATAGTGTATACTCAATGCAACAGACAACTGCATTAAAAGAACTTTGCGTAAAGTAAACAATCCTTGCACCCGCGGGCACAAGCACCGTTGTTTTCCTCCTTGTGGCAACAGCACATCCCCTAGACTCATGTTTCTGTCACTCAAGCTAGTCATCGAGGGGCATGAACCCACAATCGAGCATAATGTTCCCTCTTGGAGTCACTACCTACTACTTGGCCAAAGCAGTAAATAACAACGGAGAACATGCAAGAATTACTTATGAACATAAATATAAAAGAGGTAGATCAAATATATTACTCAAGAACAATCTGAACATAATCTCATAATCCATCGGATCCCAGCAAACTCATCATAGCAAGAGCATAAGGATTACATATGTGCCTCGATCATGTAGGGCAGCTCACGAGGACTAATTAGTGAAGCACAAGAACGGGAGGAGAACATCACATAGATACTGGTCATGGACTCATGGTCCAAGGGAGACTACTCACAACTCATCCGGGAGGCGTCCATGGTGGTGGAGAGGCTCCCGATGGTGATCCTCCCCTCCGGCAGGGTGCCGGGAAGAGTTGTCCTGGTGCTCCCAATCTTGGAAGCGGCGGCGGCGGCGGAACAGAGATGAGATCGCGAAAAAGAGTTCCCGTCCCGAGGGTTTCGAAGGACGCTCTAAATATATGCCAAAGGGGGGCACCAGACGGGGCTCGGGAGCCCAGGCGCCCCCCCGGCGCGGCCCAGGGGGGCGCGCCGCCAGGGCGCCTGGGGCCCTGGTGCCCCCCCCCCCCCCGGCTGTCCTTCGGGCGCAAGGAAGTTTCCGGAACGCTGATTTTTTATATAATTTTTCTGGATTTTTCCTGGCAGTTCTCGTAATGTGAAAACCTGAAATACAAAAACAGCCGAAAACAGAAACTGGCACTGGGGTGCACTGGATTAGTAGGTTAGTCCAAATATGATCAAAAGTGTATGGAAGTGTATAAATATCATAGCAATATCACCCAAAAGTGGCATGGAGCAAGCAGAAATTATAGATACGTTTTGGACGTATCAACATCCCCAAGCTTAATTCCTGCTCGGCCTCGAGTAGGTAAATGATAACAAGAATAATTTCTGTGGTGACATGCTATTAACCACATAGGACATTTTATATTCATATGACAAAAGCTTACTGAGATAATGAATCTATAGTAATTAAGTTGCCTCATGAGAAAATCACAAATGACTGAAAGTTTTACAACATGACATTGAAACATCAAAAAGATTTGCAATGAACATGATGTGCAAATATGATAAAGTGATATCTAGCTTGCCCCCTTTAGTGAAGCAAAACATAAATGCAGGGGCACCTCCAAGGTTTAAGTGATGACTAGATACAATGATTTCAGAATAAACGATATCACAATCATGCAAAAGACAATGCTACTTTGGGACAATGCACATTACACTTAGAATGACAATCATGCTCTCAGTAGTTGGTGCTTGAAGAAAGAAGGTGGAGACTCAAAAAGTAAAAGAATGGTTATGTGCTAGAGCTTTTTATTTTGAAAACATAGAAGCAATTTTGTCAACGGTAGTAGTACTTCATATGTGTCATGCATAAGACATCCTATAAGTTGCAAGCCTCATGCATCGAATACCAATAATGCTCGCACCTTGTCCTAATTAGCTCGGATTTCCATGGGTTATCATTGCATTACATATGTTTCAACCAAGTGTCACAAAGGGGTACCTCTATGCCACCTATACAAAGGTCCAAGGAGATAAATCGCATTTGATTTCTCGTTTTTGATAGATCTCAACTTGAGGACATCCATACCGGGACAACATAGAAAATAGATGATGGACTCCTCTTCAATGCATAAGCATATTCTCACAAGAGATTGAGGATTAATGTCCAAGCTAAAACTTCCACCATGATACATGGCTTTGGTTGGTGGCCCAATGTTCTTCTCTAACAATATGCATACTCATTCAACCCATGGCAAATCACCCTTACTTCAGACAAGACGAACATGCATAGCAACTCACATGATATTCAACAAAAGTGTGACAGTTGATGGCGTCCCCAGAAACATGGTTACCGCTCAGCAAGCAACTTATAAGAAATAAGATACATAAGCAACATATTCTTTACCACAATATTTTTTAAGCTACTTTCCCATGAGTTATGTATTGCAAAGTTAGTTCGCTTAGTACAGGTGGAGGTTAGCAAAAGACTGGGAGCGACCAACTAAGAGAGCAATGACGGTCATAATCATGTAGAGCGACAAAGCAATATTGAATCAGGCATGGAAGTTATATCGCTACTCAGAAATAAAAGATCATCAAGGCTTGACAGACTTTCTTTACAGTCTTAAATATGCGTGAGCATACACCAAGTCAATCAAAATAAATTCTCGAAGGAAGATATTACTAAACCATACCACATCATAGGCAAACAAACCATGTTGGTACTCCAATAACACATTGGGAATCCCCCAGCTATTTGAGACTAATCATAAGAAAACCTGAACTACTAAGCGCCATCATGCACGTAGCATCTTTATCATAGACATATTAACCAATGCAACTGAAGCAAACTCTCTTAATAAGGTGAGCATGATAACTAAAGAGAGTTCAAGCAACCAACTAAACAAAAGCTCTTTGAAAAGATAAGCATGAATACTAAGAGCAGAGCATGATAGTAGCTATTAAAAGACAAAGAACACACACAGCAAAGATATACATGAAAATTCTATGTTATGTTCTAGGTAGAAGTGAAGCGTGTTTCTCTCCCACATAAAGAATGTTGAGTTCCGACTCGTTATGAAAAAAAAACTAAAGAAAACTAAAAGCAAGACGCTCCAAGCATAGCACATAACACATGAAGTGATAAAAATATAGCGGAACGAAAGACGAACTGATAATGTTGATGGAGAAGGGGATGCACGGGGGCATCCCCAAGCTTAGACGCTTGAGTCTCCTTGAATATTTCTTGGGGGTGCACGGGGGCATCCCCAAGCTTGAGCGCTTGACACTCCTGAATCTTTCTATCATCTTCCCTCGCACACTTGAAAACTCCCTTCATACATAACTCATCATAATCTGATTAGCGAGGTTAGTACCCTTAATAAAATAATTGTTCCTTGCTGGAAATAAAGATATTCTTGAAGTTCTACTGTTTCTCAAGATTGCCAAAAGGTTTTTGCAAAGAAAAAGCAAGCTCTCGGTTTGCAAAATGAAGGAAAGGCAAAACAGGACAGAATCTGTGAAAAACAGAACAGCAGGTAGTAATTGATTTGTTCGGGGTACTTCTGCAACTCAAATCAAAAAACTCAGAACAGACGGAATAAAGACAATTATATAGAGAACGCTGTCGAAACAATTCAGACCAAAAAGATGATCTGGTGATTTTATACGAATTTTTCTATCCAAGGACAGAATCTGTTTCCTGGACAGCACCTCACAACTTTTGAACTTTCTAGCAATCAGAGGCTATACTTGGCACAAATATGAAAAGCAAAGATACAATGATGATGCTACTGTAGTAAACAACATCAAGACACAACAAAAGCAAAATAAATTTTATTCATGTGGGTTGCCTCCCAAAAGCGCTTTCTTTTATGCCTTTAAGCTAGGCATAAGACTTTAATGATGCTCTTGTAGGAATAAGAATTGAAGAACAAAAGAGGGCATCAAGAAGCAAATACCAAACACATTTAAGCCTAACATGCTTCCTATGCATAGGAATATTGCAATACAATAATTCATTGAAGCACAAAGCAATAAGCATAGGAAGACCAAACAAGTGCAGCTTCAAAACCTTCAACATAAAGAGAGGGAACTTGATATTATTGAAATATCTATAAGCATATGTTCCCTTCTCATAATAATTTTCAGTGGGATCACGAATAAACTCAACAATATAAGCATCACATAAAGCATTGTTACCATGATCCAGATGCAAAAAGGTACTCTTACTCTCCACATAAGCATCATGAAGAGGATAAAACTTAGTATAAAAGAGAGACATAAGCTCTTGCCAATCAAGCAAGTGCGAGTTATCGAGAAGCTTATACCAATCTGAAGCTTTATCTATAAGTGATACGGCGAACAATGTCCTCATGACAAACTCCCTTGATACACCTGCAAGCTTAAATAATGAACATAATTGTGACAGATATAACAAGTGTTCACCGGGATGTCTGTCTCCTGCATAACGATTAGCCAAAACATAATTGATAATACCAGCTGGTATTTTATAGGGCACAATTTCAGCAGGGGGAGGAGCAACCACCACAGGTGTGGGGCGTCTTCCCACAAGCAACGATCCAATAGCAAGGTTGTCCATAAGCATAAGTAGTGAAAAGACATAAAGAAAACTGAAAGGTAAACTAACAAGACTAAAAGCAAAGGTAAAAGATAGCGTGCAACTCCCCTATCCTGAAGAGTGGAGTCCCCGGCAACGGCGCCAGAAAAACTCCTTGATGGGCCTCTAACCCCTCGTTGGTTACCCCAAGTGGAAGGTGTGAGATGCAGTGTTGTGGAAGTTTTTCCCTTAGCAAAGATGCCAAGGATCGAATCCCCAGAGACTCCTAGGTTCAACAAGTAGGTGTCAACTGCTAACGGCGCCAGATATTAGCAATCAACGCGGACCAGCACACATATACAAATAACTTTGCTCCCAACGAGTACAGAGAGGTTGTCAATCCCTCCGACCTTGTAGTTCACGAAGGATTAAACGCAAGTGATAGTAGTGATAGATAATGTTTGCAATAGTAAGTAAAAGCGAAAAGTAAATAGCGGATGTGATCAATGATGGTAATATGGACCGGAGTTTCATGATGTTCACTAGTGATGTCTCTCTCCCAAAAGACGATAAAACAGCTATGTGAGGTAAACGAATTACAGCTGGGCAATTGACAGGACCACGAACGCAAACCAATGCTGACTACATTGCAAGAAAGGTTGAGGTTCAAAGCATGGGCGGTACGCCAAATTAAGTAGACCAAAATCCATCAATATCTACTACTAATCATCCACCTTGAGATATCTATCCAGAACATCTCGCTGGTATTAAGTTGCGAGTCCCACCCATAGTGTAAACTCAATGCAACAGACAACTGCATTAAAAGAACTTTGCGTAAAGTAAACAATCCTTGCACCCGCGGGCACAAGCACCGTTGTTTTCCCCCTTGTGGCAACAGCACATCCCCTAGACTCATGTTTCTGTCACTCAAGCTAGTCATCGAGGGGCATGAACCCACAATCGAGCATAACGTTCCCTCTTGGAGTCACTACCTACTACTCGGCCAAAGCAGTAAATAACAACG
>LR738710.1:793193152-793267758 GCA_902687465.1 Secale cereale | reverse complement strand
CCCCCCCCCCCCCCGGCTGTCCTTCGGGCGCAAGGAAGTTTCCGGAATGCTGATTTTTTATATAATTTTTCTTGATTTTTCCTGGCAGTTCTCGTAATGTGAAAACCTGAAATACAAAAACAGCCGAAAACAGAAACTGGCACTGGGGTGCACTGGATTAGTAGGTTAGTCCAAATATGATCAAAAGTGTATGGAAGTGTATAAATATCATAGCAATATCACCCAAAAGTGGCATGGAGCAAGCAGAAATTATAGATACGTTTTGGACGTATCAGGATGGTAGGACAAAAGATGTTGTGCAAGTTCTTATTGCAAGCACGTACAACTACCTGTGGGATACATGCCTAATGTTTGATATTTTCCTAGATGATCATTACTTTTCTGTGTGCCTTGCCCCAAGTTAGATTCATGATGTATCTCATCCATGCAGCGCCCAACCATCCATCTCCCTAGCCTACAGTGTTTCAATCCTGCTGGTTATTAGTTGTTACTTTTGCTGTTCACTTTTGCTGTCACCACCATCACTATCATATCACCGTTACCACTTATCTTTTGTTGCAAGTAAGTATATTTCAGGTGCGGTAGAATTGACAACTCAACTGTCAAAGCTTATAAATACTCTTTGGCTCCCCGTGTGTCGAATCTATAAATTGGGTTATTCTTACCCGCGAAGACTATCTCGATCCCTTACGGCTGAGGGTTATCAACAAAGGCATATCATTAGGATCAGAAGAAGCACTCTTAACAGCAAATAATTTCATAAGTTCATCCATCTTTCCACTCAAAACACTAATTTCTTCGATAGCATGCACTTTTTTACTAGTAGTTCTTTCGGTGTGCCATTGAGAATAATTGACCATAATATTATCTAGGAGTTTGGTAGCTTCTCCTAAGGTAGTTTCCATGAAAGTTCCTACGGCGGTCGAATCTAAAAGATTTCTAGAAGCAAAATTCAAGCCAGCATAAAAGTTCTGAATAATCATCCATAGATTCAAACCATGTGTAGGGCAATTACGTATCATCAATCTCCTTCTCTCCCAAGCTTGTGCAACATGCTCATGATCTAGTTGCTTAAAATTCATAATATCGTTTCTAAGAGAGATGATCTTAGCAGGAGGGAAATACTTAGAGATAAAAGCATCTTTGCACTTATTCCATGAATCAATACTATTTCTAGGCAAAGAGGAAAACCAAGTTTTAGCATGATCTCTAAGTGAAAACGGAAATAACTTCAATTTAACAATATCGTTATCTGTATCCCTTTTCTTTTGCATATCACACAAATCAACAAAGTTGTTTAGATGGGTAGCGGCATCTTCACTAGGAAGGCCGGAGAATTGATCTTTCATGACAAGATTCAACAAAGCAGCATTGATCTCACAAGATTCAGCATCGGTAATAGGAGCAATCGGAGTGCTAATAAAATCATTGTTGTTGGTATTGGAAAAGTCACACAATTTGGTATTGTTCTGAGCCATAGTAACAAGCAAGCAATCCAACACACACAAGCGAACAAGAAGCAAGTGAACGAAAAACACACGGCGGAAGAAGGGCGAATAAAACGACAAAGGTGAAGTGGGGGAGAGGAAAACGAGAGGCGAATAAATGTATTGCAAAGGATAGGGGTTTGTGATAGGTACTCGGTATATGAATTTTGCGTAAGCCTCCCCGGCAACGGCGCCAGAAATTCTTCTTGCTACCTCTTGAGCTTGCGTTGTATTTCCTCGAAGAGGAAAGGGAGATGCAGCACAGTAGCGTAAGTATTTCCCTCAGTTTTTGAGAAGCAAGGTATCAATCCAGTAGGAGACCACGCGCCAGTCCCTCGCACCTGCACAAACGAATAAGAACTTCGCAGCCAACGTGATAAGGGGTTGTCAATCCCTTTATGGTCACTTACGAGAGTGAGATCTGATAAATATGATAATTATATTTCTGGTATTTTTTGTATAGAAACAGAAAGTAAAGAAAGCAAATAAACAACGACGGTAGAAATTGACGGGAAAGTAATATGATAAAGATAGACCCGGGGGCCATATTTTTCTCTAGTGGCTTCTCCCATGATAGCGATATTCTACGACGGGTAAACAAATTACTGTCGAGCAATTGATAGAAAAGCAAATAATTATGAGACTATATAGGCATGATCATTGTATATAGGCATCACGTCCGAGACAAGTAGACCGACTCCTGCTTGCATCTACTACTATTACTCCACACATCGACCGCTATCCAGCATGCATCTAGTGTATTGAGTTCATATGAACAGAGTAACGCTTTAAGCAAGATGACATGATGTAGAGGGATAAACTCAAGCAATATGATGAAAACCCCATCTTTTTATCCTCGATGGCAACAATACAATACGTGCCTTGCTGCCCCTACTGTCATTGGGAAAGGACACCGCAAGATTGAACCCAAAGCCAAGCACTTCTCCCATTGCAAGAACTATAGATCTAGTAGGCCAAACCAAACCAATAATTCGAAGAGACTTGCAAGGATATTATGAGCACACATAAAAAGTTCAGAGAAGAACCAAATATCTTTCATAGATAACCTTGATCATAAACTCACAATTCATCGGATCTCGACAAACACACCGTAAAAAGAGATTACATCGAATAGATCTCCTCGAAGACCGAGGAGAACTTTGTATTGAGATCCAAAGAGATAGAAGAAGCCATCTAGATACTAGCTATGGACCCAAAGGTCTGTGGTAAACTACTCACAAATCATGGTGAGGGCGATGATGATGATGATGAAGGCCTCCGTGATGGACCCCCCTCCCGGAACAGGCTCCAAGATGGGATCTCCACGGGAACAGCAGCTACGGCGGTGGAATTAGGGTTTTCTCTCTGCGTTTGGAGTTTCTGGGGTACGCAGGTATATATAGCAAGAAGGGGGCACCGGGGGCCACACGGGCTGCCCTCGAGGCAGGGGGCGCGCCCTGGGAAGGGGGGCGCGCCCCCACCCTCGAGGGTGGCCCCTCTGTCCCCTGGCTTGGCCCCGAAGTCTTTCGTGCGTGATTTCCTCCAAAAATATCTCTCGCGAAGGTTTCATTCCGTTTGGACTCCGTTTAATATTCCTTTTCTGCAAAACCCTGGAATTGGCAAAAAAACAGCAATCTGGACTGGGCCTTTGGGTTAGTAGGTTAGTCCCAAAAATGATATAAAAGTGAATGATAAAGCCCATTAAACATCCAAGACTTCATAAATAATAGCATGGAACAATAAAAAATTATAGATACGTTGGAGACGTATCAATTGGGTCTTGTCCATCACATCATTCTCCTAATGATGTGATCCCGTTATCAATGACATCCAATGTCCATGGTCAGGGAACCGTAACCATCTATTGATCAACGAGCTAGTCAACTAGAGGCTCACTAGGGACATGTTGTGGTCTATGTATTCACACATGTATTACTGTTTCCAGATAATACAATTAAAGCATGAACAATAGACAATTATCATGAACAAGGAAATATAATAATAACCATTTTATTATTGCCACTAGGGCATATTTACAACAGTATCCCACTTGCACTAGAGTCAATAATCTAGTTACATTGTGATGAATCGAACACCCATAGAGTTCTGGTGTTGATCATGTTTTGCTCGTGGAAGAGGTTTAGTCAACGGATCTGCGACATTCAGATCCGTATGCACTTTACAAATATCTATGTCTCCATCTTGAATATAATTTCGGATGGAGTTGAAATGGCGCTTGATGTGCTTGGTCTTCTTGTGAAACCTGGGCTCCTTGGCAATGGCAATAGCTCCAGTGTTGTCAAAGAAATGATTCATCGGGCCCGACGCGCTTGGAATAACTCCCAGGTCGGTGATGAACTCCTTCATCCAGATTCCTTCCTGCGTTGCTTCGGAAGCAGCTATGTACTCCGCTTCACATGTAGATGCCGCTACGACGCTTTGCTTGCAACTGCACCAGGTGACTGCCCCACCATTCAAAATATACACGTATCCGGTTTGTGACTTGGAGTCATCCAGATCTGTGTCGAAGCTAGCATCGACATAACCCTTTACGACAAGCTCTTCGTCACCTCCATAAATGAGAAACATATCCTTAGTCCTTTTCAAGTACTTCAGGATGTTCTTGACCGTTGTCCAGTGCTCCATACCGGGATCACTTTGGTACCTCCCCACCAAACTTACGGCAAGGTTCACATCAGGTCTGGTACACAGCATGGCATACATAATACAACCTATGGCCGAGGCATAGGGGATGACACTCATCTTTTCTCTATCTTCTGCTGAGGTCGGGCATTGAGCTGTGCTCAATCTCATACCTTGCAATACAGGCCAGAACCCTTTCTTGGACTGATCCATATTGAACTTCTTCAATATCTTGTCAAGGTATGTGCTTTGTGAAAGACCAATGAGGCGTCTCGATCTATCTTTATAGATCTTGATGCCTAATATGTAAGCAGCTTCTCCAAGGTCATTCATTGAAAAACACTTATTCAAGTAGGCATTTATGCTTTCCAAGAGTTCTACATCATTTCCCATCAGCAATATGTCATCCACATATAATATGAGAAATGCTACAGAGCTCCCACTCAGTTTCTTGTAAATACAGGCTTCTCCCCAAGTCTGTATAAACCCAAACGCTTTGATCACCTCATCAAAGCGAATGTTCCAACTCCGAGATGCTTGCACCAGCCCATAGATGGAGCGCTGGAGCTTGCATACCTTGTTAGCATTCTTAGGATCGACAAAACCTTCCGGCTGCATCATATACAGTTCTTCCTTAAGGAAGCCATTAAGGAATGCCGTTTTGACGTCCATTTGCCATATCTCATAATCATAGAATGCGACACTTGCTAACATGATTCGGACGGACTTCAGCATCGCCACGGGAGAGAAAGTCTCATCGTAGTCAATTCCTTGAACTTGTCGATAACCTTTAGCGACAAGCCAAGCCTTATAGATGGTCACATTACCATCCGTGTCAGTCTTCTTCTTAAAGATCCATTTATTTTCTATGGCTTGCCGATCATCGGGCAAGTCAACCAAAGTCTATACTTTGTTATCATACATGAATCCTATCTCGTATTTCATGGCTTCAAGCCATTTGTTGGAATCCGGGCCCGCCATCGCTTCCTCATAGTTCGAAGGTTCACCGTTGTCTAACAACATGATTTCCAGGACAGGGTTGTCGTACCACTCTGGTGCGGAACGTGTCCTTGTGGACCTACGAAGTTCAGTAGTAACTTGATCCGAAGTTTCATGATCATTATCATTAACTTCCTCTCTAGTCGGTGCAGGCACCACAGAAACATCTTCCTGCGCTGCGCTACTTTCCGGTTCGGGAGGGGCGACTATCACCTCATCAAGTTCCACTTTCCTCCCACTTACTCCTTTCGAGAGAAGCTCTTTCTCTAGAAAGGATCCATTTTTGGCAACAAAGATCTTGCCTTCGGATCTGAGGTAGAAGGTATACCCAATAGTTTCCTTAGGGTATCCTACGAAGACGCAAATTTCTGATTTGGGTTCGAGCTTTTCAGGTTGAAGTTTCTTGACATAAGCATCGCATCGCCAAACTTTTAGAAACGACAACTTAGGTTTCTTCCCAAACCATAGTTCATACGATGTCGTCTCAACGGATTTAGACGGTGCCCTATTTAAAGTGAATGCGGCAGTCTCTAAAGCATAACCCCAGAATGATAGCGGTAAGTTGGTAAGAGACATCATAGATCGCACCATGTCCAACAAGGTACGATTACGACGTTCGGACACACCATTACGCTGAGGTTTTCCAGGCGGCGTCAATTGTGAAACAATTGCACAGTTCCTTAGGTGCGTGCCAAATTCGTGACTTAAATATTCTCCTCCACGATCTAATCGTAAGAACTTTATTTTTCTGTCACATTGATTCTCAACCTCATTCTGAAATTCCTTGAACTTTTCAAAGGTCTCAGACTTGTGTTTCATCAAGTAGACATACCCATATCTACTTTAAGTCATCAGTGAGGGTGAGAACATAACGATAGCCACCGCGAGCTTCAACACTCATTGGACCGCACACATCAGTATGTATGATTTCCAATAAGTTGGTTGCTCGCTCCATTGTTTCGGAGAACGGAGTCTTGGTCATCTTGCCCAAGAGGCATGGTTCACACATGTCAAATGATTCATAATCAAGAGACTCCAAAAGTCCATCTGCATGAAGCTTCTTCATACGTTTGACACCGATATGACCAAGGCGGTAGTGCCACAAGTATGTGGGACTATCATTATCAACCTTACACCTTTTGTCATCCACACTATGAATATGTGTAGCATCATGTTCGATATTCATTAAGAATAAACCATTGACCAGCGGGGCATGACCATAAAACATTTCTCTCATATAAATAGAACAATCATTATTCTCACATTTAAATGAGTAGCCATCTCGCATTAAACGAGATCCAGATACAATGTTCATGCTCAAAGTCGGTACTAAATAACAATTATTGAGGTTTAAAACTAATCCCGAAGGTAGATGCAGAGGTAGCTTGCCGACGGCGATCACATCGACCTTGGAACCATTCCCGACGCGCATCGTCACCTCGTCCTTCGCTAGTCTCCTCTTATTCCGCTGCTCCTGCTTTGAGTTACAAATGCGAGCAACTGCACCGGTATCAAATACCCAGGAGCTACTACGAGCGCTGGTAAGGTACACATCAATAACATGTATATCACATATACCTTTGACGTTTCCGGCCTTCTTATCCGCTAAGTATTTGGGATAGTTCCGCTTCCAGTGACCCGTTCCCTATCAATAAAAGCACTCAGTCTTAGGCTTGGGTCCATTCTTTGGCTTCTCCCTGGCAACTGGCTTACCGGGCGCGGCAACTCCTTTGCTGTCCTTCTTGAAGTTCTTCTTACCCTTGCCTTTCTTGAACTTAGTGGTTTTATTCACCATCAACACTTGATGTTCTTTCTTGATCTCCATCTTCGTTGATTTTAGCATCGAATACACCTCAGGAATGGACTTCTCCATCCCTTGCATATTGAAGTTCATCACAAAGCTCTTGTAACTAGGTGGGAGCGACTGTAGGATTCTGTCAACGACCGCGTCATCTGGGAGATTAATTCCCAACCGAGACAAGCGATTGTGCAACCCAGACATTTTGAGTATATGCTCGCTGACATATCTATTCTCCTCCATTTTACAACTGTAGAAGTTGTCGGAGACCTCATATCTCTCGACTCGGGCATGAGCTTGGAAAACCATTTTCAGCTCTTGGAACATCTCATATGCTCCGTGCTGCTAAAAACGCTTTTGGAGCCCCGATTCTAAGCTGTAAAGCATGCCGCACTGAACCAGGGAGTAATCATCACTACGCGACTGCCAGTCGTTCATAACGTCTTGAGTTGCTGGGAAAATGGGTGCATCACCTAGCGATGCTTCAAGGACATATGCTTTCTTGGCATCTATGAGGATGATCCTAAAGTTACGGACCCAATCCGTATAGTTGCTACCATCGTCTTTCAGCTTGGTTTTCTCTAGGAACGTGTTGAAGTTGAGGGCAACATTACCGTGGGCCATTTGATCTACAAGACATATTGTAAAGATTTTAGACTATGTTCATGACAATTAAGTTCATCTAAACAAATTTTAATGAACTCCCACTCAGATAGACATCTCTCTAGTCATCTAAGTGATACATGATCTGAATCGACTAGGCCGTGTCCGATCATCACGTGATATGGACTAGTCCTCGACGGTGAACATCTTTATGTTGATCGCATCTTCTATACGACTCATGTTTGACCTTTCGGTCCTCCATGTTCCGAGGCCATGTCTGTACATGCTAGGCTCGTCAAGTCAACCCTAAGTGTATTGCGTGTGTAAATCTGGCTTACACCCGTTGTATGCGAACGTTAGAGCCTATCACACCCGATCATCACATGGTGCTTCGGAACAACGAACCTTAGCAACGGTGCACAGTTAGGGGGAACACAATTCTTGAAATTTTACTAAGAGATCATCTTATTTACTACCGTCGTTCTAAGCAAATAAGATGTAAAACATGATAAACATCACATGCAATCAAATAGTGACATGATATGGCCAATATCATTTTGCTCCTTTTGATCTTCATCTTCGGGGCTCCATGATCATCATTTTCACCGGCATGACACCATGATCTCCATCATCATGATCTCCATCATCGTGTCTTCATGAAGTTGTCTCACCAAACATTACTTCTACTACTATGGCTAACGGTTAGCAATAAAGTAAAGTAATTACATGTTGTTTTCAATGACACGCAGGTCATACAATAAAATAAGACAACTCCTATGGCTCTTGCCGGTTGTCATACTCATCGACATGCAAGTCGTGATTCCTATTACAAGAACATGGTCAATCTGATACATCATGTATATATATATATATATATATATATATATATATATATATATATATATATATATATATATATATATCATTCATCACATCCTTTTGGCCATATCACATCACACGACACATGCTGCAAGAATAAGTTAGACGTCCTCTAATTGTTGTTGCAAGTTTTTACGTGGCTGCTATAGGTTTCTAGCAAGAACCTTTCTTACCTACGCCAAAACCACAACGTGATATGCCAATTACTATTTACCCTTCATAAGGACCCTTTTCATCGAATCCAATCCGACTAAAGTGGGAGAGACAAACACCCGCTAGCCACCTTATGCAACTAGTGCATGTCAGTCGGTGGAACCTGTCTCACGTAAGCGTACGTGTAAGGTCGGTCCGGGCCGCTTCACCCCACGATGCTGCCAAATCAAGATAAGACTAGAAGCGGCAAGTAAATTGACATGATCTACGCCCACAACAATCTTGTGTTCTACTCGTGCATAGTAACTACGCATAGACCTAGCTCTAATGCCACTGTTGGGGATCGGTGCAGAAAATCAAAAAAATTCCTAAGCATCACCAAGATCTATCTATGGAGATTACTAGCAACGAGAGGGGAGTGCATCTTCATACCTTTGAAGATCGCGATGCGGAAGCGTTGCAAGAACGCGGTTGGTGGAGTCGTACAAAAAGTGATTCCGATCGCGGTCAATTCCGATCTAAGAGCCGAACAACGGCGCCTCCGTGTTCAACACACGTGCATCCCGGTGACGTCTCCCGCGCCTTGATCCAGCAAGGAGAGAGGGAGAGGTTGGGGAAGACTCTGTCCAGCAGCAGTACGACGGCGTGGTGGTGATGGAGGAGCGTGGCAATCCTGCAGGGCTTTGCCAAGCATCACGGGAGAGGAGGAGTAGTTGGGAGAGGGGGAGGGTTGCGCCAGGGCTTGGGTGCAGCTGCCCTCCCACCCCCCACATATATATAGGGGCAAGGGAGAGGGGGGCCGACCCCTCACATCCAATCTGAGGAGGGGGCGGTGGCCAAGGGGGGTGCCTTGCCCCCCAAGGCAAGGGGGGCGCGCCCCTTAGGGTTTCCCCCCAAACCCTAGGCGCATGGGCCCTAGGGGGAGGCGCCCAGACCACTTAGGGGCTGGTCCCTCTCCACATACAGCCCATAGGGCCCTCCGGGGCAGGTGGTCCCGATACAATACTGGTAACCCCCCGAATTATTCCGGTGACCGTATGATGACTTCCCATATATAAATATTTACCTCCGGACCATTCCGGAACTCCTCGTGGCATCTGGGATCTCATCCGGGACTACGAACAACATTTGGTAACCACGTACATCTATTCCCTACAACCCTAGCATCATGGAACCTTAAGTGTGTAGACCCTACGGGTTCGGGAACCATGCAGCCATGACCGAGACATATCTCCGGCCAATAACCAACAGCTGGATCTGGATACCCATGTTGGCTCCCACATGTTCCATGATGATCTCATCGGATAAACCACGATGTCAAGGATTCACTCAAGCCCGTATACGATTCCCTTTGTCTATCGATATAGTACTTGCCCGAGATTCGGTCGTCGGTATACCGATACCTTGTTTAATCTCGTTATGGCAAGTCTCTTTACTCGTTTCGTAACACATCATCCCGTGACCAACCCCTTAGTCACATTGAGCTCATTACGACGATGTCTTACCGAGTGGGCCAGAGATACCTCTCCGTCATACGGAGTGACAAATCCAAGTCTCGATTCGTCCCAACCCAACAGATACTTTCGGGGATACCCGTAGTGTACCTTTATAGCCACCCAGTTACGTTGTGACGTTTGGCACACCCAAAGTACTCCTACGGTATCCGGGAGTTGCACAACCTCATGGTCAAAGGAACAGATACTTGACGTTGGAAAAGCTTTAGCATACGAACTACACGATCTTGTGCTAGGCTTAGAATTGGGTCTTGTCCATCACATCATTCTCCTAATGATGTGATCCCGTTATCAATGACATCCAATGTCCATGGTCAGGAAACGTTAACCATCTGTTGATCAACGAGCTAGTCAACTAGAGGCTCACTAAGGACATGTTGTGGTCTATGTATTCACACATGTATTAATGTTTCCGGATAATACAATTAAAGCATGAATAATAGACAATTATCATGAACAAGGAAATATATTAATAACCATTTTATTATTGCCTCTAGGCCATATTTCCAACACTTATTTGTTTGTGAAGGTGCGAGGGACTTGCGCGTGGTTTCCTACTGGATTGATACCTTGGTTCTCAAAAACTGAGGGAAATACTTACGCTACTGTGCTGCATCACCCTTTCCTCTTGGAGGGAGTACAACGCAAGCTCAAGAAGTAGCAGCTTGCACCAGCCCATAGATGGATCGCTGGAGCTTGCACATTTTGTTAGCACCTTTAGGAAAGACAAAACCTTCTGGTTGCATCATATACAACTCTTCTTTGAGATATCCATTAAGGAATGCAGTTTTGATATCCATTTGCCATATTTCATAATCATAAAATGCGGCAATTGCTAACATGATTCGGACAGACTCAAGCATCACTACGACTAAGAAAGTCTCATCGTAGTCAACTCCTTGAACTTGTCGAGAACCTTTCACAACAAGTCGAGCGCTGTAGACAATAACATTACCATCGGCATCAGTCTTCCTCTTAAAGATCCATTTATTTTCAATGCCTTGCCGATCATCGGGCAAGTCAACCAAAGTCCACACTTTGTTCTTATACATGGATCCCATCTCAGATTTCATGGCCTCAAGTCATTTTGCGGAATCTGGGCTCATCATCGCTTCCTCATAGTTCATAGGTTCGTCATGGTCTAGTAACATGACTTCCAGAACAGGGTTACCGTACCAATCTGGAGCGTGAATGTACTCTGGTTGACCTACAAGGTTTAGTAGTAACTTGATCTGAAGTTTCATGATCATCATCATTAGCTTCCTCGCTAATTGGTGTAGTAATAATTGGAACTAATTTATGTGATGAACTACTTTCCAATTCGGGAGAAGGTACAATTACCTCATCAAGTTATACTTTCCTCCCACTCACTTCTTTCGAGAGAAACTCCTTCTCTAGAAAGGATCCATTCTTAGCAACGAATATCTCGCCTTCGGATCTGTAATAGAAGGTGTACCCCAATAGTTTCCTTTGGTTATCATATGAAGACACATTTCTCCGACTTGGGTTCGAGCTTATCAGGTTGAAGCTTTTTCACATAAGCATCGTAGCCCCAAACTTTAAGAAATGACAACTTGGGTTTCTTGCCAAAACACAGTTCACAAGGTGTCGTCTCAACGAATTTAGATGGTGCCCTATTTAACGTGAATGCAGCAGTCTCTAAAGCATAGTGGTAAATCGGTAAGAGACATCATAGATTGCACCATATCTAATAAAGTATGGTTACGACATTCGGACACACCATTACGCTGTGGTATTCCAGGTGGCGTTAGTTGTGAAACTATTCCACATTGTTTCAAATGAAGATCAAACTCATAACTAAAATATTCGCCTCCGCGATCAGATCATAGAAACTTTATTTTCTTGTAACGCTGATTCTCTACTTCACTCTGAAATTCTTTGAACTTTTCAAATGTTTTAGACTTTTGTTTCATCAAGTAGATATACCCATATCTGCTCAAATCATCTGCGAAGGTCAGAAAATAACGATACCCGCCGCGAGCCTCAACACTCATTGGTCTACATACATCAGCATGTATGATTTCCAATAAGTCAGTTGCTCGCTCCATTGTTCCGGAGAATGGAGTTTTAGTCATCTTGCCCATGAGGCATGGTTCGCAAGCACCAAGTGATTCATAATCAAGTGATTCCAAAATCCCATCAGCATGGAGTTTCTTTATGCGCTTTACACTAATATTACCTAAACGGCAGTGCCACAAATAAGTTGCACTATCATTATCAACTTTGCATCTTTTGGCTTCAATATTATGAATATGTGTATCACTACGATCAAGATTCAACAAAAATAGACCACTCATCAAGGGTGCATGACCATAAAAGATATTACTCGTATAAATAGAACAACCATTATTCTCTGATTTATATGAATAACCGTCTCGCAACAAACAAGATCGAGATATAATGTTCATGCTCAACACTGGCACCAAATAACAATTATTTAGGTCTAAATACAATCCCAAAGGTAGATGTAGAGGTAGTGTGCCGACGGCGATCACATCGACTCTGGAACCATTTCCCACGTGCATCATCACGTCGTCCTTAGCCAATATTTGTTTAATATGTAGCCCCTGTTTCCAGTTACAAACATGAGTAACCGAACCAGTATCAAATACCTAGGCGCTACTACGAGCATTAGTAAGGTACACATCAATAACGTGTATATCAAATAAACCTTTGTTCACTTTGCCATCCTTCTTATCCGCCAAATACTTGGGGCAGTTCCGCTTCTAGTGTCCAGTCCCTTTGTAGTAGAAGCACTCAGTTTCAAGCTTGGCTCCAGACTTGGGTTTCTTCCTGGGAGTAGCAACTAGCTTGCTATTCTTCTTGAAGTTCCCCTTCTTTCCCTTGCCATTTTTCTTGAAACTAGTGGTCTTGTTAACCATCAACACTTGATGCTCCTTTTTGATTTCTACCTCCACAGCTTTGAGCATAGCAAAGAGCTCGGGAATTGTCTTCTGCATCCCTTGCATATTATATTTCATCACGAAACCTTTATAGCTTGGTGGTAGTTATTGAAGAACTCTGTCAATAACACTATCATCATCAACTGTGACTCCTAGTTGAGTCATGTGGTTGTGGTACCCAGACATTGTGAGTATGTGTTCACTGACAGAACTATTCTCCTCCATCTTGCAGCTATAGAACTTGTTGGAGATTTCATATCTCTCAACTCAGGCATTTGCTTGAAATATTAACTTCAACTCTTGGAACATCTCATATGCTCCATGACGTTCAAAACGTCTTTGAAGTCCCGATTCTAAGCCGTAAATCATGGCACACTGAACTCTCGAGTAGTCATCAGACCACGTCTGCCGTACGTTCAAAGCGTCTACATTAGCGGAAGGGGGCTTGTCACATAGCGGTGCTTCAAGGACATACTTCTTATGTGCAGCAATGAGGATAATCCTCAAGTTACGGACCTAGTCTGTGTTGTTGCTACCATCATCTTTCAACTTAGCTTTCTCTAGGAACGCATTAAAATTCAAGGGAACGGTAGCACGGGCGATTGATCTACAACAACATAGATATGAAAATAACTATCAGGACTAAGTTCATGATAAATTAAATTTCAATTAATCATATTACTAAAGAACTCCCACTTAGATAGACATCCCTCAAGTCATCTAAATGATCACGTGATCCAAATCAACTAAACCATGTCCGATCATCACGTGAGATGGAGTAGATTTCAATGGTCAACATCTTATGTTGATCATATCTACTATATGATTCACGCCCGACCTTTCTGTCTCCAGTGTTCCGAGGCCATGCCTTTACATGCTAGGCTCGTCAAGTTTAACCCGAGTATTCTGCATGTGCAAAACTATCTTACACCCGTTGTATGTGAACGTAGAGCTTATCACACCCGATCATCACGTTGTGTCTCGGCACGACGAACTGTCGCAACGGTGCATACTCAGGGAGAACACTTGTACCTTGAAATTTTGTAAGGGATCATCTTATAATGCTACCGCCGTACTAAGAAAAATAGGATTCATAATAAGATAAACATCTCATGCAATCAAAATATGTGGCATGATATGACCATCATCATCTTGTGATTTTGATCTCCATCTCCAAAGCATAGTCATGATCTCCATTGTCACCGGCTTGACACCATGATCTTCATGGAAGCGTCGTGGTCGTCTTGCCAACTATTGCTTTTACTACTATTGCTAACTCATAGTGATAATGTAAAGCAATTACATGGCATTCGCAATTCATACAATAAAAAGACAACCATAAAGCTCCTGCCGGTTGCCGATAATTTACAAAACATGATCATCTCATACAATATCTTATAACTCATCACGTCTTGACCATATCACATCACAACATGCCCTGCAAAAACAAGTTAGACGCCCTCTACTTTGTTGTTCCAAGTTTTATGTGGCTGCTACGGGCTTCTAGTAAGAACCGTTCTTACCTACGCATCAAAAACCACAATGATTTTTTTGTCAAGTGTGATGTTTTAACCTTCAACAAGGACATGTCGTAGTCACACGGAATTCAACTAAGGTTGGAGAAACTGACACCCGCCAGCCACCTATGTGCAAAGCACGTCGGTAGAACCAGTCTCATGAACGCGGTCATGTAATGTCGGTCCGGGCCGCTTAATCCAACAATACCGCAGAATCAAAGTATGATGTTGGTGGTAAGCAGTATGACTATTATCGCCCACAACTGTTTGTGTTCTACTCGTGCATATCATCTACGCGTAGACCTGGCTTAGATGCCACTGTTGGGGAACGTAGTACTTCAAAATTTTCCTACGATCACGCAAGATCTATCTAGGATAAGCATAGCAACGAGCGGGGAGAGTGTGTCCACGTTCCCTCGTAGACCAAAAGCGGAAGCGTTTAGTAACGCGGTTGATGTAGTCGAACGTCTTCACGATCCAGCCGATCCAAGTACCGAAAGTACGGCACCTCCGTGTTCACCACACGTTCAGCACGATGACGTCCCTCGAGCTCTTGATCCAGTCAAGGATGAGGGAGAGTTTTGTCAGCACGATGGCGTGGTGATGATGATGATGATGAAGTTACTGGCGGAGGGCTTAGCCTAAGCACTTCAACGATATGACCGAGGTGTGTAACCGTGGAGGGGGGCACCGCACACGGCTAAAAGATTGGCTTGTTTGTCTTTGGAGTGCCCTCCTCCCACGTATATAAAGGGGGGAGGGAGGAGGAGGCCGGCCAAGGTGTGGCGCGCCCAAGGGGGGAGTCCTACTCCAAGTAGGATTCGCCCCCCCCCTCCCACACCTTTTCCTATTCCTACAAGGAGAAGGGGAAATAGGAGGAGGAGAGAAGGAAAGGGGGGGCTGCGCCTGAACCCTAGTCCAATTCGGTTTGGGCTAAGGGGGGGCGCGCCTCCACCTGGCCGTTGCCTCCTCTCTTCCACTAGGGACCATGAAGGCCCATTAACCCCCCGGGGGGTTCCGGTAACCCCCCGGTACTTCGGAAAATACCTGATATACTTTGGAACCATTCCGGTGTCCTAATATAACTTTCCAATATATCGATCTTTATGTCTCAACCATTTTTTAGACTCCTCATCACGTCTGTGATCTCATCCGGGACTCCGAACAATCTTCGGTCATCAAAATCACATAACTCATAATACTAATCGTCATCGAATGTTAAGCGTGCGGACCCTACGGGTTCGAGAACTATGTAGACATGACCGAGACACATCTCCGGTCAATAACCAATAGCAGAACATGGATGCTCATGTTGGCTCCTACATATTCTGCAAAGATCTTTATCGGTCAAACCCCATAACAACATATGTTGTTCCCTTTGTCATCGGTATGTTACTTGCCCGAGATTCGATCGTCGGTATCATCATACCTCAAAACAGCCACCATATCTACCCATCATGGCATTTCCATAGCCATTCCGAGTTATATTGCCATGCAACTTTCCACCGTTCCGTTCATATGACACGCATCATATTGTCATATTGCCATTGCATGATCACGTAGTTGACATCGTATTTGTGGCTAGGCCACCATGCATAACTTTTCATACATGTCACTCTTGTTTCATTGCACATCCCGATACACCGTCGGAGGCATTCATATAGAGTCATACTTCGTTGTAGTATCGAGTTGTAATGAAAGTGTGATGATCATCATTATTAGAGCATTGTCCCATGGGAGGAAAGGATAAATAAATAAAGCCCCTCCGCAAAAAAAGAAAAAAAAAGAGAGAAAGGCCAAAGAAAAAAGAAAGGCCCGAAAAAGGAAAAAAGAAAAAGAAAAAGAAAAAGAAAAAGGGACAATTGCTACTATCTTTTTTCTACACGTGTGCTTCAAAGTAGCACCATGTTCTTCATTGTAGAGAGTCTCATGCTTAGTCACTTTATATACTAGTGGGAATTTTCGTTATAGAACTTGGCTTGTATATTCCAACGATGGGCTTCCTCAAATGCCCTTGGTCTTCGTGAGCAAGCAAGTTGGATGCACACCCACTAGTTTCTTTTGTTGAGCTTTCATACATATTTAGCTCTAGTGCATCCGTTGCATGGCAATCCCTACTCACTCACATTGATATCTATTGATGGGCATCTCCATAGCCCGTTGATACGTCTAGTTGATGTGAGACTATCTCCCTCCTTTTTGTCTTCTCCACAACCACCTCTCTATTCCACCCATAGTGCTATGTCCATGGCTCACGCTCATGTATTGCGTCAAAGTTGAAAGGTTTGAAAGAATAGAGTATAAAAACAAGTGTTTGGCTGAAATAGGGGTTGTGCATGATATGAATATTTTGTGTGATGAAGAGGGAGCATAGCCAGACTATATGATTTTGTAGGGATAACTTTCTTTAGCCATAGTATTTTGAGAAGACATGATTGCTTTGTTAGTATGCTTGAAGTATTATTATTTCTTATGTCAATATAGAATTTTATCTTGAATCTTTCAGATCTGAACATTCATGCCACAATTAAGATAATTACATTGAAAAACTATGTTGGTTAGAATTCCACATCAAAAATTATGTTTTTATCATTTACCTACTCGAGGACAAGTAGGAATTATGCTTGGGGATGCTTGATACGTCTCCAACGTATCTATAATTTTTTATTGTTCCATGTTATTATTTATGATGTATTGGATGTTTAATGGGCTTTTTCATACACTTATATATCATTTTTGGGACTAACCTACTAACCCAAAGGCCCGGTCCAGATTGCTGTTTTTTGCCTGTTTCAGGGTTTTGCAGAAAAGGAATATCAAACGGAGTCCAAACGGAATGAAACCTTCGGGAGAGATATTTTTGGAGAAAATCACGCACGGGGGACTTGAGAACCACGGCAGAGGGGCCATGAGGTGCCCACGAGGGTGGGGGCGCGCCCCCTTCCCAGGGTGCGCCCCCTGCCTCGTGGACCCCTCGAGAATCCCCCGATACCCTCCTTCCTCCTATATAAGCCTACGTACCCCGAAACCATCAGCAACAGAGAGAAAACCCTAATTCCACCAACGTAACCTTCTGTTCCCGTGAGATCCCATCTTGGAGCCTGTTCCGGAGCTTCGCCGAAGGGGGGATCCATCACGGAGTGCTTCTACATCATCATCATCGCCCTCACCCTGAGTTGTGAGTAGTTTACCACAGACCTTCGGGTCCATAGCTAGTATCTAGATGGCTTCTTCTCTCTCTCTGGATCTCAATACATAGTTCTCCTCGGTCTTCGAGGAGATCTATTCGATGTAATCTCTTTTTGCGGTGTGTTTGTCGAGATCCGATGAATTGTGAGTTTATGATCAAGATTATCTATGAGAAATATTTGGTTCTTTTCTGAACTCTTTATGTGTGCTCATAATATCCTTGCAAGTCTCTTCGAATTATTGGTTTGGTTTGGCCTACTAGATCTATAGTTATTGCAATGGGAGAAGTGCTTGGCTTTGGGTTCAATCTTGTGGTGTGCTTTCCTAGTGACAGTAGGGGCAGCAAGGGACGTATTCTATTGTTGCCATCGAGGATAAAAAGATGGGGTTTATATCATATTGCTTGAGTTCATCCCTCTACATCATGTCATCTTGCTTAAGGCGTTACTCTGTTCTTATGAACTCAATACACTAGATGCATGCTGGATAGCGGTTGATGTGTGGAGTAATAGTAGTAGATGCAGGCAGGAGACGGTCTGCTTGTCTTGGACGTGATGCCTATATATAATTATCATGCCTAGATAGTATCATAATTATTCGCTTTTCTATCAATTGCTCGACAGTAATTCGTTTACCCACCGTAGAATATCGCTATCATGAGAGAAGCCACTAGAGAACACTATGGCCCCCGGGTCTATTCTCAACATATCAATCGACATTTACTTTACTTTTTTCGTTTTTACTTTCTGTTCTTATAAACAAAAAAATACCAAAAATATAAACTATCATCTCTATCAGATCTCACTTTTGTAAGTGACCGTAAAGGTATTGACAACCCCTTATCGCGTTGGCTGCGAAGTTCTTATTTGTTTGTGTAGGTGCGAGGGACTCGCGCGTGGTCTCCTACTGGATTGATACCTTGGTTCTCAAAAACTGAGGGAAATACTTACGCTACTAGGATGCATCTCCCTTTCCTCTTCGAGGGAATACAACGCAAGCTCGAGAAGTAGCAGCACTCTTAAGTCCAATAAAACTTAGTGTCCTTCTTCAACAATATTGTCATAGGCTTTGCAATCTTGGAGAAATTCTCTATGAATCTCCGGTATATCCCGCGAGTCTAAGAAAATGTGGATTTCTCCAACTGAGGTGGGTGCCAACCACTCGGTGACTTCCTGCACCTTGATAGGGTCCACTGCTATACCTTCTCCTGATATAACATGTCCTAAGAATCCAACTTCCTTCAACCAAAACTGACATTTGCTAAACTTGGCATATAACTGATGTTCTCTCGGGTTCTCAAGAACCAAACGCAAATGTTCCTCGTGTTCCTCTTTGTTCTCCGAGTACACCAAAATATCATCAATGAATACCACGACAAACTTATCCAAGAACTCCATGAACACCTTATTCATCATACTCATGAAATAGGCAGGGGCATTAGTCTATCCAAATGACATAACCGTATACTCATATAGCCCATACCTTGTGGTGAAGGCTGTCTTAGGTATATCTTTTTCTCGGATCTTCAACTGGTGGTATCCTGATCGTAGATTGATCTTGGAGAATACTTTAGCTCCTTGCAGTTCGTCGAACAAATAATTGATCATCGGCAGTGGGTACTTATTCTTAATCGTCACTTTGTTCAGTGCCCGGTAATCAACGACCATCCTTATAGATCCATCCTTCTTATCGACCAAAAGCACTGGGGCTCCCCAAGGTGATGAACTTTGATGAATGAATCCTTTCTCCAATAACAACTTAATCTGCTTCTTGATCTCCTCCAGATCGTTTGCTGGCATCCGGTATGGTCTCTTCGATATCAGTCCGGTGCCCGGCAATAGCTTTATCAAAAACTCAATGTCCCTATCTGGCGGCATGCCTAGTAGCTCCTCTGGAAATACATCTGGGTAATCCTTTACTAGATACACTTCCTCCCGAACAACTCCCGAGAGAGAATGTACTTGTGTCCTCCTAGGCGCATGCCTAGATACATACTTGATCCTTTTTCCCTCCAGGGTGGTAAGTAAAATCTACTTACTAGCACAATCGATGTTCCCTTCGTACATCGACAGCCAATCCATACCTAGTATCATATCCAATCCTTGTGACTCCAAAATTATCTGGTCTGAGGGGAAAACATGGCGTCCAATGGTCAATGGCACTTGAAAACATCCTTGACTTGCCATATACTCTGCTCTTGGGGAACTTACTAACATGAGGTTCTTAAGTACTTGTGTGGGCAACTTATATCTATCCACGAATCCCCTTGAAATGTATGAATGTGATGCACCAGTATCAAAAAGAACTATTGCTGTAAATGACTTAACCAAAAACTTACCGACAACAGCATCAGGCTGCTCTTCAATCTCCTCCACGTTCACGTGGTTCACTTGTCCCCTGTGGAAAGAGTTGGGCTTCTTCCCAACGCTTCCATTGCCGTTCCCATTCTTCGCTTCAGGGCACTCCCTGGCATAGTGTCCATTCTTCCCGCACTTGAAACAGGTAATGTGACCTAAATCCCTCTTGGCTGGTGTGGATGGGGTAGAGCGGTTCTGATTATTGCTTGCTCCGTTCCCATTCCCATTCTTGGAGACAATGTGGTTATGAGAACTCCCTCCATTATGGGTGTGGATTCCATGGTTATGGGTGTAACCTCCCGAGTTCGGGGTGAAACGGGGCTTCTGCTGGGCTCCAAAATTATTCTTTCCTTGTCCATACTTCCTCTTGCGGCTCTCAATCTGCCGCTGCTTCCGTTCAATCATAAGAGCCTTGTCTATCAACTCCTGGTAGTTGTTGAAGGTTGCCACCATCAACTATATGCTCATCTCATCATTCAGCCCTTCCATAAACTTCTCCTGCTTTGCGGTATCTATGGCCACATCATCAGGGGCATAGCGAGATAGAGTACTAAACTTATCTACGTACTGAGCCACAGTACGATTTCCTTGGCGCAAGTTGCGAAACTCACGCTTCTTCATGCTCATGGCTCCAGTTGAGACATGGGCGGTGCGAAAAGCTTGCTGAAACTGATCCCAAGTGACATTGGCTATAGGAAAAGTGCATGTGTATTTCTCCCACCATGAGGATGTTAGTCCATCCAATTGATGTGCGGCAAAACACACCTCCTCAGTATCCGTGCAATTTGCGGTGGTCAACTCCCTTCCAATCTTGTGTAGCCAGTCACCAGCAACTATTGGCTCAATGCTACTAGAAAACACCGGCGGCTGCAACCTTAGAAAACGGGCTAGGTTGTCCACTGGTGGTGGTGGAGGGTTGTTGTTATTGTTCTGGTTGTTCTGGACAAGAAGTTGCATCAAAGTGTTCTGCTGCTGGATCTACTGAGTGAGCTCAGGGGGAAACTGAAATCCGGGCTCACGTATCGGAGGCATCTGATGGGTTTAGAGGGAAGAGATTAGAATAGATATGAGGTCTAGGGAAAATTCACTACCCATATGCACATGAGACAAACACATTCATATCACACCAATCAATTTCAAGAAACGGCATACAAAAGATATAACTAACGTTACAAAAGTGCTCTACTTCTACTATATGGGAGAAACTACTAGTCATATGGTGGTCATCTAGAAATTTTGATCGGCCGAAGATTCCATGATATCTGCTCCAGCTTCATCTTCATAGTCATCATCACTATCATCAGGGTCTGAGTCGGTGTCGTCGATGATGATGTAGTCCTCAGACCGAATCTCCTGGGGTTCTTCTTCTCCTCCTCCTCCTCTTAGCGCTGGATCTCCCATGAAAAATCCTAGTTTCCTTGTCAGGTCATCATTCTTCTCCACAAGTATTGTCATCTCCTCCTCGTATCCGTCACGTTAAAACTTTAGTTCCTCTTCTAGCTCTGTGTTCCTGGTTAATGCCCTCTTCAAGTCTATCATGCCTGCGCACATCTGATGCTCCTGTCGACGGATGTGCTGGTTTAACTCCTGGATGAAAGCTGCAATGGACATGTCCTTCTGTGTACTGATCATGTCGCATTGCTCATCTCGGCGCCCGCATATCTGGTAAATAGTGTCCTTCAGCTCCTGTTTGTAGACTTCTCTAATACGTCCCATGGTAATGTGGGCTGCCATGCTCTTACCTAGGGTCCAGGTTGGTGCATCAAAGGAAAACTCTATGGGCTTAGTGACTGGCATGAAAGTCCTCCCGGGAATTTTAATGTGAATAGTCCATCGCTCCTCTTCTGGTAAAGTGGGGGTGTAGGTCCTGGTGAAGCTTGGTATTCCGATGTTCATGTAACTTGTGACTTCCTTCAAGTGTCGTCCAAAAGGTGTGTCTTCATCCGGCTGAGTTAACTTGTTCCTTGGGTCGACCATCCTAAAGAGTAGAAAATGGAGAGGAGTCAGAAATGAGTAGAGAAGAGTGACCTAGGGTTTATCTTAGTGGTCATGTCCTACATTCAGCGTGTGCTCTGATACCATCTTGTAGCGACCACGATCCTAATGGACTGAAGTCTCTGTGTTCCGTGTCATCCCTGGATCGGTAATGCTGACACACACAATACTTGAAGGATTTATAACAGAGTGACAATCACACACTTATTACATCGATTGTCTCAAGAGAAAACTTATTACAAAATAATATGGTATAAGGCCATCTAACACGATAACAACGGAAGGCTTGGAAGATAAGTGAGTCCATCAACTCTAACGGCATAGCTGAGTGCATGACAAACGACCTAGCACACCTTACTCTTCTTCTGAAAAGTTTGCAACATGACATGTTGTAGCCCAAAACAGGTCAGCACATGCAATATGCTGGCAAGATAACACAACAGAGAAAGTAACAGAATAAAGGCTAACACTACATGCATATATGGCTGGTGTAGGCTCTAAGGTTAATGTTTTTGCATAAAGCCAATTTTTCCCTACAACAAAGGAATAACTTTTATTTTAACTATCATGGTAGTTGAAACATCACTGAGAAGGTTCCTCCAACTCAATCCCAATTAAAGTGGTCATTATCAACCCACAAAATTAACTTTAGAGTGATGAGATCAACCAATAATTCAAGTACCAGATACTCAAGATGTCCATAACCGGGGACACGGCTAATCATGATTAGTTTGTACACTCTGCAGAGGTTTGCGGATTTTCCCCACAAGACTCGATCTCCTCCGTTGGATCTCTCGCACTGCATGGTGTTTGAGAAACGGATGACCGAGACACAGTCTTTCAGAAGCATTTACTCTTTACCCCGGGTGGACCGGTACACCTACTTTCCCCTACATCTGCTAGTCCACCACTGAAAGAGCTCACACAACATACTCAACTATGCTAGAGCCCATAATGGCATTGTGGCTACACACAGAAGTTTCTAGCATGAATAGTCTTATGATCCCTTTGAGCCTGGGTGGCATTCCATAGAATAATCACACGGTTCCTCTGGGATTTCCTAAGACAACACTGGATTCTCCAGGTGCCCTACAACGAGTCCACCCAGATGTGTATTAAAGTAGCCAACTTAAGTTGAACCATTAATTAACATCTCACATCTGTCATGGATTCTCTCCAACCCAAACCACGTCTAAGAGCATAGCATGTCAACCTAAGCATAACGTAGAAGTAACTCCCAGAGGTTTGAAAATAATGCATGTAATAGGTTCTACCACAATCTACTTTCCAGACCCACAAGTTAAGAGATCTTACACATGCAATGTGTGAGGGTTTGATCTAATGCATAAAAAACAGGGTAATAAAGGGTATGATCAAAGTATTGCTTGCCTTGCTGACGATTCGCAAAACCTAGGGACTCGTAGTAACACGCTTCACACTCCGGGAATTCTATCGCAAGCAAACAATAGCACACATAAGCAACCAAGCAAATATGCATGGGTAAAACTCAAATAAGAAGATCTAACCAGAAAGTTCAACTAAAGAACTCCGGTTTGCAAAAAGAATCAAATCAAACGGAGCAACGAAACTCAAACTACGAAAGAAACAAGATCCGTTTACTAGATTGAACTAAAGTCAAATTTTACAGTACCAAAACCTTGTTCAAGTAGGTTAAATGGAAAGAGGGCTTTGAGACGAAGATCTAGGCGCTTAAATCGCCTGATTCCGACTTACGAGCGAAAAGATAAACTAAAACGAAGATCAGGGCAGAAATCGCGATCAAAATAATCACGGAAAAACCCTGAAAAAGAAAAACTGACGAACAGGCTAACGAATGAACGTTCGTTGTTTGTGACTAACGGGCAAACAACGTTCGTTAAAACGAACGTACGGACGAACGTCCGCTATTAACTAAACCGACGGAAAACCAAAAAAACAAGATCTAGGGTTTCTGAAACAAAAACCGATCGGTTTTCTCGCGAAAACCGACGGCGGCGGCGGCTACCTCGGCGGCGGCGGAACTCCGGCGGACGGCGGGCTGGCGGCGGCGGTGCTCCGGCGGGCCGGCGGGCTGGCGGCGGGGCTCCGGCAGGGTGCGGCGGCGCAAGACGGCGGCGGCGCGGGCGACGTCCGACGGTGGCGGCACGCTTTTCGAGGCAGGGGGGCTAGGGTTTGGGGTGGCTCGGGTGGGCTGGGGCGCCGACGATTTCGGGCTTTAAAGGCCCCCCGGGCAGAGTCCTAGCCGGACACGGCCCAGGTAAGTCGGTTCACTTTTTTTATAAACAATCCTGACACAGTAAAATGGGCGAAACAAATACTAAACGGACTAAAACAATTCCGAAATAAATTTTCACCATCCTCTAATAATATTTAGGACAAAGTGAACATTTTTCCCGGACCTAAATGCAATTTTGAAAAACGCGTATTTTTCCTTTCCAAATAAAATACCAAAGTTGATTTTAATATTTTTCCTCCAATATTTCTTTGATTTTGGAGAAGTCATATTATCTCCGCTCATATATTTTTTTATGAAATATTTTCGAGAGAAAAACTATTAAAACCAAAGTGATCCTCGTACCGATATTTGAGAAAACTCAAATACGAAAACGGTAAAATCCCCAACTCTCTCCATGGGTCCTTGAGTTGCTTAGAATTTCGAGGATCGCAACACACGAATGCAATAAAATATGATATGCAATATGATCTATGTATAACATTCCAAACTGAAAATTTGGGATGTTACACGCCGTCCTCAACTTCTTCGGCGAGATCCTCCTCCCACCCTCACCAGCCACCTACCACGGCCGTGCGACCGCCGGATCCGACGGGATCATTCCTCCCGTGCCTGCCTGACGACAGAGGCAAGGTGCCTCCTCACCCGCACCCCCACGCACACTGCGCCCCTCGCCGCGCCGGCGCGCCTCGATGGTCGCCAGATCTGGGCCTTGAGCGCCTGCCCCCAACCCGAGATCCAGCTCCTCTAGCTGTATGGTGCAGGTCCCCCATTCCCCTGGCAAGTCTCCTGCTCCCCCTGCCCGCCGACGAGCTCTCCTGCTTCCTACCCCTTCCGACGAGCTCTCCTGCCTCCCGTCCCATCTAGCGAGCTGGCCTGAACATGGTCAATGCTCCTGATGCAGTTCGATTTGGTGGGTTGTGCTGTGCAGTGTGTGCGGCGTGCAACTCGGAGCTAGTGGGCATGCAACTCGAGGGGACTCCCCATGGTGTTGGCCGTAGCGTGCTTCCCTTCCTAGCCTACTGACGGTCAGGTCGTGTGTCCTTGCGGCGATGGCTCCGGGCCATGGCTATAGCCGGATGCAAGATCATGCATCCCACATCGCTGCCCTTCGACTCCTTCCTTGCAACAAGGCATGCAGTACATAGGCGTGTGACATTACAGCTTGGTGTTGCAGATGAAGTCCGTCATCCCGACCAGGTGATGCTCATCGTTTGTTCCCCACTAACTAACAAGGAAACACACAAGGAACAAATCCAGTGCAGTCCGGCCAAACGGTGGCGTGAAGTACATCCAATGATGATGTGTAGTTCGACGACAACAAAGTCGCCGATGGTGTGGCCACTGTACTTCGCCGGCGAGCCGCTAGCGGCAGCAGTAGCACGGGCGTCCAATTCGCATTTTGCTTTTTGGTCGAGGACGCGGTGGCTTTTCTTTTTTGCACTCGATGAACACTAGCGGTCCAATTGTTTGTGCTTCGCTCCCTATGTGAAAAGTGCAGTTTATTTATAATGATGACCGTGGTTTGATAGAAATTTTAGAAACAAGAAGTACACTACTATTGTCCTGCGCAACTCATATCAAATACACACAGAAAAACAATGGGAAATTTTTAGTTCGTTAAACGGTGTAAAAATGTAATGCGGTTCACTTTGGAGAGTGTTGAGGTTCGCTTGTGCTCTATGTGAAGTGCAAAAATGTTACGGAAGCACAAATATATATATAGACACACACACACACACACACGCACACATGTATTGAAGTCGCAGACATGTTAACTGAACCGCTTGTGTTGGACCGAAGTCAGCACGGTCAACTTGCGTGAGATTAGAAACACTATATAGGGGGCCCTTTTCCCCGCAAAAAAGGAGAAAGAAGCACTATGTAGGAACATTTCTATTAAGGTAAGGGAACATTTTATATTTCACGGTTTTGATGTTTTATCATATTTGAATGTTCCTCGTTTTAAAATCTATAAAAATGGGGATACAAAAAATCGAAGCTATTGGGCCGCCCCGTAGGCGCTATTTTTCTTTTGAGGGGCCGTAGGCGCTATTATTAGGAGCTTTGTGCGTAAACAGGAGCTCCTTGTTCAATGATGTGCAACCTTTTCCTAAATTACAAGCATTTGCATATCTGCATTGACCACCGAATGATGGAACGAAATGAATAGAACAAGAAGATAGTACTCAAGGATGGAAAAACGCTCGAATGGCTTCCTTTAGGAGGCTAGTAATCACATGCATTAGCCTTTTTCCTTGAAGATTAAGCTGCATCCTGGCAGTCTTGCCCCAAAAACCTCGAACACTGCTTCACAGGATATGTAAGATCACTTCACATTTTTCTCAATTTTTGTGCAATCAATGAGAAGTGTTGGATTTTTAAGATCTAATGGTCCATATGATGCGCTACTGGTACACTATATATTAGTATAGATATGTGAGAGATGTATATACTAACATGCAACAAAATCCATTGACAACATGTACTTATGATTGAAACCCTAAGCAAACATCCACAACAACTAAGAATTTATTAAGGTAAAATTGAACCATAGCATTAAGATTTAAGGCTCCCCTTTAGCTCATATGCATCAATTCCTATACTCAGACTCGCTATTATTTGTCACTCCGAGCACCCTATGCATAGTTATCTTCACATACTACTAACTTTAAAGTGTGGCCCACATACGTGTGCGCTCATATGTTAGGCATCAATCGGTAGCAACATATAATAACATATAATTCAAATCTCTACTCCTAATGAAGCAGTTGGTAGCTTGGTACGGTTTACTTTCGTCCGGTTTTACTTCGTCCCACCACCCCCTCCTACTCGTTTTTCTCCCTCCCATTAGAAAACCAAATCGCAGTAAGAGGAGATCTTGGTTTCGTGGTTCCTTTCGTATGTGCTGATTCAATTCAATCATGTAAACAATAAGTAATTAAGAATTCGGAAATTGCACCATACATGTGAGATCTCCTTCCTAAAAAAAGCAGACATAAGATTTTTCTTGATAATCTTCTATAATAAAATAAGATATCTCTACTCCTAAAGTCTCAGTACGTATGTCGTTCGCTTGTTTCGTTCGTCCTCACCCCTCCCCATCGATCGATAGATGTCCCTCCTACCAATTTTTCTTTTGCCGACCACCACCACCGGTTTTCATCTCCAGCCCCATCGGTTTTCTTTCCATCTCACACCTCCGTTGCCCAAAAAAATCAAGCTTTCCATATACAAAAGCAACGATATCCTCCTGCAACAATATACAACAACACTTTACCTATAAACCAGCCTCTTCTTTCCCAGGAAAGAAATTAGGACGCATTTGTCGCCTCTTCTTTGTAAGGAAAGAAATCATGATGCTACCGAACTAACCGGGACGCGCGATCTGATGTGATTCGATCTACTGGAGCCACCATATAAACTAGCATCCCTACAATAGCGCACCACTCCACAACCCTAATCTCCCCAAGTTCCTTCCACCTCAAGTGGTCTAGGCTAGCGGCGGCGCGTAGGCTCCCCCACTCAACCATCTTCGACGTCCCCTCGGCGAGTCTCTCGTAGGTCTTAGCCTAGCCTTCTACGAGGCTTCGAATCTCCTGTATGGACGTATGCATGCATCTAGGCCGTCATCGACCTGCCCTACGAGGATGTGTCGTGGTCTCCGTCATTGCTGCGTCTTGTGAGTGGATGTGCCAAGGATTTCCTCATGTCTGCCGAGGATGCATCCTCCTGCTTCCCTGTCACACGGTCGCGGTGGCCACCGAGCTGACGTTGGTCGTGGCTGCTCTCCTTCCCCTGTGTTGCATGAGGCATGAGCCTGTAGATCCCTTCTCCACTGGCCAGAGCATGAATCACTTTTCCTATGCTAGATGTATTTATCATGGATCTTATCAAGATTTCACATATAGATGTATCATGTGCTACACATTTATTTGTGACTGATCTTGTCTACTTCCAGATCTGGATGTGTACGCTTGTTTGAGAAGATTTGTTGATGCATGTTTGCTCGGTGTTTGTTGTTCATGTGTAAATGCGTTGATGATCTAATATGTATGTGTGTGCACATGTATTTTTATTTTTACCTTTTAGATTTTTATTTATTTGCATGGTTTAGAGCTTAATTCATGGCTTTGTATGTAGTTCTTTACAGAACAGGTACAAATTTGCAAAAAGGAGGAAGACGACATAGCTAAACTTTGTACAAATGTTTATTCTCAGGCTTTCGGGATGGGCCTCGTGCTTCAGGCTTTCCTGTCGAGCCAGGCTCGGGCTTGAACTTAGTGGAAAAACTTTTTTTTGGGTTGTGCTCGAGCTTAATATTTGCACCTTGGGCTTGGTTCGAGAAATGCCTAGGTTTAACTGGAGGTACATGTGATTCTGCTCCTGACTCCGCCACAGCGAAGGACGAGGACGCCGGCACCCTCTCGGACGTCAACATGATTACAATGAATAACTGCAAATGACTAGGGAGTGGGGACTGGCATGAATAACAACAATTTAACACAAGCTTACAATGAAGGATTTATTGTTGATATCTCAGAAGTTGCCATGGGCCTGTATGTGATAACTGCTACGTCCAAAACGTATCTATAATTTCTGCTTGCTCCATGCCTCTTTTGGGTGATATTGCTATGATATTCATACACTTCCATACACTTTTGATCATATTTGGACTAACCTATTAACTCAGTGCACCCCAGTGCCAGTTTCTGTTTTCGGCTGTTTTTGTATTTCAGGTTTTCACGTTACGAGAACTGCCAGGAAAAATCCAGAAAAATTATATAAAAAATTAGCGTTCCGGAAACTTCCTTGCGCCCGAAGGACAGCCGGGAGGGCCACCAGGGCCCCAGGCGCCCTGGCGGCGCCCCCCCCCCCCCTGGGCCGCGCCGGGGGGGCGCCTGGGCCCCCCGAGCCCCGTCTGGTGCCCCCCTTTGGCATATATTTAGAGCGTCCTTCGAAACCCTCGGGACGGGAACTCTTTTTCGCGATCTCATCTCTGTTCCACTGCCGCCGCCGCTTCCAAGATCGGGAACACCAGGAGAACTCTTCCCGGCACCCTGCCGGAGGGGAGGATCACCATCGGGAGCCTCTCCACCACCATGGACGCCTCCCGGATGAGTTGTGAGTAGTCTCCCTTGGACCATGAGTCCATGACCAGTAGCTATGTGATGTTCTCCTCCCGTTCTTGTGCTTCACTAATTAGTCCTCGTGAGCTGCCCTACATGATCGAGGCACATATGTAATCCTTATGCTGTTGCTATCATGAGTTTCTGGGATCCGATGGATTATGAGATTATGTTCAGATTGTTCTTGAGTAATATATTTGATCTACCTCTTTTATATTTATGTTCATAAGTAATTCTTGCATGTTCTCCGTTGTTATTTACTGCTTTGGCCGAGTAGTAGGTAGTGACTCCAAGAGGGAACGTTATGCTCGATTGTGGGTTCATGCCCCTCGATGACTAGCTTGAGTGACAGAAACATGAGTCTAGGGGGTGTGCTGTTGCCACAAGGGGGAAAACAACGGTGCTTGTGCCCGCGGGTGCAAGGATTGTTTACTTTACGCAAAGTTCTTTTAATGCAGTTGTCTGTTGCTTTGAGTTTACACTATGGGTGGGACTCGCAACTTAATACCAGCGAGATGTTCTGGATAGATATCTCAAGGTGGATGATTAGTAGTAGATATTGATGGATTTCGGTCTACTTACTTTGGCGTGCCGCCCATGCTTTGAACCTCAACCTTTCTTGCAATGTAGTCAGCATTGGTTTGCGTTCGTGGTCCTGTCAATTGCCCAGCTGTAATTCGTTTACCTCACATAGCTGTTTTATCGTCTTTTGGGAGAGAGACATCACTAGTGAACATCATGAGACTCCGGTCCATATTACCATCATTGATCACATCCGCTATTTACTTTTCGCTTTTACTTACTATTGCAAACATTATCTATCACTACTATCATTTGCGTTTAATCCTTTGTGAACTACAAGGCCGGAGGGATTGACAACCTCTCTGTACTCGTTGGGAGCAAAGTTATTTGTATCTGTGTGCAGGTCCACGTTGATTGCTAATATCTGGCGCCGTTAGCAGTTGACACCTACTTGTTGAACCTAGGAGTCTCTGGGGATTCGATCCTTGGCATCTTTGCTAAGGGAAAAACTTCCACAACACTGCACGCCCCACACCTGTGGTGGTTGCTCCTCCCCCTACTGAAATTGTGCCCTATAAAATACCAGCTGGTATTATCAATTATGTTTTGGCTAATCGTTATGCAGGAGACAGACATCCCGGTGAACACTTGTTATATCTGTCACAATTATGTTCATTATTTAAGCTTGCAGGTGTATCAAGGGAGTTTGTCATGAGGACATTGTTCGCCGTATCACTTATAGATAAAGCTTCAGATTGGTATAAGCTTCTCGATAACTCGCACTTGCTTGATTGGCAAGAGCTTATGTCTCTCTTTTATACTAAGTTTTATCCTCTTCATGATGCTTATGTGGAGAGTAAGAGTACCTTTTTGCATGTGGATCATGGTAACAATGCTTTATGTGATGCTTATATTGTTGAGTTTATTCGTGATCCCACTGAAAATTATTATGAGAAGGGAACATATGCTTATAGATATTTCAATAATATCAAGTTCCCTCTCTTTATGTTGAAGGTTTTGAAGCTGCACTTGTTTGGTCTTCCTATGCTTATTGCTTTGTGCTTCAATGAATTATTGTATTGCAATATTCCTATGCATAGGAAGCATGTTAGGCTTAAATGTGTTTGGTATTTGCTTCTTGATGCCCTCTTTTGTTCTTCAATTCTTATTCCTACAAGAGCATCATTAAAGTCTTATGCCTAGCTTAAAGGCATAAAAGAAAGCGCTTTTGGGAGGCAACCCACATGAATAAAATTTATTTTGCTTTTGTTGTGTCTTGATGTTGTTTACTACAGTAGCATCATCATTGTATCTTTGCTTTTCATATTTGTGCCAAGTATAGCCTCTGATTGCTAGAAAGTTCAAAAGTTGTGAGGTGCTGTCCAGGAAACAGATTCTGTCCTTGGATAGAAAAATTCGTATAAAATCACCGGATCATCTTTTTGGTCTGAAATGTTTCGACAGCGTTCTCTATATAATTGTCTTTCGTGCGTCTGTTCTGAGTTTTTTGATTTGAGTTGCAGAAGTACCCCGAACAAATCAATTACTACCTGTTGTTATGTTTTTCACAGATTATGTCATGTTTTGCCTTTCCTTCATTTTGCAAACCGAGAGCTTGCTTTTTCTTTGCAAATACCTTTTGGCAATCTTGAGAAACAGTAGAACTTCAAGAATATCTTTATTTCCAGCAAGGAACAATTATTTTATTAAGGGTACTAACCTCGCTAATCAGATTATAATGAGTTATGTATGAAGGGAGTTTTCAAGTGTGCGAGGGAAGATGATAAAAAGATTCAGGAGTGTCAAGCGCTCAAGCTTGGGGATGCCCCCGTGCACCCCCAAGAAATATTCGAGGAGACTCAAGCATCTAAGCTTGGGGATGCCCCCGTGCATCCCCTTCTCCATCAACATTATCAGTTCGTCTTTCGTTCCACTATATTTTTATCACTTCATGTGTTATGTGCTATGCTTGGAGCGTCTTGTTTTTAGTTTTCTTTTTAGTTTTTCATAACGAGTCGGAACTCAGCTTTCTTTATGTGGGAGAGAAACACGCTCCACTTCTACCTAGAACATAACATAGAATTTTCATGTCTATCTTTGCTGTGTGTGTTCTTTGTCTTTTAATAGCTACTATCATGCTCTGCTCTTAGTATTCATGCTTATCTTTTCAAAGAGCTTTTGTTTAGTTGGTTGCTTGAACTCTCTTTAATTATCATGCTTATCGTATTAAGAGAGCTTGCTTCCGTTGCATTGGTTGATATGTCTATGATAAAGATGCTACGTGCATAATGGCGCTTAGTAGTTCAGGTTTTCTTATGGTTAGTCTCAAATAGCTGGGGGATTCCCAATGTGTTATTGGAGTACCAACATGGTTTGTTTGCCTATGATGTGGTATGGTTTAGTAATATCTTCCTTCGAGAATTTATTTTGATTGACTTGGCGTATGCTCACGCATATTTAAGACTGTAAAGAAAGTCTGTCAAGCCTTGATGATCTTTTATTTCTGAGTAGCGATATAACTTCCATGCCTGATTCAATGTTGCTTTGTCGCTCTGCATGATTATGACCGTCATTGCTCTCTTAGTTGGTCGCCCCAGTCTTTTGCTAACCTCCACCTGTACTAAGCGAACTAACTTTGCAATACATAGCTCATGGGAAAGTAGCTTAAAAACTATTGTGGTAAAGAATATGTTGCTTATGTATCTTATTTCTTATAAGTTGCTTGCTGAGCGGTAACCATGTTTCTGGGGACGCCATCAACTGTCACACTTTTGTTGAATATCATGTGAGTTGCTATGCATGTTCGTCTTGTATGAAGTAAGGATGATTTGCCATTGGGTTGAATGAGTATGCATATTGTTAGAGAAGAACATTGGGCCGCCAACCAAAGCCATGTATCATGGTGGAAGTTTTAGCTTGGACATTAATCCTCAATCTCTTATGAGAATATGCTTATGCATTAAAGAGGAGTCCATCATCAATTTTCTATGTTGTCCCGGTATGGATGTCCTCAAGTTGAGATCTATCAAAAACGAGAAATCAAATGCGATTTATCTCCTTGGACCTTTGTACAGGTGGCATAGAGGTACCCCTTTGTGACACTTGGTTGAAACATATGTAATGCAATGATAACCCATGGAAATCCAAGCTAATTACGACAAGGTGCAAGCACTATTGGTATTCGATGCATGAGGCTTGCAACTTATAGGATGTCTTATGCATGACACATATGAAGTACTACTACCGTTGACAAAATTGCTTCTATGTTTTCAAAATAAAAAGCTCTAGCACATAACCATTCTTTTACTTTTTTAGTCTCCACCTTCTTTCTTCAAGCACCAACTACTGAGAGCATGATTGTCATTCTAAGTGTAATGTGCATTGTCTCAAAGTAGCATTGTCTTTTGCATGATTGTGATATCGTTTATTCTGAAATCATTGTATCTAGTCATCACTTAAACCTTGGAGGTGCCCCTGCATTTATGTTTTGCTTCACTAAAGGGGGCAAGCTAGATATCACTTTATCATATTTGCACATCATGTTCATTGCAAATCTTTTTGATGTTTCAATGTCATGTTGTAAAACTTTCAGTCATTTGTGATTTTCTCATGAGGCAACTTAATTACTACAGATTCATTGTCTCAGTAAGCTTTTGTCATATGACTATAAAAAGTCCTATATGGTTAATAGCATGTCACCACAGAAATTATTCTTGTTATCATTTACCTACTCGAGGACGAGCAGGAATTAAGCTTGGGGATGTTGATACGTCCAAAACGTATCTATAATTTCTGCTTGCTCCATGCCACTTTTGGGTGATATTGCTATGATATTCATACACTTCCATACACTTTTGATCATATTTGGACTAACCTATTAACTCAGTGCACCCCAGTGCCAGTTTCTGTTTTCGGCTGTTTTTGTATTTCAGGTTTTCACTTTACGAGAACTGCCAGGAAAATTCCAGAAAAATTATATAAAAAATCAGCGTTCCGGAAACTTCCTTGCGCCCGAAGGACAGCCGGGGGGGCACCAGGGCCCCAGGCGCCCTGGCGGCGCCCCCCCCCCCCCTTGGGCCGCGCCGAGGGGGCGCCTGGGCCCCCCGAGCCCCGTCTGGTGCCCCCCTTTGGCATATATTTAGAGCGTCCTTCGAAACCCTCGGGACGGGAACTCTTTTTCGCGATCTCATCTCTGTTCCGCCACCGCCGCTGCTTCCAAGATCGGGAGCACCAGGAGAACTCTTCCCGGCACCCTGCCGGAGGGGAGGATCACCATCGGGAGCCTCTCCACCACCATGGACGCCTCCCGGATGAGTTGTGAGTAGTCTCCCTTGGACCATGAGTCCATGACCAGTAGCTATGTGATGTTCTCCTCCCGTTCTTGTGCTTCACTAATTAGTCCTCGTGAGCTGCCCTACATGATCGAGGCACATATGTAATCCTTATGTTGTTGCTATGATGAGTTTGCTGGGATCCGATGGATTATGAGATTATGTTCAGATTGTTCTTGAGTAATATATTTGATCTACCTCTTTTATATTTATGTTCATAAGTAATTCTTGCATGTTCTCCGTTGCTATTTACTGCTTTGGCCGAGTAGTAGGTAGTGACTGCAAGAGGGAACGTTATGCTCGATTGTGGGTTCATGCCCCTCGATGACTAGCTTCAGTGACAGAAACATGAGTCTAGGGGATGTGTTGTTGCCACAAGGGGGAAAACAACGGTGCTTGTGCCCGCGGGTGCAAGGATTGTTTACTTTACGCAAAGTTCTTTTAATGCAGTTGTCTGTTGCTTTGAGTTTACACTATGGGTAGGACTTGCAACTTAATACCAGCGAGATGTTCTAGATAGATATCTCAAGGTGGATGATTAGATGTAGATATTGATGGATTTCGGTCTACTTACTTTGGCGTACCGCCCATGCTTTGAACCTCAACCTTTCTTGCAATGTAGTCAGCATTGGTTTGCGTTCGTGGTCCTGTCAATTGCCCAGCTGTAATTCATTTACCTCACATAGCTGTTTTATCGTCTTTTGGGAGAGAGACATCACTAGTGAACATCATGAGACTCCGGTCCATATTACCATCATTGATCACATCCGCTATTTACTTTTCGCTTTTACTTACTATTGCAAACATTATCTATCACTACTATCATTTGCGTTTAATCCTTTGTGAACTACAAGGCCGGAGGGATTGACAACCTCTCTGTACTCGTTGGGAGCAAAGTTATTTGTATCTGTGTGCAGGTCCACGTTGATTGCTAATATCTGGCGCCGTTAGCAGTTGACACCTACTTGTTGAACCTAGGAGTCTCTGGGGATTCGATCTTTGGCATCTTTGCTAAGGGAAAAACTTCCACAACACTGCATCTCACACCTTCCACTTGGGGTAACCAACGAGGGGTTAGAGGCCCATCACTCGCTTGCTACTATGGGTTCCACCGAGAACACCAAGTTGTGTGACTTCACTAGTCACAACAACGATAACTTTATCAGCACACCTATCACTACACCTGCCACTTCAGCATCTTCATATGAAATTAAACCTGCTTTACTGAATCTAGTCATGAAAGATCAATTCTCCGGTGCTGGAGATGATGCTGCTTTACACTTAAACAACTTTGTTGAACTTTGTGATATGCAAAAGTACCAAGAAATAGATGGTAATATTGTTAAGCTTAAGCTTTTTCCTTTCTCCTTGAGAGGAGGAGCTAAAATTTGGTTTCAGTCTTTGCCTAGAAATAGCATAGATTCATGGGACAAGTGCAAAGATGCTTTTATTGGAAAATACTATCCACCTGCTAAAATTATCCAACTTAGAAGTAACATAATAATGAATTTTAAACAATTGGATAATGAACACGTTGCCCAAGCTTGGGAACGTATAAAATCTCTTATCAAGAACTGCCCTACTCATGGTTTGACTACTTGGATGGTTATCCAAACTTTTTATGCAGGATTGAACTTTACCTCGCGGAACTTGTTAGATTCGGCCGCAGGAGGAACCTTTATGTCAACTACACTTGGTGCTGCCACAAAGCTTCTCGATGAGATGATGACCAACTATTCCCAATGGCACACCGAACGCGCTCCAACAGGTAGGAAGGTAAACTCTGTCGAGGAGATTTCCTCCCTTAATGAAAAAGTTGACTTAATCATGTCTCTACTTTCGAAGCAATCTACTGTTGATCCTCGTGATGTTCCTTTAAATTCTTTGATTGCTCAAGAACAAGTAGATGTGAACTTTATCTCTAGAAACAATTTTAACAACAATGCTTATAGGAGTAATTTTGGTAGAAATCCTAGACCGTTCCCCTCTAATTATTATGGGAATAACAATGCTTATCCTAGCACCAAGAACTCCACTACTGAACTAGAGATTATGCTTAAAGATTTCATCACTACCCAAAAAGCCTTTAATAAGAGTGTAGAAGAAAAACTACATAAACTAGATGATCTCTCTTTTAAGGTAGACCATTTAGCCAATGAGGTAAAATTGCTAAAAATTAAAACTTCTCTCCTTGAGGAGAGGGAAGTCACTCCTATAAATGCTATTCAAGTGCAAATTAATGAAAACATTAGGATGATGGCCAAACTTAAAGAGAGATGGGCTAGAGAAAGGGAGGAAGAAGATAGAATTAAGAGCCTTCCTACCCACCACACTGTTGCTACTATCCAAGTTGTTGAGGATATCCAAACTCTTAGCACCCAATGTACTCCTGGTCCCATTGGACCTATTAATGGTGATGCTATGACTATAGAAACTACCAAACAAGTGAACCTTAAGGATACCACTACCACTTTACTTGATGCTAGTGATCTTGATTTTGATAATTGCACTCTTACCAAAGTTATTGATTTCCTTCACAAGATGTCTAGAGACCCCCGCACTAGCACGCTTAATCTTGCCTTTGCAGAGCATATCACTAATGCTCTCATCAAAGCTAGGGAGGAGAAACTTAGAGTAGAAGCCTCCATACCTAGAAAGCTAGAAGATGGTTGGGATCCTATGATAAAATTTAAATTGAATGACTTCTCTTGCTATGCATTATGTGATGTTGGAGCTAGTACTTCTGTTATGCCCAAAAGAATATATGATATGCTTAAATTGAAACCTTATGATTCTTGTTCTTTTGGTGTTCGTCTCGTTGATTCTTCCATAAAGAAACCTTTGGGGAGGATTGACGATATTCTTATCGTTGTCAATGACAACTATGTTCCCGTTGATTTCACTATTATGGATATTGAATGTGATCCTTCATGTCCAATTATTTTGGGACGTCCCTTTTTACGCACCGTTGGTGCTATCATTGACATGAAAGAGGGTAATATAAAATTTCAGTTTCCTCTCAAGAAAGGGATGGAACACTTCCCTCGAAAGAAGATCAAGTTACCTTTTGAGTCCGTTGTACGGGCTAGTTATTCTTTTACTCTTGATAAAACTTGATCTCTATGCATTATGCCTAGCTTAAAGGCATAAAAGAAAGCGCTTTTGGGAGGCAGCCCACATGAATAAAAAATTTATTTTGCTTTTGTTGTGTCTTGATGTTGTTTACTACAGTAGCATCATCATTGTATCTTTGCTTTTCAATTTTGTGCCAAGTATAGCCTCTGATTGCTAGAAAGTTCAAAAGTTGTGAGGTGCTGTCCAGGAAACAGATTCTGTCCTTGGATAGAAAAATTCGTATAAAATCACCAGTTCATCTTTTTGGTCTGAATTTTTTCGACAGCGTTCTCTATATAATTTTATTTCGTGCTTCTGTTCTGAGTTTTTTGATTTGAGTTGCAGAAGTACCCCGAACAAATCATTTACAACCTGTTGTTCTGTTTTTCACAGATTCTGTCCTGTTTTGCCTTTCCTTCATTTTGCAAATCAAGAGCTTGCTTTTTCTTTGCAAAAACCTTTTGGCAATCTTGAGAAACAGTAGACCTTCAAGAATATCTTTATTTCCAGCAAGGTACAATTATTTTATTAAGGGTACTAACCTCGCTAATCAGATTATGATGAGTTATGTATGAAGGGAGTTTTCAAGTGTGCGAGGGAAGATGATAAAAAGATTCAGGAGTGTCAAGCGCTCAAGCTTGGGGATGCCCCCGTGCACCCCCAAGAAATATTCAAGGAGACTCAAGCGTCTAAGCTTGGGGATGCCCCCATGCATCCCCTTCTCCATCAACATTATCAGTTCGTCTTTCGTTCCACTATATTTTAATCACTTCATGTGTTATGTGCTATGCTTGGAGCGTCTTGCTTTTAGTTCCCTTTTTAGTTTTCCATAACGAGTCGGAACTCAGCTTTCTTTATGTGGGAGAGAAACACGCTCCACTTCTACCTAGAACATAACATAGAATTTTCATGTCTATCCTTGTTGTGTGTGTTCTTTGTCTTTTAATAGCTACTATCATGTTCTGCTCTTAGCATTCATGCTTATCTTTTCAAAGAGCTTTTTAGTTGGTTGCTTGAACTCTCTTTAATTATCATGCTTATCTAATTAAGAGAGTTTGCTTCCGTTGCATTGGTTGATATGTCTATGATAAAGATGCTACGTGCATGATGGCGCTTAGTAGTTCAGGTTTTCTTATGGTTAGTCTCAAATAGCTGGGGGGTTCCCGATGTGTTATTGGAGTACCAACATGATTTGTTTGCCTATGATGTGGTATGGTTTAGTAATATCTTCCTTCAAGAATTTATTTTGATTGACTTGGCGTATGCTCATGCATATTTAAGACTGTAAAGAAAGTCTGTCAAGCCTTGATGATCTTTTATTTCTGAATAGCGATATAACTTCCATGCCTGATTCAATATTGCTTTGTCGCTTTGCATGATTATGACCGTCATTGCTCTCTTAGTTGGTCGCTCCCAGTCTTTTGCTAACCTCCACCTGTACTAAGCGGACTGACTGCTTGTGCATCCACCTCCTTTTAAACCAGTTATGCCATATGAGTCCACCATACCTACCTATATGTGGTATTTCACCGCCACTCCAAGTAATTTACATGTGATACCTTTAAAACCTTCAGTTTTTGCAATACATAGCTCATGGGAAAGTAGCTTAAAAACTACTGTGGTAAAGAATATGTTGCCTATGTATCTTATTTCTTATAAGTTGCTTGCTGAGCGGTAACCATGTTTCTGGGGACGCCATCAACTGTTACGCTTTTGTTGAATATCATGTGAGTTACTATGCATGTTCGTCTTGTCTGAAGTAAGGGTGATTTGCCATTGGGTTGAATGAGTATGCATATTGTTAGAGAAGAACATTGGGCCGCCAACCAAAGCCATGTATCATGGTGGAAGTTTTAGCTTGGACATTTATCCTCAATCTCTTATGAGAATATGCGTAAGCACTAAAGAGGAGTCCATTATCTATTTTCTATGTTGTCCCGGTATGGATGTCCTCAAGTTGAGATCTATCAAAAACGAGAAATCAAATGCGATCTATCTCCTTGGACCTTTGTACAGGTGGCATAGAGGTACCCCTTTGTGACACTTGGTTGAAACATATGTAATGCAATGATAACTCATGGAAATCCGAGCTAATTAGGACAAGGTGCGAGCACTCTTGGTATTCGATGCATGAGGCTTGCAACTTATAGGATGTCTTATGCAAAACACATATGAAGTACTACTACCGTTGACAAAATTGCTTCTATGTTTTCAAAATAAAAAGCTCTAGCACATGACCATTCTTTTACTTTTATGTTGAGTCTCCACCTTCTTTTAAAGCACCAACTTCTGAGAGCATGATTGTCATTCTGAGTGTAATGTGCATTGTCCCAAAGTAGCATTGTCTTTTGCATGATTGTGATATCGTTTATTCTGAAATCATTGTATCTAGTCATCACTTAAACCTTGGAGGTGCCACTGAATTTATGTTTTGCTTCACTAAAGGGGGCAAGCTAGATATCACTTTATCATATTTGCACACCATGTTCATTGCAAATCTTCTTGATGATTCAGTTTCATATTGTAAAACTTTCAGTTCTTCGTGATTTTCTCATGAGGCAACTTAATTACTATAGAATCATTGTCTCAGTAAGCTTTTATCATATGACTATGAATAAGTCCTATATGTTTAATAGCATGTCACCACAGAAATTATTCTTGTTATCATTTACCTACTCGAGGACGAGCAGGAATTAAGCTTGGGGATGTTGATACGTCCAAAACGTATCTATAATTTCTGCTTGCTCCATGCCTCTTTTGGGTGATATTGCTATGATATTCATACACTTCCATACACTTTTGATCATATTTGGACTAACCTATTAACTCAGTGCACCCCAGTGCCAGTTTCTGTTTTCGGCTGTTTTTGTATTTCAGGTTTTCACATTACGAGAACTGTCAGGAAAAATCCAGAAAAATTATATAAAAAATCAGCGTTCCAGAACCTACCGTGCGTCCGAAGGACAGCCGGGGGGGGCACCAGGGCTCCAGGCGCCCTGGCGGCGCCCCCCCCCCCCCTGGGCCGCGCTGGGGGGGCGCCTGGGCCCCCCGAGCCCCGTCTGGTGCCCCCCTTTGGCATATATTTAGAGCGTTTCCCGAAACCCTCGAGACGGGAACTCTTTTTCGCGATCTCATCTCTGTTCCGCCACTGCCGCCGCTTCCAAGATCGGGAGCACCAGGAGAAATCTTCCCGGCACCCTGCCGGAGGGGAGGATCACCACCGGGAGCCTCTCCACCACCATGGACGCCTCCCGGATGAGTTGTGAGTAGTCTCCCTTGGACCATGAGTCCATGACTAGTAGTTATGTGATGTTCTCCTCCCGTTCTTGTGCTTCACTAATTAGTCCTCGTGAGCTGCCCTACATGATCGAGGCACATATGTAATCCTTATGCTGTTGCTATGATGAGTTTGCTGGGATCCGATGAATTATGAGATTATGTTCAGATTGTGATTGAGTAATATATTTGATCTACCTCTTTTATGTTTATGTTCATAAGTAATTCTTGCATGTTCTCCGTTGTTATTTATTGCTTTGGCCAAGTAGTAGGTAGTGACTCCAAGAGGGAACGTTATGCTCGATTGTGGGTTCATGCCCCTCGATGACTAGCTTGAGTGACAAACATGAGTCTAGGGGATGTGCTGTTGCCACAAGGGGGAAAACAACGGTGCTTGTGCCCGCGGGTGCAAGGATTGTTTACTTTACGCAAAGTTCTTTTAATGCAGTTGTCTGTTGCTTTGAGTTTACACTATGGGTGGGGCTCGCAACTTAATACCAGCGAGATGTTCTGGATAGATATCTCAAGGTGGATGATTAGTAGTAGATATTGATGGATTTCGGTCTACTTACTTTGGCGTACCGCCCATGCTTTGAACCTCAACCTTTCTTGCAATGTAGTCAGCATTGGTTTGCGCACATGGTCCTGTCAATTGCCCAGCTGTAATTCGTTTACCTCACATAGTTGTTTTATCGTCTTTTGGGAGAGAGACATCACTAGTGAACATCATGAGACTCCGGTCCATATTACCATCATTGATCACATCCGCTATTTACTTTTCGCTATTATTTACTATTGCAAACATTATCTATCACTACTATCATTTGCGTTTAATCCTTTGTGAACTACAAGGCCGGAGGGATTGACAACCTCTCTTTACTCGTTGGGAGCAAAGTTATTTGTATCTGTGTGCAGGTCCACGTTGATTGCTAATATCTGGCGCCGTTAGCAGTTGACAACTTCTTGTTGAACCTAGGAGTCTCTAGGGATTCGATCCTTGGTATCTTGCCAAGGGAAAAACTTCCGCAACACTACATCTCACACCTTCCACTTGGGGTAACCAACGAGGGGCGAGAAGCCCATCAATAACTAAGAAGTACTATGAAAGAAACCTAGAATACAAACTTATCTTTCACTGTTGTGAATCCTTGTGCGGTTGTGCCTAGATATCTCTAAATGCATCTACTACTATATCTCTCAATACTCAATACCACGGTTGATAGTGAATTATGTGTGTTGATGTTTGAATAAAATAGTGAGACCAGATAATTGCTACTAAATAAGTGATACAAACAACATTTGGTAGTTGTGTGATAACTATAAAAACATATTCCATCAAAATAGAAAGGAAAGTACTAAAAAGTGTGTCATGACCCTATAGTTTCTCATGATGTGTGTCAGTTTGGCAACATGACTAATAAATGCATCCTCTCTTATTTTTCTTTGAAGTGAAACATTATACTTTTCCATATGAAACTCTAAGAATATGTGTTTAATTTGATATGTGGATCAGATTTATTGTCAAGACAAGCCCAATTGAAATGAAGTTGAGTACCAATTTGGGCTTAACATCTCACACTTTGTTAGCTAGCTACTGTTGAATCTTAAATGTCTGAAATCTTTTCCACTGCAACTTAAGCGATGGGAATGGAATAATTGTAAACTTAAATAGTCTTCCTATACTGCACGGAGTGGAGTCATCACAGGCTGTGAGAAAGGTAAAGCTTGGGAGTCGTGTGGCTTTACAAACACAACAACGATGTGATAGGAAGGAGCTGAACTTAAAGTCGAAGCTAAAGAACTGCGCAGAGGATGAACCAGGTGAAATCATCATGGTTTGTAGTATTTTTACGAAACTTCTCTCCATTCCTCTCATCTTGCATGCTAGCACTTTTTTTGGGCATGCAACAAAGAGTGATCGCCCACCCAAAATTGTATTAACATTTTATTTTTGACATGGTTACAGGTTGGTTTACAAGGGATTGCATCTGGGGATCACACATCAGTTTGAAGAAAGAGAATCACATAGAGGTTTAGGGGGGAGAGGTCAACACGATGGGGGGCTCTAACCACCAAAGACGTAGGTCATCAACTATCATACGATACATCTCAATGTCGATGAAACGCACAGTGTCAAAGACCATGATGTTCCGAGACTTCCAAATGCACCACAAGATCGCACCGACCGCTGAGCCATGAAATGGAAAACCCCATGAACGGTGGCACGAGGAGAAGGCACTCTAGGCATCTTTGAGGTGTTCGAAGTGTGGGAAGCGACTGTGGCCATACATGGATCCGAGAGGCATGGGCATTCGAAGAACAGGTCTTCCAAACGAGACATGTAATTTCTTTTTGTTAGATTGACAACCCCATTCATAGCTTGAACATGATGCTCTATTCAATGGAAAATAATATGACAAGCATGGTTAGGCACAAACTCTTCAAGTACTATAAATTATCCATGAGAATACAATTACCCCTTATAAGGAAAATTTTGTCAGATCGATGATAGATAGTATTACTCGTGCATTGCAGTACACTACACTCGAGTGATTTTGTCGACCAAAAATTTAAAGCTCCTTGATTTGTCAAGTGGATTTGTGCAAGAAATTGTGTACGTCTTAAAGTTTTGGACCTCAATTTTAGTACTTGTGTTCAACAGGAGGAAGCTTAAAATTCGCTTCGGATACGGAACTTGTCAATACAGAAAAGTTCTGATTGTACCTTCTTCCCGGGTGCCCAATAAAGATTACTAATGTTGACGATGTGATTCACTTGCCTTGTTTTTAAAGAACACATGTGCAACACAACAATACAAAGAGAATCTCATGGAGGAAGGATAATAAGACATATTTGTGGAATTGAAGGAGCACATGAAAGTAGATATGTTGATGAGGGTGGAAATTGAAATGCAATGCTTGGAGAAACATATTTAGAGGAAAGCAAGAGATAGACAAGAAGTACTTGTGAGAACATAGGCATAAGCATGGGATGTACACACTGCATATAACAATATATTTTTGTATGTTTCCATAGATAAGTTTGTTGTTTCAGGGCAACACACATGCATTCAACAAGATTTAGCTTCCTTAGATTAAAAATAGATTGGGAAGGTGATGTGGTGGAGTTAATTTTTAACCTTTCGAGACAATAAAACAACGACATGGAAGCTACATGCAGAGTCAAGGGGCAATAGATTGAGAGGATGAATGATGTATGGACAAAGAAGATGACGGACGACAAGTTCAGCAAGAAAGACCTGCTTGAGGGGTGCTTGTTGTTTGTAAGAATAGAGAGAAGATGGTGCTTGCATTTGTGTTGTGATTGAACATTCCATGCAATATGCTTATTCATAGGGAGGGAAATGAGCATTGGTTATAATTTTATTTGTTGGCCCGTGGCAACGCGCGGGCAGTCAACTAGTCAATCATAATAGATCATCAATCATCATAGGACCAAAAGGATCTACTAAGACATAATAAAAGTGTAACAAATCATTGGTCTGCATTTACCTCTGAATGATAAGATGGATTGAGCAGAACAACTATAATTAGTACGCGGTCACAAGGGGACTCCAAGTCGGTTAGTTTTGTCCTCCTTCTATCAGTGTCGCCGCTGGTCTGCCCCGCGGCTGATGGCTTGAGGTGCGGAGGACCCCGGCTCCCCGTCAATGGGAGAGACTCCGCTCTTGTTCTTGTTTGGTTCAACGACTTGGCATGGTTGTGTGGCAGTGGCGATGACCCCTAGTAGGACTAATGTCTCCCATGTCCTATCATCATCCAGATCTGTGTCTATAGTGTCATTGGAGGGTCTGTGGAGGTGTGCATCTATCAGATCTCATGGGATTTGGTCGTTGTTGGTCTTTTGTGTATCTGTGTTTTTTTAGAAAAAGAGGATGACCCCCGGCCTCTGCATCTGGGCGATGCATACAGCCACTTATTAATTATTCTCAAAAGATCTTACAAAGCCATACAACAGCAAGACTAAAACCACCGTCTAAGCAACAACTATCGCTACACCTATCCAATTGATGAAGGGGCGCAGATAGTCTGGGCCTAATACCAAACAGACATCATAGCCAAACCTAAACATCTAAGACCTGAGGTCCCAACCAGGACGCCTGCCGGGTATGGGGCACCTACCAGTCTAGCGCACTCCTCAAATAGGACGCCTGCCGGGTATGAGGCCGCCGCAGCCACCTGCCACCAATCCATCTTCAGAGATGTACTGTTGCATGTACCGTGCCAGGTCTCTCTGCCATCGACGCCACCACGACGCCCGATAGCGTCGTCCTCCTGCGCGAGTCCATCCTCCCACAGCGAACTCCGAATCTGCACTGCGCCACACCGTCAAGATCTGTCGCCATCAGTGTGTAGGATGAAGCACCGCTCCACCAAAGAATCCGTCCTCTGGTCCCTCGATCACGTGTGTACCTCCAAGAATGACGTTCCCAAGGGAGGAACGACACCAGAGCGCCGCCGTCATCCGATCATCTAATCTGGGATTTCCCCCGGAGGTATCAGAGATTGGCCTTGAACTTCTCCACGACGATGCCTTCAAGAAGGGAACAACGCAGATAGCACCACCGCCGCCGACCTTAGCAGGAGCCGAAGACAAGTTTTCACCCAGATCAGTTCGAAGGGATCCAAGTATCGTGCCCGGGCCGCCGTCACCACCAGCACCACCAGGCAAACCCTGGAGTACCGGCAGATCAGCGAGCCGCCGGCACCACCGCATCCAGATCGCCGGCCACGCCGGGCCGCCCCCGTCCCCCGCGCCGTCCGGGTCAGAGACGGAGCCGCCGGCCACGCACAGGGAGCGCCGCCTACACACGCCGGAACGCCGCCGAGAGCCCAGCGCCCGCCACCGCTTGCCGAAGCCAAACGCCCGAGCACTGGCGCAACCGTGGAGCCATCAGATCGGGGAGGAAGACGTGCGCCGACCATCCTCGCGGACCCCGCCGCACGACCGAGCGCCGGCGCCACCGCGGCGCCATCAGATCGGCATGAGGAGTAGCCCGCGCGCTCGCCGCCCCGCGCAGACCACGCCGCCGGCAGCGCCGCAGCGCCACCAAGTAGGGGAGCCCCGCCCAGATCTGTCGGCGGCCCGACCTTCCGCCGAGCCGAGCGCCGCCGCGAGGGCCGGCCGTCCCGCGCCGCCCAGGAGCCTCGCAAGTGGGGAGGGAGCCCCGTCGCCGCCGACGCACGCGCGGAATTTGCCCGGCGGCATCCCCTGGCGGCGGCGAGGGAGAAGGAAGGCGAGAAAGGGGAGCGGCGGCGGCGATCTAGGGTTCCGCCCGGGCCACTCGCGGGAGCGGCACGGGGGACGGGAGGTACGTTTACAAGTTTGATCTTCAATCCACGCTTCTCTCCATCGGCGACGGTTGGTATTCCGGCACGCTAGTCCGAACTATGGGGCCTTAGCACACCAAATTTTGGACGGTCTAATACAACAAGGTTTGTTCGGCTCTGGTGAGAGAGACGATGATGTTGACGTTCGTTCAACTCGCTTCAATGTTTGTACTTTGTAATCGTCACTAGGTGCATAAACAGGAGCTCCCCGGCGGCTTTTCCAGATTCTCAAAATTTGACTGATCCGAGAATGATCCGACAAAATGAACAGGACAAGAAGAGAGTAAAAGGTTACTACGAGATATGTATTGTAATCAAGGACGGGGAAAGCGCTCGGATCGCTTCCTTTAGCAGGATGCTAAGCACATGCGTTGGCCTCTTTCCCTCAAGATTAAGTTGCATCCTGGCGATCTTGCCCTGAAAACCTGCTACGCTAGTCCAGAGAGTGCACTGTACTTATAGACTTACATGCATGTAGGAGTATAATAGCACAGGAGCTACGTACGTAAGAGTAACAGGCTACGCATGCACCTGTGCACGCAAAGTATAAGCCTTTGCAGTTCAAGCGAGCGGCAGGCACGGCACGTTACGCTCCGGCGCGGCGTTGACAGGCGCCATATACGAAGCAAGCAGGTAGATAGATGCCAACTCGATCCATGGCCTATAAATTGCCTAGGAACCATGCATACAAACGTACCCATTCAAGTCGATCAATCATCAGCAACAAAAACACTAGTATAGTAACTACTGACAGCGTGAGGGTGCTCCGCAATGGCGAGCCGTCCGGCAGTCCTGCTGGCTTTAGCGGCTGTCGTCCTCCTCGCCGCCGCGGGGGCCGCCACCGCGCAATCCACGCCACGGCCACCCAAGGCCCAGGGCCCGAAGCCGAAGCCGAAGCCGATGAGGGTCAAGTGCACTGAGAAGCGCAAGGAGAACCCCTACTGCTTCAACCGGAACATGGACTGTCCTGCCAACTGTCCCCAGTCCTGCTACCCCGACTGCAACACATGCAAACCCGTCTGCGGTAACCACTTGATCGATGTCTTAACAATGGAGCTACTTACGTATGTTGATTTTGTCGGTTAATGGTTATGGTTCGTGCCTTCGTGCAGTGTGCAACACCCCAGGGGCGTGCGGCGACCCGCGGTTCATAGGTGGTGACGGCAACGCCTTCTACTTCCACGGACGCAGGGACGCCGACTTCTGCGTCGTCTCCGACCGCGACCTTCACATCAACGCGCACTTCATCGGCAAGAGCGGCCACAGCGGCATGTCCCGGGACTTCACCTGGATCCAGGCCATCGCCGTGCTCTTCGACGGCCACCGCCTCTACCTCGGCGCCAGGAAGACCGGCACCTGGGACGACGCCGTCGAGCACTTGGACATCACCCTGGATGGCGAGCCTGTCTACCTTCCCGCCGACCTGATCGAAGGCGCCAAGTGGACGTCCAGCCGCGTGCCCGAGCTGTCTGTGACCCGCACCAAGGCTGCTAACGGCGTGCTCATCGCCGTCGAAGGAAAGTTCAGCGTCAGGGCCAACGCCGTGCCTATCACCGAGGAGGAATCGAGGGTGCACCGCTACGGCGTCACCGCAGCCGACTGCCTCGCGCACCTCGAGCTGGCGTTCAAGTTCGACGCGCTCACCGACGACGTCCACGGTGTGGTCGGACAGACGTACCGCTCCGACTACGTGAACCATTTCGATGTGAGGGCCTCCATGCCCACCATGGGAGGAGATGTCACCTTCACCACCTCCAGCCTGTTCGCCGCCGACTGCAGCGTGGCGCGCTATGGGGTCAGCCGTGGTAACGGCGGTGCCGCAGTGCTATCTGAGCTCGCTGGTGTCACCTGCGCCAGTGGCATGGACGGCAAAGGTGTGGTGTGCAAGAAGTAAAACGCTTCTTCCGTGCATATGGTGAATGTTGTACAGGCCGTGCATGTCTGCATGCATGCATGGTTGACAGATACACACTGAAATAAGCAAAGGGCATAAATTGATGTGTTTGAACTTGTAACTTTATATTATCAAGAAATATTATGGGCCGTTTGCATTATCTGTTGGCTGTTGCACCGACAAAAAAAGAGTCCAATTGGTCGAACTTTACATTCACATTTGAATTTCCACCTTGGAGCTCTTAAACGCCTGAATCTGATTCTGCTTGCTAGCTTCACTACTCAAGTTAGCACACTCGCCTAACCCCGCAAACCATGATGACACAATAAAGGCATATGCATAGACCAAATTAGGGTCTTCTCATACATTGCAGGTTTGGATGCCCTTACTGAGTATGGTTCAGTGGCACTATGACTTGACCAAACCGATGAAGTAGATTTTTATTCAAGTTCATTTATGTTAGATCCTGTCATCTTACACAATTTTTCCCAGTCCAAGCCATAGTAAGTACTCCCTCCGTCTCAAATAAGTGTCTCAACTTTTCGTATAACTTTGTACTAAAGTTAGTACAAAGTTGCGGCATTTATTTTGAGACGAAGGGAGTATTCACTTAAAACTAAGGAGAAAACATTTCTTGATCATGGGAGTATAGTATTCATGTCATTTTTCAATGCAAAATAGTGGGCATTTTAATTTTCTCGTCATAATAGTGGGCATTTTAATTTTAGTATCATAATAGTGGGCATTTTAATTTTCTTCGCTTAATAGCAGGAATTTTCTTTTATTCTACTTCCTTTTATTTCCATTTTCTTTTAGTTTCTCCTTTTATGTTCCTTTTTCCTTGTTTCCATTTTCATTTTTTATTTTGTATGTACTCTATTTTCATTAAATAAATTTTAAACAAAAAATCACAAGTAAATTAATAATTTTATCCTTCTCACACAATTTTGATTTTACTTTCAAATGCCTGAACATTTTCAAAAATTACAATAACATTTAAAAATGCACAGAACATTTTAAAAATGTGTGAACACTTTATTAAGTTACATGTATAATTTTCTAATGTTTTGATTTCCAAAATTACACGAAAATTATCAAACAATACATGAACACTTTATTAGTGATATGAACATGTTTATGATAAGTGAAAACTTTTTATTACATTTACATGTTTTTAAAACACGAATGGTTTTAATCCAAATGTTTTAATAGAAAACATAGCATATTTTATATATGCAAAAATATTTATTTATTATAGGTTGGATATATTTTTATTACACATTTTTTTGTTATGGCGTATTTTAACAAACTAGAAAAAATGTGCATATATTGAATGAGCTGCACCCATCATGGCCCATTTGTGAGTAACAATAACAACACACTCCCTTGATAACTTTGCCCTAATTTTCTATCTCTCACTCTCTTACAGTCCTTGGTAACTTTGCCACGGAAATTGACCTAGAGGAGAAAAGCCCAACACTTTATATGCCTACTTTACATCACCTCACGGGAGACCTCCTACTGCACAAACGGAAGTGGTAGCCAATTGAGACTTTCCCCACTCACCCCTCCCTCGTCGCCCCCGCGTGCAACGGGAAGGGCGCCATAACCGCCGCCACCAACCCTCCCTCCCTCCTACTTCCCCTCCCCCGCCGCCACAGGGCGTGGCCGAGCAAAGGTCGGTCAACGGCGGCCGGGGGGAGGGGGCTCTGTGTCTCCCCACAGGGAGATTGGCGTGGGTCGAGCATTCCACACTTGGATGCGGCGCTGGAGCAGGGCGCGCCGGTGCACCGACGAGCCAGTGCGGTGGTGCTATCTGAGCTCGTTGGTGTCACCTGCGCCAGTGGCATGGACGGCAAAGGTGTGGTGTGCAAGAAGGAAAATGCTTTTTGCGTCCATATGGTGAATGTTGTACTAGCCGTGCATGTCTGCATGCATGCATGGTTGACAGGTACACACAGAAATAAGCAAAGGACATAAATTGATGTGTTTGGAACTTGTAACTTTATATTATCAAGAAACATTATGGGCCGTTTGCATTATCTGTTGGCTGTTGCACCGGCAAAAAAAGTCGAATTGGTCAAACTTTACATTCAAAAGTTGAATTTCCACCTTGGAGCTGTTAAACGCCTGAATCTGATTCTGCTTGCTAGCTTCACTACTCAAGTTAGCACACTCGCCTAACCTCGCAAACCATGATGACACAATAAAGGCATATGCATAGACCAAATTAGGGTCTTCTCATACATTGCAGGTTTGGATGCCCTTACTGAGTATGGCTCAGTGGCACTATAACTTGACCAAACCGATGAAGTAGATTTTTATTCAACATTTATGTTAGGTCCTGTCATCTTACACAATTTTTCCCAGTCCAAGCCATAGTAAGTATTTACTTAACACTAAGGATGCAACATTTCTTGATCATGAGAGCAGAATATTCATGTCATTTTCTATGCAAAATAGTGGGCATTTTAATTTTCTTATCATAATAGTGGGCATTTCAATTTAGTTTTTTTATTCTATTTCCTTTTCTTTCCATTTTCTTTTGGTTTATCCTTTTATGTTCCTTTTTCCTTGTGTTTCATTTTCTATTTTGCACTCTTTTTTAATTAATTACCTTTTCAACAAAAGAATCACAAGTAAATTTGTAGTTTTTACTAAAATACTTTAACACCTTCTCAAACATTTTTTATGTTATTTTCAAATGCTTGAACAATTTCAATACTTACAGTAACATTTAAAAATGCACAAACCATTTTAAAAATGTGTGAACACTTTATTAAATTGCATGAATAATTTTCTAATGTTGTGATTTCCAAAATTACACGAAATTACCAAAAATTAGAAGAACACTTTATTAGTGACTAGTACAAATGCCCGTGCGTTGTACCGGGCAAAAAAGGGGCACAACCTGCTTCATATGTCATTATGCACCATTTTTGTATGCAATTTTAATATACATCGATAATAAGATTGAAGTGATTAGTTCTTTTTGTAGCATGAAGTTCAGACGTGAAGAAGCCACCTTAGGGTTCTTCATCTGTTTTTTGGAAGAGTAGTTTTTCATGGAATAGAATGGCGCTCAATTTTATTTTGCTTTTCTAAAAACATGGAAATTTCCTTATTTTTAATAAAAGTTAACATTTTCTTAAAAAATGGAACGCTTTTCAAAGAATAGTTATTGTTTTTATGAAAATTAGTGCATTTCTTTGAAAAAGAACATTTTTCAAGAGCTTTCTCTGAAAATGATTTTTTTATTATTGTTTCTGTTGTACATTTCTAAATGGAATTTTTTTAGTAATTCTTTTTTAGAATTTATAACTTTTTAAAAAAAAGTGCAAACATATTTTTTTAAACAAAAAAAGTGTGAACACATGTAAATCTTTGAGTATTAAAAAATAATATTTTTACCCTGTTTATTTTTTTTACAGATGGTTAGTTTTGTTTTTAGGGGTTACAGATGGTTAGTTATTTGTTGGGAAGAGTATAATATTTTTTAATTATTTGGGCTTGGCCCAAACAAATCACTTGACCCTAGACACAAGGGACGCACGAACTCATCTTCCTTATCGTACTTCTCACAAGAAAATCTTCCTACCCCTCAAAAAAATCTTCCCCATTCTCAAGTCCCTTCTCGATGTGCTTTGCGCCGCCGCCCCCTGCGTCGCGTCTCTTCCTCATTTACGGAGAAAATGGAAGGAAGAATAGCGCTTCCGCCGGCCGTACGTACCGGCAAGTCCTTCGCCCAAGTGGTGACGCCTTGTCCCTGTCCACGACGACCCTACCAGCTGTAGTTGGAGTTGATTTACCTGCAATGGGTGTTGGTGCTGCTGTGGTATCTTAACGATGTTGACCTTTTGATATTAATGAGGTATACTTCCATTTAGTTCTTCAATTAGATATAATATCTGCATTGGATTATATTCATCTGCTCCTTTACATAGACTTTTGCGTAATTGCGTCTCTGTTTCTTACTGGTCCAAAAAGTTGGGTCTCGAACCGGTGAAAGTCAATATTAACGGAAGTTTGCATATTTTTTCTTGGACAACCATTGCGTGTGAGAGGTATCTATTAGAACCTTTCTAACATTTGCATATATATAGTTTTCTGGCAGGTTTGTTTATATATAGCTTTGACATTGATATGTATTTTTACAAAATGGGTCAGATATATTTCAAGTTTCGGGGGAGGTAGAGAAAGTAATGTTTAGAAAAATCGGTGCACCTACAGCAGCTCAAAAGCATGTGCATTGCAACGAAAAAAATGCACTTGTAGCCTAATAAGTATGGTCTAAACCGCACAGACGGCATCAAGGAAGTCCGGTGGGGGAAAGCTAAGCCGATCTCCAAGGCGATACCACGTCGAAATACCAAACGGATAGGGATAGCTTCAAGGACGCGTACGAAGAAGGCGTGGGGATTTGCCGAGGAGAAAATGGTGGATTTATGTCGATGGAGAGTGGCGCCCGGACGGACAACGTCAGTCGGGAATGGTAGTTGACGACAACATTTACTCGATAGAGAGAAGCATTGGGACGATTTTCTTTACAATAGGAAACGGGACGAGAGATGTGTGCGTCTGGTCTGGCACTCATCAGAGCGTGCGTGTTTTTTTCATTACAAAGAGTACATGTGTTGTGTAAGTGAAGTGTGTCATTACACGATGTTCAAATAAGGCAAAAAAACATTAGCAAAAGAAATTATGTGTTGTAACAGATAAAAAATGACGATTACTCATATAGTTATTGCTCACTGTGTTTTCTGATGCCTCACTTGGTCGACAAAATGGTTCAACTGTACAGGAGTATGATAGGGCAGTAATTGCGCATCAAGATGGTCGTCCTCAACATCGTCGCTCTTTGATGTATTGACATCTGGGCTCTGTGGCGCCTTCATCTACCAGCCCGCGTTCATGTCTCGCTTTGAGCTTCCGCCCTGTTGGACCGCGCCGTCTCCACATGTCCGTGTGCATCATCTCCCAGCCACCCAGACATGCACGACACGACAATAGCATACTCATCCTACCTCATGTCAGAATTTAAGGTTCTATCCCACTCCTTTTTGTACTTGTATAGCAGAAAGAATAATGGGCTTCCTTTGACCCACGTTTTCATGTTCATCTTCTGCCTTGCTTTGCTGTTTACTCAACTAATAGTGGCATTGATATACAATAAAAGATGGGGCAAACTCTTGCCAAAAAATTTAGCCACCTTCCTCGGAAGAGCACCACCGTCAAAAGAAGCCTCAAGCATCAACTAACTGAGCCAAACTCTTGCATTTCTTAGGCGTGCCAGCTCATGTGTGCATAAAAAAACACCTAAAGCATCAACCATCCGAGCCAAACTAATAGTACATTTGTTGGGCGTGCCAGCTCGTGTGTGAATCATCGTCCGCGTACAGGCCGCCCTTCGATCCTCCTCTAAATCATTGAGTCCAGCCGGCCACTGGCAACCTCAGCAACACCGCCCGCCCGCCCGCACATAGCCATGCAACTCTGTCCGGTCATCCCCGCTACCGCCGGCTTACAGGCTCTCATGGAGGCCTAGCCAGGGCCAGGCCTGTTTTTGCCCTCCGCCAACTTCTTGTATTATGCACCAATTCAAAGTTTATGCAGACCACAATCGATGCAATTGGATATTGACACCACAATAGTAAATAAATAAGTAAAGTTCAGAGGAACTACTACTATTTAAAACTATAGTAAAATAGACAGTGACAAGTTCAGTGTCTAAGAGTCAAACTACCTAACTGATCAAATGAAAAAACTAAGAATGACATGAAGGTTGCATGGTAATTTCATGAATACCAGTGAGAGATTGCACGAGAATGAATTAACATAGTGGAAATTCAGGTAGCAAGTGAAAAAAATTGAAGGGCATGGAAAAGCAATGTCTTGACCTTTTTAGTCATTGAATTGTCCAGACTCCCATAGCATATACTGAAGAACATACAGAATTAATAAGTACTCCATCTGCACATTTCCCATAAGAGAAGAAGGAATTAAACCGGTCGCACAAACGGAACATGGTAATTAATACTTACTGCAATGCATATCCCACAAGCTTGGTCCAATAATGAAAATCTTTTGCAGCAATACATATGAGATATGGTGCTTCAAACCAAAGAAGACCTGCTATTTTTTAGATTCTTGTTCAAGATTGAATTCATTTTCACTGAAATGCAACCAACTACCATCACAAAGTAAGACATGAGACACATCCTGGTACAACCATTACTCCTAGAACGAAGTATGCAATTATAACTATTACCAAATTGCAAAAATCTGCCACAAGAATACCATGTTATTAAGGGTTCAGGTATAAGCATATGAGATAGATCATCCAAATTTCTGAAAAAATACTTCTGGTGGGCTTAGAATCAATTAAGCTATTGAGATTGATAATGTAGTGTCAAGATTTTAATAGAGAAAGCATCATTGTACTGGTAATGAAGGGGGAAAGGCATCAAAGAGAACACCTACAGAATGATTAATGGAACCTAACTACTGGTCCCTTCTTTTTTTTCATGATTGCAGAAGCTTAAGTACTTGAGCTATCTAGAAAAAAATACTAAAACTACTTACGAATCCCCTGCACCTCTATCAAGATAAATCATACTGTAGGTGTTGACATCTATGATCATTCCCCTATTCATATTCTACAACTCCAATCACACATATAAGATAAGCTTTCTGTTCACATACTAACAAAAGTGTAGCTTCTATGAATCTACTTCAAGCACTACAGACTTGAATCAACTTCCAGACTTGAATCAACTTTCAGAATTGAATTAATGCGCACAAAATCAAGAGAGTGGTCTAATCGCTCTTATATTTCTTTACGGAGGGAGTAGTAGTTGATAACAAACGCAAAATACTTGATCAAGACTGTTGCAACTCCTGTACCAAATTTTTGTGAACCTCTTCAAGCTGATATAATATGAAGATTTACTATATATATTTTCACAGCCAACCAATTATGTATATCTTAAGCCAATTAACTACAGAGATATAGAGTGACACCATATAACATTGTTCTGAACCGCTAATGCAAACCTTCAGCCAATTAAGTACATAGATTTAGAGTGGAACCATATAGCACTGGTATGAAAACTTTGTCATACAACAGCTGTTCTTCCTGTTGGAAATATGCCCTAGAGGAAATAATAAAAGTAGTATTATTATATTTCCTTGTTCATGATAATCGTCTGTTATTCATGCTTGAATTGTATTGTACGGAAACAGCGATACATGTGTGAATATATAGACCACAATGAGTCCCTGGTAGGCCTCTAGTTACCAGCTCGTTGATCAACAGATGGTCACGGTTTCCTGACCATGGACATAGGATGTCAGTGATAACGGGATCACATCATTAGGAGAATGATGTGATGGACAAGACCCAATCCTGAGCATAACACGAGATCGTATAGTTCGTAATGCATAAGCTTTTCGGTGTCAAGTATTTATTCCTTAGACCATGAGGTTGTGCAACTCCCGGATGCCGTAGGAATACTTTGGGTGTGCCAAACGTCACAACGTAACTGGGTGGCTAAAAAGGTACGCATCGGGTATCTCCGAAAGTGTCTGTTGAGTTGGTACGAACCGAGACTGGGATGTTGTCACTCCGTATGACGGAGAGGTACCTCTGGGCCCACTCGGTAAGACATCATCATAATGAGCTCAAGGTGACTAAGGGGTTAGTCACGGGATGATGGATTACAGATCAAGTAAAGAGACTTGCCATGACGAGATTGAACAATGTATCGGGAATACCGACGATCGAATCTCGGGCAAGTACCGTACCGATGGACAAAGGGAATAACTACGGGATTGAGTGAATCCTTGACACAGTGGTTCATCCGATGAAGATCATCGAGGAACACGTGGGAACCAACATGGGTATCCAGATCCCGCTGTTGGTTATTGACCGGAGAGTGGTCTCGGTCATGTCTACGTGTCTCCCGAACCCGTAGGGTCTACACACTTAAGGTTCAGTGAAGCTAGGGTCGTAGAGATACATGCACGTGGAAACCCGAAAGTTGTTCGGAGTCCCGGATGAGATCCTGGACGTGACGAGGAGTTCCGGAATGGTCCAGAGGTAAAGAATGATATATAGGAAGTCCAGTTTCGGCCATCGGGTGAACTCCGGGGGTCACCGGGAGCGTCCCGGGACCACCGGAGGGGTCCCGGGGGTCCACCGGTTGGGGCCACCCATCCCGGTGGGGCCCCTAGGCCGCAAAGGGGAAGTGGCCAGCCCCTGGTGGGCTGGCGCACCACATGGGCCTCCCCCTCCATGCGCCTAGGGTTAAAACCCTAGGGGGAGGGGGCGCCCCCTTGCCTTAGGGGGCAAGTTTGCCTCCCTGGCCGCCGCCCCACCCTGCAGATGGGATCTGCCAGGGCCGGCGCCCCCTGGACCCCTATATATAGTGAGGGGGGAGAGGGCAGCCGCACCCAAGTCTCTGACGCCTCTCCCCCTCCCGTCACACCTTCCTCCTCCTCCGCAGGGCGCCGGCGAAGCCCTGCAGGAATTCCCGTTGCATCCACCACCACGCCGTCGCGCTGCTGGATCTCCGACGACCTCTCCTCCCCCCTTGCTGGATCAAGAAGGAGGTGACGTTGCTGTACCGGACGTGTGTTGAACGCGGAGGTGCCGTCCGTTCGACGCTAGATCATCGGTGACGAAGAACGCGAAGAGTACGACTACTTCATCCACGCTTCTTCGAAAGCTTCCGCTCGCGATCTACAAAAGGGTATGTAGATGCACTCTTATTTGCTCGTTGCTAGATGTCTCCTTAGATGGATCTTGGTGAAAGCATAGAAAATTTTTGAATTCTGCTACGTTCCCCAACAGTGGCATCTGAGCTAGGTCTTTTGCGTAGCATCTTGCACGAGTAGAACACAAAGCAGTTGTGGGCGTTTGAGTTTGCTCAATTTTCTTGCCGTTACTAGTCTAATCTTGATTCGGCGGTATTGTGGGATGAAGCGGCCCGGACCGACTTTACACGTACGCTTACGTGAGACTGGTTCCACCGACAAACATGCACTAGATGCATAAGGTGGCTGGCGGGTGTCTGTCTCTCCTACTTTAGTCGGATCGGATTCGATGAACAGGGTCCTTATGAAGGGTAAATAGAAATTGACAAATCACGTTGTGGTTTTGGCGTAGGTAAGAAACGTTCTTGCTAGAAAACCTATAGAAGCCACGTAAAACATGCAACAACAATTAGCGGTCGTCTAACTTGTTTTTGCAGCATGTGCTATGTGATATGGTATGGCCAAGAAGATGTGATGAATGATATATGTGATGTATGAGATTGATCATGTTCTTGTAATAGGGAATCACGACTTGCATGTCGATGAACTTGACAACCAGCAGGAGCCATAGGAGTTGTCTTAATTATTGTATGACCTGCGTGTCACTGAATAACGCCATGCAATTACTTTACTTTATTGCTAAACGTTAGCCATAGTAGTAGAAGTAATAGTTGGCGTGACGACTTCTTCAAGACATGATGATGGAGATCATGATGATGGATATCATGGTGTCGAGCCGGTGACAAGATGATCATGGTGCCCCGAAGATGGAGATCCAAGGAGCAAGATGATATTGGCCATATCATGTCACTTTAATTGATTGCATGTGATGTTTATCATGTTTATGCATCTTGTTTACTTAGAACGACGGTAGTAAATAAGATGATCTCTCACTAAAATTTCAAGAATTGTGTTCCCCCTAACTGTGCACCGTTGCTAAGGTTCATTGTTCCGAAGCACCACATGATGATCGGGTGTGATAGGTTCTAACGTTCGCATACAACGGGTGTAAGCCAGATTTACACACGCGATACACTTAGGGTTGACTTGACGAGCCTAGCATGTACAGACATGGCCTCGGAACACGGAAGACCGAAAGGTCGAACATGAGTCGTATAGAAGATACGATCAACATGAAGATGTTCACCTTTGATGACTAGTCCGTCTCACGTGATGATCGGACACGGCCTAGTTGATTCGGATCATGTATCACTTAGATGACTAGAGAGATGTCTATCTGAGTGGGAGTTCATTAGATGAACTTAGTTGTCATGAACAATAGTCTAAGTTGTCTTCGTAAATTATGTTGTAGACCGATAACTGCGTTGTAGCTCCTGTTTAATACGATCCTAGAGAAAGATTAAGTTGAAAGATATTGTAAGCAATGATGCGGACTGGGTCCGTAGTCCGAGGCGTGTCCTCACTGCTACATAGAAAGCTTACGTCTTTGATGCACCGCTCGATGTGCAAACCCCTACAGCGTTGTCTGAGGATGTTGTGAACACCTGACAGACACGTCCTGATGACTACTTGATAGTTTAGTGCACCATACTTTATGGCTTAGAATCGGGATGCCAATGACGTTTTGAACGCCGTAGAACATATGAGATGTTCTAAGAGCTGAAATTGAGATTTCAGGCTCATGCCCGTGTTGAGAGGTATGAGACCTCTGACAAGTTCTTTTGCCAAAAAGATGGAGGAGAATAGCTCAACTAGTGAGCATGTGCTCAGAGTGTCTGGGTGCTAAAATCACTTGAACCAAGTGGGAGTTAATCTTCCAGATGAGATAGTGGTTGACGGAATTCTCTAGACACTATCACCAAGCTGCTAGAACTTCGTGATGAACTATGACATGCAAAGGATGGAGATGATCCCGGAGCTATTAGCGGTTCTTGAAACCGAAAAAGTAGAAATCAAGAAGGAGCATCAAGTGTTGATGGTTTAACAAGACCACTGGTTTCAAAAAGGGGCAGGGGCTAGAAGGGAAACTTCATGAATGGCAAACCAGTTGTCGCTTTGATGAAGTAACCCATGGTTGAACCCAAACCTCGAGACTAAGTGCTTCTATTGTAAGGAGAACGGTCACATGGTAGCGAAACTGCCCGAAATACATGGTAGATAAGAAAAGCTAGAAACTTCAACAAAGTATATTTGATATACGTGTTATTGATGTGTACCTTACTAGTACTCCTTGTAGCACATGGGTATTGGATACCGATTCAGTTGCTATTATTAGTGACTTAAAGCAAAAGCTACGGACTGAACGGAGACTAGCTAAGGGCGAGGTGACGATGTGTGTTGGAAGTGTTTCCAAGGTTGATAAGATCACCATCGCACGCTCCCTCTATTTTAAAGATTAGTGTTGAACCTAGATAAATGTTATCAGGTGTCTACGTTGAGCATGAATATGATTAGATCATGTTCATTGCAATACGGTTATTCATTTAAGTCAGAGAATAATGGTTATTCTGTTTACATGAATAATACCTTCATGGTCATGCACCCAATGGTTTTTTGAATCTCGATCATAGTAATACACATGATGATAATACTAATGCCAAAAGATGTAGAGTTAATAATGATAGTACCACTTTCTTGTGGCACTGCCGCTTAGGTCATTTTGCATAAAATGCATGAAGAAACTCCATGTTGATGGATGTTTGAGTCACTTGATTTTGAATCGCTTGACACATGCGAGCCATGCCTCATGGGTAGGATGACTAAGATCCCGTTTTCAGATACAATAAAACGGGCAAGTGACTTGTTGGAAATCATACATGCTGATGTGTGTGATCCAATGAGAATTAAGGCGTGTGGTGGATATCGTTATTTTCTCATCTTCACTGACGATTTGAGTAGATATGGGTATATTTACTTAATGAAGCAAAAGTCTGAAACGTTTGAAAAGTTCAAGCAATTTCAGAGTGAAGTTAAGAATCATCATAACAAGAAGATCATGTTCCTACGTCTGATCAAGGGAAGATTTTCTGAGTTGTGAGTTTGGCAATCACTTAAGACATTGTGGAATTGTTTCGCAGTTGAAGCCACCTGGAACACCACAGCGTAATGGTGTGTCTGGACGTCATAATCGAACCTTATGAGATATGGTACGATCTATGATGTCTTTTACCGTTCTACCGCTGTTATTTTGAGGTTATGCATTAGAGACAGCTGCATTCACTTTAGATAGGGCACCATCTAAGTCCGTTGAGACGACGCCATATGAACTGTGGTTTGGCAAGAAACCATAGTTGTCGTTTCTCAATGTTTGGGGCTGCGATGCTTATGGCTTCAGCCGGGAAAAGCTCGAACCCAAAGCGGACAAATACATCTTCATAGGATACCCAAAGGTAACAGTTGGGTATACCTCCTATCTCAGATCCAAGGGCAAAAATGTTTGTCGCTAAGAACGGGTCCTTTCTCGAGAAGGAGTTTCTCTCGAAAGAATTGAGTGGGAGGAAGATAGAACTTGATGAGGTTGTCGAACCCTCACTTCAACCGGAGAGTAGTGCAACACAAAAAGATGTTTCTGTGGAACCTACGACTGTTGAAGAGGAAACTAATGATAGTGATCATGAAGCTCCAGATCAAGTTGCTATCGAACCTCGTAGGTCGACAAGGATATGTACTACTCCTGAGTGGTACGGTGATCCTGTCTTAGAGGTCATGTTGTTGGACAACGATGAACCTACGAACTATGGAGAAGCGATGGTGGGCCCGTATTCCGACAAATGGTTAGAAATCCGAGAAAGGATCCATGTATCAAAACGAAGTATGGACTTTGGTGGACTTGCCCGATGATTGGCAAGCCATTGAGATAAATGGATCTTTAAGAAGAAGACGGACGTGGACGGTAATGGTCACCGTCTATGAAGCTCGACTTGTGGCAAAGAGTTTTTCACAAGTTCAAGGAGTTGACTACGATGAGATTTTCTCACCCGTAGCAATGCTTAAGTCCGTCGGAATCATGTTAGCATTAGTTGCATTTATGAAATCTGGCAGATGGATGACAAAACAAGTATCCTTACCAGTTTTCGTAAGGAAAGGTTGTATATGATACAATCAGAAAGGTTTTGTCGATCCTAAGGATGCTAAAAGGTATGCTAGCTCCAGCGATCCTTCCATGGACTAGAGCAAGCATCTCGGTGTCGGAATATATGCTTTGATGGAGTGATCAAAGTTTTTGGGTATACAAAGTTTGTTAGAAACTTGTATTTACAATAAAGTGAGTGGGAGCACTACAACATTTCTGATAAGTATATGTGAATGACATATTGTTGATCCGAAATGATGTAGAATTTCTAGAAAGCGTAAAGGGTTGTTTGAAAGAATTTTTTCAAAGGAAGACCTGGATAAAGCTTCTTACATATTGGGCATCGAGATCTATAGAGATAGATCAAGACGCCTGATGATACTTTCAAAAGAACACACACCTTGACATGATTTTGAAGGAGTTCAAAATAGATTAGTCAAAGAAGGAGTTATTACCTGAGTTGTAAGGTGTGAAGTTGAGCAGGACTCAAAGCTTGACCGCGGCAGAAGGAAGAGGAAGGACGAAGGTCGTCCCCTATGCTTTCGTCATAGGCTCTATACGGTATGCCATGCTGAGTACCGCACCTGATGTGTGCCTTGCCACATGTCTGGCAAGAGGGTACAAAGGTGATCCAGGAGTGAATCACTAGATAGTGGTCAAAAATTATCCTTAGAGGAATAAGGAAATGTTTCTCGGTTATGGAGGTGATAAAGAGTTCGACGTAAAGAGTTATGTCGATGCAAGCTTAACACATATCCGGATAACTCTGGGTAGAGATACCGGATACGTATAATGGAGCAACAGTTTGGAATAGCTCCAAGAGGAACGTGGTAGCAGCATCTACGATATGACATAAAGTTTTGCGAAGTACATAGGGATCTGAATGTTGCAGACCCGTTGACTACAACCTCTCTCACAAGCATAACATGATCAAACCCAGAACTCATTGAGTGTTAATCACATATTGATGTGAACTAGATTACTAACTCTAGTAAACTCTTTGGATGTTGGTCACATGGCGATGTGACCTATGAGTGTTAATCACATGGCGATGTGAACTAGATTATTGACTCTAGTGCAAGTGGGAGAGTGTTGGAAATATGCCCTAGAGGCAATAATAAAAGTATTATTATTATATTTCCTTGTTCATGATAATCGTCTGTTATTCATGCTTGAATTGTATTGTACGGAAACAGCGATACATGTGTGAATATATAGACCACAATGAGTCCCTGGTAGGCCTCTAGTTACCAGCTCGTTGATCAACAGATGGTCACGGTTTCCTGACCATGGACATAGGATTTCAGTGATAACGGGATCACATCATTAGGAGAATGATGTGATGGACAAGACCCAATCCTGAGCATAGCACGAGATCGTATAGTTCGTAATGCATAAGCTTTTCGGTGTCAAGTATTTATTCCTTAGACCATGAGGTTGTGCAACTCCCGGATGCCGTAGGAATACTTTGGGTGTGCCAAACGTCACAACGTAACTGGGTGGCTATAAAGGTACGCATCGGGTATCTCCGAAAGTGTCTATTGAGTTGGTACGAACCGAGACTGGGATGTTGTCACTCCGTATGACGGAGAGGTACCTCTGGGCCCACTCGGTAAGACATCATCATAATGAGCTCAAGGTGACTAAGGGGTTAGTCACGGGATGATGGATTACGGATCGAGTAAAGAGACTTTCCATGACGAGATTGAACAATGTATCGGGAATACCGACGATCGAATCTCGGGCAAGTACCGTACCGATGGACAAAGGGAATAACTACGGGATTGAGTGAATCCTTGACACAGTGGTTCATCCGATGAAGATCATCGAGGAACACATGGGAACCAACATGGGTATCCAGATCCCGCTGTTGGTTATTGACCGGAGAGTGGTCTCGGTCATGTCTACATGTCTCCCAAACCCGTAGGGTCTACACACTTAAGGTTCGGTGACGCTAGGGTCGTAGAGATACATGCACGTGGAAACCCGAAAGTTATTCGGAGTCCCGGATGAGATCCTGGACGTGACGGGGAGTTCTGGAATGGTCCGGAGGTAAAGAATGATATATAGGAAGTCCAGTTTCGGCCATCGGGTGAACTCCGGGGGTCACCGGGAGCGTCCCGGGACCACCGGAGGGGTCCCGGAGGTCCACCGGTTGGGGCCACCCATCCCGGTGGGGCCACTAGGCCGCAAAGGGGAAGTGGCCAGCCCCTGGTGGGCTGGCGCACCACATGGGCCTCCCCCTCCATGCGCCTAGGGTTAAAACCCTAGGGGGAGGGGGCGCCCCCTTGCCTTGGGGGGCAAGTTTGCCTCCCTGGCCGCCGCCCCACCCTGCAGATGGGATCTGCCAGGGCTGGCGCCCCCCTGGACCCCTATATATAGTGAGGGGGGAGAGGGCAGCTGCACCCAAGGCTCTGGCGCCTCTCCCCCTCCCGTCACACCTTCCTCCTCCTCCGCAGGGCGCCGGCGAAGCCCTGCAGGAATTCCCGTTGCATCCACCACCACGCCGTCGTGCTGCTGGATCTCCGACGACCTCTCCTCCCCCCTTGCTGGATCAAGAAGGAGGTGATGTTGCTGTACCGGACGTGTGTTGAACGCGGAGGTGCCGTCCGTTCGGCGCTAGATCATCGGTGACGAAGAACGCGAAGAGTACGACTACTTCATCCACGCTTCTTCGAAAGCTTCCGCTCGCGATCTACAAAAGGGTATGTAGATGCACTCTTATTTGCTCGTTGCTAGATGTCTCCTTAGATGGATCTTGATGAAAGCGTAGAAATTTTTTGAATTCTGCTACGTTCCCCAACACTTCCAAAATAGTCAATTAAATCACCATGATATTAGATTAACTTTTCTTCTATTTTTCTGTCATACAATAGCTGTTCTTCCTAGATACAAATTTAGCTAGAATTATCACATTTGACCGCAACTTCTAATTATTGTTTTTCCTGAGGAACATCCTATAATGACGACATGAGGGTGTTTTAGGCATTGACTTGTTCAGAGCTTAAGTAGTAGTTGATGAGAGATGCAAATTGATTACAATGTAGTACGTACCTCGGGTCAGATGAAGTTCCGGCGGACTGCGGAGTACGTGCAGACGGATTTCCGGTGAAGTCCACGGTGTGTACAGCGATGTCGGAAACTTGCGACACGATGACGAGCCAAATAACTGAAGATTATTGCAGAGTTAGAACACACAAAATTACTTAACCTTGCAATTAGAATACAAAGGGTTCAGTGATGTCTTTTTTCCTTGATGACAGATGCAAATCATCTGGATATGAATTGGGTAGTATTTATTATTAGGCTTAGATATATTGATTGATGGGACTGTAGCACTAACAAAAACCTTCAATAGCAAGCTATATCTCTGTTCTCTACCTAAATGTGCATCACAGTAGCATCATACATCATACGAGAAGCACCATATATCTATGTAAATGTGAAGCAATCAACACTTCTCTCTATGCCTTCTCTCTCTCTCTCTCTCTCTCTCTCTCTCTTCTTCTTCTTCTTCTTCTTCTTCACATATCTCTTTTTTATCCACAAGAGCAGATCAGTAGTCGTTGGACCCTATCTCTCGTCTCCGCTCTCTCTCTTTCTAGCAGTAGTGGGCATTAGCAGTTCCATCAATCCCTCTATCTAAATGTGCAGCAATCATCGTCTCTCTCTGCTCTCTCAATCTCTCATCTCTCTGCTCTCTCTCATCCTCACCTATCTCACCAGCAACAACGTCCAACATGCCCTCTGCTCTCTCCCTAGAGAAAGAACTCCTCACAAACCAGCTTCAACTAAGGCTGCAGCACCACCCCTATATCCACCGCAGAAGTTACATATCCCCTATGCAGCACCGAGAGAAGGGGGGCAGATCGAGATCAATCACACACACAGAGAGATAAGGGGGAGGAGATTCGACAGGGAGGCGAGAAGGGCGATGGGCAACACCGAGGCAGGCTTCCGCTCCAAATTCTGGGAGGAATACGGAGGCGGGTGATGGCTTCTCGCCCCTCGTTGGTTACCCCAAGTGGAAGGTTGAGATGTAGCGTAGCGGCAAATTTTCCCTTGGCAAAGATACCAAGGATCGAATCCCGTGAGACTCCGAGGGTCGACAAGAAGGTGTCAATAGCGCCAGAGACATTTGCTTGATAGGACCTGCACACAGATACAAATAACTTTGCTCCCAACGAGTACAGAGAGGTTGTCAATCCCTCCGGCCTTGTCGTTTACAAAGGATCAAACGCAAGAGATAATAGTGATAGGTATGACTGCAACTAGTAAATAAGAACAGGAAGTAAATAACGGGTGTGATCAGTGATGGTAATATGGACCAGGGTCCCATGATGTTCACTAGTGATGTCTCTCTCCCAAAAGACGATAAAACAGCTAAGCGAGGTAAACGAATTACAGCTGGGCAATTGACAGGATTATGTGCGCAAACCAATGCTAACTATGCTGTAAGAAAGGTAGAGGCTCAAAAGCATGGGCGGTACGCCAAGGCAAGTAGACCGAAATCCATCTGCATCTACTACTAATCATCCATCTTGAGATATCTATCCAGAACATCTCGATGGTATTAAGTTGCGAGTCCCACCCATAGTGTAAACTCAAAGCAACAGACAACTGCATTAAAATAACTTTGCGTAAAGTAAACAATCCTTGCACCCGCAAGTACAAGCACCGTTGTTTTCCCCCTTGTGGCAACAGCACATCCCCTAGACTCATGTTCCTGTCACTCAAGCTAGTCATCGAGGGGCATGAACCCACAATCAAGCATAACGTTCCCTCTTGGAGTTACTACCTACTACTCGGCCAAAGCAATAAATAGCAACGGAGAACATGCAAGAATTACTCAAGAACATAAATATAAAAGAGGTGAATCAAATATATTACTCACACACAATCTGAACATAATCTCATAATCCATCGGATCCCAGCAAACTCAGCATACCAACAGCATAAAGATTACATATGTGCCTCGATCATGTAGGGCAGCTCACGAGGTCAAATCGGTGAAGAACAAAGAGGGGAGGAGAACATCACATAGTTACTGGTCATGGACCCATGGTCCAAGGGAGACTACTCACAACTCATCCGGGAAGCGTCCATGGTGGTGGAGAAGCTCCCGGTGGTGGTTCTCCCCTCCGGCAGGGTGCCGGGAACAGTTCTCCTGGTGCTCCCGATCTTGGAAGCGCGGCGGCGGCGGAACAGAGATGAGATCACGAAAAAGGGTTCCGTCCTCGAGGGTTTCGGGACGCGTGCTAAATATATGCCAAAGGGGGGCACCAGAGGCGGAGAGGGGGGCCCAGGCGCCCTCCCCGGCGCGGCCAGGAGGGGGGGCGCGTGGGCAGGCCGCCTGGGCTGCCCCTGGCTCCCCTCTGGCCCCACTTCTGGCGTGTGGAAGCTTCTGGAGCGCTGATTTTTTATATATTTTTCCCGGAATTTTTCTGGCAATTTAAGTAATGGGAAAACCTGAAATACAAAGACAGCAGAAAACAGAAACTGGCACTGGGGTGCACTGAGTTAATAGGTTAGTCCAAATATGATCAAAAGTGTATGGAAATGCATAAATATCATAGCAATATCACACAAAAGAGGCATGGAGCAAGCAGAAATTATAGATACGTTTTGGACGTATCAACATCCCCAAGCTTAATTCCTGCTCGTCCTCGAGTAGGTAAATGATAACAAGCATAATTTCTGTGGTGACATGCTATCAACCATATAAGAACTTTTAAGTAAAGTAATCAAGGCATGTAAGCCAATTCAAGTCATAACAAGCAAGAGTCTATATTAGCATTGTAACAAGTAACATAAGAACATAAAGGTGCAAGAGCTCTCGCTGTCCGTGACTCGAATGTCTCCAAATGGTGTTTGCGTGCAAGAAAGGGGATAGGGATATATGAGAGTGTAAAACATAGTTTTTGTATTGTTGAGAACTTAATCTACTAAAATTTCACACTTGGTATTCTTTGGAATCTTATCTTGACTCATCCCCAGACCGTCAGCCAGGTACAAGTCAAAATGATCCACTCCCTTTCGATATTTTGAGCACTCATGCAATGGATGAGCGTAAGCAAGAAAGTCGACACTTAGGATGGCAAAGAGAGAAAAATGATAGAGGGGGAAGACAAAAAAGGTGTGAAAGGCTCACATCAATGAGGACAATCATTGGCGAGAGAAAGCCAAATGATAGATATGATGCGAGGAGTAGGGATTGCCATGCAATGGATGCACATATGAGCTAAGGTAAGCTCTCCAATGGAACTAGTGGGGGTGCATCCAACTTGCTTGCTCAAGAAGACCTAGAGCTCTTTTGAGGAGGCTCGTCATTGGAATATACAAGCCAAGCTCTATAGTGTAAAGGTCCCCACATAGCTATATACATAAATGATAATCTCTATGGAGTACAAGGTATAAGATGGAGTACGAGTGTGGATCTCTCAAAAGAAATAGTAGTGTTCCCCCTTTTCTCTTTTTATTTCTTTTTCTCTTTTTTTCTATTTTTTCTATTTTTTTTGTGGCCTCAATGGCTCTTTCTATTTATCTCTCATTTGTCCTCGTTGGGATCTTTTGATTTTGTCCTCTTTGGGATCTTTTGATTTGTCCTCTTTGGGATCTTTTCCTCACTTTAGGGGCAACACTCTATGTATTACAAGAAGTATAGAAGATCTTTCACACTTTACAAAAGTACTCAACATAAAGAAAATGAAACTATCATGATGTATGCAAATGTATGCCTCTGCCAGTGTAGCAGGATATGCAATGATACTAGCGCGTCATGTAGCAATGATTAGGGCAAGGCCCAACTAGCATGCGGCTCATCGATCAAGCAAAAAGCATGTATGACATGAAGATCAAGTCATGAGAGGGTGGATGTTGCATGGCAATGTATCTCGGAAAGGCTATGGAAATGCCTTAATAGGTAGGTATGGTGGCTGTTTTGAGGAAGGATATAATGAGGCTTATGATGACAGAGCGTATCGTGCCAACGATTTGGATGCACCGGCGAAGTATGCGCCAACTCTCGAGGTGAGAAAGGGCAATGCACAGTACCGAAGAGGCTGGAAAAATAAGGATAGGTGGAAGTGTCAACTTTCGAATACTCACATTAGTCCGAAGAACTCATGCACTTATTATCGGTAACTCTCAATCTAATTAGGAGGTTCACAAAGAGACAAGTACCCCAAGGAGGTGTGTATGGGGGTTTGGTTACCCTTGCGCATCCTCGACCCATGGTACGTGAGTGTACTCTAATATTCGATCCCTCCAAAGATTAGTGATCCATTTAGTAGCTAAAGTTCTCAACTATTTTGTAGGTTTTCGAAAATAAACACGGATTGCCCAAAATACGACATCTATCACTAATAGGCTAAAGCTCTTGACACCAAAAGTTCAGACATTACTCATGGCAATACCTCAAAACTATTGCAAGTTACTACTAAAATTAAATAGCAACCTCAATTACCTACTTTAAGTTTAGACACACAACTCAGTGCAACAGACAAACTCTCTTAACAAGATAAGCATGAAAACTCAAGAGGGTTCAGCAACCAACTAAACAAAAGCTCTTTAAAAAGAAAAGCATGAAAACTAAGAGCTAAACATGACAGTAGCTATGGAAAGACAAAGAACATACACAGCAAAGATGAGCATGAAAATCCTATGTTGTGTTCTAGGTTGAAGTGGAGCGTGTTTCTCTCCCACACAAAGAAAGTTGGGTTCTAACTCGTTATGAACAGCAAGCAAAGCTAAAGAAAACTAAAAAGGAAACTAAAAGCAAGACGCTCCAAGCATAGCACATAACACATGAAGTGATTAAAATATAGTGGAACGAAAGACGAACTGATAATTGTTGATGGAGAAGGGGATGCACGGGGGCATCCCCAAGCTTAGACGCTTGAGTCTTCTTGAATATTTCTTGAGGGTGCACGGGGGCATCCCCAAGCTTGAGCGTTTGACTCTCCTGAATCTTTTTATCATCTTCCCTCGCACACTTGAAAACTCCCTTCATACATAACTCATCATAATCTGATTAGCGAGGTTAGTACCCATAATAAAATAACTTTTCCTTGCTGGAAATAAATATAATCTTGAAGACCTACTGTTTCTCAAGATTGCCAAAAGGTTTTTGCAAAGAAAAAGCAAGGTCAAGGTTTGCAAAACGAAGAAAAGGCAAACAGGACAGAATCTGTGAAAAAACGGACCAGCAGGTAGTAAATAATTTTTTCGGGGCACTTCTGCAACTCAAATCAAAAAACTCAGAACAGACGCCCGAAAGCCAATTGTATAGAGCACGCTATCGAAAAAATTCATACCAAAAAGATGATCTGGTGATTTTATACGAAGTTTTCTGTCCAAGGACAAAATCTGTTTCCTGGACAGCACGTCACAACTTTTGAACTTTCTTGCAATCAGAGGCTAAACTTGGCACAAAGCTGAAAAGAAAATATACAATGATGATGCTACTGTAGTAACAAACATCAAGACACAATAAATGCAAAATAGAACTTTATTCATTGTGGGCTGCCTCCCCAAAGCGCTTTCTTTTATGCCTTTAAGCTAGGCATAATGCAAAAAGAGAGGATCAAGTTTTATCAAGAGTAAAAGAATAGCTAGCCCGTATAACGGACTCAAAAGGTAACTTAATCTTCTTTCTAGGGAAGTGTTCCATTCCTTTCTTGAGAGGGAATTGGAATTTTATATTCCCTTCTTTCATGTCAATGATAGCACCAATGGTGCGAAGAAAAGGACGTCCCAAAATAATTGGACAAGAAGGTTCACATTCAATATCCATAATAGTAAAATCAACGGGAACATAATTGCCATTGGCAATGATAAGAACATCGTCGATCCTCCCCAAAGGTTTCTTTATGGAAGAATCAACAAGACGAACACCAAAAGAACAAGAATCAAAAGGTTTCAATTTAAGCATATCATATATTCTTTTGGGCATAACGGAGGTACTAGCTCCAACATCACATAAAGCATAGCAAGAGAAGTTATTCAACTTAATTTTAATCATAGGATCCCAGCCATCTTCTAGATTTCTAGGTATGGAGGCTTCTACCCTAAGCTTCTCATCCCTAGCTTTGATGAGAGCATTAGTGATATGCTCCGTGAAGGCAAGATTAAGCGTGCTAGTGTGGGGATCTCTAGACATCTTGTGAAGAAAATCAATAACTTCAGAAAGGGTGCAATTATCAAAATCAAGGTCACTACTATCAAGTAAGGTGGTAGTGGTGTCCTTTAGGCTCACTTGTTTGGTAGCTTCTATGGTCATAGGAGTTTCTACGGTTGAGGTCATAGCATCACCATTAATAGGTCCAATGGGACCAGGAGTGCGTTGGGTGCTAAGAGTTTGGATATCCTCAACAACTTGGATAGTAGCAACAGTGTGGTGGGTAGGAAGGCTCTTAATTCTATCTTCTTCCTCCTTCAGGGGTGCAACCACTTCGGGTTTAGCTGCCATTTGGTTTATCAAAGTGGCTTGTGTGTGGGACATATTGGAAACTTGGGTCTCAGTGATGGTGAGCCTAGTCTGGAGGTTAGAAATCTCAATATTTAGGCTCTCCAGTTGTGTACCAATGTCTTGCAAGATAGCATTATGCTCATCTAATTGCCTCGAGAAGGTCTTGTTTTGTTCATATTGGGTGTGCATGTAGTTCTTAGTGGCCTTCTCTATTTCTAGAAGTTTCTCATAACTAGGCATGTCTCTATCTCTTTGGGTGGAGTTCTTGGTGTTAGGATAAGCATTGTTGTTCCCATAGGAATTAGAGGGGAACGGTCTAGGGTTGCTACCAAAATTACTCCTATAAGCATTGTTATTGAAATTGTTTCTAGAGATAAAGTTCACATCTACTTGATCTTGAGCAATCAAAGAATTTAAAGGAACATCACGAGGATCAATAGAAGATTGCTTGGAAAGTAGAGACATGATCAAGTCAACTTTTTCATTTAGGGAGAAAATCTCCTCGACAAAGTTTACATTCCTACCTGTTGAAGCGCGTTCGGTGTGCCATTGGGAATAATTGGTCATCATCTCATCGAGAAGCTTCGTGGCAGCACCAAGTGTAGTTGACATAAAGGTTCCTCCCGCCGCCGAATCTAACAAGTTCCGCGAGGTAAAGTTCAAGCCTGCATAAAAAGTTTGGATAACCATCCAAGTAGTCAAACCATGAGTAGGGCAGTTCTTGACAAGAGATTTCATGCGTTCCCAAGCTTGGGCAACGTGTTCATTATCCAATTGTTTAAAATTCATTATGTTACTCCTTAGTTGGATAATTTTAGCAGGGGGGTAGTACTTCCCAATAAAGGCATCCTTGCACTTGTCCCAAGAATCTATGCTATTCCTAGGCAAGGATTGAAACCAAATTTTAGCTCCTCCTCTCAAGGAGAAAGGAAAAGGCTTAAGCTTAACAATATCACCATCTATTTCTCGGTACTTTTGCATATCACAGAGTTCAACAAAATTATTTAAGTGCAAAGCAGCATCATCTCCAGCACCGGAGAATTGATCTTTCATAACTAGGTTCAGTAAAGCAGGTTTAATTTCATAAGAAGGTGCTGAAGTGGCAGGTGTAGTAATAGGCGTGCAGATAAAGTCATCGTTGTTATGACTAGTGAAGTCACACAACTTGGTGTTCTCGGTGGAACCCATAGCAGCAACAAGCAAGATAACTATTTTTGTGATTTTTGATAGAAGACACTAAAGCAAAAACTGAAAGGTAAACTAACAAGACTAAAAAGCAAAGATAAAAGATAGCATGCAACTCCCCTATCTTGAAGAGTGGAGTCCCCAGCAACGGCGCCAGAAAACTTTGCTTGATGGCTTCTCGCCCCTCGTTGGTTACCCCAAGTGAAAGGTTGAGATGTAGCGTAGCGGCAAATTTTCCCTTGGCAAAGATACCAAGGATCGAATCCCGTGAGACTCCGAGGGTCGACAAGAAGGTGTCAATAGCGCCAGAGACTTTTGCTTGACAGGACCTGCACACAGATACAAATAACTTTACTCCCAACGAGTACAGAGAGGTTGTCAATCCCTCCGGCCTTGTCGTTTACAAAGGATCAAACGCAAGAGATAATAGTGATAGGTATGACTGCAACTAGTAAATAAGAACAGGAAGTAAATAACGGGTGTGATCAGTGATGGTAATATGGACCGGGGTCCCATGATGTTCACTAGTGATGTCTCTCTCCCAAAAGACGATAAAACAGCTAAGCGAGGTAAACGAATTACAGCTGGGCAATTGACAGGATTATGTGCGCAAACCAATGCTAACTATGCTGTAAGAAAGGTAGAGGCTCAAAAGCATGGGCGGTATGCCAAGGCAAGTAGACCGAAATCCATCTGCATCTACTACTAATCATCTACCTTGAGATATCTGTCCAGAACATCTCGCTGGTATTAAGTTGCGAGTCCCACCCATAGTGTAAACTCAAAGCAACAGACAACTGCATTAAAAGAACTTTGCGTAAAGTAAACAATCCTTGCACCCGCAAGTACAAGCATCGTTGTTTTCCCCCTTGTGGCAACAGCACATCCCCTAGACTCATGTTTCTGTCACTCAAGCTAGTCATCGAGGGGCATGAACCCACAATCAAGCATAACGTTCCCTCTTGGAGTTACTACCTACTACTCGGCCAAAGCAATAAATAGCAACGGAGAACATGCAAGAATTACTCAAGAACATAAATATAAAAGAGGTGAATCAAATATATTACTCACACACAATCTGAACATAATCTCATAATCCATCGGATCCCAGCAAACTCAGCATAGCAACAGCATAAAGATTACATATGTGCCTCGATCATGTAGGGCAGCTCACGAGGTCTAATCGGTGAAGAACAAAGAGGGGAGGAGAACATCACATAGCTACTGGTCATGGACCCATGGTCCAAGGGAGACTACTCACAACTCATCCGGGAAGCGTCCATGGTGGTGGAGAAGCTCCCCGTGGTGGTTCTCCCCTCCGGCAGGGTGCCGGGAAGAATTCTCCTAGTGCTCCCGATCTTGGAAGCGCGGCGGCGGCGGAACAGAGATGAGATCGTGAAAAAGGATTCCGTCCTCGAGGGTTTCGGGACGCGTGCTAAATATATGCCAAAGGGGGGCACCAGAGGCGGAGAGGGGGGCCCAGGCGCCCCCCCCCCCTCCGGCGCGGCCAGGAGGGGGGCCGCGTGGGCAGGCCGCCTGGGCTGCCCCTGGCTCCCCTCTGGCCCCACTTCTGGTGTGTGGAAGCTTCTGGAGCGCTGATTTTTTATATATTTTTCCCGGAATTTTTCTGGCAATTTAAGTAATGGGAAAACCTGAAATACAAAAACAGCAAAAAACAGAAACTGGCACTGGGGTGCACTAAGTTAATAGGTTAGTCCAAATATGATCAAAAGTGTATAGAAGTGCATAAATATCATAGCAATATCACACAAAAGAGGCATGGAGCAAGCAGAAATTATAGATACGTTTTGGACGTATCAGCGGGGGAGGCCAAGACGGAAGGAGGGACGAACCTGGTGCCCCCGAAGACGTGTCGGCGAAGCCCTGGCCGAAACCCTAGACACGGGGTGGGGGTGCAAGACGACGGTAGAGGACAGGACCTCCTGGGAGGGAGTCCCGGATCGTGGGGAGCTCGGGGGCGTGTTACGCGTCGTCGGAGGTCGCCCGAAACGGTCGGTGTGGGTGGTGGTGGTGGTGGCGGCGAGGACTCCATGGGCGAGAGGGAGAGGACGCGAGCCCGTGCTCCTTCTATGGTCTTTTTTTCCTTCACAAATCTGCTTGGACCGCGGGTTGAATACACCAAACGACAAGGTGTTTTCTGCAAAAATGAAACGTTTTCCAGAGTCACTTGAAAAGGGACTGCGGGTTGAATTCTGAAAAACAGAGGGACTTTTCTGTAAAATTGACGACGACGTACGGGCAGAAACCATCGGTGCTTTATTATTAGGTAGAGATATAAACATTTTTATGATAAGTGACAACTTTTTATGACATTAACATGTTTTAAAAAACATGAACAGTTTTAATCCAAATCTTTAAAATGTAAGGAAAACATAACATATTTAGATGTGCATAAATACTCATTTATTATATGCTGGATTTATTTTTATTACACAACTTTTTATAGCTTATATTTATTTATTATATGATGTAATTTTTTTATTACACAATTTTTTATAGCTTATTTTAAGAAACTAGAAAAAATGTGCATATATTGAATGAGCCCCACCCGTTATGGCCCATTTCGTGGGTAACAACACGTTGCCTTGATAACTTTGCCGGAATTTCTATCTCACACTCTCTTACGGGAGCTCCTATTTGCCGCGTTCTGCAGCAAATATGCGCCGCGCCGCACAGGGGGCGCCGACTGGGCCGGCCCATTCAATGCACTTCGAATACGAGCGTGAAAAAAATGCAAAAATCGTAGCGCGCGCGGTTGCATGGAATCGAACACGGGACTTCCTGCATGCGCGCTCGGTGCTAAGAGCAAGTCTAGTAGAGCCCTAAAACCCTCAAACCTCTAAAAATAACCGTTTTTTTACAGTTTTCGTCAAAAAAACTCATAGACTAGAACCCATAAACCCTCAAATCCGTAAAAAAAATTAGAGGTCGAACCCTCAAACCTCCTCCCAGCCTGTAGAAGTGAGGGTTGGGAGGAAAAACTCCCCCCGACCCGCACTCCACTTCACAGATTGCGCGGGAGGGAAAACGCCCTCACCTCCCTCCTCCCGCGTCCGGCCATGGAGGCGGCCGTCGTCGCCGCGCCCCCGCCCGCCGCCGCCCCCCCCCCCCCCCCCCCCCCCCCCCCCCCCCCCCCCCCCCCCCCCCCCCCCCCCCCCCCCCCCCCCCCCCCCCCC
>LR738710.1:793042945-793192952 GCA_902687465.1 Secale cereale | reverse complement strand
CCCCCCCCCGCCCCCGCCGCCGCGCCTGCCGCGCCCCGCCCGCCGTCGCGCCCGTCGCCGCGCCTGCCGCGGCCGCCGTAGCCGCGCCCGCCGAGGAGGTGGTGGTGCAGCGCGGGGAGGACGAATCGCGCGGGCGGCTCAGGTTCCCCGCGCCCGCCGAGAAGGGCCGCGGCGGCCGGCGGAGCTCCACCGCGCGGTACGCCAGGGAGACGGCCTTGTCCAGGCAGCGCGAGCGCTCGGTGTCGCGGCCTCGATTGGCCTCCGCGGCTGTTTCTTAGTTCATGCTGAAATGATGAACACCTTGGTCCTAAACTCACTGGTTGGTTTTGGTAAATTGACAGGCACTGGGTACCTAACAGCTTGCTTTGCATTTATGGTTGGACCGGGAGGACGAGCAGTTGGTGTTGAACACATACCAGAGTTGGTTGCTTCTTCTTTTATGTGAAAACATCAAGAAAAGTTCAGCAGCTTTTACCAAAACAATAGACTGAAAACATCAAGAAAAGTTCAGCAGCCCCACAGCTGAATGATGGATCCCTCAGTATTCATATTGCAGGTAAGTAAAGCAAGTCTGAGATTTTCAGCCATCTACTTTGCTTCCATCATGGCAAGTACTCCGTAATATTTTTAGAACCATGTTAAGATGGGCATACAGACTCGTAATTATCAGGTTTTGTATATATATACATATACAAATTTGGTATGAGGATTCCTTCAGCTACATCCTACATAGGGTGCTTATTTCAGTTGGGGTTAACATAGTACAAATTTGATATATGGATTTATTCAGTTATATCCTACATGGGGTGCTTATTTCAAGTTGTGGTTAACATAGTAACAAGCTAGTATTTTATTCTTCAACTACATGGGGTGCTCCGATGAGTGGTGGTGGCGATGATTGTGTGATGTAAAAACTATTAAACCATGCATCAATGATCTTTATTTCCATGTTTGTTTGAAGGTTTATTGTGTGATTCTAGTGAAAATTGTGATATGCCAAATGACAGTTTTAAGGGTTGGGGTTGAGGCAAAGACTAGAACCCTCAAACCCAACCCTTATAACAGAATATTCCGTTATAAGGGTTGGGTTTGAGGGTTCTAGTCTTTGCCTCTGTTTTTAACCCTTAAAAGTGTCAAAAATGGCCAATTCTCAACCCTTAAAACTGATTTTGGATTTAAGGGTTTGAGGGTTCTACTAGAGATGCTCTAACCACTGTGATAGAACAGGCCTTCATAACAGAATACAGCAAAACTCTATAAGAAATTAAGTACAGTTCCAGACTTAACACTGTTTGAAATAATCCTGATTTTTTTTCAAATATTGATTAATTTTTTGAAACGTATGATTTTTTTTCACAAACGCAAAAAAAAATGTGAAAATGAAAAAATTTTGAATTTCCCAAACATTTTTTGAAAATATGGACGTTTTGGAATTTGTGAACAATTTTTTGAAGCACGAATACTTTTTGAAAACTTGGACTTTTTGGAATTTGTGAAAAAATAAATCTTGAGAACAAATTTTGAAGTGCGAATGATTTTTTAAAGCACGAACATTTTTTGAGTCTTGTGAACAAATTTCGAAACAGAGACTAAATTTCAAAGCGCGAACCATTTTTTAAAGCACCAACAACTTTTTGAGTCTTTGGAACAAATTTCCTATAAAAGTCCGATTGAGAACTGTAGCACAAAAATAAAAGCGCTGAGCGGGTATCCATCCTAGGATCTCGTCCTAGCGCCAATGCGCTACTACTAGCGGAGCTAGCAAGCTTTAATGCTCAAAATACAGCACAAACCTCTAAGAACAAACTACCGAGCGCAAATCCGATATCTTTTTTCAAAATATCAAAAGCATTTTTCGAAGAAAAAAATGAATGTTTTGTGAAACGCAAATACTTTTGAATACCACGAACAATTTTTTCAAAAACTGCCACATTGTCGAAAATCATGAACAATGTTTTGATACGGGATCAACTTTGTAGTAACAAAATTTATTGAAATTTGTAAACATTATGAAACCGTGAACATTTATTGAAATTTGAATAAATTTTGAAACCGCACATTTTTCAAATTGTGAACAAATTTTGAAACATGAATATATTTCAAATTCGTGAACAAAATTATAAAACGGCGAGAATTTTTTTCAAATCTGTGAACTAATTTTGAAACTGCGAAGATTTTTCGAATTGTGAACAAATTTTGAAACATGAACAAATTTCAAAATTCGTGAACAAAATTATAATGTAGTGAACATTTTTCAAATTCTGAACAAATTTTGAAACCGCAATTTTATTTCTAATTGTTAACACATTTTAAACCTGAATAAATTTCAAATTAGCGAACAAAATATAGAATCGTGAACATTTTTCGAATCTGCAAATAAATTTTGAAAAGCGTGAACATTTTTGAATTGTGAACAAATTTTGGAACACGAACAAATTTCAACGTCATAAACAAAATAACAAAATTATGAACATTTTTCGTTAAATCGTGAACATTATGAAAATAGAAACAAATGAAAAAACAGAAAAAGGAAAATGCGAGAAAAATAAAAGATAAGAGAAAACAGAAAAACAGATTAAAGAAAAAAGCAATTCAATGAACCTTCTAGAATTTTCCTAAAACTAGAAAAAATAGCTGAGAACCTCTAGAAGGTTGCCAAAACCGCGAGCGTTGGAACGGTTAAACGGGACGGCCCTTGCCCGTTGCGTCGTTGCTCGATCGTTCGCATGTGCGAAGTGCCGGCAATTTGGCAACGAGCGGCAATTAGGATTTTCAGCTCCTATTTGCCGCGTTAACACGGGACTTCCTGCTTGCGCTAGCTTGGTGCTAACCACTGTGATAGAACAGGCCTGCATAACGGATTACAACAAAACTCTGTAAGAAACTAAGTACAGTTCCAGACTTAACACTCTTTGACATAATCCCGATTATTTTTTCAAATATTGATTAATTTTTTGAAACGTATGACATTTTTCACAAACGCAAACAAAAAATTTGAAAATGAACAAATTTTGAATTTCCCAAACATTTTTTTGAAAACATGGACGTTTTGGAAATTGTGAACAATTTTTTGAAGCACGAATATTTTTTGAAAACTTGGACTTTTTGGAATTTGTGAAAAAAAAATGAATCTTGAGAACAAATTTTGAAACGGTGAAGAAGTTTTGAAGTGCGAACAATTTTTTAAAGCACGAACATCTTTTGAGTCTTGTGAACAAATTTCGAAACAGAGAAAATTTTTCAAAGCGTGAACAATTTTTTAAAGCACCAACTTTTTTGAGTCTTGGGAACAAATTTCCTATAAATGCCCGATCAAGAACTGTAGCACAAAAATGAAAGCGCCGAGCGGGTATCGATCCGAGGATCTCGTCCTAGCGTGAATGCGCTACTATTAGCGGAGCTAGCAAGCTTTAATGCTCAAAATACAGCACAAACCTTTAAGAACGAACTACCGAGCGCAAATCCGATTATTTTTCGAAATTGCAAATGCATTTTTCGAAAAAAAAAACTGAATGTTTTGTGAAACGCAACTTCTTTTGAATATCATGAACAATTTTTTCAAAAACTGCCACATCTTCGAAAATCATGAACAATGTTTTGATATGGGAACAATTTTGTAATCCCAGAACAAAATTTGTAAAGGTAAAAAAAACTATGAAACCGTGAACATTTTTGAAATGTGAATAAATTTTGAAACCGCACATATTTTGAATTGTGAACAAATTTTGAAACATGAATATATTTCAAATTCGTGAAGAAAATTATAAAACGGCAAACATTTTTTCAAATCTGCGAACTAATTTTGAAACTGCGAACATTTTTTGAATTGTGAACAAATTTTGAACATGAACAAATTTTAAAATTCGTGAATAAAATTATAATGTTGTGAATATTTTTCGAATTCTGAACACATTTTAAAACACGAATAAGTTTCAAATTAGCGAACCAAATTATAAAATTGTGAACACTTTTCGAATCTGTGAATAAATTTTGAAAAGCGTGAATATTTTTGAATTGTGAAAAAAAATTGGAACACGAACAAATTTCAAATTTGTAAACAAAATAATAAAATTATGAACATTTTTCATTAAACCGTGAACATTATGAATATAGAAACAAATGAAAAAACAGAAAAATGAAAATGAGAGAAAAAGAAAAGAAAATAGAAAATAGAAAAACACAATAAAGAAAAAACCATTTCAAGGAACCTTCTAGAAGTTTCCCAAAACCAGAAAAAACCAGCTGAGAACCTCTAGAAGGTTCCCAAAACCGGGAGCGTTGGAACGGTTAAACGGGCCGGCCCGTTGTGTCACTGCTCGGTCGCTCGCCTGTGCGAAGCGCCGGCAGTTTGACGCAGCCAGCGGCAAATACTCCCTCCGTCTCAAAATAAGTGACTAAAAAATGACTTAACTTTGTATTAAAGTTAGAACAAAGTTGGACGGAGGGAGTAGGATTTTCCCTCTCTTACAGTCCTTTATTACTTTGCCCCGTAAATTAACCTCGAGGAGAAAAGCCCGGCACTTTATGATCACCTCACAGGAGCCTCTAGAAAAAATAGACCACCACACTGGAGACCTCCTACTGGATGCCTTTAGCGCCAAATAGTCCAGTCTATGCATAGTTTTGAGCGTACAGGGCCAGCCCAATCTGGCCATGGATAGTGCACTCCTTTGTGCGGGTATATTCTTAGTTTCTCATTTTTGTTTTCTCTGAAGAAACTTATTGTTGAATTCTTTACAGATTTAAGTATTTCAAAATTATTGCAAAAAAAAGAAATTCTTTAGTGCATGTTTTTGAAAAGTCCATTGAGTATTTTTTTTAAATTATTCACCACATACACTAAAAGTTAATTAAACATATAATAAGAAATCAATGTGTATTTTAAAAGCATTCGACATATATTGAAAATAATATCAAAAAACAGTTATAGAAAAGAGGAAAACAAAAGCTCAAAACGAAAAGCTGTAGAAAAACTAAATGCGGAAAAATCAGGAAAGGAAATAATACAACTAGAATCAAAGACAAGTAAGAAAATAAAAGGAAACAAAAGTAGCTTGAAACAGACAAAACAAAAACATGAAAGGAAAATTGAAAAGAAGAAGTCAATAAACCCGACTAGAGTGCTTTCTAGAACCGAACAGGAACTTGGGTGGCCAATACCTATTCATTGTAATTTCCCAGATCGTCCGCCAACATCAAAGTTTTATTTCTCTATATGAATTTCATAAGCAAGCACCATAATTATGGGCCCAGGCCCATGTATTTGTATGACGGTGTAGGGACATCCATATTGTGCCTCAAGAGCCAAGATGTACCCACCAAATCCTTTGTGGGTCCATATAGTGCATGGCAGATACTTAAGTCTACTAGCTCGCTTGCTCGCTAGCTCCATTAGCCTTTTTTTTTCAATATTGCACGAGTTGCTCTCTTAAATTAGCAAAAAAAAAAAACTCAAAGTTTTTTAAGAAAATGGAAATATTGTTGAAGTGAGAAAATTGTGCCGATTATAAATGTTCCTGAATTTGAAACTATTTTAATGTTCACAAATTTCAAAATGTTTGTGATATTTTTAAAAAGGATTTAAAAGCGTTCTCGAATTGAGAAAAATGTTCCTTTATTTCATCAATATTCACAAAATTTTTAAAGTTCAAAAAACATTTCACAGTTTTCTAAGAATAGAAAAATAAAATAACTGAATAACCCAGAAAATCAGAAATAAAAATTAGATGGAACCTTCGAAAAAGTTCCAAAAACCAGAGAAATCCACAACACTGGAACCTTTCCAAAAAGCAGTAAACGGCTAATTCATGGGCCGGCTCGATTATTTCCACCGTGGCCGCTTCATACTGATTTTTTTTTGACGCCCTTATACGCAGACCACCTGCGTAGCTTTTGTGAGCAACATATCCAGGACCAACAGGAGTATTTCGATTAATTTCGGGTTCTGTTTTTCTGGTTTTCTGCCAGATTTATTTTCTTCTATGTTTATGGAAATAATTTATTTCTTTTACTGTCAAATTTTATTTATTTATTGGTCATCCTTTTATTTTTCTTATACACACATATTATTTTATTTCTTGTATTAGTTTTAGGGAATTGTACATATAATGTTAATGATACAAGATAAAGTTTTTCAATAATTATTTTTTTGTAAAATTAGTGAATATTCGTATTAAAAGATGGTGAACATTTTACAAAATTGAAGAATATTTTTTATTTGGAAATATATTTTAAAATTAATAAAAATCTGATTTTTAATAGTGTAAACTTTTAAGAAATTCTATACTTTAGAAATTTTAAAAAAAAAAGTTTCCCCCGCTTTGTATTCCAAAGCAAACCACCATTGTACACATCGCAATGCTGGGGTCAGCAGCACGTCAAGCCCAAAGAAAAAGAAGAGAAAATAAATGCCAACAACGGCGGCTCGACAAAGCGAGGAAGACCTGCGACCGCTGCATCCTCCGAAAGCAAACCACCACAACCCTAGGCTTCGATCTACCGCGAACTATGCAGCACCTCCAAGAAGGGATGCGACGCCGACGAAGCTGCTGCTCGGACAAGTCCTAGTGTTTCCTCGAGTACGCGGAGGGAGGTGGGGGATAGCTACTGCCGACACCCTCCAAGAAGGGATAGTGGCACCCGCCGGTGTCACCGCATCGGAGCCGGACGAGCCGGTAAGGATTTCTCCCGCACGCCAAACCCAACCGCCCAATCGGAGCCGACTGCCAAACCACCGCCCAACATCATGTGCCATCACGATTGCACTGCCACCTACGTCATCTCGCTGCGAGCACCACCACGAGGCCAAGAAGGCCGGAGAAAAGATCCAAGCGACGGGAGCAGCAGTACCAAGGCCGAGCGGGAGGGAACCACCTCCACCGTCGTCGTGCGAGAGGCCCGCGCCTCCGGTATCATCGCGGTAGCCGTCCGGACACGGGAGCGGGGCATACCAGGCCACCCGTGGCCCGTCCAGGCCCAAAACAGGCTCGCTAAGGCCCGCCGGCCACGCTATAGCAGGCTAGCGTCAGCGCCGCCAGCACCCCGCCGTTCATCGCTGCTCCCCCACCTCACGGGAGTCACGCGCAGACCGGTGCCGCCGCCGGCCTGTCCCGGCCCAGATGGGGCCCGAAGGGCCTAGATCTGGGCCGAGCGCCGCCGCCATGCCGCTCCGTTGCGCCACCCCGCCGCCAACGACAGCGCCGCCGTCTAGCCGCCCGCCCACACCGCGACGAGGAGCCCCGCCGCCAGTCAGATCGCCGCCGCCTAGGAGCACCCCCCCGGTGCAGCTCCGCTCCGCGCCGGAGAGCCACCGGGAGGGGAAAGTCAGGGGGCCACCGCCACAAGCGTTCCCGGGGCCAGGCCGTCCGCGGGCGCCGGCGACGACGGCGGGGAGGAAGGGGAGAGTGGGGCTGGAGGAGGGGGAGGTCGCCGCACAGCCGGTCGCCCGCGAGGGTGACGCGGTCGCGAGCAAATGCAGGATTCTTCAGAACCAAAGCGCTCGGCTCATTTTAGAAATTTTATGCTTTTCTTAAGAAAACATAGTGCATTTATTAAAATTTTGTTAAACCTTATTTTTCATGGACATTTTCTAAAACCCACGAATATTTTTTTAACTTCATGAACTTTTTTTAATTCCATTAAATATTACTAAATTTCTTTACTCTGTTCTGTTTATTTGAGAATCTTTAAATCCGTTAAATAGAAAAATCAACTTACATGATAAAATCACAGTGCAGTCTCCTTATTGTGCCAACCTAGTAATCGGCACACTGCGCATTCACTCGCTATGCGCTCCCTAGGTACGGAATAAATGGTCTGAACAATATACTTGTACATGGCATGAAGAAAAGTTGGATTCATGGCGCCGCCCTTGATTTCCGGAAATACTTATTTTTTAGCAGAAAATAAATTGATTAAAACCCGGACAACTTATTATTATAAACACTACAAAGAGTAGTATATATCAGCATTTGTACTGAAGCCGCGGACGTGTTGACTGAATTGCTTGTGTTGGACCGAAGTCAGTTGGTCAACTTGCATGAAATTAGAAACACTATAAAGGAACATTTCTATTTCTATTGAGGTAAGGGAACAATTTTATATTCCACGCTTTTGAACTTTTATCAGATTTGAAATTTTCTCGTTTTAAAATCTATTAAAAATGGGAATACAAAAATTCGAAGCTAATTTGGCCGGCCCGTAAGGCGATATTATTAGGAGCTCCCTGTTCAGTGACGTGCAACCTTTTCCTCGCTTACAAGCACTAGTAAACATGCACGTGCAACGCACGTCTCGACTAAATATGTTTTATTATGAATATAATAATTCTATCACAAGTTCACAACGCAAACCTATTTTTTGAGAAGCCGAAATCTCACACAAAGAGAATATAATTCCTAATTCTAAGTCAAACAAATGATTCAAACTTTTTTTTCTGCGATCCGGGCTACGCACTACGCCCAGATCTGCTCCTCGGTCTAGAAGCAACGCTCCGGTGTTAGCATAGTGTATGTGATCTTCTATTGTCGGGCCATGTCAGACGGCGAGGAAAGAGGAAGGTGGAGACGAAGAGAAGTGTGCTCGGGCTGACGTCACCGAGAGCGAGGAAGAGGTTGTGGCTAGGGTTAGGGACGCCGACCGACTTAAATAGTCAGACTTGGTCTTGGACGGCAAGCCGGAGCAGCGCCATGTGGCGTTCACGCCCACACCGAAGAAGACGCCCGTCGGATTGTTTGGTTTCCGAACGATCCCGTGTGAAACCTAGTCCAACACGGCGTAAGCACCGGGTAGCGCCTCATATCCGCCCTATATTTAAGCTGGGTATGAGGGTGCCTGTCAGTCACGCGCTTGAGCCCTGTTTGAGGCGTTCGTGTGGGTCGGCTATTTTTGACCTGTCACTGACCGGGGGTCCGCCCGAGCTCAAGTAATTCGACACTGATATGCACCAGGGAGACTCGGGGGCCTCAAACCGCCTCATACGCCCGAGTGGGCCGTCTAGTCATGATTTTTGACCCAGACAAGCTCCTTAAACGGGCCTCAAACGCCGGGGCTGACCGACACCCCTCATATCCATCTTCAATATGGGGCAGATATGAGGGTGACCGGGCGTGCCTGCCACGTAGGACTGACAAAGGGGCCCACGCGGACTTGCCGAAAACCCGGCGGTCCGACGGACGTCTCCTCCGTCACCGCGGTGTAAACACCGCTTCGGCTTGCCGCGCGAGGGCAAATCCGCCTATTTAAGTCGCATGGAGTCCCGCAACCCTAGCCCATCCACCTTCCCCCTCTCCGCTGCCTGTCCGAGCCCATCCACCTCCTACCTCTCCCACTCCACCTGTCTGCCCCCGCTCTGGCGCTCCTCCATGGTTCGGAGGAAGATCACCTATTACACAATGCCCACGTCGGAGCGCCTCTACGAGATCCAGCGGGAGATCCGGGTGAGACAAGCCGCGCGCGTGGCCCGCATCGCTGCTGGGCTGCCTCCGGACTCGCCAGAGCCGGAGGATGAGGAGGAGCAATAGCCGGGGTAGAAGGAGGAGGAGAAGCAGTCGGAGCTGTCGAGCTTCAACATGGAGCATGCGGAGGCAGATTTTGCCGTCGCCTGGTCGGAGAAGATGACGGAGCAGCATGCCATCCTAGAGTCCGTACAAGATGGGGCCTATGTGGAGGCCAATCAGGTGTTCCTATGATAGGAGTAGACGGTGTCCGACGCGCTCTTCGCTGAACTCCATGCGAAGATAGAGGTGGAGGAGACCGGAGCGGAGCAGCCGGAGGCACCGGAGGAGGCAAAGCTGCAGCTGCCGCCAATGCTGTCGGAGCCAGGTATGGATACCGTCGACGTCTCCGACGATGAGTATCTAGATGATCGACGTAATAAGTAGGTTTATTTCATTTACATGTCTTTGTATGAATTTAAGAATCTAGTATAAGATGGCCGAATGCAACAAGTGAAATTTGAGGCTTGCCGGGTCACTGCCCGCGGACGCGCCCCACACTCGAGCGCATCCGCAGGCGTTTAAGGGACCATATTTGACATATCCGTGTTTCAAAAAAAAAATATTTGACATATCCGCATGTAGATGCTCTTAAGATACCCACACAGCTTAATTAAACACGGCTGATAAACAAATACTCCCCCAGTGAGTAACGGTGCGCTACACAGTCACTCTCTCGGTCAAGCCCGTCACCTAACTCACCCCCGTGAGATACTCGGGCCGTTGTTCCCCATTCTTCTGCTCGCCAACTCCTCCTCTCCCCACCTTGTCATGCTGCTTCGGCGTTGATCGTCCCTGCCGCCGATGCGAGGTTCGCACGACCCTTCTCATTGAATCCAGTCGCCTCCGTGCTCTTGGAGGTGCTCGAGCTCCGCATGCTCGCAGCCGACCCGACAAGGCGCCATCTGATCCGGACGCGGAGGCGCCAGATTCATCTCCAACGGGTCCGCTGTCGCAGCCATCCCACGCCGGTGCTGCACGAGAACGGAGCTGGCACCGCCGCCTCACCAGATGTAGCGGTTCGGGCGCTTCGTTTTTGCCCGTGGCTGCTCCCATATGCGTGTCGTGCTGCGAAGGGGCGGGAGTCGAAGAAGTTGGCTGGTAGGGGAAGAGACAGAGAGGAGGAGGAATGTGGAAGTGGATGGGGCATGCCGTGGGGAACACCGCGGGCGTCGCTCTCATCGTCGCCTTCGTCCGCCGCGAGAACTCCCGCTCCAAGCGCAGCCGCAGCTCGTAAGCGCATGCGCCCCCCTCCACAGCTAGATATGAGGATGTACTTAGTTGATTACAGTCACCTGGTTCTACTAATTACCAATTTCAATTTTTTACTGAACATTATGTCGATCTGCAGTAGTTTTGCTTTGTTGTTGAACTTTGTTTACTGAACTTTGCTGCAGTAGCTTAGCTTACCGAACACATTCTGTCGATTTGCAGTAGCTTTGCTTTGTTGTTGCGGATGCCACCCATTTTTTAGAAATAGCGAGATGTCACCACAACAAGCAGTATATGGTTTTAAATGAAATCACTTACATATCATCAGTTTGTTGATTTATACTATTTACTTGCAATGCCTGTCTAGGGAGTTTCAAGCCAGCCGAGATTTCAGCCACGTTTTGGTGGATTTCTTGCAGCAACTTCAGAGAATCTTGTGTCTATACTGAACGTGAAACACAGACTTTTGTGAGGATATTTGAGGTTTGTATCAAATGGTTATAACATCTATTTTTTGTACATCACAAGTGGATGCAAATCTGTCAGTATCTATTTCTGTGTGTAATTGTTTAGTCAACCATTTGGGAGTTCCAATTAAACACTTGATATGATTATCTAGATGCAATTCTGAAAAGAACATGTGTCTAAAGTGACAGATCAATTGATATGTCCAAAGTTCCAACTGAGATATGAAATATGCATATGAACAGAACTGGACAAGCACAAATTGCATACATCATTACTCAAATAATCTGGACAGGCACAGGTATTGAATCCTGTCCCATATCCGATGAAATGTTTTCATGGATATATTCTGCTCCGATTCCTCTTTTATGTACACACTTTGTGTGTAGTTGTTGGATTACAGTTGTAGCGACAAAATGTATACCAGTAGTGGAGATAGAATTAGTGCTACTTCTTTGGCTGAATCACAAAGACAACACTCTTTTTTGTGATCACTGGGAGTATACTTTTCTTAGTTGCTGATCACTGAATGATTCCTATTTGACACAATATTAGGGTGAATACATTTGCGGGTACAATAAAGATTAGTATACTGTTCTGGGTACAAAACCAGGAACACAAATGAAGTGAATGTTTGAATATTAAAAACCCTTTTGATATACATTCAACTCGGAATAGCAAAGCAAGAAGGCCTATAATAGCAAATGAGCCATATATCATGAAGTTGATCGTAATTACCTTGTGATACAATCAGATGTGTGTCTGCTCCGTTAGTTAGGCCATTGATCTCGGCAGCGGCAATTTTTTTCTGTTTTCCCATCACATGGCTCACCAACTTGATCTTCTGCGGGAACCTTATGTAATAACAAGCCTGACAAAAGAAGTACGGTCTCGCTTTCCTTTGCCACTCAAGTGTACGTCATCTGCCGTGCTTAGGCCCCTTCTTCCCTTCCCTAATCCAACAATGTGTAGGCCTCACGCCGTCTCTTATTAATCTCATCCCTATTTTGTGCATGCCGCTCTATATCCCTCTGCCTTTTTACTTCTTTAGGGTCTGCAATCAATGACACAATTCAGCAGTTGAGCAACAAAACTGAAATTGAGTGCTTGGACACTGATAAGGATTGGGTGTCCGTTGGGAGTGGCCGGGCCATACGAAGTCCTTTAACCCTTCGAATGTCAAGAATGTTATCATACAACTGTACCAGAAGGAATAGTATTACCAGAATATAGACAAAGTATAGTTTTATGTTCAACCAATTGCATTCATTATGCATGAAAGCTCTGTTGTGGTGATTGTGAATCTAATTGAATTCATTTTGCATTAATATACTTGGAATAATGCGCCATGATGTGGTGGTTTGTAATGCGATTCATGTAGGTCTCTTTCTTAGCGTGACTTTATTTGTGTTCATATTAATTGTAACCGAGCATTGGACGATCAATATACAGCTTGGTGAGGCTTTTAGGTGAGGTCAGTACAATGCTCATTTGCCAAGGCTTCATGGCACGATTTCAGATTTAGGTCAGGTACGCACAATAGGGACCATCTTAGCATATGCTCATGCCATAAGAGTCACGCTGTTACAGTTCCTACATTTTCCATGTGAATTCTAGAATGCCAACAATGTTTTTATTATTATAATACGCAGAAAGGTAACAGGATCAATCAAAGCAATCAATGCATCAGACTGTGAACAAGTTGGCAGATGAGCATGCATCTGTGGAGCAATCCGTCGGCGCTTACATCGTCGTGTGAGCAATGCGGTGATGGCGCAGGACAATCTCAGCGGCATGTAAATGCCTTACGAACTTCATATCAGTTTTATATTGCACGCAAGAGAAGCGGCTGCACTTGTGTTGGTAGAGAGCTCTGGCTGCACCTGTACTGGCTAAGAGCTCGTCGTCGTGTGCCTTGGCGTCTGCGCAGGGCAGTGATGCCTTCACCTGTGTTAGAGAAGAGCTCGTCGTCGCGGCCGTGGGCGGGCATCACTGCCGCTGCACCTGTGTTGCCGAAGAGCTCGTCGTCGTGGCCTTCGTCGGATGACTCAGCGGCTGCACCTGTGCTGGCGAAGAGCTCGTCGTCGCGGCCGTCGTCGGGTGCCTCGGCGTCTGCGCAGGGCAGGCATGTCAGGCTGGACGCCTGGACGACAAAGCTGAAGGGTGGCGGGGCTTATGGCTTTCTTTCCTTATAGTTGAGCGATTCCATGCGAATTGGACGTGTTGTTTCCTTGCGTGGGATCACTGCTACTCTTGCGGGCCTATGAACGGTTGAGTTTTCGTCCGCCGAAAAAAATTGCTAAACGCACTTTGGACTTCGGTTGGTGTAATCTTGACGGTTAGATCTGTTGGAAATATGCCCTAGAGGCAATAATAAAAGAGTTATTATTATATTTCCTTGTTCATGATAATCGTTTATTATCCATGCTATAACTGTATTGATTGGAAACTCAAATACACGTGTGGATGAATAGACAGACTTTGTGTCCCTAGTGAGCCTCTACAGGACTAGCTCGTTGATCAAAGATGACCGCGGTTTCCAGGTCATAGACATGAGTTGTCATTTGATAACGGGATCACATCATTAGGAGAATGATGTGATGGACGAGACCCAAACGTTAACATAGCTTTTGATCGTGTCAGTTATCGCTATAGTTTTCTGCATGTCAAGTATAAGTTCCTATGACCATGAGATCATGTAACTCACTGACACCGTAGGAGTGCTTTGTGTGTGCCAAACGTCGCAACGTAACTGGGTGACTATAAAGGTACTCTACAGGTGTCTCCGAGGGTGTCTGTTGGGTTGACATGGATCGAGACTGGGATTTGTCACTCCGTGTGACGGAGAGGTATCTCCGGGCCCACTCGGTAATACGTCATCTCAATGAGCTCAAAGTGACCAAGTAGTTGGTCACGGGATTATGTATTACGGTAACGAGTAAAGAGACTTGCCGGTAACGAGATTGAACTAGGTATAGAGATACCGACGATCGAATCTCGGGCAAGTAACATACCGACGAGACAAAGGGAACTGTATACGGGATTGCCTGAATCCTTGACATCGTGGTTCATCCGATGAGATCATCGAGAAACATGTGGGAACCAATATGGGTATCCAGATCCCGCTATTGGTTATTGACCTGGGAGTGTCTCGGTCATGTCTACATGGTTTCCGAACCCGCAGGGTCTACACACTTAAGGTTCGGTGACGCTAGGGTTGTTAGTGAGAAGAGTGCATGGTTACCGAAGGTTGTTCGGAGTCCCGGATGAGATCCCGGACATGACGAGGGTCTCCGGAATGGTCCGGAGACGAAGATTGATATATAGGATGAAAGGTTTCGGAGTCCGGAAGTGTTCCGGGGAGCATCGGGAAATCGGCGGAGTACCGGAAAGGGTTTTCGGGGGGTCCGGAAGAAGTTCTGGGCCTAATGGGCCACAAAGGGGAACACCACAGCCCTCAGGGGGCTGTGCGCCCCCCCTGGGCCCTCTCCTTGTGCGCCAAGGGAGGTGGGACCCCCTAGGGTGGCCGCACCCCCTTAGCCTTGGGGGGCAAGGCACCTAGGGGGGGGAAACCCTAGGGCCTGCCCTGGCCGCCGCCCCCTCCCCTTGCCCTGGCCGCCGGCCCCTAGGGGAAACCCTAGGGCGCCCCTCACCTCTCCACCCCCCCTATATATAGTGAGGCAAAGGGAGGGCAGCAAAGACAAGTTCGTGCCTCGGTGCTGCCCTCCCTCTCCCATAACATCTTCTTCTCCCGCGGTGCTTAGGCGAAGCCCTGCCGGAGTTCTTCTCCACCATCACCACCACGCCGTCGTGCTGCCGGTTCTCCATCAACCTCTCCTCCACCCCTTGCTGGATCAAGAAGGAGGAGACGTCCCCGAGCCGTACGCGTGAAGAACGCGGAGGCACCGTTGCTTCGGTGCTAGGATCTTCGGCGATCTGAATCGCGGCGAGTACGACTCCATCATCCGCGTTCATAACGCTTCCGCTTAGCGATCTACAAGGGTATGTGGATCCTACTCTCCCCTCGTAGTTGCATCTACTAGATTGATCTTGGTGAACGTAGAGAAAAATTTTTGTTTTCCATGCAACGTTCCCCAACAGTGGTATCAGAGCTAGGATCTTGCGTAGATGCTTTCTCGAGTAGAACACAAAAGGGTTTGTGGCGTTGATGTTTAAATTGCTGCCCTCCTTAGTCTTTCTTGATTCAGCGGTATTATAGGATGAAGCGGCCCGGACCAACTTTACATGTCCACGTACATGAGACCGGTTCCATCGACAGACATGTGACTTTTGTTGCATAAGATGGCTGGCGGGGGTCTGTCTCTCCTATCTTAGTTGAATCGGAATAGAACAAGGCGGTCCTTGTAGAAGGTTAAATAGCAACTTGAATATCACCGTTGTGGTTTTGCGTAGGTAAGAAGCGTTCTTGCTAGATACCCATAGCAGCCACGTAAAACATGCAACAACAAATTAGAGGACGTCTAACTTGTTTTTGCAGGGTATGTATGTGATATGATATGGCCAATGACATGATGAGATATATTTGATGTATGAGATGATCATGTTGTAATAGTTAACATCGACTTGCATGTCGATGCATACGGCAACCGGCAGGAGCCATAGGGTTGTCTTTAATTTTTGTATGACCTGCGTGTCAATCATTAAGCGCTTTTGTAATGCTTTACTTTATCGCTAAACGGTAGCAATAGTAGTAAGAGCATGGTGGGCGCCGACAACCCCGATGGCGACACGATGATGGAGATCATGGTGTGGCGCCGGTGACGATGGAGATCATGCCGGTGCTTTGGAGATGGAGATCAAAAGCACGAGTTGATGGCCATATCATGTCACTTATGATTTGCATGTGATGTTAATCCTTTTATGCATCTTATTTTGCTTAGGACGACGGTAGCATTATAAGATGATCCTTCACTAAAATTTCAAGATAAAATTGTGTTCCCCCCGAGTGTGCGCCGTTGCGAAGGTTCGTCGTTTCGAAGCACCACGTGATGATCGGGTGTGATAGACTCTACGTTCGCATACAACGGGTGCAAGCCAGTTTTGCACATGCAGAACACTCGGGTTAGACTTGACGAGCCTAGCATGTACAGACATGGCCTCGGAACACGGAGGACCGAAAGGTCGAGCATGAGTCATATAGTAGATATGATCAACATGTTGATGTTCACCATTGACACCACCTCATCTCACGTGATGATCGGACTTGGGTTGGTGAATTTGGATCATGTCACGCTCGAATGACCGGAGGGATGTCAATTTGAGTGGGAGTTATAATTAATTTGATTAGGTAATAACTCACTTATCATGAACAATAGTCTAAAATGTCTTTGCAATTTTTGGTTGTAGATGGCTCGCGCAGTAGCTCCCCTGAATTTTAATGCGTTCCTAGAGAAAGCTAAACTGAAAGATGACGGGAGCAACTTTGTGGACTGGCTCCGCAATCTGAGGATCATCCTCACAGCTGCCCAAAAGGTTTATGTCCTAAATGCACCGCTAGGTGACCCCCCCGCTCCTGGAGCCTCTGCGGACGTTATGAACGTTTGGCAGACGCGTTCGGATGACTATTCGATAGTGCAGTGTGCCATGTTGTACGGCTTGGAAGGAGGACTTCAAAGACGTTTTGAACGTCATGGTGCATATGAGATGTACACGGAGTTGAAGTTCATCTTTGAGAAGAATGCTAAGATCGAGAGGTATGAGACCACCGATAAATTCTTCGCTTGCAAGATGGAGGAGAATTCGTCTGTCAGTGAGCACTTACTGAAGATGTCTGGGTACTATACCCGCATAGCTGATCCGGGACTTGTGTTCCCGGATGAGGCTATCATTGACAGAATTCTCCAGTCACTCCCTCCAAGCTACAAGAGCTTCGTGCAGCAGTATAACATGCAAGGGATGAACAAGACCATCGCCGAGCTGTTTTCGATGCTGAAAGTCGCTGAGGCAGACATCCAGAAGGAGTATCAAGTGTTGATGGTCAATAAGACCACCAGTTTCAAGAAGAATGGCAAGGGCAAGAAGGGTAACTCTAAGAAGGGTGGCAAAGCAGTTGCTAATCCAGTGAAGAAACCCAAGGCTGGGCCCAAGCCAGAGACTGAGTGTTTCTATTGCAAGGGGAACGGCCACTGGAAGCGGAACTGCCCCAAGTATCTGGCGGACAAGAAGGGGGCCAACAACAACAAAGGTATATGTGATATACATGTTATTGATGTGTACCTTACCAACTCTCGTTGTAGTGCCTGGGTATTTGATACCGGTTTGGTTGCTCACATTTGCAACTCTAAACAGGAACTGCGGAATAAACGGAGGCTGGCGAAGGACGAAGTGACGATGCGCGTGGGAAACGGTTCCAAGGTTGATGTGATCGCCGTCGGCACGCTCGCTCTTCGATTACCATCGGGATTAGTTATGAACCTGAATAATTGTTATTTAGTGCCTGCGTTAAGCATGAACATTATATCTGGATCTTGTTTATTGCGAGACGGTTACTCATTTAAGTCAGAGAATAATGGTTGTTCTATTTATATGAGTAATATCTTTTATGGTCATGCACCCGAAGTTAGGGGTTTATTCTTATTGAATCTCGATAGTAATGATACACATGTTCATAACATTGATGCCAAAAGATGTAAAGTTAATAATGATAATACCACTTTCTTGTGGCACTGCCGTCTGGGTCATATCGGCGTAAAACGCATGAGGAAGCTCCATGCTGATGGACTTTTGGAGTCTCTTGATTTTGAATCACTTGACACGTGCGAGCCGTGCCTCATGGGCAAGATGACAAGGACCCCGTTTTCAGGGACAATGGAACGGGCAAGTGACTTATTGGAAATCATACATACCGATGTGTGCGATCCGATGAGTGTAACGGCGCGCGGTGGATATCGTTATTTTCTCACCTTCACTGACGACTTAAGTAGATATGGGTATATTTACTTGATGAAGCACAAGTCTGAAACTTTTGAAAAGTTCAAGCAATTTCAGAGTGAAGTTGAAAATCATCGTAACAAGAAGATCAAGTTCCTACGATCTGATCGAGGGGGAGAATATCTGAGTTATGAGTTTGGTGATCACTTAAGAAAATGTGGAATTGTTTCACAGTTGACACCACCTGGAACACCACAGCGTAATGGTGTGTCCGAACGTCGTAATCGAACCCTATTAGATATGGTACGTTCTATGATGTCTCTTGCCGATTTGCCACTATCGTTTTGGGGATATGCGTTAGAGACTGCTGCATTCACTTTAAATAGGGCTCCATCTAAGTCCGTTGAGACAACACCGTATGAACTATGGTTTGGTAAGAAACCGAAGTTGTCTTTTCTCAAGGTTTGGGGTTGCGATGCTTATGTCAAAAGGCTTCAGCCAGAAAAGCTCGAACCCAAAGCGGACAAATGTGTCTTCATAGGATACCCAAAAGAAACAGTTGGGTACACCTTCTATCTCAGATCTGAGGGCAAAGTGTTTGTCGCTAAGAACGGGTCCTTTCTCGAGAAAGAGTTTCTCTCGAAAGAATTGAGTGGGAGGAAGGTAGAACTTGATGAGGTTATTGAACCTTTGCTTCAACCAGAAAGCAGCGCAGCACAGAAAGATGTTTTTGTGGAGCCTGCAGAGGTTGAAGAGGAAGCCAATGATGATGATCAAGAAGCTTCTGATCAAGTTACTACCGAACCTCGTAGGTCGACAAGGGTACGCACTGCACCTGAGTGGTATGGTAACCCTGTCTTGGAGGTCATGTTGTTAGACAACGGTGAACCTACGAGCTATGGAGAAGCGATGGTGGGCCCGGATTCCGACAAATGGTTGGAGGCCATGAAATCCGAGATGGGATCCATGTATGAAAACAAAGTATGGACTTTGGAAGTATTACCTGAAGGGCGGAAGGCCATTCAGAATAAATGGATTTTTAAGAGGAAGACGGACGCTGACGGTAATGTCACCGTGCATAAAGCTCGACTTGTGGCAAAGGGTTTTTCACAAGTTCAAGGGATTGACTACGATGAGACTTTCTCACCCGTAGCGATGCTTAAATCCTTCCGAATCATGTTAGCAATAGCTGCATATTTCGATTATGAAATTTGGCAGATGGATGTCAAAACAGCGTTCCTTAACGGTTTTCTTAAGGAAGAGTTGTATATGATGCAACCAGAAGGTTTTGTCGATCCAGAGAATGCTGACAAAGTATGCAAGCTCCAGCGTTCCATTTATGGGCTGGTGCAAGCATCTCGGAGTTGGAATCTTCGCTTTGATGAGGTGATCAAAGCGTTTGGGTTTATACAAGTTTACAATGAAGCTTGTATTTACAAGAAAGTGAGTGGGAGCTCTATAGCGTTTCTAATATTATATGTGGATGACATATTGCTGATTGGAAACAATATAGAATTTTTGGATAGCGTGAAGGGGTATTTGAACAAGAGTTTTTCGATGAAGGATCTCGGTGAAGCTACTTTCATATTGGGCATCAAGATCTATAGAGATAGATCAAGACGCTTGATAGGACTTTCACAAAGCACATACCTTGATAAAGTTTTGAAGAAGTTCAAAATGGATCAATCCAAGAAGGGGTTCTTGCCGGTATTGCAAGGTACAAAGTTGAGTAAGACTCAGTGCCCAGTGACTGCGGAAGATAGAGAAAAGATGAGTGTCGTCCCCTATGCTTCAGCCATAGGCTCTATCATGTATGCAATGCTGTGCACGAGACCAGATGTCAGCCTTGCCATAAGTATGGCCGGAAGGTTTCAAAGTAATCCTGGTATGGATCACTGGACAGCGGTCAAGAATATCCTAAAGTACCTGAAAAGGACTAAGGATATGTTTCTCGTTTATGGAGGTGATCAAGAGCTCGTCGTAAAGGGTTACGTCGATGCAAGTTTTGACACTGATCCGGATGACTCTAAGTCTCAAACCGGATACGTATATATTCTCAACGGGGGAGCGATAAGCTGGTGCAGTTCCAAGCAGAGCTTCGTAGCTGATTCTACATGTGAAGCGGAGTATATAGCTGCCTCGGAGGCGGCAAAGGAAGGTGTCTGGATGAAGGAGTTCATGACAGATCTTGGAGTTGTGCCTAGTGCACTGAACCCAATGACTCTGTTCTGTGACAACACTGGTGCCATTGCTCTAGCCAAGGAACCAAGGTTTCACAAGAGGACCAGACACATAAAGCGACGCTTCAATTCCATCCGCGATTCGGTCAAGGAGGAGGACATAAACATTTGCAAAGTACACACGGATTTGAATGTTGCAGATCCGTTGACTAAGCCTCTTCCACGGGCTAAGCACGATCAACACCAAGACTCTATGGGTGTTAGATTCATTACCTTGTAATGCTAGATTATTGACTCTAGTGCAAGTGGGAGACTGTTGGAAATATGCCCTAGAGGCAATAATAAAAGAGTTATTATTATATTTCCTTGTTCATGATAATCATTTATTATCCATGCTATAATTGTATTGATTGGAAACTCAAATACATGTGTGGATGAATAGACAGACTTTGTGTCCCTAGTGAGCCTCTACAGGACTAGCTCGTTGATCAAAGATGACCGCGGTTTCCAGGTCATAGACATGAGTTGTCATTTGATGACGGGATCACATCATTAGGAGAATGATGTGATGGACGAGACCCAAACGTTAAACATAGCTTTTGATCGTGTCAGTTATCGCTATAGTTTTCTGCATGTCAAGTATAAGTTCCTGTGACCATGAGATCATGTAACTCACTGACACCGTAGGAGTGCTTTGTGTGTGCCAAACGTCACAACGTAACTGGGTGACTATAAAGGTACTCTACAGGTATCTCCGAGGGTGTCTGTTGAGTTGACATGGATCGAGACTGGGATTTGTCACTCCGTATGACGGAGAGGTATCTCCGGGCCCACTCGGTAATACGTCATCTCAATGAGCTCAAAGTGACTAAGTAGTTGGTCACGGGATTATGTATTACGGTAACGAGTAAAGAGACTTGCCGGTAACGAGATTGAACTAGGTATAGAGATACCGACGATCGAATCTCGGGCAAGTAACATACCGACGAGACAAAGGGAACTGTATACGGGATTGCCTGAATCCTTGACATCGTGGTTCATCCGATGAGATCATCGAGAAACATGTGGGAACCAATATGGGTATCCAGATCCCGCTATTGGTTATTGACCTGGGAGTGTCTCGGTCATGTCTACATGGTTTCCGAACCCGCAGGGTCTACACACTTAAGGTTCGGTGACGCTAGGGTTGTTAGTGAGAAGAGTGCATGGTTACCGAAGGTTGTTCGGAGTCCCGGATGAGATCCCGGACATGACGAGGGTCTCCGGAATGGTCCGGAGACGAAGATTGATATATAGGATGAAAGGTTTCGGAGTCCGGAAGTGTTCCGGGGAGCATCGGGAAATCGGCGGAGTACCGGAAAGGGTTTTCGGGGGGTCCGGAAGAAGTTCTGGGCCTAATGGGCCACAAAGGGGAACACCACAGCCCTCAGGGGGCTGTGCGCCCCCCCTGGGCCCTCTCCTTGTGCGCCAAGGGAGGTGGGACCCCCTAGGGTGGCCGCACCCCCTTAGCCTTGGGGGGCAAGGCACCTAGGGGGGGAAACCCTAGGGCCTGCCCTGGCCGCCGCCCCCTCCCCTTGCCCTGGCCGCCGGCCCCTAGGGGAAACCCTAGGGCGCCCCTCACCTCTCCACCCCCCCTATATATAGTGAGGCAAAGGGAGGGCAGCAAAGACAAGTTCGTGCCTCGGTGCTGCCCTCCCTCTCCCATAACATCTTCTTCTCCCGCGGTGCTTAGGCGAAGCCCTGCCGGAGTTCTTCTCCACCATCACCACCACGCCGTCGTGCTGCCGGTTCTCCATCAACCTCTCCTCCACCCCTTGCTGGATCAAGAAGGAGGAGACGTCCCCGAGCCGTACGTGTGAAGAACGCGGAGGCACCGTTGCTTCGGTGCTAGGATCTTCGGCGATCTGAATCGCGGCGAGTACGACTCCATCATCCGCGTTCATAACGCTTCCGCTTAGCGATCTACAAGGGTATGTGGATCCTACTCTCCCCTCGTAGTTGCATCTACTAGATTGATCTTGGTGAACGTAGAGAAAAATTTTTGTTTTCCATGCAACGTTCCCCAACAAGATCAAATTAATTGATCTGATCCGAAGGCTGTAATTTCTCTGGATTGTTATGTGTAGCTTAGGCTAGGTGCACGTAGAGATGAATATGTTTGCTTGTTTAATAGTAGTAGATATTTACACATCTGCATTGACCACCGATGATGGAACGAAATGAATAGGCCAATGAATACTCAATCGATAATTTCCTTTCCCATCTCGCAAGACGACTAGGAAAAGCCTTCCTCCCCTTGATCTCCACCGGCGAGTCCGTGACTTCGTCCTCCCTCTGCCTGCCGCTATGAAGGTCGGTGGCGGGAAGGGGATTTCTGGTGCCTCAAATTCGGCTAGTAAATAGGTAGGGTTTTAGTCCTCACAGGCGACGCTTGGACGGATGGCGGCGCTTTTTCTTGGAGTCAGCCTTTCGGGCTCCGATCCTCCTCAAGTTCGTCCATTGGGACGGATTAGACAGAGCTCCGGCGTAGATTCCTGGCAGCTCCGTTGTAACACCGCGAGAATCATCCTACAGTAATCCTAACCTAATGATGTCGTGCCACCCTGTTAGATAAGCCTAATTGCCTTTGGGTAAAAAATCAAACTCAGTTTCAAATTCAAAACATAGGTGTAATTCAAGATTTCACAAACTTGAAAACTAAAATGTTCCTCGTGTGCCAAATAATCCATAACTAATATTGGTTGTGAACCAACATTTTTGCAAAGTGTGTAAGTGCACTAAACTATTTAAAACAGTGGTTAAAACAATAGATTAAATGCCTTTTTAAATTATAAAAGTTGCAAACAATTTGAAAAGCCTCACAATCTTTTTGTGGCAGTGCCAACTATTGCAATGTAATTATGTGGCCAAGTCCCACATTTTACAGAATCCTTTTGGCACCTCAAATATTGCAAAATCATTTTCTGTTAAAAGAAAAGAGCAAAACAAAACAAAAAATAGATTTTGGAGCAAGAACCTAACTACTATGCATTTAGGCCCGTCATACACAGTACCGGCCCGGCCTGCGCCTCCGGTCGTTTTCCCTGTTCGACCGACCCCGTCGCTACAGGGGGTCGCCCCCGCCCGACCTCCTCGCCGGCGATGCCTCGGAGGGGATAAGGCCGACCCCCTTGCCTCCTTGATTCCCTCCTCACCTACCGCCGCTCACTCTCGCTCATCGCCTGCTCTCCCTTTTCCTCTCGCCCGTGCCCCCCTCCAGATCCGCCCCATCCAAGCGCTCCCATGGTCGTAGTCGTTGCGTAGGAGCGGCCACCATCCCCGCCGCGCGGCACCAACGTGTCCTCGAGCTCCCTCGTCGACCGCCTCGTCGTCCACGACCTCTAGTTCGAGCTCAGCACCACCACAACCCTGAGGACGAGGTCATCTTCATCCTTCGACCATCGAGCTCCGTCGCGTCGGAATCGCCACCCTGCAGCTCCTAAGCCACCGACAAGCCCTCTTGTGCTCCCTCGATGAGCTCCACTAGCCCCCCTCTCTCTGCCATCACGCGCGTTCGCTAGGTAGTTCCCCGCCGTGGCTGAGCGCGACGCCGCTCGAGCCCATCCACGTCCGTGCTCCGATGACCCCCGGGTCACGCGCGTGCCTCCAATCGCCTCGTCGTGGCCCGTAGATGCGTCCTAACGCGATAGCTCGCTCGGTTGCGAGGTTCAACCCACGCGCTGCCCGCTTCTTCCCCCACCCCGAGCTCCGCCACCGCCAGTCGTCGTCGCAGCGGCCGCCTTTGGCCAGCTCGGCTCGAGCCAATGCCCACTTTTGCACCTGCGGCTAACGCTGCTGCTTCTGCCCCGCTGGCCGAGCCCTGCCTCTGTCGCTCGCCCGCCCGCCGCCTGCAGCCGTAGCTGCCACTGCCGCCTCCTCGACTCTCCACGCCGTCGCCCCACTCACGCCCCTTGATGGTCCGACCGCACCACCCACAGCCGTGGCCGTCGGCGGCACCCCCGCCCGTGCTCCATGCCCCAGGCCGGCCCGCCGCCCACTGCCCCCGCTCGCTGGCCCCGGCGCCGTCCACCGCCCCCCGTCGCGGCTGCGTGCTGCCTCGCCGCAGCTAGCGTGCCCTATGGCCGTCGGCCGCGCCCGCCGGCTGCGCCCCTGGCCGTGCCGCGCCGGCGCCCGCTGGCCTCGTCGAGGCTGCAGCCTCGCCCGGGCGTAGGGCCCCTCGGGCACGGGCGCTCGCCCGTTAACCCGCCCCCGTCTGCTGGCTTTTGGGCCATTGGCCGATGGGGCCCGCACCTTTTTTTAATAAAAAAGAAGAAGTTTTTAAAATAATAATAATAAAATTAATTAATTAATTAATTAATCCTGTTAACTAACCCTAATTATCTGCTTAGATAAACAGTCAATGACGGTAGGACCCACACGTCAGTTTGACTAAGTCAACTGATTGCTGACATCATCCTGACGTCATCGCATACTATTCTGGATAATGTTGCTTTAAATTAATTAAATAAATTCCAAAAAATGCCTAAAACTTTAGAAAATAATCAGTAACTCGGATGAAAAAGTTTTATACATGGAAGTTGCTCAGAACGACGAGACAAATCAGAATACGTGGTCCGTTCGTCCGCCATACGTCCCTAGCATAGTGAATCTGCAACTTTCCCTCTCCGATACATTTGTCCGACAACGCGAAACACCGGGGATACTTTCCCGGGTGTTATCCCCCTCCGTGGGTATTGTGTAGCATCGCGTTAGAGCACCCTAGCACTGCGTGTTGACATGGCGTGCTTCTCTATTGCATCTGTATGCTTTGTATTTATTGTTTCTTCCCCCTCTTCTCTCCGATAGACCGCGAGACTGATGCTACCTCGGTGATCGACTGCATCGACGACGACCCCTCCCTCTTGCCAGAGCAACCAGGCAAGCCAACCCCCTTGATCATTCCGATATCGCCCACTCTCTTCTCTATTATGCTTGCATTAGAACTCCTACTGCTTTTTATATGATCATATTCTGATGCATAGCCTGTTGTTGGTACCTGCTTTCATACCTTACATGTTTATACTAAACTGCTTAGTATAGGCTGGTTAGAGATCCATCAGAGACCCCCCCCCCCACTTTGTCCCGACTGCCCCGCTGGATTATCAGAAGACCCATCAATGGGATCGAAGACCAGGCTCCGGCACCGCACATCACTTCCCCCTTAGTTTCTCGACAATACTGGGTTACTATCGAGTGCCGAGGGTGAGACCTCATCAACACTTCTGATGTTAACCTTGTAGGTTAGTTCATCAGTTATGGTCATCGAGGGTGATTCCTCTTTCTCCACTACTGATAATGACACTGTCGTGCAACTCCTCAAGAGTGGACCTCGAGGGTGACTCCTCTTTCGTTCACCTTGACTATAACCATCAGGTGGAATTCCATCAAGGGTGTTTTCCTCAGGTTTCCCTTTGGTGTTAGACACACAGTTACTATGGTTACTATGACTTTGCACTGAACCTTGTTACTAAAGCAGGTCGACCCTGAGGGGTACCCGCGCGAGCTTAATTGCGAGTGATGTGTAGTCGGGTTGACCTGGAAGGTGCCCACGAGATAAATACGAGGCGTGGCCGGGCATCCCTAGCCCTTACCGCAAGTCCTCACGATGGGGCGATGGGGTCACATGATCGTGAGTCTTTGCTCATTACCGCGCGTTGCCAAGACACTAAACGGTTTGGATATTTGATCCAAGGGGCCTCTGGCCTGATAGTGCTAACCATCACGTGGGCATAGTATGGGTGTTCTGCGTCGTATGCATCATCCGAAGCTTAATTGACGTCATTGCGACTGAGTGGCGCGCGCCGGGTTGGACCGCATAAGCACCTACCTTTTTAAGGAGGTAGCCCAGGTCTTCTCACCGGCCGCCCACACAACGTGCAGGAGTTCCCGGGGCGATTGGCCCATGACCCCTGGGGGCATAGGGTTTAGTCCGGCGTGCATGACCTCTCTATTAAGCCTAGGTCGGGTTGCGGCATATTGTTTGGCCGAGGCCGGGTATGACCTAATGGTGTGTCCGGCGGGGGTTAAGCGAGCGTGGTGGGTAAGTTGGTGCACCCCTGTAGGGAAGAAAACATTTATCGATAGCCTGTCCTACGGTAACAGACACTTGGAATTGTATCCCCGTCGCTACAACTAGAACTGGATGCTGATGCATGAATTGGATATGTTGCTTCGGGAGTCGAGAAAGGATCCCGGAGCGTTGACACAACAACATAAATATGACTTATGTTATACTACTCTACTTCCCCCTCTTGCTGCAAGACGGTGGTTTCCAGAAGATGCTAGTCTTCCATAGGACTAGCTCCTCCCACTCTTATTCTAGCATTCTGCAGCTTAGCCCACAAATACTACCCTTTTCATTGATACCGGTGCATATGTAGTGTAGATCCTTGCTTGCGAGTACTTCGGATGAGTACTCACGGTTGTGTTGCTCCCCCTTTTCCCCCTTCTTTCTTCTTTCTGGTTGATGCAACCAGATGGCGGAGTCCAGGAGCCAGAAGTCACCTTGATGACTGCTACTACCCCGACGGAGCCTACTACTACATGGAGACAACTGACGACCAGAAGTAGTTAGGAGGTCCCAGGCAGGAGGCCTTGCCTTTTCGATCGTTGATGTTTTGTGCTAGCCTTCTTAAGGCAAACTTGTTTAACTTATGTCTGTACTCAGATATTGTTGCTTCCGCTGACTCTGTTGTATTCGAGCCCTCGAGGCCCCTGGCTTGTAATATAAAGCTTGTGTTATTTTATTTGTGTCTAGAGTTGTGTTGTGATATCTTCTAGTGAGTCCATGATCTTGGTCGTACACGTTTGCGTGCATGATTAGTGTACGGTCAAATTGGGGGCGTCACAAGTTGGTATCAGAGCCGACTGCCTGTAGGAATCTCCCTTTTCAGCTCCTTGGTCGAAGTTGAGTCTAGTCTTTGAAAAACTATTTTACTAACATGGCTGTGTGGCTTACGGGCCCATGTCGCCATTGGGTGGTATTAGGATCTTTTATTCCTCGTCTATACTCTTGGAATATGATCTCTCTTATATTCGGGTTAAATGATTTTGCTAACTCCAACTCTAGGTTCTCGTAAATACTTTCTCCCGGAGAGCCCTTCATTCCAGATGATCGCCTGCTGCACCAGAAGATTCTGAAGATACTCTCCGATGTTCTCTTGAGACGTTGTGCCCAATGCTTTTGCGATTCCCTACCACCGAAATATCCCCATGGATAAATACTTACACATGTCGCTCTTACAATTATTCCCAATTGCTCTTGTTATTACAAGATACCCTGAAATACTTTCTGATGTTCCGAGAATATTTTGTACCTACTGCCTTGCAGCTCCTTTTCCCGCATGAATACATGTATGAATAACTCCTCACACTTACCGGGGATTCGTTCATCCCCAGTTGTTCATGTGTTTCACAAATGTCTTTGGAACGCTATTCAATCTTCCAAAATCCTCATCAACCTATTGCTCTGGAAAGTTTTACCTGCTTGCATTATGGTTAATTCCATATGTATATCAATATTCATTAAAATCCTTTGTGATTGACTTTCTGATCTTATTGATTCAATAGGTTGCAAATACTCGCAATCATCAGTCAAACTAGAATTCATTTTTCCAACTCAGACGTCATTCCGAATATGAGCTGATTCTCGACCAACCAAATTGTCGTCGATTGCACCCCTAAGTCATTTCAACTTACCCATCCTTAATCAGAGCATTGCTTCTGATCCCTTGATTTTGAAATCATAATTCCTTTTGCATTTGAGTTTTGAAATAGTCAGTTGTTTATATAAACTGATACCCTTGCATTCTTTCTTCTTCTGGTTGAGTACCGATGCTCACATCAGATCCCTTGTAGACCACCGGATCCTTTGTTGGATTTTATCCGACAACGTCCTTCATATTCTAATACCTTGTGAGTTCTGCCATGATATATAATGCCTTGGGTAAAATATATCATGTGCTTTCTCAACCATGCTCGGCTTTCGAGCTTGTATAATTTGCTCCTGAAGTTTGCGTAGTATGAGTCTAAGATGCCCCGATGGGTTGAACTTATGCCTTCCTTATGCGAACCCAAAAGTTTTTCCAAGGTTCATACTCCTCTGGTAATTTACCAGGCAAGTCTTCACAATCAATTCATTTTTAATAGAGTAGTGGATGAAATCTTATGCATTGAAGAAGTGGGAGTAAACCTTGAACTTTTTGTTCATGCCCATGGACACGATGTAGATCTTGTCATTAAATCTTCTCTTAAGTTAATTATCCCCTTGATATAAGTTCATCTTATATCTGGGATCTGGCCTTTTTCAATCGTGGTTTCGACCATGTTCTTCTTAAATACCACTTCTCTTGTAGATTTAAGCACTTGTCTCCTACAGAGCAATACCCCCAGCCCAACCTCTACTTTGAGCTGTCGTCAAGTATTACCCCCCTGGTATCTCGAGATTATCACGGAACTGCATAGCTTCTTATGAGTTCTTCATTATGTGTTACAATTTCACTGACTGCAATTTTCCTTGGGTTCTGAGATGTTTGACCCTCAAGGACCCCGATAAGTTCCAATTTAGTAGCCCTAAGTAATCTCCATTGCTTATGAGTTTATTAATTCTTCAAGTTATATCTAGCCTCATCGGCTATATCATTATCTTGCATCTTTTTAACTGTGCTACCTGGTCCTTATTCACGGAGCACAATTTCGGCAATGAGCTAAGCTTACGCCGATCTTCCTCGGCATATCATTTCGCCTTGAACAACTAACTTGATTTCGAGTTTGTATTGTACTAGTGGTTTCAATAACCTTTCACTCCATCATTCATTTGACTTGATGTTATCGCCGATCGATTACATCCTAATGAAATCTCTCAACAAATATGTCGTGATCACCATCAACAATGATTTGCCTTCTTCCAAGTTGTGAATCGAATTCATGATGGGAAATACCATCCTTGCCCCTCGATGATTTGTGTTATCATTGACAACATTTATGCCTTCGCCCCAACACAAACTTGTTCATATAATTTTGGAATTGCACCCTTTTTGACATGACGATGGATTGCGGCTGAACCCGTCGGCCACATCCTCATATTTTCCTTGCTAAAAATGTAAGACTTATTCTATAAGTTGTTCTTGATGGATCCCTTGTGTATTCAAAATATGATCATGTCGGTGCTATCTCGAAGCATGTCTGTGTTACTCCGAAGATCCACAAAAACATGGTAAGCGCAATGCTAAATGTTCTTGATCAACTATCCAACATCGTTGTGTGGGTACATATCATAATTCTTCTTACCCCTTTTATCTATATGGTCATGACTTTGATCTCCTGACATGTATATCATGCCTTGCATAATCTTGGGAATGATATACTCCTATTCACTGTGTTTAAACACATTTTCCTTTCCATTTGTTTTTTAACCTTTCTTTGATCTACATATAATCTAAGTAGTAATAATTTTCTGCTTATGTAAACACCTTGGTGTACAACTCTGTCCGTAAGACCCTGTTACTATTGTTGATAACATTTCGGTAACCACTGATGGACGAGAACTTTGCCTACTGGTCCGCCTCGTTTCAACGAGCAGGAAAATGGTTCTCTTCGTCCATCGCCCTTGGTACCGATGTTGTTGCCAGCATAACTGACATGCTATCCTCTGACATGCCTTGCTTACATGATCGTGCAAGATGTCACCACCCTTCCTACTGTTAACCTACATGGTGGGCCCATAACCCACAGTTCCACATGTTCATAACCTAACTCTCCTATACCTCCCTGTTCCCGAAAGTTATTCCTCACGCTTGGCTACGTATGTAAATCACGAGCCACCTTCCCTGATGTTATCTACCAGGTAAGCAACCTTGTAGAGTTCCGTTCTTCCGAAGTTACCTTTTCCTATTCGTAAGTACGATGGAGACCCCGAACGAAGGATGATGACTTCATCATGATGACCTAAAGCAGAGGACTGGAGACATCAACGTAATGGATTGACTCCTTCGAGAAGAGCAACCAGGACCGAGGAGATCCGTTAAAATTTCGTAACCAGAATTGTTGCCCCTCACTCCCTTCCTAAATCTCGGGACGAGATTTCTTATAGTGGAGGAGATTTGTAACCCCCCGAGAATCATGCTACAGTAATCCTAAGTTCCTAACCTAATGATGCCATGTCACCCTGTTAGATAAGCCTAATTGCCTTTGGGTAAAAAATCAAACTCAGTTTCAAATTCAAAACATAGGTGAAATTCAAGATTTCACAAACTTGAAAACTAAAATGATCCTCCTGTGCCAAATAATCCATAACTAATATTGATTGTGAACCAACATTTTTGCAAAGTGTATAAGTGCACTAAACTATTTAAAGCAGTGGTTAAAACAATACATTAAATGCCTTTTTAAATTATAAAAGTTGCAAAAATTTGAAAAGCCTCACAATCTTTTTGTGGAAGTGCCAACTATTGCAATGTAATTATGTGGCCAAGTCCCACATTTTACATAATCCTTTTGGCACCTCAAATATTACAAAATCATGTTCTGTTAAAAGAAAAGAGCAAAACAAAACAGAAAATAGATTTTGGAGCAAGAACCTAACTACTGTGCATTTAGGCCCGTCATACACAGTACCGGCCCAGCCTGCGCCTCCGGTCGTTTTCCCTGTTCGACCGACCCCGTCGCTACAGGGGCTCGCCCCCTCCCGACCTCCTCGCCGGCGATGCCTCGGAGGGGATAAGGCCGACCCCCTTGCCTCCTTGATTTCCTCCTCACCTACCGCCGCTCACTCTCGCTCATTGCCTGCTCTCCCTTTTCTTCTCGCCCGTGACCCCCTCCAGATCCGCCCCATCCGAGCGCTCTCATGGCCGTAGCCGTCACGTAGGAGCGGCCACCGCCCCCGCCGCGCGGCACCAACGTGTCCTCGAGCTCCCTCGTCGACCGCCTCGTCGTCCACGACCTCTAGTTCGAGCTCAGCACCACCACAACCCTGAGGACGAGGTCGTCTTCATCCTTCGACCATCGAGCTCCGCCGCGTCGGAGTCGCCGCCCCTGCAGCTCCTAAGCCATCGACGAGCCCTCTTGTGCCCCCTCAGTGAGCTCCACTAGCCCTCCCCCTCTCTCTGCCATCACGCGCGTCCGCCAGGTAGTTCCCCGTCGTGGCTGAGCGCGACGCCGCTCGAGCCCATCCACGTCCGTGCTCCGATGACCCCCGGGTCACGCACGTGCCTCCAATCGCCTCGTCGTCGCCCGTAGACGCGTCCTAACGCGATATCTCGCTCGGTTGCAAGGTTCAACCCACGCGCTGCCCGCTTCTTCCCCTACCCCGAGCTCCGCCACCGCCTGCCGTCGTCGCAGCGGCCGCCTCCGGCTAGCTCGGCTCGAGCCAGTGCCCGCTTCTGCACCTGCGGCTAACGCTGCTGCTTCTGTCCCGCTGGCCGAGCCCCGCCTCTGTCGCTCGCCCTCCCGCCGCCTGCAGCCGTAGGTGCCACTGCCGCCGCCTCGACTCTCCACGCAGTCGCCCCACTCGCGCCCCTCGGTGGTCCGACCGCACCACCCACAGCCGTGGCCGCCGACGGCACCCCCGGCCGTGCTCCAGGCCGGCCCCCGCTCGCTGGCCCCGACGCCGTCCACCGCCCCCCGCTGGCCTCGTCGAGGCTACAGCCTCGCCCGGGCGTAGTGCCCCTCGGGCACGGGCGCTCGCCCGTTAACCCGCCCTGGTCTGCTGGCTTTTGGGCCACTGGCCAATGGGGCCCACGCCTTTTTAATGAAAAAAAGAAGTTTTTAAAATAATAATAATAAAATTAATTAATTAATTAGTTAATTAATCTAATGACTCCTGTTAACTAACCCTAATTATCTGTTTAGATAAACAGTCAATGACGGTAGGACCCACACGTCAGTTTGACTAAGTCAAATGACTGCTGACATCATCCTGACATCATGCTGATGTAATCGCATACTATTCTGGATAATGTTGATTTAAATTAATTAAATAAATTCCAAAAAATGCCTCAAACTTTAGAAAATCATAGAAAATAATCAGTAACTCGGATGAAAAAGTTTTATACATGGAAGTTGCTCAGAACGACGAGATGAATCCGAATATGTGGTCCGTTCGTCCGCCACACGTCCCTAGCATAGTGAACCTGCAACTTTCCCCCTCCGATACATTTGTCCGACAACACGAAACACTGGGGATACTTTCCCGGGTGTTATCCCCTTCCGTCGTTATCATGTAGCATCGCGTTAGAGCACCCTAGCACTGCGTGTTGACATGGCGTGCTTCTCTGTTGCATCTGTATGCTTTGTATTTATTGTTTCTCCCCCCTCTTCTCTCCGATAGACCTCGAGACTGATGCTACCTCGGTGATCGACTGCATCGACGACGACCCCTCCCTCTTGCCAGAGCAACCAAGCAAGCCAATCCCCTTGATCATTCCGATATCGCCCACTCTCTTCTCTCTTATGCTTGCATTAGAACTGCTACTGCTTTTTATATGATCTTATTCTGATGCATAGCCTGTTGTTGGTACCTGCTTTCATACCTTACATGTTTATACTAAACTGCTTAGTATAGGCTGGTTAGAGATCCATCAGAGACCCCCTCACTTTGTCCTGACTGCCCCGCTGGATTATCATAAGACCCGATCAACGGGATCGAAGACCAGGCTCCGGCACCGCACATCACTTCCCCTTTGTTGCTCGACAATACTAGGTTACTATCGAGTGCCGAGGGTGGGACCTCATCAGCACTTCTAATGTTAACCTTGTAGGTTAGTTCATCGATTATGGTCATCGAGGGTGATTCCTCTTTCTCCACTCCCGATAACGACACTGTCGTGCAACTCCTCAAGAGTGGACCTCAAGGGTGACTCCTCTTTCGTTCACCTTGATGATAAACATCAGGTGGAATTCCATCGGGGGTGATTTCCTCAGGTTTCCCTTTGGTGTTAGACACACAGTTACTATGGTTACTATGACTTTACACTGAACCTTGTTACTAAAGACGGGTCGACCCTGAGGGGTACCTGCGCGAGCTTAATTGCGAGTGATGTGTAGTCGGGTTGACATGGAAGGTGCCCGCGAGATAAATACGAGGCGTGGCCGGGCATTCCTAGCCCTTGCCCTAAGTCCTCGAGACAGGGCGATGGGGTCACATGATCGTGAGTCTCTGCTCGTTACCGCGCGTTCCCAAGACACTAAACGGTTTGGATATTTGATCCAAGGGGCCTCTGGCCTGATAGTGCTAACCATCACGTGGGCATAGTATGGGCGTTATGCGTCGTATGCATCAGCCGAAGCTTAACTGACGTCATTGCGACTGAGCGGCGCACGCCGGGTTGGACCACGTAAGCACCTACCTTTTTTAAGGAGGTAGCCCAGGTCTGATCACCGGCCGCCCACACAACGTGCAGGAGTTCCCGGGGCGATTGGCCCATGACCCCTGGGGCATAGGGTTTAGTCCGGCATACATGACCTCTCTATTAAGCCTACGTCGGGTTGCGACGTATTGTTTGGCCGAGGCCGGGCATGACCTGATGGTGTGTCCGGCGGGAGTTAAGCGGGCGTGGTGGGTAAGTTGGTGCACCCCTGCAGGGAAGAAAACATCTATCGATAGCCTGTCCTACGGTAACGGACACTTGGAATTGTATCCCGGTCGCTACAACTAGAACTGGATGCTGAGGCATGAATTGGATATGTTGCTTCGGGAGTCGAGAAAGGATCCCGGAGCGTTGACACAACAACATAAATATGACTTATGTTATACTACTCTACTTCCCCCTCTTGCTGTAAGACGGTGGTTTCCAGAAGATGCTAGTCTTTGATAGGACTAGCTCCTCCCACTCTTATTCTAGCATTCTGTGGCTTAGCCCACAAATACTACCATTTTCATTGATACCGATGTATATGTAGTGTAGATCCTTGTTTGCGAGTACTTTGGATGAGTACTCACGGTTGCTTTGCTCCCCCTTTTCCCCCTTCTTTCTTCTTTCTGGTTGATGCAACCAGATGGTGGAGTCCAGGAGCCAGAAGCCACCTTGACGACTGCTACTACCCCGACGGAGCCTACTACTACATGGAGACAGCTGACGACCAGAAGTAGTTAGGAGGTCCCAGGCAGGAGGCCTTGCCTTTTCGATCGTTGCTGTTTTGTGCTAGCCTTCTTAAGGCAAACTTGTTTAGTTTATGTCTGTACTCAGATATTGTTGCTTCCGCTGACTCTGTTGTATTCGAGCCCTTGAGGCCCCTGGCTTGTAATATAAAGCTTGTGTTATTTTATTTGTGTCTAGAGTTGTGTTGTGACATCTTCCAGTGAGTCCCTGATCTTGGTCGTACACGTTTGCGTGCATGACTAGTTTACGGTCATATCGGGGGCGTCACATCCGTGGAGCGTCAAGGTTAGGGTTTCTTGTCATGCGTACACAACGACGATATTTGGTGTCAAGTTCTTCAGATCTATTTAAGGATTGAACAGTGACGACAGCGGCTCTGGAGCGCTGGTCCTTAGGGGCATGTAGACGAAGACTTCTTGGCTGTTATCGACAAGGTCAGGCCGGTTCTGACGGGGGTAATGGTCGTTCTGTGGTTCATGGACCTCGATGTAATGCTTAAGATATTTTGTACTTTTGGTGAATCTTTATAATAGATTTGGTCATTACGAAAAAAGAAAAGAAAAGAAAAGAAGAGAGTACTCAAGGACGGCAAAACGCTCGGATCGCTTCCTTTAGGAGGCTGGTAATCACATGCATTAGCCTCTTTCCTTGAAGATTAAGCTGCATCCTGGCAATCTTGCCCCGAAAACCTGGGACGCTGTTTCACAGGATATATACATGATCGAACGTACTACTCCATATGTATACTTAGATGGATGCATGCATGCATGCATGTATAGCCTTCCAGGAGCTACGTAGCTAGCACAGGTAGCATAAAGTGTCATCTACGCATGCATCTATGCACGCAAAGTATAAGCTTTTCCGCTTCAAGCGAGCAGCGGCGTTGACGAGCGCCATGTACGAAGCAAGCAGATAGATAGATGCCAAGTCGATCCATGGCCTATAAATTGCCTAGGAACCATGCATACAAACGTACCCATTCAACTGGATCAATCATCGGCAACAAAAACACCAGTAGTATAGAACTACTGACAGCGTGAGGGCGCTCGCAATGACGAGCCGTCTGGGAGTCGTGCTGGCTTTAGCGGCTGTTGTCCTTCTCGCCGCGGCCGCGGCCGCCACCGCGCAATCCATGCCATGGCCACCCAAGGCTCAGGGCCCGAAGCCGAAGCCGAAGCCGATGAGGGTCAAGTGCACTGATAAGCGCAGGGAGAACCCCTATTGCTTCAACCGGAACATGGACTGCCCCGCCAACTGTCCTCAGTCATGCTACGCCGACTGCAACACATGCAAACCCGTCTGCGGTAAGCACTCGATGTCTTAACAATATGTTGTAGTAGTAACGTTGATTTTGTCCGTTAACGGTTATGGTTCGTGCCTTCGTACAGTGTGCAACACCCCAGGGGCGTGCGGCGACCCGCGGTTCATTGGTGGTGACGGCAACGCCTTCTACTTCCACGGACGCAGGGACGCCGACTTCTGCGTCGTCTCCGACCGTGACCTTCACATCAACGCACACTTCATCGGCAAGAGCGGTCACAGCGGCATGTCCCGGGACTTCACCTGGATCCAGGCCATCGCCGTGCTCTTTGACGGCCACCGCCTCTACCTCGGCGCCAGGAAGACCGGCGCCTGGGACGACGCCGTCGAGCACCTAGAGATCACCCTGGACGGCGTGCCCGTGTATCTCCCGGCCGACCTGATTGAGGGCGCCAAGTGGACGTCCACCCGCATCCCCGAGCTGTCCGTGACCCGCACCAAGGCTGCTAACGGCGTGCTCGTCGCCGTCGAAGGAAAGTTCAGCGTCAGGGCCAACGCCGTGCCCATCACCGAGGAGGAATCGAGGGTGCACCGCTACGGCGTCACCGCCGACGACTGCCTCGCGCACCTCGAGCTGGCGTTCAAGTTCGACGCGCTCACCGACGACGTCCACGGTGTGGTCGGACAGACGTACCGCTCCGACTACGTGAACCATTTCGATGTGAGGGCCTCCATGCCCACCATGGGAGGAGATGCCACCTTCACCACCTCCAGCCTGTTCGCCGTGGACTGCAGCGTGGCGCGCTATGGGGTCAGCCGTGGAAACGAAGGTGCCGCGGTGCTATCTGAGCTCGCTGGTGTCACCTGCGCCAGTGACATGGACGGCAAAGGTGTCGTGTGCAAGAAGTAAAACGCTTCTTGCATGCATATGGGGAGTGATGTACTGCCCGTGCATGTCTGTATGCATCCATGGGTGACAAGTACACACAGAAATAAGCAAAGGGCATAAATTTGTGTGTTTGGAACTTGTAACTTTATATTATCAATCAAGGAATACTATGTGCCGTTTGCATTATCTGTTGGCTGTTGCACCGACAAAAAAAGAGTCCAATTGGTCGAACTTTACATTCAAATTTGAATTTCCACCTTGGAGCTGTTAAACGCCTGAATCTGATTCTGCTTGCTAGCTTCACTACTCAAGTTAGCACACTCGCCTAACCCCGCAAACCATGATGACACAATAAAGGCATATGCATAGACCAAATTAGGGTCTTCTCATACATTGCAGGTTTGGATGCCCTTACTGAGTATGGTTCAGTGGCACTATGACTTGACCAAACCGATGAAGTAGATTTTTATTCAAGTTCATTTATGTTAGATCATGTCATCTTACACAATTTTTCCCAGTCCAAGCCATAGTAAGTACTCCCTCCGTCTCAAATAAGTGTCTCAACTTTTCGTATAACTTTGTACTAAAGTTAGTACAAAGTTGCGGCATTTATTTTTAGACGAAGGGAGTATTCACTTAAAACTAAGGAGAAAACTTTTCTTGATCATGGGAGTATAGTATTCATGTCATTTGTCAATGCAAAATAGTGGGCATTTTAATTTTCTCGTCATAATAGTGGGCATTTTAACTTTATTATCATAATAGTGGGCATTTTAATTTTCTTCGCTTAATAGCAGGAATTTTCTTTTATTCTACTTCCTTTTATTTCCAATTTCTTTTAGTTTCTCCTTTTATGTTCCTTTTTCCTTGTTTTCATTTTCATTTTTTATTTTGTTTGTACTCTATTTTCATTAAATAAATTTTAAACAAAAAATCACAAGTAAATTAATAATTTTATCCTTCTCAAACAATTTTGATTTTGCTTTCAAATGCCTGAGCATTTTCAAAAATTACAATAACATTTAAAAATGCACAGAACATTTTAAAAATGTGTGAACACTTTATTAAGTTACATGTATAATTTTCTAATGTTTTGATTTCCAAAATTACACGAAAATTATCAAACAATACATGAGCACTTTATTAGTGATATGAACATGTTTATGATAAGTGAAAACTTTTTATTACATTAACATGTTTTTAAAACACGAATGGTTTTAATCCAAATGTTTTAATAGAAAACATAGCATATTTTATATATGCAAAAATATTTATTTATTATATGTTGGATATATTTTTATTACACTTTTTTTTTTGTTATGGCGTATTTTAACAAACTAGAAAAAATGTGCATATATTGAATGAGCTGCACCCATTATGGCCCATTTGTGGGTAACAATAACAACACACTCCCTTGATAACTCTGCCCTAATTTTCTATCTCTCACTCTCTTACAGTCCTTGGTAACTTTGCCACGGAAATTGACCTAGAGGAGAAAAGCCCAACACTTTATATGCATACTTTACATCATCTCACGGGAGACCTCCTACTGCACAAACGGAAGTGGTAGCCAATTGAGACTTTCCCCACTCACCCCTCCCTCGTCGCCCCCCGCGTGCAACGGGAAGGGCGCCATAACCGCCGCCACCAACCCTCCCTCCCTCCTACTTCCCCTCCCCCGCCCCCACAGGGCGTGGCCGAGCAAAGGTCGGTCGACGCCGGCCGGGGGGAGGGGGCTCTGTGTCTCCCCACAGGGAGATTGGCCTGGGTCGGGCATTCCACACTTGGATGCGGCGCTGGAGCAGGGCGCGCCGGTGCACCGACGAGCCAGTGCGGTGGTGCTATCTGAGCTCGTTGGTGTCACCTGCGCCAGTGGCATGGACGGCAAAGGTGTGGTGTGCAAGAAGTAAAATGCTTTTTGCGTCCATATGGTGAATGTTGTACTAGCCGTGCATGTCCGCATGCATGCATGGTTGACAGGTACACACAGAAATAAGCAAAGGACATAAATTGATGTGTTTGGAACTTGTAACTTTATATTATCAAGAAACATTATGGGCCGTTTGCATTATCTGTTGGCTGTTGCACCGGCAAAAAAAGTCGAATTGGTCAAACTTTACATTCAAAAGTTGAATTTCCACCTTGGAGCTGTTAAACGCCTGAATCTGATTCTGCTTGCTAGCTTCACTACTCAAGTTAGCACACTCGCCTAACCCCGCAAACCATGATGACACAATAAAGGCATATGCATAGACCAAATTAAGGTCTTCTCATACATTGCAGGTTTGGATGCCCTTACTGAGTATGGCTCAGTGGCACTATAACTTGACCAAACCGATGAAGTAGATTTTTATTCAACATTTATGTTAGGTCCTGTCATCTTACACAATTTTTCCCAGTCCAAGCCATAGTAAGTATTTACTTAACACTAAGGATGCAACATTTCTTGATCATGAGAGCAGAATATTCATGTCATTTTCTATGCAAAATAGTGGGCATTTTAATTTTCTTATCATAATAGTGGGCATTTTAATTTAGTTTTTTTATTCTATTTCCTTTTCTTTCCATTTTCTTTTGGTTTATCCTTTTATGTTCCTTTTTCCTTGTGTTTCATTTTCTATTTTGCACTCTGTTTTAATTAATTACCTTTTCAACAAAATAATCACAAGTAAATTTGTAGTTTTTACTAAAATACTTTAACACCTTCTCAAAATATTTTTATGTTATTTTCAAATGCTTGAACAATTTCAATACTTACAGTAACATTTAAAAATTCACAGACCATTTTAAAAATGTGTGAACACTTTATTAAATTGCATGAATAATTTTCTAATGTTGTGATTTCCAAAATTACATGAAATTACCAAAAATTAGAAGAACACTTTATTAGTGACTAGTACAAATGCCCGTGCGTTGCACCGGGCAAAAAAGGGGCACAACCTGCTTCATATGTCATTATGCACCATTTTTTGTATGCAATTTTAATATAAATCGATAATAAGATTGAAGTAATTAGTTCTTTTTGTAGCATGAAGTTCAGACGTGAAGAAGCCACCTTAGCGTTCTTCATCTGTTTTTTGGAAGAGTAGTTTTTCATGGAATAGAATGGCGCTCAATTTTATTTTGCTTTTCTAAAAACATGGAAATTTCCTTATTTTTAATAAAAGTTAACATTTTCTTAAAAAAATGGAACGCTTTTCAAAGAATAGTTATTGTTTTTATGAAAATTAGTGCATTTCTTTGAAAAAGAACATTTTTCAAGAGCTTTCTCTGAAAATGATTTTATTATTATTATTGTTTCTGTTGTACATTTCTAAATGGATTTTTTTTAGTAATTCTTTTTTAGAATTTATAACATTTTAAAAAAAAGTGCAAACATATTTTTTAAAACAAAAAAAGTGTGAACACATGTAAATCTTTGAGCATTAAAAAAATAATATTTTTACCCTGTTTATTTTTTTTACAGATGGTTAGTTTTGTTTTTAGGGTTTACAGATGGTTAGTTATTTTGTTGGGAAGAGTATAATATTTTTTTAATTATTTGGCCTTGGCCCAAACAAATCACTTGACCCTAGACACAAGGGACGCACGAACTCATCTTCCTTATCGTACTTCTCAAAAGAAAATCTTCCTACCCCTCAAAAAAATCTTCCCCATTCTCAAGTCCCTTCTCGATGTGCTTTGCGCCGCCGCCCCCTGCGTCGCATCTCTTCCTCATTTACGGAGAAAATGGGAAGGAAGAATAGCGCTTCCGCCGGCCGTACGTACCGGCAAGTCCTTCGCCCAAGTGGTGACGCCTTGTCCCTATCCACGACGACCCTACCAGCTGTAGTTGGAGTTGATTTACCTGTAATGGGTGTTGGTGCTGCTGTGGTATCTTAACGATGTTGACCTTTTGATATTAATGAGGTATACTTTCATTTAGTTCTTCAATTAGATATACTATCTGCATTGGATTAAATTCATCTGCTCCTTTACATAGACTTTTGCGTAATTGCGTCTCTGTTTCTTACTGGTCCAAAAAGTTGGGTCTCGAACCGGTGAAAGTCAATATTAACGGAAGTTTGCATATTTTTTCTTGGACAACCATTGCGTGTGAGAGGTATCTATTAGAACCTTTCTAACATTTGCATATATATAGTTTTCTGGCATGTTTGTTTATATATAGCTTTGACATTGATATGTATTTTTACAAAATGGGTCAGATATATTTCAATTTTCGGGGGAGGTAGAGAAAGTAATGTTTAGAAAAATCGGTGCACCTACAGCAGCTCAAAAGCATGTGCGTTGCAACGAAAAAATGCACTTTGTAGCCTAATAAGTATGGTCTAAACCGCACGGACGGCATCAAGGAAGTCCGGTGGGGGAAAGCTAAGCCGATCTCCAAGGCGATACCACATCGAAATACCAAACGGATAGGGATAGCTTCAAGGACGCGTACGAAGAAGGCGTGGGGATTTGCCGAGGAGAAAATGGTGGATTTAGGTCGACGGAGAGTGGCGCCCGGACGGGCAACGTCAGTCGGGATTGGTAGTTGACGACAACATTTACTCGATAGAGAGAAGCATTGGGACGATTTTCTTTACAATAGGAAACGGGAAGAGAGATGTGTGTGTCTGGTCTGGCACTCATCAGAGCGTGCGTATTTCTTTCATTACAAAGAGTACATGTGTTGTGTAAGTGAAGTGTGTCATTACACGATGTTCAAATAAGGCAAAAGAACATTAGCAAAAGAAATTATGTGTTGTAACTTGTAACGGATAAAAAATGACGATTACTCATATAGTTATTGCTCACTGTGTTTTCTGATGCCTCACTTGGTCAGGGCAGTAATTGCGCATCAAGATGGTCATCCTCAACATCGTCGCTCTTTGATGTATTGACATCTGGGCTCTGTGGCGCCTTCATCTACCAGCCCGCGTTCATGTCTCGCTTCGAGCTTCCGCCCTGTTGGACCGCGCCGTCTCCACATGTCCGTGTGCATCATCTCCCAGCCACCCGGGCATGCACGACACGACAATAGCATACTCATCCTATCTCATGTCAGAATTTAAGGTTCTATCCCACTCCTTTTTGTACTTGTATAGCAGAAAGAATAATGGGCTTCCTTCGACCCATGTTTTCATGTTCATCTTCTGCCTTGCTTTGTTGTTTACTCAACCAATAGTGGCATTGATATACAATAAAAGATGGGGCAAACTCTTGCCAAAAATTTAGCCACCTTCCTCGGGAGAGCACCGCCGTCAAAAGAAGCACCTCAAGCATCAACTAACCGAGCCAAACTCTTGCATTTCTTAGGCGTGCCAGCTCATGTGTGTGCATAAAAAAACACCTAAAGCATCAACCATCCGAGCCAAACTAATAGTACATTTTTTGGGCGTGCCAGCTCGTGTGTGAATCATCGTCCGCGTACAGGCCGCCCTTCGATCCTCCTCTGAATCATTGAGTCCAGCCGGCCACTGGCAACCTCAGCAGCACCGCCCGCCCGCCCGCACACAGCCATGCAACTCTGTCCGGTCATCCCCGCTGCCGACGGCTTACATGTTCTCATGGAGGCCTAGCCAGGGCCAGGCCTGTTTTTGCCCTCCGCCAACTTCTTGTATTATGCACCCATTCAAAGTTTATGCAAACTACAATCGATGCAATTGGATATTGACACCAAAATAGTAAATAAATAAGTAAAGTTCAGAGGAACTACTACTATTTAAAACTGTAGTAAAATAGATAGTGACAAGTTCAGTGTCTAAGAGTCAAACTACCTAACTGATCAAATGAAAAAACTAAGAATGACATGAAGGTTGCATGGTAATTTCATGAATACCAGTGAGAGATTGCACAAGAATGAATTAACATAGTGGAAATTCAGGTAGCCAACTCAAGTGAAAAAAATTGAAGGGCATGGAAAAGCAACGTCTTGACCTTTTTAGTCATTGAATTGTCCAGACTCCCATAGCATATACTGAAGAACATACAGAATTAATAAGTACTCCATCTGCACATTTCCCATAAGAGAAGAAGGAATTAAACCGGTCGCACAAACGGAACATGGTATTTAATACTTACTACAATGCATATCCCACAAGCTTGGTCCAATAATGAAAATCTTTTGCAGCAATACATATGAGATATGGTGCTTCAAACCAAAGAAGACCTGCTATTTTTTAGATTCTTGTTCAAGGTTGAATTCATTTTCACTGAAATGCAACCAACTACCATCACAAAGTAAGACATGAGACACATCTTGGTACAACCATTACTCCTAGAACGAAGTATGCAATTATAACTATTACCAAATGGCAAAAATCTGCCACAAGAATACCATGTTATTGAGGGTTCAGGTATAAGCATATGAGATAGATCATCCAAATTTCTGAAAAAATACTTCTGGTGGGCTTAGAATCAATTAAGCTATTGAGATTGATAATGTAGTGTCAAGATTTTAACAGAGAAAGCATCATTGTACTGGTAATGAAGGGGGAAAGGCATCAAAGAGAACACCTACAGAATGATTAATGGAACCTAACTATTGGTCCCTTCTTTTTTTTCATGATTGCAGAAGCTTAAGTACTTGAGCTAAAAATACTAAAACTACTTACGAATCCCCTGCACCTCTATCAAGATAAATCATACTGTAGGTGTTGGCATCTATGATCATTCCCCTATTCATATTCTGCAACTCCAATCACACATATAAGATAAGCTTTCTGTTCACATACTAACAAAAGTGTAGCTTCTATGAATCTACTTCAAGCACTGCAGACTTGAATCAACTTCCAGACTTGAATCAACTTTCAGAATTGAATTAATGCGCACAAAATCAAGAGAGTGGTCTAATCGCTCTTATATTTCTTTACGGAGGGAGTAGTAGTTGATAACAAACGCAAAATACTTGATCAAGACTGTTGCAACTCCTATACCAAATTTTGTGAACCTCTTCAAGCTGATATAATATGAAGATTTACTATATATATTTTCACAGCCAACCAATTATGTATACCTTAAGCCAATTAACTAAAGAGATTTAGAGTGAGACCATATAACATTGTTCTGAACCACTAATGCAAACCTTCGGCCAATTAAGTACATAGATTTAGAGTGGAACCATATAGCACTGGTATGAAAACTTTGTCATACAACAGCTGTTCTTCCAAAATAGTCAATTAAATCACCATGATATTAGATTAACTTTTCTTCTATTTTTCTGTCATACAATAGCTGTTCTTCCTAGATACAAATTTAGCTAGACTTATCACATTTGACCGCAACTTCTAATTATTGTTTTTCCTGAGGAACATCCTGTAATGACGACATGAGGGTGTTTAAGGCATTGACTTGTGTTCAGAGCTTAAGTAGTAGTTGATGAGAGATGCAAATTGATTACAATGTAGTACGTACCTCAGGTCAGATGAAGTTCCGGCAGACTGCGGAGTACGTGCAGACGGATTTCCGGTGAAGTCCACGATGTGTACAACGATGTCGGAAACTTGCGACACGATGACGAGCCAAATAACTGAAGATTATTGCAGAGTTAGAACACACAAAATTACTTAACCTTGCAATTAGAATACAAAGGGTTCAGTGATGTCTTTTTTCCTTGATGACAGATGCAAATCATCTGGATATGAATTGGGTAGTATTTATTATTAGGCTTAAATATATTGATTGATGGGACTGTAGCACTAACAAAAACCTTCAGTAGCAAGCTATATCTCTGTTCTCTATCTAAATGTGCATCACAGTAGCATCATACATCATACGAGAAGCACCATATATCTATGTAAATGTGAAGCAATCAACACTTCTCTCTATGCCTTCTCTCTCTCTCTATCTCTATCTCTCTCTTTCTCTTCTTCACATATCTCTTTTTTATCCACAAGAGTAGATCAGTAGTCGTTGGACCCTATCTCTCGTCTCCGCTCTCTCTCTTTCTAGCAGTAGCGGGCAGTAGCAGTTCCATCATTCCCTTTATCTAAATGTGCAGCAATCATCGTCTCTCTCTGCTCTCTCAATCTCTCATCTCTCTGCTCTCTCTCATCCTCACCTATCTCACCAGCAACAACGTCCAACATGCCCTCTGCTCTCTCCCTAGAGAAAGAACTCCTCACAAACCAGCTTCAACCAAGGCTGCAGCACCACCCCTATATCCACCGCAGAAGTTACCTATCCCCTATGCAGCACCGAGAGAAGGGGGCAGATCGAGATCAATCACACACACAGAGTGATGAGGGGGAGGAGATCCGACAAGGAGGCGAGAAGGGCGACGGGCAACACCGAGGCGGGCTTCCGCTCCAAATTCTGGGAGGAATACGGAGGCGGGGGAGGCCAAGACGGAAGGAGGGACGAACCTGGTGCCGCCGGAGACGCGCCGGCGAAGCCCTGGCCGAAACCCTAGACACGGAGTGGGGGTGCAAGCCGGCGGTAGAGGACAGGACCGGAGGGGAGGGAGTCCCGGACCGTGGGGAGCTCGGGGGCGTGTTGCGCGTCGCCGGAGGTCGCCGAAAGCGGTCGGCGTGGGTGGTGGTGGTGGTGGCGGCGAGGACTCCATGTGCGAGAGGGAGAGGACGCGAGCCCGTGCTCCTTCTATGGTCTTTTTTTCCTTCACAAATCTGCTTGGACCGCGGGTTGAATACACCAAACAACAAGGTGTTTTCTGCAAAAATAAAACGTTTTCCAAAGTCACTTGAAAAGGGACTGCGGGTTGAATTCTGAAAAACAGAGGGACTTTTCTGTAAAATTGACGACGACGTACGGGCAGAAACCATCGGTGCTTTATTATTAGGTAGAGATAGAGATATAAACATTTTTATGATAAGTGAAAACTTTTTATGACATTAACATGTTTTAAAAACATGAACAGTTTTAATCCAAATCTTTAAAATGTAAGGAAAACATAACATATTTAGATGTGCATAAATACTTATTTATTATATGTTGGATTTATGTTTATTACACAATTTTTTATAGCTTATATTTATTTATTATATGATGGAATTTTTTTATTACACAATTTTTATAGCTTATTTTAAGAAACTAGAAAAAATGTGCATATATTGAATGAGCCCCACCCGTTATGGCCCATTTCGTGGGTAACAACACGTTGCCTTGATAACTTTGCCGGAATTTCTATCTCACACTCTCTTTCGGGGGCGCCGACTGGGCCGGCCCATTCAATGCACTTTGAATACGAGCGTGAGAAAATGCAAAAATGGTAGGGCGCGCGGTTGCATGGAATCGAACACGGGACTTCCTGCCTGCGCTAGCTCGGTGCTAACCACTGCGATAGAACAGGCCTGCATAACAGAATACAGCATAACCCTATAAGAAATTAAGTACAGTTCCAGACTTAACACTGTTTGAAATAATCCTGATTTTTTTTCAAATATTGATTATTTTTTTGAAACGTACGATTTTTTTTCACAAACGCAAAAAATAATATGAAAATAAAAAAAAATTAATTTCCCAAACATTGTTTGAAAATATGGACGTTTTGGAATTTGTGAACAATTTTTTGAAGCACGAATATTTTTTGAAAACTTGGACTTTTTGTAATTTGTGAAAAAAAAATCTTGAGAACAAATTTTGAAGTGCGAATGATTTTTTAAAGCACGAACATTTTTTGAGTCATGTGAACAAATTTCGAAACAGAGACTAAATTTCAAAGCGCGAACAATTTTTTCAAGCACTAACAACTTTTTGAGTCTCTGGAACAAATTTCCTATAAAAGTCCGATTGAGAACTGTAGCACAAAAATAAAAGCGCTGAACGGGTATCAATCCGAGGATCTCGTCCTAGCGCCAATGCGCTACTACTAGCGGAGCTAGCAAGCTTTAATGCTCAAAATACAGCACAAACCTCTAAGAACAAACTACCGAGCGCAAATCCGATATCTATTTTCAAAATATCAAAAGCATTTTTCGAAGAAAAAAATGAATGTTTTGTGAAACGCAAATACTTTTGAATACCACGAACAATTTTTTCAAAAACTGCCACGTTGTCGAAAATCATGAACAATGTTTTGATACAGGAACAACTTTGTAATCCCAGAACAAAATTTGTAAAGGTAAAAAAATTATGAAACCGTGAACATTTTTTGAAATGTGAATAAATTTTGAAAACGCACATTTTTAGAATTGTGAACAAATTTTGAAACATGAATATATTTCAAATTCGTGAACAAAATTATAAAATGGCGAACATTTTTTCAAATCTGTGAACTAATTTTGAAACTGAAAACATTTTTCGAATTGTGAACAAATTTTGAAACATGAACAAATTTCAAAAATCATGAACAAAATTATAATGTAGTGAACATTTTTGGAATTCTAAACAAATTTTGAAACCATAATTTGTTTTCTAATTTCAAATAGCGAACAAAAATATAAAATTGTGAACATTTTTCGAATCTGCGAATAAATTTTGAAAAGCGTGAACATTTTTGAATTGTGAACAAATTTTGGAACACGAACAAATTTCAAAGTCGTAAACAAAATAAAAAATTATGAACATTTGTCGTTAAATCGTGAACATTATGAAAATAGAAACAAATGAAAAAAACAGAAAAAGGAAAATGAGAGAAAAAGAAAAGAAAAGAGAAAATAGAAAAATATATTAAAGAAAAAAGCAATTCAAAGAACCTTCTAGAATTTTCCTAAAACTAGAAAAAACAGCTGAGAAACTCTAGAAGATTGCCAAAACCGCGAGCGTTGGAACGGTTAAACGGGATGGCCCTTGCCCGTTGCGTCGTTGCTCGATCGTTCGCATGTGCGAAGTGCCGGCAATTTGACGCAATGAGCGGCAATTAGGATTTTCAGCTTCTATTTGACGCGTTAACACGGGACTTCCTGCTTGCGCTAGCTCGGTGCTAACCACTGCGATAGAACAGGCCTGCATAACGGATGACAGCAAAACTGTTCCAGACTTAACACTCTTTGACATAATCCCGATTTTTTTTCAAATATTGATTAATTTTTTGAAACGTAGGACATTTTTCACAAACGCAAACAAAAAATATGAAAATGTACAAATTTTGAATTTCCTAAACATTTTTTTTGAAAACATGGACGTTTTGGAAATTGTGAACAATTTTTTGAAGCACGGATATTTTTTGAAAACTTGGACTTTTTGGAATTTGTGAAAAAAATGAATCTTGAGAACAAATTTTGAAACGGTGAACAAGTTTTGAAGTGCGAACAATTTTTTAAAGGACGAACATCTTTTGAGTCTTGTGAACAAATTTCGAAACAGAGAACAAATTTCAAAGCGTGAACAATTTTTTAAAGCACCAACATTTTTTGAGTCTTGGGAACAAATTTCCTATAAATGCCCGATCAAGAACTGTAGCACAAAAATGAAAGCCTCGAGCGGGTATCGATCCGAGGATCTTGTCCTAGCGTGAATGCACTACTATTAGCGGAGCTAGCAAGCTTTAATGCTCAAAATACAGCACAAACCTTTAAGAACGAACTACCGAGCGCAAATCCGATTATTTTTCGAAATTGCAAATGCATTTTTCGAAAAAAAAACTGAATGTTTTGTGAAACGCAACTACTTTCGAATATCGTGAACAATTTTTTCAAAAACTGCCACATCTTCAAAAATCATGAACAATGTTTTGATATGGGAACAATTTTGTAATCCCAGAACAAAATTTGTAAAGGTAAAAAAAAAAACTATGAAACCGTGAACATTTTTGAAATGTGAATAAATTTTGAAACCGCAATTTTTTTGAATTGTGAACAAATTTTGAAACATGAATATATTTCAAATTCGTGAAGAAAATTATAAAACGGCAAACATTTTTCAAATCTGCGAAATAATTTTGAAACTGCGAACATTTTTTGAATTGTGAACAGATTTTGAACATGAACAAATTTTAAAATTCGTGAATAAAATCATAATGTTGTGAACATTTTTCGAATTCTGAACACATTTTAAAACATGAATAAATTTCAAATTAGCGAACCAAATTATAAAATTGTAAACATTTTTCGAATCTGCGAATAAATTTTGAAAATTGTGAATATTTTTGAATTGTGAGAAAATTTTGGAACACGAACAAATTTCAAATTTGTAAACAAAATAATAAAACTATGAGCACTTTTCATTAAACCGTGAACATTATGAAAATAGAAACAAATGAAAAAAACAAAAAAAGGAAAATGAGGGAAAAAGAAAATAAAATAGAAAATAGAAAAACATAATAAAGAAAAAACCATTTCAAGAACCTTCTAGAAGTTTCCCAAAACCAGAAAAAACCACCTGAGAACCTCTAGAAGGTTCCCAAAACCGGGAGCGTTGGAATGGTTAAACGGGCCGGCCCGTTGTGTCACTGCTCGGTCGCTCGCCTGTGCGAAGCGCCGGCAGTTTGTCGCAGCCAGCGGCAAATACTCCCTCCGTCTCAAAATAAGTGACTAAAAAATGACTTAACTTTGTACTAAAGTTAGAACATAGTTGACTCACTTTTCAGTCACTTATTTTGGGACGGAGGGAGTAGGATTTTCCCTCTCTTACAGTCCTTTATAACTTTGCCCTGTAAATTAAGCTCGAGGAGAAAAGCCCGGCACTTTATGATCACCTCACAGGAGCCTCTAAAAAAAATAGACCACCACACTGGAGACCTCCTACTGGATGCCTTTAGCGCCAAATAGTCCAGTCTATGCACAGTTTTGAGCGTACAGGGCCAGCCCAATCTGGCCATGGATAGTGCACTCCTTTGTGTGGGTATTTTCTTAGTTTCTCATTTTTGTTTTCTCTGAAGAAACTTATTGTTGAATTCTTTACGGATTTAAGTATTTCAAAATTATTGCAAAATTCAAAAAAATAAAAAAATCTTTAGTGCATGTTTTTGAAAAGTCCATTGAGCATTTTTTAAATTATTCACCACATACACTAAAAGTTAATTAAACATATAATTAGAAATCAATGTGTATTTTAAAAGCATTCGACATATATTGAAAATAATATCAAAAAACAATTATAGAAAAGAGGAAAACAAAAGCTCAAAACGAAAAGCAGTAGAAAAACTAAACGCGGAAAAATCAGGAAAGGAAATAATACAACTAGAATCAAAGACAAGTAAGAAAATAAAAGGAAACAAAAGTAGCTTGAAACAGACAAAACAAAAACATGAAAGGAAAATTGAAAAGAAGAAGTCAATAAACCCGACTAGAGTGCTTTGTAGAACCGAACAGGAACTTGGGTGGCCAATACCTATTCATTGTAATTTATTTTTCTTGTACGTGACACAACGAGTGTCAAATCGGGATACCCACTTTATTTGTGTATATTATTTTTTTACTCAAAACAAGCGCTATTGAGCAACCAAAGTGTTTACAGAGATCACTAAGGGATCGTGACTCGTGAGGAATGCCCAGCCAAATGTGACTTTTCGGACTAAGAGAGACACCAAATCTAGCTAACTTATGAACATCGACATTTAAGTGAAATAAAGGTTTATGCATGATTTCTTATCTCCTTAGTGATTGCTTCGTAGCTTCCTCCCCCGCTGTGCTGGATGTGGCCAACAACCGGTTTGTAATTTAATGCAACAAAAGGGGTGCGGATTCCCAGATCGTCCGCCAACATCAAAGTTTTATTTCTCTATATGAATTTCATAAGCAAGCACCATAATTATGGGTCCAGGCCCATGTATTTGTATGACGGTGTAGGGACATCCATATTGTGCCGCAAGAGCCAAGATGTACCCACCAAATCCTTTGTGGGTCCATATAGTGCATGGCAGATACTTAAGTCTACTAGCTCGCTTGCTCGCTAGCTCCATTAGCCTCTTTTTTTTCTCAATATTGCACGAGTTGCTCTCTTAAATTAGCAAAAAAAAAAATCAAAGTTTTTTTAGAAAATGGAAATATTGTTGAAGTGAGAAAATTGTGCCGATTATAAATGTTCCTAAATTTGAAACTATTTTAATGTTCACAAATTTAAAAATGTTTGTGATATTTTTAAAAAGGATTTAAAAGCGTTCTCGAATTGAGAAAAATGTTCCTTTATTTCATCAATATTCACAAAATTTTAAAAGTTCAAAAAACATTTCACAGTTTTCTAAGAATAGAAAAATAAAATAACTGAATAACCCAGAAAATCAGAAATAAAAATTAGATGGAACCTTCGAAAAAGTTCCAAAAACCAGAGAAATCCACAACACTGGAACCTTTCCAAAAAGCAGTAAACGGCTAATTCATGGGCCGGCTCGATTATTTCCACCGTGGCCGCTTCATACTGATTTTTTTTTGACGCCCTTATACGCAGACCACCTGCGTAGCTTTTGTGAGCAACATATCCAGGACCAACAGGAGTATTTCGATTAATTTCGGGTTCTGTTTTTCTGGTTTTCTGCCAGATTTATTTTCTTCTATGTTTATGGAAATAATTTATTTCTTTTACTGTCAAATTTTATTTATTTATTGGTCATCCTTTTATTTTTCTTATGCACACATATTATTTTATTTCTTGTATTAGTTTTAGGGAATTGTACATATAATGTTAATGATACAAGATAAAGTTTTTCAATAATTATTTTTTTGTAAAATTAGTGAATATTCGTATTAAAAAATGGTGAACATTTTACAAAATTGAAGAATATTTTTTATTTGGAAATATATTTTAAAATTAATAAAAATCTGATTTTTAATAGTTGTGAACTTTTAAGAAATTCTATACTTTAGAAATTTACAAAAAAAATGTTTCCCCCGCTTTGTATTCCAAAGCAAACCACCATTGTACACATCGCAATGCTGGGGTCAGCAGCACATCAAGCCCAAAGAAAAAGAAGAGAAAATAAATGCCAACAGCGGCGGCTCGACAAAGCGAGGAAGACCTGCGACCGCTGCATCCTCCGAAAACAAACCACCACAACCCTAGGCTTCGATCTACCGCGAACTATGCAGCACCTCCAAGAAGGGATGCGACGCCGACGAAGCTGCTGCTCGGACAAGTCCTAGTGTTTCCTCGAGTACGCGGAGGGAGGTGGGGGATAGCTACTGCCGACACCCTCCAAGAAGGGATAGTGGCACCCGCCGGTGTCACCGCATCGGAGCCGGACGAGCCGGTAAGGATTTCTCCCGCACGCCAAACCCAACCGCCCAATCGGAGCCGACTGCCAAACCACCGCCCAACCTCATGTGCCATCACGATTGCACTACCACCTACGTCATCTCGCTGCGAGCACCACCACGAGGCCAAGAAGGCCGGAGAGAAGATCCAAGCGACGGGAGCAGCAGTACCAAGGCCGAGCGGGAGGGAACCACCTCCACCGCCGTCGTGCGAGAGGCCCGCGCCTCCGGTATCATCGCGGTAGCCGTCTGGACACGGGAGCGGGGCATACCAGGCCACCCGTGGCCCGTCCAGGCCCGAAACGGGCTCGCTAAGGCCCGCCGGCCACGCTACAGCAGGCTAGCGTCAGCGCCGCCAGCACCCCGTCGTTCATCGCTGCTCCCCCACCTCATGGGAGTCACGCGCAGACCGGTCCCGCCGCCGGCCTGTCCCGGCCCAGATGGGGCCCGAAGGGCCTAGATCTGGGCCGAGCGCCGCCGCCATGCCGCTCCGTTGCGCCACCCCGCCGCCAACGACAGCGCCGCCGTCTGGCCGCCCGCCCACACCGCGACGAGGAGCCCCCCCCGCCAGTCAGATCGCCGCCGCCTAGGAGCACCCCCCGGTGCAGCTCCGCTCCGCGCCGGAGAGCCACCGGGAGGGGAAAGTCAGGGGCCACCGCCACAAGCGTTCCCGGGGCCAGGCCGTCCGCGGGCGCCGACGACGACGGCGGGGAGGAAGGGGAGAGTGGGGCTGGAGGAGGGGGAGGTCGCCGCACCGCCGGTCGCCCGCGAGGGTGACGCGGTCGCGAGCAAATGCAGGATTCTTCAGAACCAAAGCGCTCGGCTCATTTTAGAAATTTCATGCTTTTCTTAAGAAAACATAGTGCATTTAGTAAAATTTTGTTAAACCTTATTTTTCATGGACATTTTCTAAAACCCACGAATATTTTTTTAACTTCATGAACTTTTTTTAATTCCATTAAATATTACTAAATTTCTTTACTCTGTTCTGTTTATTTGAGAATCTTTAAATCCGTTAAATAGAAAAATCAACTTACATGATAAAATCACAGTGCAATCTCCTTATTGTGCCAACCTAGTAATCGGCACACTGCGCATTCACTCGCTATGCGCTCCCTAGGTACGGAATAAATGGTCTGAACAATATACTTGTACATGGCATGAAGAAAAGTTGGATTCATGGCGCGGCCCTTGATTTCCGGAAATACTTCCTTTTTAGCAGAAAAATAAATTGATTAAAACCCGGACAACTTATTATTATAAACACTACAAAGAGTAGTATATATCAGTATTTGTACTGAAGTCGCGGACGTGTTGACTGAATTGCTTGTGTTGGACCGAAGTCAGTTGGTCAACTTGCATGAAATTAGAAACACTATAAAGGAACATTTCTATTGAGGTAAGGGAACAATTTTATATTCCACGCTTTTGACTTTTATCAGATTTGAAATTTTCTCGTTTTAAAATCTATTAAAAATGGGAATACAAAAATTCGAAGCTAATTTGGCCGGCCCGTAAGGCGATATTATTAGGAGCTCCCTGTTCAGTGACGTGCAACCTTTTCCTCGCTTACAAGCACTAGTAAACATGCACGTGCAACGCACGTCTCGACTAAATATGTTTTATTATGAATATAATAATTCTATCACAAGTTCACAACGCAAACCTATTTTTTGAGAAGCCGAAATCTCATACAAAGAGAATATAATTCCTAATTCTAAGTCAAACAAATGATTCAAACTTTTTTTCCTGCGATCCGGGCTACGCACTACGCCCAGATCTGCTCCTCGGTCTAGAAGCAACGCTCCGGTGTTAGCATAGTGTATGTGATCTTCTATTGTCGGGCCATGTCAGACGGCGAGGAAAGAGGAAGGTGGAGACGAAGAGAAGTGTGCTCGGGCTGACGTCACCGAGAGCGAGGAAGAGGTTGTGGCTAGGGTTAGGGACGCCGACCGACTTAAATAGTCAGACTTGGTCTTGGACGGCAAGCCGGAGCAGCGCCATGTGGCGTTCACGCCCACACCGAAGAAGACGCCCGTCGGATTGTTTGGTTTCCGAACGATCCCGCGTGAAACCTAGTCCAACACGGTGTAAGCACCGGGTAGCGCCTCATATCCGCCCTATATTTAAGCTGGGTATGAGGGTGCCTGTCAGTCACGCGCTTGAGCCCTGTTTGAGGCGTTCGTCTGGGTCGGCTATTTTTGACCTGTCACTGACTGGGGGTCCGCCCGAGCTCAAGTAATTCGGCACTGATATGCACCAGGGAGACTCGGGGGCCTCAAACCGCCTCATACGCCCGAGTGGGCCGTCTAGTCATGATTTTTGACCCAGACAAGCTCCTTAAACGGGCCTCAAACGCCGGGGGTGACCGACACCCCTCATATCCATCTTCAATATGGGGCAGATATGAGGGTGACCGGGCGTGCCTGCCACGTAGGACTGACAAAGGGGCCCACGCGAACTTGCCGAAAACCCGGCGGTCCGACGGACGTCTCCTCCGTCACTGCGGTGTAAACACCGCTTCGGCTTGCCGCGCGAGGGCAAATCCGCCTATTTAAGTCGCATGGAGTCCCGCAACCCTAGCCCATCCACCTTCCCCCTCTCCGCTGCCTGTCCGAGCCCATCCACCTCCTACCTCTTCCACTCCACCTGTCTGCCCCCGCTCCGGCGCTCCTCCATGGTCCGGAGGAAGATCACCTATTACACAATGCCCACGTCGGAGCGCCTCTACGAGATCCAGCAGGAGATCCGGGTGAGACAAGCCGCGCGCGTGGCCCGCATCGCTGCTGGGCTGCCTCCGGACTCGCCAGAGCCGGAGGATGAGGAGGAGCAATAGCCGGGGTAGAAGGAGGAGGAGAAGCAGCCGGAGCTGTCGAGCTTCAACATGGAGCATGCGGAGGCAGATTTTGCCGTCGCCTGGTCGGAGAAGATGACGGAGCAGCATGCCATCCTAGAGTCCGTACAAGATGGGGCCTATGTGGAGGCCAATCAGGTGTTCCTATGATAGGAGTAGACGGCGTCCGACGCGCTCTTCGCTGAACTCCATGCGAAGATAGAGATGGAGGAGATCGGAGCGGAGCAGCCGGAGGCACCGGAGGAGGCAAAGCTGCAGCTGCCGCCAATGCTGCCGAAGCCAGGTACGGATACCGTCGACGTCTCCGACGATGAGTATCTAGATGATCGACGTAATAAGTAGGTTTATTTCATTTGCATGTCTTTGTATGAATTTAAGAATCTAGTATAAGATGGCCGAATGCAACAAGTGAAATTTGAGGCTTGCCGGGTCACTGCCCGCGGACGCGCCGCACACTCGAGCGCATCCGCAGGCGTTTAAGGGACCATATTTGACATATCCGCATGTAGATGCTCTTAAGATACCCACACAGCTTAATTAAACACGGCTGATAAACAAATACTCCCCCAGTGAGTAACGGTGCGCTACACAGTCACTCTCTCGGTCAAGCCCGTCACCTAGGGATAGCCAATTTTTTTGTTTGGTTGTGTGGATAAAGTTAGCCCATATTTTGTTTGGTTAGAAGGATGAATCATGGTTGAGGATAGCCATATTTCTATTTGGTTGGTGGGTGAGGCTAGCCCATTTTTCAATATGAGGCAATCAAAATATGATACAAGAACATTTGTAGAAAGAAGCAATCATACCCAAACAAACTCATCAATAGTACAAGCTAAATGTTAACTTCAATACACATCATAGTTCGACATTTCCATATATTCCATATAGTACTAGATCAAATCTACATAGTTATACAACCCATGCATAGTTCAATGTTTTGGTTGTAATCAAAAGAACAAGTCCATACAACCCATAGCTCCATTGTTTTGGTTGTCATCAAAAGCATACAGTTAAACACATATATAAAATCAGCATGCTTCGGCTTCAGGAAAGGTACTCTTCACATACCTAGAGACCCAAACCTTTATTTGAACACCCCCAAGACCTTGAATGCCGTTGCAACACGAGGATTGTCAACCAAGTAGGCATAGTAATGAGCAAGGGAATCCACATCAAAGCCAGGGAGTTCTTTCATCTCATCCCAAAGACCATCAATGGCGGGGTTGATGTCGCTAGCAAGTTTCTCAATGGCAACAACAAGCCTTTCACTTGAAGCCATTATGGTTGCAACCATCCTATCTTCTGCAGAAGGATTAGTTTTGGCTTTCTTCAACTTGGGAGCAGCTGACTCATCACAAGTGTGTGATTGGGCAACCTCTTCATTCGAGGTAGCAACTTTGTTGGTTTTATGTTCTTCAAGATCAATCACCTCCGTCGCTAAAGGGTCACTTGAGCCTTTTGCATATTGCCCCGTAGCCATGCCTGCTCCAACGATAACCATCATCTCCTCATAATGTTTAATAGGCTTGTTCAAGAAGGGTTCATCTTCTTTGTGGTCCTTTGTAAACAAAAGTAATCACTTCAGCAAGGAATGTGAGTGTAAATAAATTCCAGCAAGTTATAATGCATGAAAGAACTCATTTCAGCAACTAACATGGAGTATACATAAGGTCCAACAAGTGGTAATGCATAAAAGAACTTATTTCAGCAAGAATTGGGCTGTAAAAGTACTCATTTCAGCAAGTATTTTGGACAAATGGAACCAATTCCAGCAAGTACTAAAGGGCATAAAAATAGATACCTTAATATAGTATGTGTAATGCTCATGATCAAGAACAATCATAAAGTTATCTTCATCCCAAAGTGCACCACTCAATGATTTGAGGTGCACTATCTGTTTATACTTCCTTTTCCACGTCCTTGTGTGATTTGTGATGTGGGTTCCAATCAAGTCGGTGCGCTGAAAATGTTCATTCATAGCAGCGGCACAACCATTCCAGTGGACATTCTTGAAGGAGGTACCTGGTCTATGGCCACCAGTCACCAAACCACATAGATGGGCTAGCATGTATGATGACATGGTAGGTGTCCATGAGATTTGCCTAGCAGCCATATCCTACAATTTCACCAAGCATATCAGCAATTATTTGGAGAGAAATAACCAACTCAGAAAGAAGCAATTCATTAAGTAATTCAACATAAAGAATTAAATTTCAGCAAGTACTTGGAGAGAAAGAAGCAATTCAGTAAGTATTTCAACAAAAAGAATTAAATCTCAGCAAGTACTTGGAGAGAAAGAAGCAACTCAGCAAGTATTTCAACATAAAGAACAATAATAATATGTCATTACAACAAATAATATGCCATTACAATGAAATTCCCACAAACACAAAGTTCAAATAAAGTACAATAGTTCTTCCCACATTTAAATGACATAGTAGCTACTACATGTTTTGATGTTGCAAATAATTTTGTCGGTCTTCCCACATTTGATCAGCAAGTCCTTGCCTAAAATTAGCCATGTATGCATGTTCTTGTGCTTGGCCAGTTGATGATAAAGCATGAGTGTTATTGGCCACCCATTCATCCTCGGGTATGATATATTCATCAATCCCATAATTTAAAACCTAATTCTGAATAATGCAACAAGCCACAACAATGTCTACTTGAGTAGGATAAGGAAAGAATGGAGTGGCATCATCAAGGATTTTGAATCTTCTCTTCAATGACCCAAATGCCCGTTCTACGGTTGTGCGAAGAGAAGAATGCCTAAGGTTGAACAGCTCCTTCTCATTTTGCACAGGATTGTTTCCCCACTCATTTAAATGGTACCTCACAGCACGAAAAGGAGGCAAGAAGCCTGGTTTGGCTCCATATCCGGCATCAACTAGATAAAATTTTCCTATATACGAGGAGCATTTGGGTTACTTACATATATATCAAAATCCCATTGACAACATGTATCTACATGGTTAACCTATTACCTTGTGGGACACGTAGACCATTTTCGCGTCCTAAAGCATCGCGTAAAACTACAGCATCATGTGCTGTCCCCTCCCAACCGGCCAACACATATGTGAATCGAAGATTAAAATCAACAGCCGCCATCACATTTTGAGTAGTATATTTCTTTCTACCACGAAAGGCAGCCTCCATATCAGGTGTAACAGAGGCACGTACATGTGTACCATCAATAGCTCCAATACAATCCTAAGTGGAAATAAAAACCAAAAATTAGGATCTAAACAGATTTGTGCCTGCATTGACAAATTTGGATCACTCGGTATCATACCTTAAAGTATGGATCCCACCGATGGTTTCCTTCTATTTTCTTTTGGGTCTCCAATGAAGGCTTCCTAATAAGTTCATCTCGAAGCTCACCAATTGCATGAAGTACTTTTTTGAAATAGCGGCTGACAACTTCACCAGATCTACCAAAGTTCCCACCAATTACCCTATTCCGAACGTTATGACCAACGGTGTGCAAAAACATTGCTACTTGCTGCTCAATGGACATATGGATTGTGTCCTTTAGCAAATTGCACTCTCTAAATAGTTGACAAAACCGAAAGAAAGGTGCTCTCCGAAGCCTAAGCATGTTCACACAAGTTGTGTCATTCTTCCATACTTTGTTATCAAAGTACTCTCTTCTCATCCTATCTCTCTCATCAATTGGGGCATATGTAATTGCTTCTCTCCTTTTTCTTTTTCTAGATTGGACAACCAAAGCTATCATATTGATAAACCATTGAGCTGCTGCCGCACAAATTAAGATCTTTGTTTTTTTTGTCCATCTACAATGCAATTACGAATGGTATTACTTTAACAAAAACAACTCAGCCTGCACATCATCAATCAAGCAGTACATATGAGGAACATTTGGTTTTACCAGTAATCAAGTTACCTTTGATTTTGGAGAGTAAATCAAACAGAAGAGGAAGATGTAGCCCTGTCTTCAACCTTGCCGTTCCCCTTTCAGCTCCTGTATGAAAAATAAATCAAACATCAGCGCACACACGCACACACCACGTACAAGTTTGCATCAGCAGCAACATGTATAACATTCTTAGATTTACTACTTCCGATTCCTTTGGCACCAACAGCAACATGCCCAGCTACTCCTGTACGCAAGCACACAGCACACACACATTCACACACACACCACGCGCACGCCCAGCTACGGCTGCCGCGGGCACCACGCCCGGCTGCGGCAACCGCGCCGCGCCCAGCTACGGTTGCCGCTGGCACCACGCCCAGCTGTGGCAACCGCCGCCGTTGCACCCATCACCGGCTGCCGCCGCCGGCGCACCCATCTGCGACTGCCGCCGCCGGCGCACCCATCTACGGCTGCCGTCGCCGCGGAGATCTCGAATGAAAGTCTAAGGATAGGAAGAAGATAGCGCCGATGCACTGACCTTGAGATCCGCCGGCCGTCTCTTCGATTTGCAGCCGCCGTCCCTCTCTTCGATTTGCAGCCGCCGGCACCGACGGGAGATGAGACGAGAGATTTGAGGGAAGGAAGGGGAAAAGATAAGGTTGGAGAGGTGAGCGAGGCCTTTTTGGAGAGGTGGGCGGGACCGAAAACGTTTCAGCGCGAGCCTGGCTGCCCGTGTCCGCGAGTTTTTCGCGCGCGCGCGGAGCCGGATTATTCACGAATATTCGCAACATCTGGTTATCCATGTCCTGTCTCGTCCAACCTAGTCCATGTACCAAACATGTGGTATCCACCCTAAATATGGCTATCCCTGTCCCTTGCCTGGCTATCCCATGATCCAAACACATCCAACTCACCCCCGTGAGATACTCGAGCCGTTGTTCCCCATTCTTCTGCTCGCCAACTCCCCCTCTCCCCACCTTGTCACGCTGCTCCGGCGCTGATCGTCCCTGCCGCCGATGCAAGGTTCGCACGACCCTTCTCATTGAATCCAGTCGCCTCCGTGCTCTTGGAGGCGCTCGAGCTCCGCATGCTCGCAGCCGACCCGACAAGGCGCCATCTGATGCGGACGCGGAGGCGCCAGATTCATCTCCAACGGGTCCGTTGTCGCAGCCATCCCGCGCCGGCGCTGCACGAGCACGGAGCTGGCACCGCCGCCTCACCAGATGGAGCGGTTCGGGCGCTTCGTTTTTGCCCGTGGCTGCTCCCATATGCGCATCGTGTTGCGAAGGTGCAGGAGTCGAAGAAGTGGGCTGGTAGGGGAAGAGACAGAGAGGAGGCGGAATGTTTAAGTGGATGGGGCATGCCGTGGGGAACACCGCGGGCGTCGCTCTCATCTTCGCCTTCGTCCGCCGCGAGAACTCCCGCTCCAAGCGCAGCCGCAGCTCGTAAGCGCATGCGCCCCCCTCCACAGCTAGATATGATGATGTACTTAGTTGATCACAGTCACCTGGTTCTACTAATTACCAATTTCAATTTTTTACTGAACATTATGTCGATCTGCAGTAGTTTTGCTTTGTTGTTGAACTTTGTTTACTGAACTTTGCTCCAGTAGCTTAGCTTACCGAACACATTCTGTCGATTTGCAGTAGCTTTGCTTTGTTGTTGCGGATGCCACCCATTTTTTAGAAATAGCGAGATGTCACCACAACAAGCAGTATATGGTTTTAAATGAAATCACTTACATATCATCAGTTTGTTGATTTATACTATTTACTTGCAATGCCTGTCTAGGGAGTTTCAAGCCAGCCGAGATTTCAGCCACGTTTTGGTGGATTTCTTGCAGCAACTTCAGAGAATCTTGTGTCTATACTGAACGTGAAACACAGACTTTTGTGAGGATATTTGAGGTTTGTATCAAATGGTTATAACATCTATTTTTTGTACATCGCAAGTGGATGCAAATCTGTCAGTATCTATTTCTTTGTGTAATTGTTTAGTCAACCATTTGGGAATTCCAATTAAACACTTGATATGATCATCTAGATGCAATTCTGAAAAGAACATGTGTCTAAAGTGACAGATCAATTGATATGTCCAAAGTTCCAACTGAGATATGAAATATGCATATGAACAGAACTGGACAAGCACAAACTGCATACATCATTACTCAAATAATCTGGACAGGCACAGGTATTGAATCCTGTCCCATATCCGATGAAATGTTTTCATGGATATATTCTGCTCCGATTCCTCTTTTATGTACACACTTTGTGTGTAGTTGTTGGATTACAGTTGTAGCGACAAAATGTATACCAGTAGTGGAGATAGAATTAGTGCTACTTCTTTGGCTGAATCACAAAGACAACACTCTTTTTTGTGATCACTGGGAGTATACTTTTCTTAGTTGCTGATCACTGAATGATTCCTATTTGACACAATATTAGGGTGAATACATTTGCGGGTACAATAAAGATTAGTATACTGTTCTGGGTACAAAACCAGGAACACAAATGAAGTGAATGTTTGAATATTAAAAACCCTTCTGATATACATTCAACTCGGAATAGCAAAGCAAGAAGGCCTATAATAGCAAATGAGCCATATATCATGAAGTTGATCGTAATTACCTTGTGATACAATCAGTTGTGTGTCTGCTCCGTTAGTTAGGCCATTGATCTCGGCAGCGGCAATTTTTTTCTGTTTTCCCATCACATGGCTTACCAACTTGATCTTCTGCGGGAACCTTATGTAATAACAAGCCTGACAAAAGAAGTACGGTCTCGCTTTCCTTTGCCACTCAAGTGTACGTCATCTGCCGTGCTTAGGCCCCTTCTTCCCTTCCCTAATCCAACAATGTGTAGGCCTCATGCCGTCTCTTATTAATCTCATTCCTATTTTGTGCATGCCGCTCTATATCCCTCTGCCTTTTTACTTCTTTAGGGTCTGCAATCAATGACACAATTCAGCAGTTGAGCAACAAAACTGAAATTGAGTGCTTGGACACTGATAATGATTGGGTGTCCGTTGGGAGTGGCCGGGCCATACGAAGTCCTTTAACCCTTCGAATGTCAAGAATGTTATCATACAACTGTACCAGAAGGAATAGTATTACCAGAATATAGACAAAGTATAGTTTTATGTTCAACCAATTGCATTCATTATGCATGAAAGCTCTGTTGTGGTGATTGTGAATCTAATTGAATTCATTTTGCATTAATATACTTGGAATAATGCGCCATGATGTGGTGGTTTGTAATGCGATTCATGTAGGTCTCTTTCTTAGCGTGACTTTATTTGTGTTCATATTAATTGTAACCGAGCATTGGACGATCAATATAAAGCTTGGTGAGGCTTTTAGGTGAGGTCAGTACAATGCTCATTTGCCATGCTTCATGGCACGATTTCAGATTTAGGTCAGGTACGCACAATAGGGACCATCTTAGCATATGCTCATGCCATAAGAGTCACGCTGTTACAGTTCCTATATTTTCCATGTGAATTCTAGAATGCCAACAATGTTTTTATTATTATAATACACAGAAAGGTAACAGGATCAATCAAAGCAATCGATGCATCAGACTGTGAACAAGTTGGCAGATGAGCATGCATCTGTGGAGCAATCCGTCGGCGCTTACATCATCGTGTGAGCAGTGCGGTGATGGCGCAGGACAATCTCAGCGGCATGTAAATGCCTTACGAACTTCATATCAGTTTTATATTGCACGCAAGAGAAGCGGCTGCACTTGTGTTGGTAGAGAGCTCTGGCTGCACCTGTACTGGCGAAGAGCTCGTCGTCGTGTGCCTTGGCGTCTGCGCAGGGCAGTGATGCCTTCACCTGTGTTAGAGAAGAGCTCGTCATCGCGGCCGTGGGCGGGCATCACTGCCGCTGCACCTGTGTTGCCGAAGAGCTCGTCGTCGTGGCCTTCGTCGGATGACTCAATGGCTGCACCTATGCTGGCGAAGAGCTCGTCGTCGCGGCCGTCGTCGGGTGCCTCGGCGTCTGCGCAGGGCAGGCACGTCAGGCTGGATGCCTGGACGACAAAGCTGAAGGGTGGCGGGGCTTATGGCTTTCTTTCCTTATAGTTGAGCGATTCCATGCGAATTGGACGTGTTGTTTCCTTGCGTGGGATCACTTTTACTCTTGCGGGCCTATGAACGGCTGAGTTTTCGTCCGCCGGAAAAAATTGCTAAACGCACTTTGGACTTCGGTTGGTGTAATCTTGACGGTTAGGTCAAATTAATTGATCTGATCCGAAGGCTGTAATTTCTCTAGATTGTTATGTGTAGCTTAGGCTAGGTGCACGTAGAGATGAATATGTTTGCTTGTTTAATAGTAGTAGATATAGATATTTACACATCTGCATTGACCACCGATGATGGAACGAAATGAATAGGCCAATGAATACTCAATCGATAATTTCCTTTCCCATCTCGCAAGACGACTAGGAAAAGCCTTCCTCCCCTTGATCTCCACCGGCGAGTCCGTGACTTCGTCCTCCCTCTGCCTGCCGCTACGAAGGTCGGTGGCGGGAAGGGGATTTCTGGTGCCTCAAATTCGGCTAGTAAATAGGTAGGGTTTTAGTCCTCACAGGCGACGTTTGGACGGATGGCGGCGCTTTTTCTTGGAGTCAGCCTTTCGGGCTCCGATCCTCCTCAGGTTCGTCCATTGGGACGGATTAGACAGAGCTCCGGCGTAGATTCCTGGCAGCTCCGTTGTAACACCGCGAGAATCATCCTACAGTAATCCTAACCTAATGATGCCATGCCACCCTGTTAGATAAGCCTAATTGCCTTTGGGTAAAAAATCAAACTCAGTTTCAAATTCAAAACATAGGTGAAATTCAAGATTTCACAAACTTGAAAACTAAAATGTTCCTCCTGTGCCAAATAATCCATAACTAATATTGGTTGTGAAACAACATTTTTGCAAAGTGTGTAAGTGCACTAAACTATTTAAAACAGTGGTTAAAACAATAGATTAAATGCCTTTTTAAATTATAAAAGTTGCAAACAATTTGAAAAGCCTCACAATCTTTTTGTGGCAGTGCCAACTATTGCAATGTAATTATGTGGCCAAGTCCCACATTTTACAGAATCCTTTTGGCACCTCAAATATTGCAAAATCATTTTCTGTTGAAAGAAAAGAGCAAAACAAAACAGAAAATAGATTTTGGAGCAAGAACCTAACTACTGTGCATTTAGGCCCGTCATACACAGTACCGGCCCGGCCTGCGCCTCCGGTCGTTTTCCCTGTTCGACCGACCCCGTCGCTACAGGGGCTCGCCCCCGCCCGACCTCCTCGCCGGCGATGCCTCGGAGGGGATAAGGCCGACCCCCTTGCCTCCTTGATTCCCTCCTCACCTACCGCCGCTCACTCTCGCTCATCGCCTGCTCTCCCTTTTCCTCTCGCCCGTGCCCCCCTCCAGATCCGCCCCATCCAAGCGCTCCCATGGCCGTAGTCGTCGCGTAGGAGCGGCCACCATCCCCGCCGCGCGGCACCAACGTGTCCTCGAGCTCCCTCGTCGACCGCCTCATCGTCCACGACCTCTAGTTTGAGCTCAGCACCACCACAACCCTGAGGACGAGGTCATCTTCATCCTTCGACCATCCAGCTCCGTCGCGTCGGAATCGCCACCCTGCAGCTCCTAAGCCACCGACAAGCCCTCTTGTGCTCCCTCGATGAGCTCCACTAGCCCCCCCTCTCTCTGCCATCACGCGCGTTCGCTAGGTAGTTCCCCGCCGTGGCTGAGCGCGACGCCGCTCGAGCCCATCCATGTCCGTGCTCCAATGACCCCTGGGTCACGCGCGTGCCTCCAATCGCCTCGTCGTGGCCCGTAGATGCGTCCTAACGCGATAGCTCGCTCGGTTGCGAGGTTCAACCCACGCGCTGCCCGCTTCTTCCCCCACCCTGAGCTCCGCCACCGCCAGTCGTCGTCGCAGCGGCCGCCTTTGGCCAGCTCGGCTCGAGCCAATGCCCACTTCTGCACCTGCGGCTAACGCTGCTGCTTCTGCCCCGCTGGCCGAGCCCTGCCTTTGTCGCTCGCCCGCCCACCGCCTGCAGCCGTAGCTGCCACTGCCGCCTCCTCGACTCTCCACGCCGTCGCCCCACTCACGCCCCTCGGTGGTCCGGCCGCACCACCCACAGCCGTGGCCGTCGGCGGCACCCCCGGCCGTGCTCCATGCCCCAGGCCGGCCTGCCGCCGACTGCCCCCGCTCGCTGGCCCCGGCGCCGTCCACCGCCCCCCGTCGCGGCTACGTGCTGCCTCACCGCAGCTAGCATGCCCTATGGCCGTCGGCCGCGCCTGCCGGCTGCGCCCCTGGCCGTGCCGCGCCGGCGCCCGCTGGCCTCGTCGAGGCTGCAGCCTGATACGTCCAAAATGTATCTATAATTTCTGCTTGCTCCATGCCTTTTTTGTGTGATATTGCTATGATATTTATGCACTTCCATACACTTTTGATCATATTTGGACTAACCTACTAATGGTTGCAAAAGTGCACAATGTTCTTGTTTTACACTTTATTGTGTAGGAATTACTTGGAAATTGACAAAAACGCAAAAGGAGTCGTATTGGAGTAGGACTCTGACTTTCCTGAAATCTGTCTGAGAACGGTTTTTAAAGATGGTCACGTTCCGGCCCGAAGACGGCGTCAAACGGAAAAATTCTAGTTGCGAAAGTTGTGGGGAATTTCGAGGCGATGCGTCTGGATATAAAATTCGTCCAAATCAGAGTCCGGACAGCCGAGTAAATCCCGTTTTACTGAGGCCCAAAATCTGATGACGGGAATCCGAGAGTCTATATAAAGAGAGGAAACCTAGGTCACCAAGGGCCACGAATTTTCCTCCTCCCGAGCCGCCGTCTTGGAGGGGAGGACCAGCACCATTGCAGCACCATCCACAAGGAAGAAGGGGGGCCAAGGAGCCGCTGCCTCCTAGGGCCGCCGCCGCCCCGAGGGCCGCCGCCGCCCCCTAGAGCCGCCGCCGCCGCCTCCAATGCCTGCCGCCGGCCGTCTCCTCCTCGCGGGGCTGCACCTCTTCATCAACACCATCATCAACCTCCTCCTCACCATGTCCATGTGTGAGTAGTCTTCTCCGGGGCCGAGGGCTCGTACGTGTAGCTATGTGGTTATCTTTCTCTCCCATGATGTGATCTTCGTTGTGATCATAGGCTATGTTAATCTAGGGTGATGCCATGATATTTCCCCTTCCTCTATGTATTGGATTGATGTACTCACTTGTCTTTATCTAGTATAATCCCCGAGACCAAGGTGACAGCGGTCTATTGGACATGGATTAGAAAAATATTTTCATGAGTGATTTCCTCTCTTGTGTGTTGATTGAAGATTGAGAGTCTCTTGGTGCTTGTCTTTGACTATCCTTTAGATATGTTGTGGTGATTGTGGGACTCTCTTTGGATGGCCGCGGTGACATTGGGAAATCCTTAGATTGAGAACTACGAACTTTGAGGTGTGCTTTTGTAGCCCTACATAATTCTCGTCCTCTCTTGACCACGAAGGAATGACCTCCGGGTGCGTCTCCATTGCATGTTTTATGGGAAATATCATGTGATTCGATTATGTTAATGTTGTTGGGAGTTGCCACTAGTGAAAGTATGATCCCTAGGCCTTGTTTCCACCATTGCAATACCACTTGTGCTCACGTTTACCACTTGTTTGCTTGCTGCACTTTTTATTACAGATTTATATTACTTTGTTTTGCCATCCATATCACTTGCCATTTAACATCTCTTCGCTGAACTAGTGCACCTATACATCTGACAAGTGTATTAGGTGTGTTGGGGACACAAGAGACTTCTTGTATTTTAGTTGCAGGGTTGCTTGAGAGAGACCATCTTCAACCTCTACTTCCCTGAGTTCGATAAACCTTAGGTCATCCACTTTAGGGAAATTGCTGCTGTCCTACAAACCTCTGCGCTTGGAGGCCCAACATAGTCTACAAGAGTAGAAGCGTGTGTAGACATCACAGCCTCGCCCGGGCGTAGTGCCCCTCGGGCACGGGCGCTCGCCCGTTAACCCGCCCCGTCAGCTGGCTTTTGGGCCACTGGCCAATGGGGCCCACACCTTTTTATAATAAAAAAGAAGAAGTTTTTTAAATAATAATAATAAAATTAATTAATTAATTAATTAATCCTGTTAACTAACCCTAATTATCTGCTTAGATAAACAGTCAATGACGGCAGGACCCACACGTCAGTTTGACTAAGTCAACTGACTGCTGACATCATCCTGACATCATCGCATACTATTCTGGATAATGTTGCTTTAAATTAATTAAATAAATTCCAAAAAATACCTAAAACTTTAGAAAATCATAGAAAATAATCAGTAACTCGGATGAAAAAGTTTTATACATGGAAGTTGCTCAGAACGACGAGACGAATCAGAATACGTGGTCCGTTCGTCCGCCATACGTCCCTAGCATAGTGAATCTGCAACTTTCCCTCTCCGATACATTTGTCCGACAACGCGAAACACCGGGGATACTTTCCCGGGTGTTATCCCCCTCCGTGGGTATTGTGTAGCATCGCGTTAGAGCACCCTAGCACTGCGTGTTGACATGGCGTGCTTCTCTGTTGCATCTGTATGCTTTGTATTTATTGTTTCTTCCCCCTCTTCTCTCCGATAGACCGCGAGACTGATGCTACCTCGGTGATCGACTGCATCGACGACGACCCCTCCCTCTTGCCAGAGCAACCAGGCAAGCCAGCCCCCTTGATCATTCCGATATCGCCCACTCTCTTCTCTCTTATGCTTGCATTAGAACTCCTACTGCTTTTTATATGATCCTATTCTGATGCATAGCCTATTGTTGGTACCTGCTTTCATACCTTACATGTTTATACTAAACTGCTTAGTATAGGCTGGTTAGAGATCCATCAGAGACTTCCCCCCCCACTTTGTCCCGACTGCCCCGCTGGATTATCAGAAGACCCATCAATGGGATCGAAGACCAGGCTCCGGCACCGCACATCACTTCCCCCTTAGTTGCTCGACAATACTGGGTTACTATCGAGTACCGAGGGTGAGACCTCATCAACACTTCTGATGTTAACCTTGTAGGTTAGTTCATCGGTTATGGTCATCGAGGGTGATTCCTCTTTCTCCACTACTGATAACGACACTGTCGTGCAACTCCTCAAGAGTGGACCTCGAGGGTGACTCCTCTTTCGTTCACCTTGACGATAAACATCAGGTGGAATTCCATCGATGGTGATTTCCTCAGGTTTCCCTTTGGTGTTAGACACACAGTTACTATGGTTACTATGACTTTGCACTGAACCTTGTTACTAAAGACGGGTCGACCCTGAGGGGTACCCGCGCGAGCTTAATTGCGAGTGATGTGTAGTCGGGTTGACCTGGAAGGTGCCCACGAGATAAATACGAGGTGTGGCCGGGCATTCCTAGCCCTTGCCGCAAGTCCTCACGACGGGGCGATGGGGTCACATGATCGTGAGTCTTTTCTCGTTACCGCGCGTTGCCAAGACACAAAACGGTTTGGATATTTGATCCAAGGGGCCTCTGGCCTGATAGTGCTAACCATCACGTGGGCATAGTATGGGTGTTCTGCGTCGTATGCATCATCCAAAGCTTAATTGACGTCATTGCGACTGAGCGGCGCGCGCCGGGTTTGACCGCATAAGCACCTACCTTTTTTAAGGAGGTAGCCCAGGTCTGCTCACCGGCCGCCCACACAACGTGCAGGAGTTCCCGGGGCGATTGGCCCATGACCCCTGGGGGCAGGGTTTAGTCCGGCGTGCATGACCTCTCTATTAAGCCTAGGTCGGGTTGCGGCGTATTGTTTGGCCGAGGCCGGGCATGACCTAATGGTGTGTCCGGCGGGGGTTAAGCGAGCGTGGTGGGTAAGTTGGTGCACCCCTGCAGGGAAGAAAACATTTATCGATAGCCTGTCCTACGGTAACGGACACTTGGAATTGTATCCCGGTCGCTACAACTAGAACTGGATGCTGAGGCATGAATTGGATATGTTGCTTCGGGAGTCGAGAAAGGATCCCGGAGCGTTGACACAACAACATAAATATGACTTATGTTATACTACTCTACTTCCCCCTCTTGCTGCAAGACGGTGGTTTCCAGAAGATGCTAGTCTTCGATAGGACTAGCTCCTCCCACTCTTATTCTAGCATTCTGCAACTTAGCCCACAAATACTACCCTTTTCATTGATACCGATGCATATGTAGTGTAGATCCTTGCTTGCGAGTACTTCGGATGAGTACTCACGGTTGCGTTGCTCCCCCTTTTCCCCCTTCTTTATTCTTTCTGGTTGATGCAACCAGATGGTGGAGTCCAGGAGCCAGAAGTCACCTTGACGACTGCTACTACCCCGACGGAGCCTACTACTACATGGAGACAACTGACGACCAGAAGTAGTTAGGAGGTCCCAGGCAGGAGGCCTTGCCTTTTCGATCGTTGATGTTTTGTGCTAGCCTTCTTAAGGCAAACTTGTTTAACTTATGTCTGTACTCAGATATTGTTGCTTCCGCTGACTCTGTTGTATTCGAGCCCTCGAGGCCCCTGGCTTGTAATATAAAGCTTATGTTATTTTATTTGTGTCTAGAGTTGTGTTGTGATATCTTCTAGTGAGTCCATGATCTTGGTCGTACACGTTTGCGTGCATGATTAGTGTACGGTCAAATTGGGGGCGTCACAAGTTGGTATCAGAGCCGACTGCCTGTAGGAATCCCCCTTTTCAACTCCTTGGTCGAAGTTGAGTCTAATCTTTGAAAAACTATTTTACTAACATGGCTGTGTGGCTTACGGGCCCACGTCGCCATTGGGTGGTATTAGGATCTTTTATTCCTCGTCTATACTCTTGGAATCTGATCTCTCTTATATTTGGGTTAAATGATTTTGCTAACTCCAACTCTAGGTTCTCGTAAATACTTTCTCTCGGAGAGCCCTTCATTCCAGATGATCGCCTGCTGCACCAGAAGATTCTGAAGATACTCTCCGATGTTCTCTTGAGACGTTGTGCCCAATGCTTTTGCGATTCCCTACCACCGAAATATCCCCATGGATAAATACTTACACATGTCGCTCTTACAATTATTCCCAATTGCTCTTGTTATTACAAGATATCCTGAAATACTTTCTGATGTTCCGAGAATATTTTGTACCTACTGCCTTGCAGCTCCTTTTCCCGCATGAATACATGTATGAATAACTCCTCACACTTACCGGGGATTCGTTCATCCCCAGTTGTTCATGTGTTTCACAAATGTCTTTGGAACGCTATTCAATCTTCCAAAATCCTCATCAACCTATTGCTCTGGAAAGTTTTACCTGCTTGCATTATGGTTAATTCCATATGTATATCAATATTCATTAAAATCCTTTGTGATTGACTTTCTGATCTTATTGATTCAATAGGTTGCAAATACTCGCAATCATCAGTCAAACTAGAATTCATTTTTCCAACTCAGACGTCATTCCGAATATGAGCTGATTCTCGACCAACCAAATTGTCGTCGATTGCACCCCTAAGTCATTTCAACTTACCCATCCTTAATCAGAGCATTGCTTCTGATCCCTTGATTTTGAAATCATAATTCCTTTTGCATTTGAGTTTTGAAATAGTCAGTTGTTTATATAAACTGATACCCTTGCATTCTTTCTTCTTCTGGTTGAGTACCGATGCTCACATCAGATCCCTTGTAGACCACCGGATCCTTTGTTGGATTTTATCCGACAACGTCCTTCATATTCTAATACCTTGTGAGTTCTGCCATGATATATAATGCCTTGGGTAAAATATATCATGTGCTTTCTCAACCATGCTCGGCTTTCGAGCTTGTATAATTTGCTCCTGAAGTTTGCGTAGTATGAGTCTAAGATGCCCCGATGGGTTGAACTTATGCCTTCCTTATGCGAACCCAAAAGGTTTTCCAAGGTTCATACTCCTCTGGTAATTTACCAGGCAAGTCTTCACAATCAATTCATTTTTAATAGAGTAGTGGATGAAATCTTATGCATTGAAGAAGTGGGAGTCAACCTTGAACTTTTTGTTCATGCCCATGGACACAATGTAGATCTTGTCATTAAAGCTTCTCTTAAATTAATTATCCCCTTGATATAAGTTCATCTTATATCTGGGATCTGGCCTTTTTCAATCGTGGTTTCGACCATGTTCTTCTTAAATACCACTTCTCTTGTAGATTTAAGCACTTGTCTCCTACAGAGCAATACCCCCAGCCCAACCTCTACTTTGAGCTGTCGTCAAGTATTACCCCCCTGGTATCTCGAGATTATCACGGAACTGCATAGCTTCTTATGAGTTCTTCATTATGTGTTACAATTTCACTGACTGCAATTTTCCTTGGGTTCTGAGATGTTTGACCCTCAAGGACCCCGATAAGTTCCAATTTAGTAGCCCTAAGTAATCTCCATTGCTTATGAGTTTATTAATTCTTCAAGTTATATCTAGCCTCATCGGCTATATCATTATCTTGCATCTTTTTAACTGTGCTACCTGGTCCTTATTCACGGAGCACAATTTCGGCAATGAGCTAAGCTTACGCCGATCTTCCTCGGCATATCATTTCGCCTTGAACAACTAACTTGATTTCGAGTTTGTATTGTACTAGTGGTTTCAATAACCTTTCGCTCCATCATTCATTTGACTTGATGTTATCGCCGATCGATTACATCCTAATGAAATCTCTCAACAAATATGTCGTGATCACCATCAACAATGATTTGCCTTCTTCCAAGTTGTGAATCGAATTCATGATGGGAAATACCATCCTTGCCCCTCGATGATTTGTGTTATCATCGACAACATTTATGCCTTCGCCCCAACACAAACTTGTTCATATAATTTTGGAATTGCACCCTTTTTGACATGACGATGGATTGCGGCTGAACCCGTCGGCCACATCCTCATATTTTCCTTGCTAAAAATGTAAGACTTATTCTATAAATTGTTCTTGATGGATCCCTTGTGTATTCAAAATATGATCATGTCGGTGCTATCTCGAAGCATGTCTGTGTTACTCCGAAGATCCACAAAAACATGGTAAGCGCAATGCTAAATGTTCTTGATCAACTATCCAACATCGTTGTGTGGGTACATATCATAATTCTTCTTACCCCTTTTATCTATATGGTCATGACTGTGATCTCCTGACATGTATATCATGCCTTGCATAATCTTGGGAATGATATACTCCTATTCACTGTGTTTAAACACATTTTCCTTTCCATTTGTTTTTTTTAACCTTTCTTTGATCTACATATAATCTAAGTAGTAATAATTTTCTGCTTATGTAAACACCTTGGTGTACAACTCTGTCCGTAAGACCCTGTTACTATTGTTGATAACATTTCAGTAACCACTGATGGACGAGAACTTTGCCTACTGGTCCGCCTCGTTTCAACGAGCAGGAAAATGGTTCTCTTCGTCCATCGCCCTTGGTACCGATGTTGTTGCCAGCATAACTGACATGCTATCCTCTGACATGCCTTGCTTACATGATCGTGCAAGACGTCACCACCCTTCCTACTGTTAACCTACATGGTGGGCCCATAACCCATAGTTCCACATGTTCATAACCTAACTCTCCTATACCTCCCTGTTCCCGAAAGTTATTCCTCACGCTTGGCTACGTATGTAAATCACGAGCCACCTTCCCTGATGTTATCTACCAGGTAAGCAACCTTGTTGAGTTCCGTTCTTCCGAAGTTACCCTTTCCTATTCGTAAGTACGATGGAGACCCCGAACGAAGGATGATGACTTCATCATGATGACCTAAAGCAGAGGACTGGAGACATCAACGTAATGGATTGACCCCTTCGAGAAGAGCAACCAGGACCGAGGAGATCCGTTAAAATTTCATAACTAGAATTGTTGCCCCTCACTCCCTTCCTAAATCTCGGGACGAGATTTCTTATAGTGGAGGAGATTTGTAACCCCCCGAGAATCATGCTACAGTAATCCTAAGTTCCTAACCTAATGACGCCATGTCACCCTGTTAGATAAGCCTAATTGCCTTTGGGTAAAAAATCAAACTCAGTTTCAAATTCAAAACATAGGTGAAATTCAAGATTTCACAAACTTGAAAACTAAAATGATCCTCCTGTGCCAAATAATCCATAACTAATATTGATTGTGAACCAACATTTTTGCAAAGTGTGTAAGTGCACTAAACTATTTAAAGCAGTGGTTAAAACAATACATTAAATGCCTTTTTAAATTATAAAAGTTGCAAAAATTTGAAAAACCTCACAATCTTTTTGTGGCAGTGCCAACTATTGCAATGTAATTATGTGGCCAAGTCCCACATTTTACATAATCCTTTTGGCACCTCAAATATTGCAAAATCATGTTCTGTTAAAAGAAAAGAGCAAAACAAAATAGAAAATAGATTTTGGAGCAAGAACTTAACTACTGTGCATTTAGGCCCGTCATACACAGTACCGGCCCGGCCTGCGCCTTCGGTCGTTTTCCGTGTTCGACCGACCCCGTCGCTACAGGGGCTCGTCCCCGCCCGACCTCCTCGCCGGCGATGCCTCGGAGGGGATAAGGCCGACCCCCTTGCCTCCTTGATTTCCTCCTCACCTACCGCCGCTCACTCTCGCTCATCGCCTGCTCTCCCTTTTCCTCTCGCCCGTGACCCCCTCCAGATCCGCCCCATCCGAGCGCTCTCATGGCCGTAGCCGTCGCGTAGGAGCGGCCACCGCCCCCGCCGCGCGGCACCAACGTGTCCTCGAGCTCCCTCGTCGACCGCCTCGTCGTCCACGACCTCTAGTTCGAGCTCAGCACCACCACAACCCTGAGGACGAGGTCGTCTTCATCCTTCGACCATCGAGCTCCGCCGCGTCGGAGTCGCCGCCCCTGCAGCTCCTAAGCCACCGACGAGCCCTCTTGTGCCCCCTCAGTGAGCTCCACTAGCCCTCCCCCTCTCTCTGCCATCACGCGCGTCCGCTAGGTAGTTCCCCGCCGTGGCTGAGAGCGACGCCGCTCGAGCCCATCCACGTCCGTGCTCCGATGACCCCCGGGTCACGCGCGTGCCTCCAATCGCCTCGTCGTCGCCCGTAGACGCGTCCTAACGTGATATCTCGCTCGGTTGCAAGGTTCAACCCACGCGCTGCCCGCTTCTTCCCCCACCCCGAGCTCCGCCACCGCCTGCCGTCGTCGCAGTGGCCGCCTCCGGCTAGCTCGGCTCGAGCCAGTGCCCGCTTCTGCACCTGCGGCTAACGCTGTTGCTTCTGTCCCGCTGGCCGAGCCCCGCCTCTGTCGCTCGCCCTCCCGCCGCCTGCAGTCGTAGGTGCCACTGCCGCTGCCTCGACTCTCCACGCAGTCGCCCCACTCGCGCCCCTCGGTGGTCCGACCGCACCACCCACAGCTGTGGCCGCCGACGGCACCCCCGGCCGTGCTCCAGGCCGGCCCTCGCTCGCTGGCCCCGGCGCCGTCCACCGCCCCTTGGCCGCCGGCCGCGCCCCTGGCCGTGCCGCGCCGCCCCCCGCTGGCCTCGTCGAGGCTACAACCTCGCCCGGGCGTAGTGCCCCTCGGGCACGGGCGCTCGCCCGTTAACCCGCCCTGGTCTGCTGGCTTTTGGGCCACTGGCCAATGGGGCCCACGCCTTTTTAATGAAAAAAAAGAAGTTTTTAAAATAATAATAATAAAATTAATTAATTAATTAATTAATTAGTTAATTAATCTAATGACTCCTGTTAACTAACCCTAATTATCTGTTTAGATAATCAGTCAATGACGGTAGGACCCACACGTCAGTTTGACTAAGTCAACTGACTGCTGACATCATCCTGACATCATGCTGATGTAATCGCATACTATTCTGGATAATGTTGATTTAAATTAATTAAATAAATTCCAAAAAATGCCTCAAACTTTAGAAAATCATAGAAAATAATCAGTAACTCGGATGAAAAAGTTTTATACATGGAAGTTGCTCAGAACGACGAGACGAATCCGAATACGTGGTCCGTTCGTCCGCCACACGTCCCTAGCATAGTGAACCTGCAACTTTCCCCCTCCGATACATTTGTCCGACAACGCGAAACACTAGGGATACTTTCCCGGGTGTTATCTCCCTCCGTCGGTATCATGTAGCATCGCGTTAGAGCACCCTAGCACTGCGTGTTGACATGGCGTGCTTCTCTGTTGCATCTGTATGCTTTGTATTTATTGTTTCTCCCCCTCTTCTCTCCGATAGACCTCGAGACTGATGCTACCTCGGTGATCGACTGCATCGACGACGACCCCTCCCTCTTGCCAGAGCAACCAGGCAAGCCAATCCCCTTGATCATTCCGATATCGCCCACTCTCTTCTCTCTTATGCTTGCATTAGAACTGCTACTGCTTTTTATATGATCCTATTCTGATGCATAGCCTGTTGTTGGTACCTGCTTTCATACCTTACATGTTTATACTAAACTGCTTAGTATAGGCTGGTTAGAGATCCATCAGAGACCCCCTCACTTTGTCCCGACTGCCCCGCTGGATTATCATAAGACCCGATCAACGGGATCGAAGACCAGGCTCCGGCACCGCACATCACTTCCCCCTTTGTTGCTCGACAATACTAGGTTACTATCGAGTGCCGAGGGTGAGACCTCATCAGCACTTCTAATGTTAACCTTGTAGGTTAGTTCATCGATTATGGTCATCGAGGGTGATTCCTCTTTCTCCACTCCCGATAACGACACTGTCGTGCAACTCCTCAAGAGTGGACCTCAAGGGTGACTCCTCTTTCGTTCACCTTGACGATAAACATCAGGTAGAATTCCATCGTGGGTGATTTCCTCAGGTTTCCCTTTGGTGTTAGACACACAGTTACTATGGTTACTATGACTTTACACTGAACCTTGTTACTAAAGACGGGTCGACCCTGAGGGGTACCTGCGCGAGCTTAATTGCGAGTGATGTGTAGTCGGGTTGACATGGAAGGTGCCCGCGAGATAAATACGAGGCGTGGCCGGGCATTCCTAGCCCTTGCCCTAAGTCCTCGAGACAGGGCGATGGGGTCACATGATCGTGAGTCTCTGCTCGTTATCGCGCGTTCCCAAGACACTAAACGGTTTGGATATTTGATCCAAGGGGCCTCTGGCCTGATAGTGCTAACCATCACGTGGGCATAGTATGGGCGTTATGCGTCGTACGCATCAGCCGAAGCTTAACTGACGTCATTGCGACTGAGCGGCGCACGCCGGGTTGGACCACGTAAGCACCTACCTTTTTTTAAGGAGGTAGCCCAGGTCTGATCACCGGCTGCCCACACAACGTGCAGGAGTTCCCGGGGCGATTGGCCCATGACCCCTGGGGCATAGGGTTTAGTCCGGCGTGCATGACCTCTCTATTAAGCCTACGTCGGGTTGCGACGTATTGTTTGGCCGTGGCCGGGCATGACCTGATGGTGTGTCCGGCGGGAGTTAAGCGAGCGTGGTGGGTAAGTTGGTGCACCCCTGCAGGGAAGAAAACATCTATCGATAGCCTGTCCTACGGTAACGGACACTTGGAATTGTATCCCGGTCGCTACAACTAGAACTGGATGCTGAGGCATGAATTGGGTATGTTGCTTCGGGAGTCGAGAAATGATCCCGGAGCGTTGACACAACAACATAAATATGACTTATGTTATACTACTCTACTTCCCCCTCTTGCTGCAAGACGGTGGTTTCCAGAAGATGCTAGTCTTCGATAGGACTAGCTCCTCCCACTCTTATTCTAGCATTATGTGGCTTAGCCCACAAATACTACCATTTTCATTGATACCGATGTATATGTAGTGTAGATCCTTGTTTGCGAGTACTTTGGATGAGTACTCACGGTTGCTTTGCTCCCCCTTTTTCCCCTTCTTTCTTCTTTCTGGTTGATGCAACCAGATGGTGGAGTCCAGGAGCCAGAAGCCACCTTGACGACTGCTACTACCCCGACGGAGCCTACTACTACATGGAGACAGCTGACGACCAGAAGTAGTTAGGAGGTCCCAGGCAGGAGGCCTTGCCTTTTCGATCGTTGCTGTTTTGTGCTAGCCTTCTTAGGGCAAACTTGTTTAGCTTATGTCTGTACTAAGATATTGTTGCTTCCGATGACTCTGTTGTATTCGAGCCCTCGAGGCCCCTGGCTTGTAATATAAAGCTTGTGTTATTTTATTTGTGTCTAGAGTTGTGTTGTGACATCTTCCAGTGAGTCCCTGATCTTGGTCGTACACGTTTGCGTGCATGATTAGTTTACGGTCATATCGAGGGCGTCACATCCGTGGAGCGTCGAGGTTAGGGTTTCTTGTCATGCGTACACAACGACGATATTTGGTGTCAAGTTCTTCAGATCTATTTAAGGATTGAACGGTGACGGCCGCGGCTCTGGAGCGCTGGTCCTTAGGGGCACGTAGACGAAGACTTCTTGGCTGTTATCGACAAGGTGAGGCCGGTTCTGACGGGGGTAATGGTCGTTCTGTGGTTCATGGACCTCGATGTAATGCTTAAGATATTTTGTACTTTTGGTGAATCTTTATAATAGATTTGGTCATTTCGAAAAAAGAAAAGAAAAGAAAAGAAGAGAGTACTCAAGGACGGCAAAACGCTCGGATCGCTTCCTTTAGGAGGCTGGTAATCACATGCATTAGCCTCTTTCCTTGAAGATTAAGCTGCATCCTGGCAATCTTGCCCCGAAAACCTGGGACGCTGCTTCACAGGATATATACATGATCAGAACGTACTACTCCATATGTATACTTAGATGGATGCATGCATGCATGCATGTATAGCCTTCCAGGAGCTACGTAGCTAGCACAGGTAGCATAAAGTTTCATCTACGCATGCATCTATGCACGCAAAGTATAAGCTTTTCCGCTTCAAGCGAGCAGCGGCGTTGACGAGCGCCATGTACGAAGCAAGCAGATAGATAGATGCCAAGTCGATCCATGGCCTATAAATTGCCTAGGAACCATGCATACAAACGTACCCATTCAACTGGATCAATCATCGGCAACAAAAACACCAGTAGTATAGTAACTACTGACAGCGTGAGGGCGCTCGCAATGGCGAGCCGTCTGGGAGTCGTGCTGGCTTTAGCGGCTGTTGTCCTTCTCGCCGCGGCCGCGGCCGCCACCGCGCAATCCATGCCACGGCCACCCAAGGCTCAGGGCCCGAAGCCAAAGCCGAAGCCGATGAGGGTCAAGTGCACTGATAAGCGCAGGGAGAACCCCTATTGCTTCAACCGGAACATGGACTGCCCCGCCAACTGTCCTCAGTCATGCTACGCCGACTGCAACACATGCAAACCCGTCTGCGGTAAGCACTCGATGTCTTAACAATATGTTGTAGTAGTAACGTTGATTTTGTCCGTTAACTGTTATGGTTCGTGGCTTCGTGCCTTCGTACAGTGTGCAACACCCCAGGGGCGTGCGGCGACCCGCGGTTCATTGGTGGTGACGGCAACGCCTTCTACTTCCACGGACGCAGGGACGCCGACTTCTGTGTCGTCTCCGACCGTGACCTTCACATCAACGCACACTTCATCGGCAAGAGCGGTCACAGCGGCATGTCCCGGGACTTCACCTGGATCCAGGCCATCGCCGTGCTCTTTGACGGCCACCGCCTCTACCTCGGCGCCAGGAAGACCGGCGCCTGGGACGACGCCGTCGAGCACCTAGAGATCACCCTGGACGGCGTGCCCGTGTATCTCCCGGCCAACCTGATTGAGGGCGCCAAGTGGACGTCCACCCGCATCCCCGAGCTGTCCGTGACCCGCACCAAGGCTGCTAACGGCGTGCTCGTCGCCGTCGAAGGAAAGTTCAGCGTCAGGGCTAACGCCGTGCCCATCACCGAGGAGGAATCGAGGGTGCACCGCTACGGCGTCACCGCCGACGACTGCCTCGCGCACCTCGAGCTGGCGTTCAAGTTCGACGCGCTCACCGACGACGTCCACGGTGTGGTCGGACAGACGTACCGCTCCGACTACGTGAACCATTTCGATGTGAGGGCCTCCATGCCCACCATGGGAGGAGATGCCACCTTCACCACCTCCAGCCTGTTCGCCGCGGACTGCAGCGTGGCGCGCTATGGGGTCAGCCGTGGAAACGACGGTGCCGCGGTGCTATCTGAGCTCGCTGGTGTCACCTGCGCCAGTGGCATGGACGGCAAAGGTGTGGTGTGCAAGAAGTAAAACGCTTCTTCCGTGCATATGGTGAATGTTGTACTGGCCGTGCATGTCTGCATGCATGCATGGTAGACAGATACACACTGAAATAAGCAAAGGGCATAAATTGATGTGTTTGGAACTTGTAACTTTATATTATCAATCAAGGAATATTATGTGCCGTTTGCATTATCTGTTGCACTGGCGTGGATATTGAGTCGAACTGTCCATGAAGTTCCACCACGGAGTTGTTATACCATGAAGTTCCACCACAGAGTTTCTCTTTTTATGAAATACCTTTTAAACAAATTAACTTTTTTCCAAAAATGCACTAATAGTTTTATAAGAAAATACTTAACACATTTTCAAAAGATTTTGATTTACTTTCAATAGCTTGAACATTTTCAAAAATTAAAATAACATTTTAAAAATGCACAGGCCATTTTCAAAATGTGTCAAAACTTTAAAATTTTACATAAATACTTTACATTTTATGAGTTTTAACATTCCCCAAAATTATTCAAAAATACAGGAACACTTTATTAGTGATTTGAACATTTTTATGATAAGCGAACAGTTGTTATTACGTGGACCTGTTTTAAAAAAACGAATGCCTTTAATTCAAATTTGTTAATATGTATGAAAAATATCATATTTAAATGTGCATACATATTTATTTACTAGATGTTGGAATATATTTTTATTACACAAATATTTTAAAATTTTGTTATAGTATATTTTGAGAAACTGGAAACAATGGGCATATATTGAATGAGTCGCACACATTCTGACCCCTTTCTTGGGTAACAACATACTGTGTGCTTGATAACTTGATAACTTGGGTTACAGCACCCGAATTTGCTGTCTCTCACTTTCTATCTATCATTCTCTTACAGTACTTGATAACTTGGCCCAGAAATTTGACCTCGATGAGAAAAGGCCGCCACTTTATATCCCTTCCTTAGATTACCTAACCACTTTATATAGACATACAATTGGTCGCCATTAGCTATTATTAATTGCAAATAACCATTAGCGTCGTTAGCGTCAAATAGTCGAGGCTATTCACGGGTTCGAGCCTACAGGGCCAGCCCAAACTAGCAATGGGTGGTGCACTCCTTGAACCAGTAATTTTTCTTTTACTAGCATACGGACGCATTTTTCCCCCTCTAGCTAGGGTTTGTCTTCCTCCCGGGGCGACTCGTCGCCGCCGTCGAGAACTGCCTTTCTCGCCGCAGTTGAGAACTGTCTTCCCTTCCTGTCCATTGATCCACCCCTGGACATCCCCAGGACCGGTTGGGGCGGGGTGGGGGAGAGGTTGTAGGGCTCCTTCAAGAAACCTGATATCTCCCATCGGGTTAGGGTTTCAGGATGGCATCTGACGAATCTTCGGGCGCTGCAGCGGCAGGGTCACAGGAGATTGACGACTTGGAAAAGTTGATGCAGGAACTAGGTCTCCGCGAGGAGGATCTAGACGATGTGGTTTTTGATGAGGATGCCGCACCACCAGAGATTGCTCGGTGGATTGCCCTAGTTAGGGTTCATTGTGCCAAAACCTACAGTCAATTCTGATTCTTCAGGAACATGAGGGCAGCATGGGATCTGGCCCAAGAGGTGATTTTCAAACCACTCGAGGATAATCTCTACACAGCCCAATTCTCTTGCCTTGGGGACTGGGAACGAGTTACTCAAGAAGGTCCATGGCACTTCAGGGGGGATGCTGTCATCCTTAAACCGTATGACGGATTAGCCAAACCATCCACAGTTCCGCTTGACACCATTGAGATCTGGATACAGCTGCACGACATACCTCCTTTGTATGCCCATCTAGTGCCATCACTAGCGGCAAAGGTAGGTGAGGTCCTCTTTGCAGAACCTCAATCATTGGATTTTGCAGGCAACTTTCATCGTGTCTGGATTCGGATCAATGTCTTCAGGCCTCTGAAGAACGCAGTATCCATGATCAGAGATGGGAAACGCCAGATTTATAGGGTCAAATACGAGAAGCCTCCGGACTGGTGCGCTGTGTGTGGAATGTTAGGTCACCTATTCAAAGAGCATGGGACTGGAATCCACCCCCCGTCGGCGCTAATCTTCAAATATCTCCGAGCCACTTGGGCGATGCGCGCTGGCCAAGGGCCAGGTGGTGGAAGGGGTCGCAGAGGTGGACACAGAGGAGGACGCAATGGCGGCCGCGATAGGGATGAGTTCTTTGATGGCAAGGGAGAAAATAGTAAAGCTGGGGGGGGGGATGAAGATGCAGAGATGGACGAAGCTGGACTTAATAGGAAGAGAGGAGCAAATCATTCAGAGATATCGGCCGGTCCTGGTGTGGCTAAAACCATACTTCTGCTGGAGAACGGGACAAGTACCTCGAGCTCGGCGCTTCCTTTGAGTCCGTCTTCGAAACAGGAGCCAAAGCGGAATAGACCTACACCATCGGAGGGTGATAGAATCAGTGGAAGGATCAACACCAGCAACAAAACCTATGATGCGCGAATGGCGGGCTCCCTAGAGGAGTCGCGCCGAGCGCAATGAGCTGCCTAGTTTGGAACTGTCGTGGGGCTGGCAGACCTACGACAGTTCGAGAGCTTCGAGATCTTTCGAAGCAGTATGCCCCCTCTATTGTTTGCATCCTTGAAACTCAGTTAGAGGGTTCGCGTGTTGAGAATCTTGTTGGAACCTTAGGTTACAATAAAAGCTTTGCTATAAACAGCTCCGGAAGGAGCGGGGGACTGGGTAGTTTTTGGAACGAGGAAATAAAATCGAGGTTATTGGTTATTCTGATTACCACATTGATGTTCTTGTTGAGCAGATGACAGAGATTAAAACCAGAATTACATTTGTGTATGGCGAGGCCCAAACAAGTGAGAGGTACAAAACGTGGAACACGCTGCGTGGAATTGTGGGAATGAGCAACGACCCTTGGGTGGTGGTCAGAGATTTCAATGAGGTCCTCCATGCCCATGAACATGATGGTGTTGGCCTTCGAAGCCAAGCGCAGATGGATGCCTTCCGTGATGCCATTGATACGTGTGGTTTATCGGACATTGGTTATCAGGGACAAAGCTGGACTTTTGAGAAGAAGGTGGTGGGGGGAACGTACACCAGGGTGAGGCTGGACCGGAGTGTGGCCAACCCTGAATGGATTATGGCCTACCCAGACGCAACTCTTGAGCACCTCACTGCCGCAACGTCGGACCATGTACCACTGTTGCTTCGGCTTCAAGCTATGCATGCATGCAGGCGGGGGCCACGCCCGTTTAAATACAAACTATGCTGGGAGCGCGACCCAATGCTGGAAACGGTGGTGCAATCGGGATGGAACCAGTCGCCTGGGGATTCGGTGGACCAGGTGAGGACAAAAATTCGGTCGCTGTCGGGTGATCTGTCATCATGGGATCGGCTGCATTTCGGCAGCGTCCGGAAGGAAATCGCTGCTTTAAAAATCGAGCTACAGGGGCTGCGCGCACTCCCAGGAAGATCCGGCCCCTCGCGCCAAGAGACAAAAATTTGCGACCGCCTGATCGAGTTGTTTCACCGCGAGGAGATTTTATGGAGGCAAAGAGCAAGGACTGATTGGCTTATGCATGGGGACAAGAACACCTACTTCTTCCACATGAGAGCAAGTAGACGACGACGGAAGAACCAGATCAAGTCATTGCAGCGGGCTGATGGTCAGGTAACAGAAAACGTGCAGGAGATGGAAAACATGACGACCTTGTTCTATAAAGAGTTGTACACGACGGAAGGGGTGGGTGACATGGAACAAGTTCTAGAAACAGTACCATGTAAGGTTACGCAGGCAATGAATGATTCTCTGAATGCCCCGTACAGCGCCGAAGAAGTGAAGACTGCCCTTTTTCAAATGTTTCCTACTAAGGCACCAGGCCCGGATGGTTTTCCCGCTCACTTCTTCCAACGGCACTGGGAGACATGTGGAGATGAAATTACCAAGGTGGTGCTTAAAATTGTCGAGGGTACAAAATCAGCGGCATGCATCAATGAGACAGTTTTGGTACTGATTCCTAAGGTAAAAAACCCAACCCTGCTGAGCCAGTTCCGCCCTATTAGTCTATGTAATGTTCTTTATAAAATTGCGTCCAAAGTGCTCTCTAACCGACTGAAGGTGATATTGCCCGAAATAATATCTGAGGAACAGTCTGCTTTTGTTCCTGGTAGACTTATCACTGACAACATCATCACTGCCTATGAGTGCCTATATTTTATGAAGAGAAATAAAGCCAAGAAGCACCAATCGTTTGCTTTGAAGTTGGACATGATGAAGGCCTATGATAGGGTGGAGTGGCCATATTTGAGAGCAATTATGATCAAGTTGGGTTTCACTGAGAGATGGGTGGACATTGTTATGGGACTTGTTACCACTGTAAAATTTTCTGTCATGTTCAATGGGAAGAGGTTGGAGGAATTTGAACCTCCAAGGGGAATCAGACAAGGGGACCCAATATCCCCGTACTTATTCTTGCTAGCAGCAGAGGGCCTGTCGTGCCTTTTAAAATCAAAGAGTGAGTCATCCAATCTGGGTGGTGTACAAGTGGCGCCTACGACGCCGCCAGTTAGCCATCTGTTATTTGCTGATGACAGCCTGCTGTTCTGTAAGGCAAATAGTACGGGAGCTAATGAGGTGAACCTAGTACTGAACACATATTGTCAAGCTTCAGGTCAGCGGGTGAACTTTGCAAAATCATCAATCTTTTTCAGCAAGGGAGTGCCAGAAGCTACCAGGACAGAAATCAAAGGTCTTCTCAACATCCCCAATGAGACATTAAATGAGAAGTATCTAGGGATGCTTCGAAGAATGGTGCCTTCAAGTACTTAAAAGATCGCTTATGGAGTAAGGTTCAGGGTTGGGTGGAAAATACCATGTCGTCGGCGGGCAAAGAGGTTCTTGTCAAATCTGTCGCCCAGTCCATACCGGTATTTTCTATGTCATGCGTTAAACTCCCTAGGGGATTATGTGAACACCTCAACATGCTAATCAGGAAGTTCTGGTGGGGGAGCAAAGATGGCAAAAGGAAACCTCATTGGGTATCTTGGAAAAGCATGACCCAACCGAAGGGAATGGGAGGACTTGGTTTCAAAGATTTTGAGCTTTTTAACATGGCAATGCTAGCACGACAGGCGTGGCGATTACTCCAAACTCCAGAATCACTGAGTGCGCGATTGTTGAAGAGCATATACTTCCCAGGTTCCACTATTCTTGAGGCAACATTAGGAAACCATCCTAGCCAGATATGGAGAGCCATCATTGAAGGCAGAGATACACTCAAACAGGGACTAATCCGAAGAATTGGCAATGGTCAATCTACTCGAATCTGGGAAGACCAGTGGCTACCAAGAGATGAGATGCTACGGCCATACGGGTGTATTCACCCTAACCCGCCAACTATGGTGTCAGAACTGATTGACCACACAAGTGCTTCGTGGAATAGCCAGCTGATCAACCAGATCTTCATGCCTATGGATGCATGCACTATCCTAGGAATACCATTGTGTACCCGCAACCTGCAAGACTTCTGGAGTTGGAATTTTGAGAAAAGCGGAAACTTTACTGTTAAATCTGCTTATCGCATGCTTGTAGCGACAAGACAACACCGGGAGGCATGGCTTGAGGGCACGGCTGGAACATCTAATATGTCGTGTGAGGAGGGAGCATGGAAAACTTTGTGGAAGACCCAGGTTCCTGCCAAAGTTAGGATGTTCCTTTGGGGTTTGTCAAAACACTCCCTCCCGACAGAAGACGTCAGGGCTCATCGACACATGGCGGAGAACGATTATTGTGGATTATGTGGATCTCCTGATTCTTGGAGACATTCTCTAGTTGATTGTACTTGCTCGAGATGTGTATGGGCATTGGTTGATGAGGAACTAGCACAGAACCTGGTCTCGAACACGGAGCCGAGTGCCAAACATTGGCTCTTCACCTTTATGCAATCATTACCACATGACCAGTTTGTCTTGCTAGCAGTCACAACATGGGCAATCTGGACAGCAAGACGCAAGGCTATTCACGACGGAATTTTCCAATCACCCCAAGCGACAAACAATTTTGTCCGGCGCTTTATAGATGAGCTCAAGATGATCAATGAAAAAAGCACTAGAGGGGGAAATTCACAGCCTACTGGACAGATACGAGTAGCGCGCCCAAAAGCTCCTCCAATGGGCTATGCCAAGATACATGTTGATGCTGGTGTGAGAACAAGAAGAGGTGGAACAGCAGTGGCAGTCTGCAGGGACAGACAGGGTAATTTTCTAGGCAGCTCAGAACTGGTTATAGCTGGCCTAGAGGATCCAGCAATCCTCGAGACCATAGCTTGCAGGGAGGCCTTGGCACTGGCGGAAGATCTGAACCTGCGCAATTTTGTTGTAGCTTCCGACTCAAAGCAAACAGTGGTTGATATTGCATGCGGAGGTAGAGGCAAGAATGGTACCATTGTCCAGGAGATCAATCTAAGAGCTACTTTATTTCATTATAATTTTACTTTCGAAGGTCGTGCTACTAATACTGAAGCACATAGATTAGCCAAACATTCGTTTAGTCTCGGTCCGGGGCGCCACCTTTGGTTAGGCCATCCCCATGATACGAACTGTATTCCACATAATGTTGTTTTTGATGAATAAAGTTTGGCGTTCCCCTAAAAAAAGTAATTTTTCTTTTACTTTTCTATGCGGATTCTTTTTCTGAACAAACTCATTGTGGAATTGCTTATATATGAAGTAAAGTATTTAAAAGACTATCAATTAATAAAGATAGTACTTAAAACTATTAAAATAAACTATCATTTCAAAAACATTTAAAAAGTGTTTTAAATTTTCATTGAGTGTTTTAATAAATATTCACCATATTCATTAAAAATTTAAACACATATTAAGAAATGTTTAACATATATAAAAAATTGTCGTGATTTTAATAAATTATGGAAGAAAGAAAGGAAAAGTGCAAAAGAAAAAGCTCAAAGGAAAACATGGAATAAAACATAATGTAGAAAAAATATGATGAATAAAACATAAGTAAGAAAGTAAAAAAGAAAACAAAAACAACTAAAACCAGACAAAACAAAAAGATGGAAGGAAAATAAAGTCAATAAACCTGTCTCGATTGCTTTGTAAAACCGAACTCGAACTTGGCCCACCAATACGTTGTCATTGTGGGTGATTTTGCATCAATGTGACACAACGAGTGTCAAATAGGAATTATCCACTTTACTTGACACAACAGTCGAGCTTTATGAATCAACCAAAGTGTTAAATCGATTACTAACGGATGATGAGGATTGCCCAGCCAAATGTGTCTTCCCTGAATGTGAGAGACACCAAATCTAGCTAACTTATGAGCATCGGAATTTAAGTCTCTATATTCATTAATAGAAATAAAAGTTTTTGCCTGATCTCTAATCTCTTTAGTGATTCCTTTGTAGCATCCTCCCCCGCCATGCTGGATGTGACCAACAACCAGTCTGCAATCTGCAAATAAAGGTTGATGGATTCCCTGATCGTCCGCCAATGTTAGAGCTTTATTTGTCTATATGAATTTCGTAAGTAGACGTCATAATTATGGGCCTAGGCCCATGTATTTGTATGATGCTGTAGGGACATCCTTTTTGCTCCTTAAGAGCATCTCCAACAGGCGTCAGTCGCGCCGCGAGCGCAGCGCCCGGTTTTGCGCGGCGCGCAGCGCTGGCTCCAGCAGCCGCGCTAAATTGCAGCGCGCGCGCGACTCGCCGGTGCATTGCATATGGTATTTTTCAACACAAAATGATGAATATTTTTCAACACAATAAAAATTTCACACAAACAGACGAAGTTCATGCCCACAAGTTCATCCAACCGAGTTCAAAATGCAAAACAAGTTCAATACACAAATGATGAAAGACACATCATTCCTCGTCCTCGTCCTCGTCCTCATCTTCGGAAGACGATTCTTCCGCCTCGGAAGATGAATCTTCCTCCCTCTCGCGCACCGCATCACGTGAAGTTCCGACGGTGTTGGCCATAGCGTCATGGGGTTCTTCAAAGCCAGCCATGGTGGCCGGAGGTGCACCCATGCCTCCCATGAGAGAAGCAAAACTCATGCCTCCCATGGTGGCCATGGCGTCGGGGGGTGCTCCAAAGCCAGACATGCCTCCCATTGCACCTAAATCGCCCACGGTACCTCCAAAGCCACCCATGCCACCCATGGCGCCGAGGCCACTGCCACCCATGGCGTCGAGGCCACCGCCACCCATCGCGTCAAGGCCACCGCCACCCATGGCGCCGAGGCCACCGCCACCCATCGCGTCAAGGCCACCGCCACCCATCGCGCCGAGGCCACCACCACCCATTGCACGAACCATGGCTCTTTTTTGGATCAAGACTTCTTGTTGGGCAAGATTGACATACTCCTTTTGCACCACATTGAGGTTAGTTGTGTCCAAGAAGAACAAGTGCTTCTCCCATTCCATCAATCTAGTGTGCTCCTCATTAGCCACCTTCCTCTCCTCCAAAGCCACCTTCCTCTCCTCGGCGACCACCCTCCTCTCCTCGGCCGCCAACCTCCTCTCCTTGACCGCGGCATCTTGGGTCCTTGCCATTTTCCTCACCCCGTTGGCTTCTTTTCTTGCCTTCACAATAGCTTCCATAGCATTTTTTAGCTCATCACCTCCTTTCCTCTTCTTCTTTCGGTTTTGTCTTTCTTGCACCCATCCGGTCGCTTTGGCTTCGAGTATGAAACCGAGTTGGGTGTGGGGCTTCTCTTGCCGTCATCACTTGATGCATCATCCTCCTCCTCATCATCATCCAACTTAATTGTTCGCTTCCGTTTGTCGCTCAAATGCAAATCATCCAAATCTTCACGCTTCTTCCATTTCTCATCGTCCTTCAACACTTAATAGCAATGAGGCAAAGTAAATACCCTTCCTTTCTTGATCTTCCCCTTCTTGGTTTTCCTCTCCTCTTCTTTGAACAAGTTTTGCGCAATGTTGTACTACATAAAACAAAACAAGTTAGCACCAACAACAAGCAAAACAATGCAAGTTCACCAACATGTAAGATGAAATGGCACTTACTCTATCGTCCTCATTTGTGCCACTTGGGTTCAACTTATCAACCGCCTTTTGACAGGCCGCCCACCTTTGACAATCCGAGTTGATTGTCGACCACCGGGACCTAAGTGATCGGTTGGAGCGGTCAATTCCACTCACGTTGCGAGCATCAAAGTGTTCCTTCATCCGGTTCCAATAAGCATCTCTACTTTGATCACCTCCAACGGATGGATCCCTCGACACTTGCAACCAAGTATTGCATAGTAAGATGTCATCGGCGTTGGTGTAATTGCTCGCTCTTCCTTCTGGTGCGTCGACAATGCCCTCACCCTCCTCATCCACCTCGAACTCATGTTCTTCAAAATGCATGTCATTGGTTTGAGACCAATGCGAATTGTTGGAGCCAACACCCATCGTTGACATGTATGCATCATCATTGAGACTATAATTTTTTTGCACAATGCAAATAAGCTATCTATATGTGACGAATGCATTCAAAAATAACAAAAAAATGAAAAGTTAGAATTTTTTTACGTTGGAGGCATTTCGTCGAACATGTTGTGCGCGCCGGCCGCCGGCTCAACGAGTGAGCTTGCCGGCGCTTCGGCAGCCACCGCGCCCATCGCACGCCCCGCAAGCTTCTTCTTCCTCGCCTTTGAGGTGCCGGAGCCGTCCGCCGCCTTGTTTTTCCTCGTAGAGGTCTTGCCCTTCTTTGGCCGCGTCGCATTGGGGAGCGAGGAGGAGGGTGCGGCGGCTCGGGCCGGCGCCGGCACGACGCCAGCCGCCGCCGAGGTCATCCGCGGCGGCATGAAGAGGCCGCGCGCGAGGCCGCTCGTCGAAGGAGCTCCGGTGGAGGCGAGGCCAACGCCACCCGGGCTAGGGTTTGCGGCGGCGGCGGCGGCGGGGGCCGGGGCGGGGGGTCGCGGCTACGACGGCGAGAGCGGGGTGGTGCCGGCGCGTGCGTCCATGGGTGCGGGTCGCCGGCGCCGGCGCGCGCGCGGGGCTTTGGAAGGGGAGAAGAAGGCGCGGCGCGAGCGAGCGTGTGTGCCGCGCGCGGAAGCGGGAACCGCAAATACACCGTGCGAGGAGGCGTTTCCTGCCGCGCGCCCAACTGATTATACCGCGCGCGCTTATTATGCGCCCGCTGAAGCTAGCCGGGTCGGAATTATTATGCGCGTTTATAGCCGGGTCGGAATTATTGGTGAAATAATAAAATCGTGCGAACTAAAAATGTTCACAATATTTTAAAAATGTCCACGGCTTATTAAAGTTCTCGAATTTTAAAAATATTTGTGAAAAACGTAGATTTTAAAAATATTCTCTAATTTGAAGAAATTTCGTGTATTTATTATATATTCACTAATTAAAAAAATTACAATTGTTTATTCACCAATTTGCAAGAGGAAAATAAAAAGAACTGAAAACCCTAGAAAAGCGGAAAGAAAAATGGGAGAAAACCATCAAGAGTATTCTAAAAAAATAATATCCACAACAGTGGAAACTTTCCAAAAACCAGGAGCCCGTTTATTGCCACCGTGGGGACTTCCTACTGATTAGGTAGTATCCGGCGCATAGGTGCCAAATAAAGGACCTTGACGTCGCTATACCTGTAAATTTATGCTCATATAGCTGCCTACATATATAAAAACCTTTTGGCCCGTAATGCAAGGGTTTACGTAAGAGATTTACTACCTTCGAACCATGTTTAAGGGAATTGCTATTCATCGCTTTCAGCACCACTGAACCCATCTAGCGCTCACTGCAACGCCCTGGTGGGCTGGCCCACAAACGTGCAGCGCCAGCGAAAAAAACCCATAATTTATTTGATGCGGTGAGGATTCAAAGTCGCGCCGTTGAATTCCTGCGAGCACTCATCTAACACCCAGAGCTACCTGGTAATAGTTATCCTAGAACTGCGATATACTCCCTCCGTTCCTAAATATTTGTCTTTCTAGGGATTTCAACAAGTGACTACATACAAAGTAAAATGAGAGAATCTACACTCTAAAATATATCTACATACATCCGTATGTTGTAATCATTTGAAATGTCTAGAAAGACAAATATTTAGGAATGGAGGGAGTACTTAAGAACAATTATAGTCGTGTCGTTCCAAAATTTGGAAGTTCACAGATTAAAAAAAAGATCACGAACAATAAAAGAAAGTTTGCAAATTTGTTTCAAAAAGAAAGGTCCATGTACTCAATAAAGTTCACAAAAATAGAAAATAAAGTTCACTAATTTGAGAAAACGTTCATGAATTTGGACAAAGTTCACAGATTTGAAAAGTTCATGGAATTTGAAAAGGTTTAGTAATTTCAGAAAAAATCAGAAATTTTCAAGAAGATCACGAAATTTTTCAAAAAGATCATGAAAATGTTGGATTTTTCTGAAAAAATCCACAAACCTGAAAACAAGTTCATTGCTCTGAAAAAAGTTCATTGATATTGAAAAAAATATTAAAATTTGAAAAAAGTTCATACAAATGATTTAAAAAGTGCAGAAATTTTGAAAAATAATTGTCAAATTCGAAAAAAGTTCATGGATTTTTGAAAAAAATCTTCGATAAAAAATGACGCATTTAATAAAAAAGAAAAAAATTTAAAAGAACATGAAAAGGAAAAAATCATGCATTTAGAAAAGAAGAAATAAATTAGAAAAGGAGATACAAAAAAAGAAAGAAAAAGAAACTCAAACTATATAGAAAGAATAAAAGAAAGAAGTTCTATGCACAAGTATGCGATGTCCCTTTTGGTTAGCATGGGCGCTATGGAGTTAATTAACCAAAACCATCACAGTTGGGGCTAGGGTAACAACTTGCTACCATATTCGAGGCAGAGCACAAAAAACATCAACTTTGTGCCTAACGGCTAACAGAGAGCACTGATTGTGTGATAAGCTTTCGAAAACAACAAAACTGACAAGTTGGGTCCACCTGTAAGTCCGATGTGGCACGTCTACATGTTCAAATAGCTAAGGTGGATGTCGGATCCCACTGTCAGCCCTTCAACTACTTCTTGTGGATATATTTCCCTAGCCTCAACTGTGGTAATTATGGTAAATTACTCTGCACTATGAACCCACGGGTCTTGAGTCCGGTCAGTTGAGGACACAACATCTTCAAAATTGGCCGGCCCAGCTCGCAGCAGGGAAGTGGATCCTCTGACCTGCAGGAGAGAAGTCAGGGTGCTACAGTATCCTTGTTTCTTCTTTAGTAAAACAGAAGGCAAGTCAGAGAACTAACACGATGAACAATCTACCATAGACCGCTGATTACTGTACATCACTTACTATTGTGAAATCTCTATATTGGAGCTCTGTTCATGAAACTGTTGTGAAGGAAGTAGCTTCCCTCACTTCCCTTAGTAAGTCACAGGATGTCCTTTCAGCCGCCCATTTGCAAAAGCGCCAAATAGTAACCGCCCATGTTTAGAATCAGCATTGTAATGACGATGATACACAAGCATTTGCTGGAATTTTGTCTTATGGGCCAGCCCAATATTAATTTCAGAAATTCCTAATAAATCATAAAGGCCCACTTAGCCCATTCTTGCAAGGCAAGGGACACTTCTAAAGTTTAGTTCCACATTGCTAGTTTACAAGGAGTTGGACCTCTTTATAAGGGAGGCGCTTTCTACACTTGTACGAGTATGAGAACAAGAGGGACATCCACGCGCGCTCCTCCTCCGTTGCCGCGCCGCGCCGCGCCACGGATTGTGGGAATGAGCTGATGTCTAAATTATTGCCACGCGCGACAGGTATACGAAAGGTCACGCGGAAGCTGAAAACGTTTTTACTCCATCTGAACGGCGCGCCTCTATGGCTGCAGCCGTTCCCTTCAGCTCCCGTCGTTGGCTTCTCGCCTCCTTCTCTTGCGCCTATAAAAGGGAGGTAGCTCCTCCTCAGAGAGACGCACCAGAACTACTTCCTCCTCTCGCCCTCGGTTCCATCTCTGAGTTGCTGTTGCTTCCTCATCTTGGCTTGTGGCGTGCACCGCAGGTCGGGACAGTAGGCCTCCGAAACCGCATCACTTTGAGTCCTGTACGGGAGAAGGGTGATAAGGTTTTTGGGGAGCGCTCGGCGCGACCTGTACGGGAGAAAGGTGATAAGGTTTTTGGGGAGCGCTCGACGCGACTGCTGGCTGATTCATCACGGACGATGCGGTCGCCGACGACTACTTTTCCAACGACGACTTCTTCCCCGACGTCGACAACATCTTCGACGACATGGCTGGCGAGGATGTCGACCCCAAGAGCAGTGCTTCTGCTACTGCACAGTACGTGTTTATGTTTCTTTTGCTTGAGGTCCTGCTACTGTTTCTTGTTCTAGCATGTGCTCTGCATATGTTTGGTTCTAGTTCATATATGCAGATGTTTTTGCATATGTTCGGTTCTAGTTCATATATGAAGATACTATTTACCTTCTCTCTGCTAGATCGCATGACTTGTTTTATCTCTTCTATATTAGTCATGTTTTATCTACTATTTCCGTTAATAAAATCACTTGGTAAATTGCTCATATTTCCAACAATCCAAAAACCTTATTATAGGCAATTTACCCCAAGTGGTTTTGCTGCTTCCATGAGACCTCCTGTGTTCGAGGGTATCCACTATAAGAGGTGGCGCGTGAGAGCGGTCTTATGGTTTCAAACCATGAGTTGCTATGACGCCACTCTTGGCCAACCTGAAGGAGATTATGATGCTCAACAGGAACAAGCTTTTCTGAAAATGGATACCGTGTTTCGGGCTGCTCTCTTGAGTGTTCTTGGTGAGAAAATTGTTGATGCTTATGCGTCAATTGATAATGGAAAAGATATGTGGGACGCACTCGAGGCCAAGTTTGGGGTCTTGGATGCCAGCACTGAGCTGTACATCATGGAGTAATTCTATGATTATAGGATGATTGAAGAGCGCTCCGTGGTTGAGCAAGCTCATGAGATACAGTCATTTGCTAGAGAACTTGAGCACTTCAATTGCATGATGCCGGACAAGTTTGTTGCCGGGGGTATCAACCCTAAACTTCCTCCTTCGTGGAGGAACTTTGCTACCTTACTAAAGCATAAGATACAGGAGTTTTCCGTTCCAGATCTCATTGGTACTCTTGATGTGGAAGAAAAGGCAAGAGCAAAGGACACACGTGCTCGAGCTATTGAGGGAGGATCTAGTGCCAATTTGGTACTGAAGAAAAAGTTCCAGTCCCACAAGTTCAAGAACAAGGGCAAGTTTGATGGTAAAGCAAAGTTTGATGGGAAGAACAAGGCTGTGCAACACACCAACTTCAAGAAGAAGAATGACAAGAATAATGGTGTCTGTCATGTGTGTGGAGATCATGATCATTGGGCTCCTAGTTGCCCTAATCGCTATGACAAGCGTCATCTTGGGAAAGGCGGCAAGACCGTCAATGTTGTCATTGGAGACACTGACATGAAGGATGATGGGTATGGTATATTTCCCACTATTCTTTCAGTATGTCATTCTCCTGATTGGTTGATTGACACGGGTGCTAATGTGCATGTATGCGGTGATATTTCCACGTTTTCATCTTATCAGACCGCAGGGACTTCAACCGTGCCGATGGGCAACTATTCAAGTGCTTCTGTTCATGGTGTTGGCATGGTCGATCTGAAGTTTACTTCGGGGAAGATCGTGCGGCTGAAGAACGTGCATTATGTCCCCTCCGTCAATAAGAATCTTGTTAGCGGATCTCTGTTATGTAGAGATGGCTACAAGCTTGTCTTTGAGTCGAATAAATTTGTAATATCCAAGTATGGAATGTTTGTTGGCAAAGGCTATGAGTCAGGAGGCCTGTTTCGTTTATCCTTGTCAGATGTTTGCAATAAAGTTGTTAATCATGTTTGCAACAATAGTGAATCAAATGTGTGGCATTCATGTCTGTGTCATGTTAACTTTGGTTGCATGTCGCGACTAACCAAATTGAACTTAATCACTAGTTTCACCACCGTCAAGGGATCTAAGTGTCAAGTTTGTGTGCAAGCTAAGCAACCTCGTAAGTCTCACACGACTGCGAAAACGAGAAATCTTGCACCACTAGAGCTCATACATTCAGATCTATGTGAAATGAATGGTGTTTTGACAAAAGGTGGAAAGAAATACTTCATGACGTTAATTGATGACTCCGCTAGATAATGTCATGTGTATCTTCTGAAATCTAAGGATGAGGCTTTGAACTTTTTCAAGATCTATAAAGATGAAGTGGAAAACCAACTTGATTGTAAGATCAAGAGGCTTAGGTCCGACCGTGGTGGAGAGTATTTTCCAATGAATTTGACGCTTTTTGTGCAGAACATGGTATAATCCATGCGAGGACGCCTCCCTATTCACCTCAGTCAAATGGGGTGGCCGAAAGAAAGAACCGTACTCTAACTGATTTGGTTAACGCCATGTTAGATACATCGAGTCTATCCAAGGCTTGGTGGGGGGAGGCGATATTTACTGCATGTCATGTCCTAAACCGAGTTCCCACAAAGAACAAAGAGATAACTCCATTCGAGTAATGGCAGAAGAAAAGGTTAAAACTCTCTTATCTACGAACGGGGGGTTGTTTGGCGAAAGTCAATGTGCCAATCTCAAAGAAGCGCAAACTTGGACCAAAGACTGTGGATTGTGTTTTCCTGGGATATGCTTTTCGAAGCATTGGATATAGATTCTTGGTTGTAAAATCCGAAGTATCTGGCATGCATGTTGGTACAGTCATGGAGTCGAATGATGCGACTTTCTTTGAAGATATCTTTCCCATGAAGGATATGGCTACCTCATCTACTCAGGAGAAGCCTAGTTCATCGAATCAAGAATCGGTTACGATTACTGAACCTACCATTTCGATGGAACACTTTGACAAACCCGTGGAGGAAAACAATGAAGCTCCTACTAGGAGCAAGAGACAGAGGACTACAAAATCCTTTGGTGATGATTTTATTGTCTATCCAATAGATGACACTCCCAGTTCTATTTCAGGAGCCTATGCATCTGAAGATGTTGACTACTGGAAGGAAGTGGTTTATAGTGAGTTGGATTCCATCTTGGCGAATGAAACTTGGGAGATTACTGATCGTCCCTATGGGTGCAAACCTATAGGGTGCAAATGGGTATTCAAGAAGAAGCTTAGGTCTGATGCTACTATTGGAAAGTACAAGGCATGACTCGTGGCTAAGGGTTATACCCAAAAGGAAGGTGAAGACTTCTTTGATACTTACTCACCTGTGGCGCGATTGACCACTATTTGAGTTCTCCTTTCACTAGCCGCCTCACATGGTCTTCTCGTCCATCAAATGGATGCTAAGACTGCTTTCCTAAATGGAGAGTTGGATGCAGAAATTTATATGGAACAACCAGATGGGTTTGTAATGGATGGTCAGGAAGGAAAAGTGTGCAAGTTGCTGAAGTCTTTGTATGGACTCAAGCAAGCACCAAAGCAGTGGCATGAGAAGTTTGAAAGAACTTTAACAGCTGCAAGCTTTGTTGTGAACAAAGCTGACAAATGTGTGTACTATCGCCATGGTGGGGGCGAGGGAGTTATTCTTTGCTTGTATGTTGATGACATACTGATTTTCGGAACAAATTTGAATGCTATTAAGGAGGTCAAGGATTTCCTATCTCATTGTTTTGAGATGAAGGATTTAGGAGTGGCTGATGTCATTCTGAACATCAAGTTGTTGAGAGACGATGATGGTGGGATTACTTTGCTTCAATCTCACTACGTGGAAAAGATCTTGAGTTGTTTTGGCTATAGTGACTGCAAGCCCTCTCCAACACCATATGATGCCAGCGTGCTAGTTCAAAAGAATTGAAGAATTGCTAGAGATGAATTGAAATATTCTTAGATTATTGGCTCACTTATGTACTTAGCAAGTGCTACAAGACCTGACATCTCTTTTGTTGTTAGCAATCTGAGTCGGTTTGTCTCAAAACCAGGAGATGTGCATTGGAAAGCTCTAGAGAGAGTTTTGCGTTATTTGAAAGGCACTGCAAATTATGGAATTCACTACACCGGGCACCCAAAGGTGCTTGAACGGTATAGTGACTCAAACTGGATCTCAAATGCTGATGAGATAAAGGCCACGAGCGGATATGTATTCACTCATGGAGGTGGCGCTGTTTCTTCGAAGTCTTGCAAGCAGACCATCTTAACGAGGTCAACTATGGAAGCAGAGCTCACAACACTAGATACAGCTACGGTCGAAGCGGATTGGCTTGGTCGGCTCTTGAATGACTTGCCGGTTGTTGAGAAACCTGTACCGAGTATCCTTATGAACTGTGACAATCAAACTGTGATCACGAAAGTGATCAGCTCAAAGGATAACATGAAGTCATCAAGACACATTCAGAGAAGGTTAAAGTCTGTCAGAAAAATGAAAAACTCCGGAGTAATTGCATTGGATTATATCCAAACGTCTAAAAATATGGCAGATCCTTTTACTAAGGGCCTATCACAAAATGTGATAGATAATGCATCGAGGGAGATGGGTATGAGACCCACAATATGAGTTGTTCACAGTGGTAACCTAGTCTATGTGATCGGAGATCCCGTGAATTAGATGTGGAAGACAAGTTGTTGGTCAACTGAGAGGAGAGTATCCTTACTATTAACAATACCACTCCATGAAGATGCAATACTCTCCTAAATCTGCATGGCAGATTGATATATATCTTAATGTGTTCTAAGTGGCTCATGTAAGCAGAGATGTTGTCATGCAGAACATCTTTTGAAGAACACATCTATATGAGTCCGATTGTCAAACGTCGGAATCTATGAGAGTAGGGTTCTCTCTAGTAAACTCATGAAAGGTCACGGAGTATGACGCATAAGCTCCACCCGCGGGGAAGACCCACAGTAGCCAAGTATCGGTCAAGGCTTTGTGTGAAGCTAGATTCGCAGAAAACTTGCAGTTCAAGGCATAGTCCACTGTTCAAGTTGCTTACTAGTGTAGCATAGAGTTCTAGGTGGAAGTTCAACTTAACAGTTTCCACTGCATGTATATAAAACAGTGTTTTGGAACCAAAGCAAATTTTGTGTGCCTCTGGGATCTGGTGGGGGGTTGCTGGAATTTTGTCTTATGGGCCGGCCCAATATTAATTTCAGAAATTCCTATTAAATCCTAGAGGCCCACTTAGTCCATTCATGCAAGGCAAGGGGCACTACTAAAGTTTAGTCCCACATTGCTAGTTTACAGGGAGTTGGACCTCTTTATAAGGGAGGCTCTTTCTCCACCTGTACGAGCATGAGAACAAGAGGGACATCCACGCGCGCTCCTCCTCCATCGCCCGCCTCGCCACGCCACGCCTCGTCACGACGTGCCGCGGGTTGCAGGAATGAGCCGAGCCAATGTCTAAATTTTTGCCACGCACGACGGGTATACGACCGTGTATTCATAAGAGCCAAAACTTGTTCTGAATGCTGTCTTAGGAATATCCTCTTGACGGATACGAATCTGATGGTAACCCATCCGGAGATCGAGCTTTGAGAAAACCTTGGCTCCTTTGAGCTGCTCGAACAATTCATTGATGTTGGGGAGCAGGTACTTATTCTTTATTGTCTTCTTGTTCAATGGCAGGTAATCAACGCAAAAGCCCCAAGGAGAAGTACTAGGCCTGATTAGACCCATACGTTCTTGCTCATCGAGTTGTTTCTTCAGCTCCTTCAACTCATCAGGAGAAAGCTTGTACGGACGCCGACATGCTGGCTCGGTACCGGGTTCAAGTTCAATGACGAATTCTAGCTTGACGGTTGGGAGGCATGCCTGGAAGCTCTTCTGGGAATACATCCTCATATTCACGAACCACCGGAATCTAAGAAATGGCATTAATCTCGCCCTTGTCATTGAGAGATAATAGCCTGATTGTGTTATCTCGAGCTGCGAAGATAATCACGTCTTCGTCAGGATGAGTTAGCTTAACCTCCTTGTTTGCACAATCAATGTTTGCATCATGCTTGGAGAGCCAATCTATCCCAAGAATAATATCAATGTCGGAGTTGCCGAGAATAACCGGGGAAACCAGAAAACTGTAATCACCCATGTGAATAGATATGTCCGGAGCCACCATACTAGAACTCAATCTCTTACCAGGAGAGACGACACTCAAAGTTGTTGGTAAAGCTTCAATGCGAACATTATGCTTGGATGCAAATGGACATGACATGAAGGAATGTGATGCACCAGAATCAAACAAGACTTTAGCAGGTTTAAGGTTAACTGGAAGATTACCAATTATCACATCAGAAGAATTCTCTGCTTGAGCTTGGAACTGAGGCTTGGACTGGTTGCTTGGGTTGGGTGGGTGGGTGGGAGAATCCACGGCCACCTGAGTGCTTGTTGTTGCTTGGAGGATGGAGCACTCGAGGAGGCAGAAGCCAGAACTTCTGCTGCTTGGCAACCACTTGAGAGGAAGAGGAAGAGTGGACATCATCTCTAATCCTCTTTTTGGAAGCTTCACACTTGAGCTGAGCTGCCTCTTGCTTGAGAGCCATATTGTAGAATTGATCAAATTCATCCGACTCGAACAAGGTGAGAGCAAGTTGGAGTTCATCTTTCAGACCACCTCGGAACTGATATATCTTGCTCTTGGCATCGAGGATGTCTTGCTTCGCATAACGGGCAAGGTTCTGGAACTTGACATTGTATTGATAGATGGACATGGTGCCTTGCTTCAGGTTGCGGAATTGCACACGTATGCCTTCAATGACACTGGTTGGAATGTGATGAGAGCGGAAATCTTTGCAGAAGTCAGTCCACGATCACCTCTGGAGTCTTTGTACTGTTGCCACCAATCAACAGCTTGATCTTTGAGTTGGAAAGTGGCAAACTTGACATAATCCTCAGGTCTCACGTTACTGCATTCAAAGTGCTTTTTGATGTCTGTGATCCAATCTTTAGCATGTAGCGGGTCCACACAGTAACTGAAAGACTTTGATTGGTTTGCCAGGAATTGGTTCAGTGTCGCAAAGTGAGGTTGATTGAACAGATTGCCTTGTCCTTGGTTCCCATGATTGCCTTGATTTGCTTGGAAATTCTGCATGAGTGTTCTGGTTGCTTGCTTGCATAATCACTCTCCATGCCTCAGACGGAGGAGGAGGGGAAGGAGGACGTTCACGAGAACGCTCTTATTCACCCTCTTGGTTTGGGTTGGGAACCTTCTTAGGAGCCATCCTGAATATGATGACAACCGTTAGACATTGATGCAAAAAGATAAGCTGAATCTACGGCTAGATATTTGCAAAATAAAGTCTTCACAATGAACATTCGAACAAAATGAACGAATGAATTCCATAGCTTAATGGTACAACAATCTTGTCGAGAAGCCACTTGGGAGAACAAAAGATAAAATAAAAACAACAAGGTGCAGATGGAACAAATACATGATAGAAGTTTCGTCCCACATGTTCGTGCTGAATGCCCCATGGAACGTGTTACAAAGGGTGTTGCAATCCCCGGATCAGCATAGCCAAGGAACCTTTAAGATGCAACTCCCAGTTGGAACAACGCCCATGAAACCTCTTCACTCGATGTTGAACCCCAAACCTCAAACCATGCACTCGTTGGAAGAATGCCTACGATCTACTTGAAAAACCCACCTATTAATTCCCGAAGGTTTCCGGTTATGCAATCTGGTGTTGGGTATACAGGGGAAGCACCGTGCATTCAACTCTAAACCTACATCCAGCTGTATCCATCCGTCAACACATAACCAGTCATCCTCGAAACTGTTTACCTCGGACCTTCAAAACACATCCGCTATACTAGCTATGGCAATACTCCCGAACTATCTCCCCAGTACTGGGTGACGTCGGGGTTATCTCACCACTAACCGCATAGAAGAGTTTTCGATGTCGGCCTTCTTAAGTATTCTAGAACCGCTATGATACATTTGTGACGACAACACCTCAGAGCTCAACTCCCCGGGACACTGCCACAACCCCTAAATGACAGGAGGCATCGAGAACAATGTTCTCGTCACAAAGATATCGGAACAATGTTCTCGTCACAAAGATATCGGAACAATCCAAACAATACTTGCGTGATCCTAAAAAAAATTAGTGAATTTTTGAGAGTAGAGGAGATAGAACAATGTCAGGAGTCCTCGCCAGAGCGATGAAGGCGATGAGGAGTAAAAAGAAATCCTACTCTCCGATATATATATAGGACTCAAAACATTTTTGTGTGTGTTCCTAGACTCAACCGTCAACGATTCGATCAATCAGGGGGCTCCTAGGTCGGAGAAGGCTCTGAATACCAACTTGTAATGCCCAATATGCGGCTATGTCCCCCACGTGTCGAGGCACGACATAAGGACATAAACGCATACTAGAATGATCTCAAGTATGGTATCTTTGCACATCTCATGTAAAATTCAGGGATGAAATTGTAAAATGATAGTTGGCTTACACTCACCACGTCACACAATAAATACAATAGCATACATCATCCAAATAACATCAGGGTCCGACTACGGACGAAAACCAAACGAGAAAGATCCGATAAATAACACAAGGCCTGATCGCACCTAGTAGGAACCACTACTGATCGTCGGGATAAGACACATAGTAACGTCCACGATCTTCATCGAACTCCCAGTGAAGTTCTGAACCATCTCCTGCATAGTTCTCAATGGTACCTGCATCTGGTGTGTGTTGAAACTGTGAGACACAGAGGACTCAGCAATCCCGTTCCCGGGTATCGAAACTACCAAAACCTTAGGTGGGGAAAGGCTATAACCAAGGGTTGCAGCAAGCACTAAGCACTAGCTTACGAGTTTAGAGCGAGAAGAGAACAAGTGCCAATGATCGCCAAGTTGATCAAGAAGCGATCCTATCTACTCACGATCAAACATAACCCCACCGTGTTCACTTCCCGAAGCCCTTCGGAAAGAGACCATCACGGTTACTCACACAGGTAGTGTATTCATGAATAAGATGTCAATTTATCTACAACCGGATATTAACAAATTCCCATCTACCACATAACCGCGGGCACGGCTTTCGAAAGATCAAACCCTACAGGGGTGTCCCAACATAGCCCATCACAAGCTCACGATCTGCGGAGTCGCAACTCCAAAGTGGGAAGACCCGAGTAATCTCGGAATCCCGTGCTCAAGATATTTCGACAAAGGTAAAACTAATCCAGCAAGACCTCCCGACGTTCCAATACCCTGATAGTAGCCGCGCGTATCTCGTCTCAGGCCACGACCTGATGGGACAAGCTTCGAGTGTATACCAGATACCTCGGGTTTCCCCAAGGCGGCCCCGCAGGTTGCCCAGTTTGGACCAACACTCATGAGGAGCACTGGCCCGGGTTGTTAATTAAGAACTCGGGTTTGCAACGCCCTATGCAAGTTTTAGTTATTAGGCAAATGTAAATCCAATGTTGGGCCTTGCTGTAAAAACCTTAAACAGAGCGAATTATGAAGGGAGGCCCATAAACCCCATCCGTGTTAGGAACACAAAATCAAGGAACATAACACCGGTTTATCGGACCCTAGGGTGGCATGAGTGGAACAAACCACCAAGCAGAGAGGCTTAGCCTTCCATCCATTACCAATATATAGGTGAATTAGTTTAACATGTATTATATATTGTGATAACCCAATAACAACTTCACCACGGAGCAATCTTCAAAACATCACCTGCAACTAACAACGCTATAAGAGGGGCTGAGCCATGCGTACTTAGCCAAACAATGGTTTGTTAGGAAGGCGGTTAGAGTGTTTCATGGCAACAATAGGAGGGCTGACAAACAGGAATAGGCATCGAGGCAATATCTAAAAGAACGGGACGTCTAGCATAGGCAAAGATAGAAGTGATATCGGGGAATGGTCATCTTGCCTGGTAAGTCGTCGGTGGGATGGTAAGACGGCTCCTCGAACTCAGACTCGACAAAATCCTCGAACTCGGTATCGGCTCCCGACTCTACCCAACACAAGAGCACAATAACGGCACAATATCAAACACGGAGCAATGCACAATCAACATGATGCAAGACATATCATGGGATACAAGTATGATGTGCGTATGCATGAGGATGCTCTTGAGCCTAAGGAGAAGATGATGGAAATGGTTTCATCTTGGGAAACCAAGCAAGCCACTGGATAGATTGGAAGATTTCGATTGAAATCGATATTAAGGTCACCGGAAACGGATGCACGGTTTGCAAATGACAAGGAAAACAAGATGCAATGCAAAACTGCAGTTTACAGCAACATGGCATCTTTGGAGCAAGAAATAATTATGCTACAACACTCAAACATGAAGACAAAAGGCATGGATGTCAAATAGACATGATACTTAACAAGCATGAACTTAGAGCACACCCAAAAACTTACTGGAACATAATTAAACAAGCATGACAAGATGCAATAAATTATAGAATTCTCAGACTTAGTAAAAATTACAAGGCATGGCAGAATTACAACGAGTAGGCATGTTTGCAAGCTTGTACAACTCAACTCAAAGCATAGCATGGCTTGTGAAGATATCCAACAACAAGAAGACATATTTGAGAAGCTACTCATGGCAAGAACATTGTCATAGGGTGCATAGATGTCACACCCTGCATTTTGTAACATGTTATTTGTATCTTTGAAGCATGAAAATTTGGACCAGCAAATTTTTTTTTTGGCATCATTTGGCATTTATTTGAAGTTGAGTCTTCTTCATGTGCTTTTTCTTGTGCTCATTAAAGTCAACTATTACCTCTTGTAGAATTCATCTCCATACCTAAAACTTCTGCCCAATGATCATGCCAAGTGTTATATAACAGTATAGTATTTTCTTACAAAATTAATTTGGCCAAAATGAATTTTATAAATTTAGTTTTCCAAAAACCCCTGAATTGAGATTTGCACTGCAAGTACTTGATTTAGGGTGAGAAAATTATTTCAAAAGGTTTATTTGAGACCTAGTAGTCATAGGACTCCCAGAAACCACAAAAGTATAATTTTAAAAGTTATTTTCCTATTTTATTTAAAAGCTTTTTCTTAAAGCCAGAAATGGTCTTTAATAGGGGAAAATTATTTAACTATTTCAAAAATATTTGCCAAAATTCAGGGAGACTCAGAGGACATATATTGTCCATATATAAGAGTTTTAGCACTTGGTCATGTTCAAAATAATGGGCTAAACCCTCTAAAACCCTTTCTGGATATTTCAAGCTTTTGAAATATTTACAAAGGAAAATTTCTCCAAAAATTCCAGGGAAATTCTATCATGTCATATATGACATATTTGATGATCTTGCCAAGTCCCATGCCTTGGATAGCAAGAAAACATCCTCAAACCCCTTCATAACCATTATGTCCATATTTGAAGTTTGAGCAACTCTACATTGCCAAACTTGTCCAAATGCTCTCAAACTTGGTGCACATGCTAGAAATGCCTAATGAGGCATCTAGACCAAATGGCACAAGATTTGGAATAGAGCAACTTGATCTGATCACCCCAAAACCCTTTCTGTTCAAATGCAAGTTTGAACAACTTTACATTACCAACTTTTTACCTGGAGCTTCAAACTTTGTGGGCATGATCAATACCCCAAATGATGATGCTACACCAAGTGGTGCATCAAGGGGAGATGATTAGCTTGACTCAATCAAGATGAAGCTGTTTCTGTTGATTTCTAGGGTTCACCAAAGTTACATTGGCTAGTTTCTTCAAATGAGCCCAAATTTGGTGAAGCACCCTATTTTCACATGTTATTCAATCCTGTTAAGTACCATGTCAATTGGAGGTCATTTGCTTGACCAAACACTGATCAAACACCTTATGCAGAATTACTAAAACCCTCATCTTGATCACTTTTACTCTTCTCCTTGGCCTCAAATTTTTACCACATGTTCATTCAGTTACTGGCTACCTCCAGTAACTTCCTCAGCACCCCAGCTCCATGATTGAGGGGTAAGAACCCAAGTTTACCCTGCTGGACAGCCAATTCTCACCAAGTTACCAGCTTCCTCTCTCTCCCTTTGACTCTCCAGAGCATCCTATGCTACAGGCGAAGTGCTTGCATCACCCTGATCACCCCAGACATGGTGGGCGCGTCCAGAGGCCCAATGGCATGCCGTGGCATGCGATAAGGGCGCTCTGGAGCACGCTACAGTGCACCTCCGCACGGTGGCTTCAGCCAATCGCTGGCCCCCGACAGCCTCAGGCCTCTCCCTCGCGCCAGTCGATGCTCCTCGACGTCCGCGACCGCCCCGGCGCTGTCCCCCCTCCTCCTGCGCCCCCCCAGTGATCATCGTCGCACGCGCACCGGCCGCCCGCAACGGCCACTCTTCTGCCTCGCACGCGCGCGCGGTCTAGAAGCTCCCCCGCTCCTCCTCTCACCTCAAGTGGACGTGGAGCTCGTCCAGCAACACCATGGACTCATTCCCATCGCCCCCCGTGCGCTGTAGCATCGAGCTGGAGCTCGCCGGCGCACTGGACCACGGGGCTCCACTGTCCCCCTATAAATAGGACCCCCCGGGCCTCTCCAACAGCATCAGCAGCTCCACCACACCTCACTGAGTCCTCCAGCACCACCCATTCCTCCCCAGGAAGTCCCAGTGCTCGGGATCGACCGGAGCTCCGCCGCGTCGGGCCGCCGGTGATCTCGCAGTACGGGCCTCCCCTGCCCCTCCTTTTGCCCGATTTGGAACCCCCTCACCTCACTGATCGTTTCCCCTCTGTTTCCCCCTCCCGTTGCAGTCGGAAACGACCGGAGCGACGACCTCCCGAAACTCCTCCGCCGTCCCACCTCGCCGCCGGCGAACCCGACCTCCCCGGCATGCCGCACCACCTCCACTGCATCCGCCACTCGACGCTGGACCCATCCCTGCCCTCCGTTGCCGTCGCCGTGGCCGGAAACCTCGCCGGTGAGCTCGTCGTCACCGTGGCTGTGAGGTTCGAGATGACAGGCGGGCCCCACCTGTCATCCCCACACCTCTCTCCCCCTCCTCTCAGCCACTGACCGCTGGGCCCCGCCCGTCAGGTTTAAAAACCTGACGTGCGCGCGCAGGCACCCGTGCGGCTGGGCTGGTCCGCCCTGGGCCGTGCACTGTGGCCCTCTGGCCCAGTTGCACAGGGGCGATTTTTCTTTATTCTTTCTGTAAATATTTCAAACATTTTTACAGAAATGAATAATGGTCCAAATAAAATAATTCCAACTCCTAAATTCTTGTAATATTCCAACCTATTTAATGGTACCACTTTCACTCACATCTATGAAACTTTTCTGTTCTGTTCAAATTTAAATTTAAATTTGAGCAGTATAACTCCTGTTCAAAAATCAATATATTCCATTCTGTTACTCCAAAACTCCAACTAAGATTTTTCCCCATCTTAGAAATCCCTCTAGTATTTTATAAAAATGAGTTGACATTTTTCTGAGCACTTTGATTTTTCTGTTTTATTTGTGGTCTTATTTTCCCGTGGTTATTATGCGACGTATAGATCCCGTATTTGACGAAGTTGCTGAGGAAGGAGAAGGAGAAGGATTTGAAGACTTTGAAGACCAAGCCAATCTAGGCAAGCAGCCCTTTGACCATGATACACTTGTTCTTCGGAACTCGTTTGTTTCTGATGCACGATGATAGGGTTACGGTGGTGACCTAGTTGGAACCACCACATGATGCATGCTTGATCTTGATCTTGCTAAGTGCTAGATGTCATGCAAATAGTTGGTCATGATGCTTAAATGATGCATGTGTGATTTGAACCTTCGTAGTTGGATTCCTTGCATGAACCCATCGGGTGCCCCTAATGCCCGAGGGTGATGTTGTGTTAGGTCATCACTTGAGGAAGAAGTGATGTGCCGATAAATCATGTGCATGGTGAAATGATGGATTAGATTTATGTGTGACTACCGTCCCAACCAAACATGTGAACCACACTACCCCTTATGGGACGGGGCTTTATTGATTACTTAGGTCGATACTAGCATGGTGCCCGCATTACTAGTGACGGGAAGACTTGAGGTCTTTCCCGGGACGGGGTCGTGCTTGGATAGACGACCATGACTGTTTTTACAGGGCACTGGACACACCGTTGGTCCCTTCGGGTACGCGTGACATTGAAATTAGGGCAAGTCCCGTGATCTATTGTTTGTACCCGAGGGCCGTGTACCAACGAGTGGACTCTATGTTAGTGTCGTCTAAGGAAAGGTAATGACCGGGTGCTTACCCCGGGTACTTGAGGTACCGCGGGTCGTGGATGACACGGAAGTTCCCCGGATCTTGTGGGTAAAGTGCGCAACCTCTGCAGAGTGTAAAACTATTAGAATAGCCGTGTCCACGGTCATGGACAGTTGGGTGGTGCTACTTAAACTATGTCCAGAATTTTACTTCATCGGTGATAGTATGTGTGTGATGAGTCAAGGTGGTGACTTGACTCGATGAGTTGAATCATATCCATGTTGATATCGGTAACCTGTCTTCGAGGTTACGCGAGTTTATTGATGCATAAACTTGATGGTAGAATATTCATTCTAGCTCTTGCTAGATTGCTCATTATTGTTCAATTGCATTGTTACTTTGAACCATATCATGGGTTGCTTGCGAGTACATTCAAAGTACTCATTGGCTTGCCACTCGTTATTTAATTGGCCAGGCATGGAAGAACAAGAATATGATGAAGAGTTCTTTGGAGACGAACATGCGAACTAGGACGCTATCCCAGTCAGAATGCCTGCAGGGTTAAGGCAGATGGCATGGGTTCTACCCGTTATCGAAGACTTCCGCTATTTGAGTTATTTGCTATTCAGCCCGTAAGGCTTTGTCTATGTAAGACTTGGCCATAATGGTCATAATTCGTGTAAGACTATTTGTATGGATGTAAGACTCTTGTTATTCAGCTTCTGTGTGTTCATTGAGCATTGATCTCTGGGATCACTGTACACGTGCATTCGGTGATCTCGACTTCTAAGTCGGGGTCCCCACAGAGCTGGTATCAGAGCCATCCTGACTGTAGGAAGCCTTAGTTAGCATGGGCGTTAGTTAGATGAGACCCTTTTTCAAAACCCTTCTGAACCTCTCTTCTTTTCTAAACCTGAGATTTCATCAGCTTATTAACCCCTCCTATTCCACCTTTGTAGATGGCCGCTGTACCCGAAGAGCACCTGACCACTAGGTTTCCCTTACTTCTCGAGGATAGCCTCCAGGAGTGTCAGTTCCACCAAGCACCCATCCTCACCTACCTTGAGCATTGGGTTAGCGACACTGAGGTGGAATACCATGTGGAAGTGATCGTGAAGGCAAACGATCCTCCCACAAGTTGGTTCTTCGAGGGACCCCAGATGGCAACACTACCACTCGTTGTCGAGGCTGCTGCACTCAAGGCACTAACCCGTCTCCGCGAGCTTCTTCCGGAGATGGCAGCCAAGATGACAACTCGCTTTTTACCTTACCGGAAGGAAGGTGAAGAAGAAAGCAGCGCTCTAGCCCCTCCACTGAAGGAAGGACTCTCGCTTCGGTTCCAGACCTACTTCAGTCTATGTGCCGACAGCTTGGCACAAGACTTGGCCTCGGAATCAATGAAGCTTCGAGAAGAACTTCACAAGACCAAGGCACTTCTTCGTCGAGCTCAAGAGAAGGAAAATAGGATCAAGAAGGAAGGAGCACCTTCTGGACAATCCGCTATTGCATATCGAAGCGGAAAGCCTTCCGAGGATGTATCTTCCAAGAATGAAGAACCACCTCGGCGACGCCGGATGACGGCAAGGGAATATCGCAAGCTTTTCCCTACACCACCGACGAAGCACCGTCGTATCCAACTCCTCCACTCCCCCACACCCTCAAGTGACAAGGGGGCCCAGACAGATGAAGACAAGGAGGAAGACCCAGAAGAGCCGGAATACGCGACCGAGCATTCCGCCGCTTAGGCATTATTCGCTACTCGGATATGCCAGTTGTGACCTCTACGGTAGGATAGGTCGTGTAACCCCTATGCGCAGTCGAGTCCTTGTATGGTTCATATGAAACCATCTAGTGGTTGCTTTTGTTGTGTCTGGATGTATGTCGTATTCTTCCTTCGGGAATGTGTAAACGACTACATCACCCATTTGGATTTTAATGAATGTGTTTTGGCCTTTCGGCCCTTGCATGATTTGATTTAGTGTCACACCCACCCCCCTACTAGGCACCCATCTATCTTGCTTTCCTCTTCCAAGTCATGACACCTTTTACCGCTCCAACAGGATGCCTGTTGTAACTCGTACTGGTACCTCTACCCAGCAGCCCGAAGCCGGAGCATCCGCTCAGCCAGAGGCAGGCCACGACCAAACCAACGACCAAGCTCCACCACCACCACCTCCTCCAAGCATGGACATGGCTCAGCTTCTCCAAGCTTTCCGAGAGGAACGCCAAGCCAACACTGCAGCTCTCCAGCTGATTGCTCAAGCTGTCTCCAACAACCACCAGCCGGCGGGGAATGGCAATGGACGTTCCACGTTGGCAGAGTTCAAGAAGCATGCACCGCCAACCTTCATCGAGACTGCTGAACCCCTGGATGCAGACGACTGGGTCCGTTCCATTGAGGAGATACTGGAACTAGTCAGATGCACCGAAGATCGCGAGAAGGTGGCTTATGCAGCCCACTGCCTCGGGGGGACTGCTAGAGCTTGGTGGGATGGATTCAAGGTCATGCACGCTGAACAAGACATCACTTGGGTTAACTTCAAGGCAGAATTCCGCAAGGCCCACATTCCTTCCGGAATCATGGCTATCAAAAAGCACGAGTTCCGAGCCCTGAAGCAAGGAAGTGCCACTGTCAAGGAGTACATGCAGAAGTTCAGTGTTCTGTCAAGGTATGCCCCTGAAGATGTCAACACTGATGCTGCAAAAAGGGAGCGCTTCATGGAAGGCCTCAATCAGACTCTGCAATACTTGCTTGTCGTGTGCGATTGCCCGTCTTTCCCTGACCTGGTGAACAAGGCACTTATGCTTGAAGACAAGCGGCATGCTTTGGAAGACACTCGGAAGCGCAAGTTGGTCAGTATGGGAAGTTCCAGCAACCAGAAGCCTCGTCCGTGGCAGTCAGCCCCGGCCAAGCCAACCTATCAGCAACCAAGAGCTACTGCACCTTGTGCCAACCCTCAGCCTCAGTAGTATGCCAACCCCAGGCCAGCTTTCAACCCCAATACCACTGGTGGCAACAAGATCAATCCAAACCAAGTCACTTGCTTTGGATGTGGTCAGTCCGGACACATCTCAAGGGTGTGCCCCAACAAGAAGCCTGATGTCCCGCGCCCCAATGCGCAGAACCAGGGACAAGGCCGCGGGATGCCACCAAGGAACCCAGCTCCTCGCAATCCATCTAACCATGGGAAGGGGCGTGTGAATCACGTCACTGCTGAAGAAGCCCAGGAAGATCCGGACGTCGTGCTGGGTACGTTCCTTGTCAACTCAGCACCTACAACTGTCTTGTTTGATTCTGGAGCAACGCATTCATTTGTCACTCAAAGATTTGCATTAAAAAGTGGCATGACCCCTACACCCCTGAATAACCCTATGGTGGTACAAACCCCCGGAGCCGAGATGAGAGCCAAGATAGGCTGTAAAGGAGTCGGTATTACCATTAACGGTGTAGACTTCCTAGCAGACCTTATCGTCCTGAGATCACAAGGCTTGGATATGATCCTAGGCATGAATTGGCTCAGTAAGCACCAAGGCTTGTTAGACTGTACCAATCGGACAGTCACTGTGACCAATGACCAGGGAGTCGAAGTCAAGTTTGCTTCCAACTCCTCTTCCGCTCAAGCCGCTAAAGTCAACTGTCTGTCTGAAGTTGGGCTAGATCAAGTACCGGTGGTATGTGAGTATCCTGATGTCTTTCCGGATGAACTACCGGGAATGCCCCCTGACCGTGACATTGAGTTCATCATCGAGATCGTGCCCGGAGCAGGACCCATCTATAAGAAGCCTTATAGAATGGGGACGGAAGAATTAGCTGAGTTGAAGAAGCAGCTGGAAGAGCAGCTAAGGAAGGGATTTATCCGCCCAAGTGCCTCCCCTTGGGGATCTCCTGTTCTGTTTGCGGCAAAGAGGGACGGTACCATCCGCTTATGCATTGACTATCGTTCCCTCAATGAAGTTACAATCAAGAACAAATATCCACTTCCCAAGATCGAAGATCTATTTGATCAGCTCAGCGGAGCCAAGGTATTCTCCAAGATCGACCTCAGATCTGGGTACTACCAGCTGAAGATCAGACCCCAAGATATTCCGAAGATGGCATTCATAACCAGATATGGCCTGTACGAGTGCACGGTCATGTCCTTTGGGTTAACCAATGCCCCAGCCTACTTCATGTATCTCATGAATAAAGTCTTCATGGAATATTTGGACAAGTTCGTTGTTGTCTTTATCGACGACATTCATGTGTTCTCGAAGTCGGAGGAAGAACACGAGCAGCATCTGAGGATGGTCCTAGACAAGCTTCGAGAGCACCAACTGTATGACAAATTCAGCAAGTGTGAGTTCTGGCTGCATAAAGTTGGATTCTTAGGTCACGTCTTGACCGAAGAAGGATTATCTGTTGATCCTGCGAAGATCGAAGCTGTGACCCAATGGCAATCTCCAACGACCGTCAAGGAAGTCAGAAGCTTCCTCGGACTAGCGGGCTATTACCGCAAGTTCGTGGAAGGATTCTCTAGCATTGCACGACCAATGACTCAGCTCCTCAAGAAGGACAAGAAGTTCGAGTGGACGCCAAAATGCGAAGAGAGCTTCCAAGAGCTCAAGAAGAGATTGACCACCGCCCCAGTTCTGGCAACACCTGATATTCACAAGGAGTTCGTGATATATTGTGATGCCTCTCGAACCGGATTGGGAAGCGTTCTAATGCAAGAAGGCTGCGTCATAGCATACCTCTCCAGGCAGCTACGACCTCATGAGGAGAACTACGCTACTCACGATCTTGAGTTGGCGGCAGTAGTTCATGCTTTGAAGACATGGCGGCATTACCTCCTAGGGAAGCGGTGTGAGATCTACACAGACCAAAAAAGTCTGAAGTACATTTTCACCCAAAAGGAATTGAACATGAGGCAACGGAGATGGTTGGAACTCATCAAAGACTATGACCTCAGTGTTCAATATCACCCCGGGAAGGCTAACGTGGTGGCCGATGCCTTAAGTAGGAAGACTTGCTCTTTGAATGCCGTTATTCAAGAAAGGCAGCCAGTCTTGTTTAAGGAGATCGACCAATTCAGTTTGGAATTGGTCACCCCTGGATTTCTGGATCATTTGGAAGTCAGACCGACCCTGATGGACGAAGTCAAGAAGGCTCAAGATGGACACGCAAGCATTGAAGGCATCAAGAAGAAGATGAAGCTAGGCAAGGCCCCAGGATTCTCCGAAGACGAGCACGGGATTGTTTGGTACAAAGGTCGCATCTGCGTGCCAAACAACACCGAGCTGAAGACCCTGATTCTGCAAGAAGCCCACGACACTCCGTATTCCATCCACCCCGGAGGAACCAAGACGTACCAAGACTTGAAGACATGATTCTGGTGGCACGGGATGAAAAGAGAGATTGCAACCTATGTTGCAAAGTGTGATGTGTGCCAAAGGGTCAAGGCTGAATATCAGCGACCTGCTGGATTGCTTCAACCACTCAAAGTTCCTGAGTGGAAGTGGGATAAAGTCGGAATGGACTTCATCACTGGATTACCGAGGTCGAATAGAGGACATGACTTGTAATGCCCAGGATGGAGTTATACCTCCTACGTGTCGAGGCACGACTTAAAGGCATAAATCCATCCTAGAATGATCTCAAGTTTGGTATCTTTGCACGACTCATGTAAAAGAGGGATTAAGTTGCAAAAGGAGATAGTTGGCTTACACTCGCCACTTCACACAATACATTACATAAGCAATCATCATACAGAACATCACAACCCGACTACGGGTGAAGAACCAAAAGAAAGATACCAAAACAACATAAAGCCACAGGTCAGGATCGAATCCTAGTAGAAACCACTACTGAACATCGAAACGTCACAAGCAAACGGTCAAACTCTTCAACAAGCTCCTGGTGAAGAACTTGAACCAGCTCCTGCATCAAACTCGGCTGAACCTGCATCTGGTGTGGTGAAGTAACTGTGAGCCACAGAGGACTCAGCAATCCCGTTCCCGGGTAACACGACTATTTAAGCCTTGGGTGAGGACAAGGCTGAAGAAAGAACGAGAGGTGAAGGAACAAAACAAGAGTCTGCAGCAGCAACTAGCACTAACTTACGCAAAAGAGAGCGAGAAGAGAAGTGCATCGGTCGAAAGATGATCACGAAGTGATCCTAACTAAAGCCGGTCAAACATAACCCCACCGTGTTCAACTCCCGAATCCCTATTCGGAAATTGACAGTCACGGTACACACGCTGGTAGTGTATTAGAACATTGTGTCAAGTTATCTACAACCGGAATTAACAAGCTCCCATCTGCCACATAACCGCGGGCACGGCTTTCGAAAGTTCAAACCCTGCAGGGGTGTTCCAACTTGGCCCATCACAAGCCCACGATCCGCGAAGTCGCAACTCCATAGGTGGGAAGACCCGAGTATTCTCGGAATCCCGTGCTCAAGTTAAACCGAACTAAGGTAAGGCTAATCCAGCAAATCCTCCCGGCGTGCCGACACCCTGATAGTAGCCGCGCGTATCTCGTCTCAGGCCACGACCGGATGAGCGCTACGTACAGTACCAAAGACCCCAGATAACTGGGTGGTACCGCAAGTGACTCTAGTTTGGGACCAACACCATCAGCACTGCCCCCCCTGCTATGTAGAATTAAGAATCCTCGGGGACATGACCCCCTATGCAATTAATTAATTATATAAGTTGTTATTATGGGCAAATAGTACCAATGTTGGGACTTGCTGGAAAAGACTTAGCACTTAGCGGTTTATCAAGGGGGTCCCATACACCCCAACCGTGTTAGGAACGCATAATCAAGGAACATAACACCGGTTTATACGGTTCCTAACGGCATGAGTGGAACAAAACACCAAGCAAAAGGCTTAGCCTTCCACCCTGCCAGTATATAGATGATTTCATTTTAAGCAATTATGTAGTGTGATATAACCCAACAACTTCAACATGAAGCAAGCATCTTCGATCTTCACCTGCAACTAACAAAGCTATAAGAGGGGCTGAGCGAAGCGTACTTAGCCAAGCAACGGTTTGCATAGGTAGGGTGGTTAAACATGGCAATTGGTTACAAGTAGGAGGCTGACAAGAAAGACATGGGCATCGAGGCAAAACTATAGATCGAGACTACTAGCAATAGGCAAAGATAGTAATGGTATCCGGGTTCGGTCATCTTGCCTGGGATTCCACAAAGGAGAAGAACGGATCCAAGAAGAAGACGGAGCAACAGTCGAGCGGATCCTCACAACTCCGGAACGAAACCGAAGCTAACAAGAGAAGCAACCGGAAAGAAGCAAACAACACGGTAAACACACATATCATGAACATGGCATACGATGCACAAGCAAGCATGATGCATGTCCGGTTTAAATATGCATGGCATGGCAAAGTGCACAAACAACACTACAAGTTAAGTGGAGATCAATATGCAACGAGTTGCATATTGACGAAACACCACATTTAATTATTTAATTGACTCTCGTTATTAACAAGACAAGATTAAATGTTTTTAGCATGGCAATAGGTGAAGCATAATAAAACTACACTATTAAGACATTTTAAATGAGGCCGGAAATAACAACAACATTTCCGGAAAATCCCCATGAGCATGTTTAATAATTATAAGCAAACAACAATTAACATTTATAATGTTGTTAAATGATGCGGATGAGATGATCAAGTTTATGCAATTTTTATTAAAAGGGGTTGACTTAAGAGGAAGACATGAAGTGTTTGCCACCGTGGTGGAATGAAAAAGGGTGCCACGGCAACGATCCGAAAAATGATGCAACGCAACATATCGGTTCCGGTAACTCGGGAGAGACCGGTGCAAAAGGTAGATAGCGTGGGTGAGTCAAACGAGATGAAAGAGGTGGGGCGATCCCGTTACCGGGTTCCCACGAGTCGGCGACGAGGCAACCGAGGAACATGACAAAAGGTCGAAACGGGCACGGAGCACACACGGGAGACAACATTTCAAACAACCATAACAAGCATGCATCTCACGGGTCATCCACGGGGTCGTTTCGGTATACCTTTGAAGCGTGCGTTTCGGGGCGGTTCGAGGTCGTCGAGGAACGTAGGGGAAGTAGTTGTACACGGCCGTAGAGGAAGAAGTCGTTCACGTGGCGGTAGTTGTACTCGGGCGACGGTAGAGGAAGTAGTGGTACTCGGCGACGGTAGTTGTACTCGGGCGACGGTAGACGTTCACGTAGGCGTTTCCGTTTCCGAAGAGGTACTTGTCGCGTCGGCGTTCGTAGGGGTACTTGTGGTCTCCGAACTTGTCGACGGTAGTGGTACTCGTTCACGTAGTCGTACACGGAGCGTTTTGTAGATGTTCACGGAGCTCGTTCGTAGATGTTCGGTTCGTCGAGGTACTTGGTCGTAGGGGTACTTGCCGTCTTGTTGTGTAGGCGTTCACGTTCTCTGTCTGTCAAGACAACAGCAAAAACAACACACAAAAAGAAGAAACAACAGCGGCAGCACAGCGAGGCAGGGGCCGCGAGAAGGAAGGCCTCTGCGCAGGGGCCATGGCGGACGGGCGCCTGAGGACGAGGCCGCGCTGCGGTGCTGACTGGCCGGCGAGGTACTGGCCTCCACTTCGCGGGCGCTGCGGGCTGCTGGACGCGGGCTTGGAGCGGAGGAGAACCTGCGGCGTCCGGCGGCTTCCTGGCCGGCCGGGCCGGCTCGCGGCGAAGGGAGGAACGGAGGGAGCAGCTCCGGCCTTGCTGGACGGAGAGGCGCAGAGGAGGCCGGCCGCTGCGCACGGGAGAAGCAAGAGGCCAGGGCGGTCGCGGCCTTGGCGCGTCGAACTGGAGGCGCGGGGAGAGGTGGTCGCCGGCTGGAGAGGAGGGCACCTCCTGGCCGGCCCTGGCGAGAAGAGGGACGAGGGGTAGGCCGCGGGGCTCTCGGGAACGGAGGGAGGCCGGAGCTCGAGCCATGGGCCAGGCGACGGAGGACGTCGGGGAGGATCCAGGCGGGGCCGGCCCTGGTCCGACGGCGGCGGGGCGCGCAGCAGGAGGAGGGAGGCGCTGCGAGGTGCGGCGCTCGGGCGGTCGAGAGAGCGAGAGGTGGCGAGGGGGAACGAGAAGAGAGCGGCGGCGGGGTGCGGGGATGAGGAGCGAGGGCTCTGGCGTCGGGAGCGCCCTAGGGTTTGGGGAGGCTGCGGCCTAGCAGGCCCGAGGGAAGTTGGGCCGAGGCGCCCTGGGCCAAGGAGGGGCTGCGGCTGGGAAGAGGCCTGAGGGAGTTGGACTGCTCTTCTCTTATTTTTATTTCTGCAGCTCTTTTCTCAGTTAAAGAAAAAGAACAAAGAAATAGAAAAGCCCAGAGAGTTTGGAGATGATTTAGACTGAGATAAAAATATCCCTACAACCCTGGAATTGTGGGCTATTTTAATAAAGTGCTTTGGCAATTTTTAGAGACTACAAATTTATGCGAGTCGGAAATAACTCGAACTTGCATAAATCCTTAGGCCAACCAAACACTTCCAAAAGACATGGGAAAAAAAAGGAGGAGGAGGTCTAGGCAAGGGATTGAGAAGAAAAGGGCATGGGGAAAATATGCAAGTGTGTTACGATGATTCCGAAGCCATGGAATATTTATTAATATAGCTCCATAACTATTGAGAGGCTCTTATATGTTATAAAGAGAAGTCATCTTCCCTCGATTTAAATGGACCGAAGGCCCACACGGATTATTTAGGTTGAGATGCAAAAATTAAAATGACATGATGCAATGCAAAAAAATAAATAACACAAGCAAAAGGACACACGGGCAACCCGGAACATCTGGAAGCTTCGAGAATCTTCTGGAACGTCGGTCTCGGGCGTCACAACTCTCCCACACTAACAGAGGATCTCGACCCGAGATCCTAGAGATATCACCGGGTAAAAATGGAAGAGGAAGAGGTAAAACAAAGTTGCTTCTTTGACAGACGAGTGAAACCAAAGAACCTTGAGAGGTTGAACAAGATGAAAGAAGAATACAACGGAGATGAACGAATATAAGAGCACTTCGGTAAAAGGAGAAGATGACTTGTAGGTTGAAAGACATGAAACAAGAGCTCACGGACCAAAAGAATAAGAAACCGCAATGGTATAGCCAAGGAATAAGAAAGACAGAATTGGGCAGCACTCCGTCTGAAAATGGAAGGAATTAACAAGAACTTGAGTAGATGGAATGATACTTGATGAAAACAACAACATATTGCCTCCGAAACAATTGAAAGAATGGCACAAGGGGTAAGAAAGATTCAGACAACACTCTGGTTAAAAGATAGGCAAAACTTGATAAGATGAGAGAATTGAATGAAGAATACAACACTTCGGTTAAAAGATAAACAAGGAGAAGAACATGATCTTGAAAAGAAAACAAGATGATGGTTTGGAGAGAGCAACATCACCAAGCCCCCGGAACGAAAGAATAGAAGCAAGATCGTTGGAAAGAAAGAACGGAGAAGAAAATGACAACTTCTCTCAAAATTGAATTTGAAAGAGGATCCTTACGAAGAAGGGTTGAACAGAGTTGTTGGAAAAATCAACAACGAAAAGAATAAGCTTGATGTGGGCTTATGGAAAACATCTCAGAATTATGAGGTGACTACCGGCCACTAACTTAAACAATTGATTTGATTGAGATCAACAAGGAGATGAAAAACTTAATTCATCGGAATGATAAATGAAGAACTTGGGTCATTTACAAGCACCATAATATCAACAATCCTTAGGGAAAGCTTTTAGGTGAAATACAAGCCAAGATAACTCCAAGAGATAAAAGGAGGGGTTGAAAGGATCTCCTAAAGAGACAGAAATGATGGTTTTAATTATCTCATTCTTGACAACTCGTGAAACATAAAACATGAAGGAATTGTCAAGAATGACATAACACCATCTGAAAAGATAAGGTAGAAAGAATTGCAATAGGAAGCATGATGAAGAATGCTTGATCTCCAACAAGAATCTTGATGAAGACTTCGAGGATGAATTAAAACATGATGAACCACCATGAGAACTCCGGTAATGAAAGCATGAGAAGTGAAAGATGAAAGAATAAGATTCAAGGCTTGCGATGAATTAGATGGATGTTTGAAAGATAATTGAAATAACTTGGAACTCCGGAAAACAAGATGAACAACTTAGAACCGAGAATATGATAAGATGAACAAGCTTCAGACAAAAGAATTAAACACTTGGAAGGAACAAGAATAAGAATTATGTTGTGAGTATCCTTCACCAATTAAATTGATGACAACCAAGGATTTGGCATACTACTTATTCTCGTTGGAAAGAATTAAAGAGAGATCTAGCACAAGCTCAGATAATTATTCAACAAAGCACCGGTAGGATTGTGAAAAGAACAAAAGAATTGATACGATAACAACGGAAGAATAAACTTGAAAGAACCACCGCAAGAATAAGGAGACGAACGAAGAGACATCAATGATGAATAGTTGGAGGACGAAGTTGAAAACTGAGAATGAAGAAATCTTCTGAAATGATGGCCTTCGGAGGAACACAAAGGAAGAATTCATGAAATGCTCCGGACGGTTATAAACAGAATTCCTCACAATCGGAATAATAATGAGGATGGCATGAAGCTAGAACCACAACTCATCAAGAGAACGGGCCAAGATTTAAGAGAAACACTTCTCCGGTCTTCAAATGTTGAGAATGAAGACGAGAAATGCCATGAAGAATTGTTGAGCACTCCGGAATGAAGAATTAAAAAGGTTGAACCAATGAAGAACAAGAATTTGAAAACGATCTTGGAGAACGATTGTGACTGATGGGGATCATTCTTACGTCACACTTTGAAAAGAATTTGAGAATAACTCCGGAAAAAGAAGAGTCAGGTAAGATCCTGGGAAAAGACCTGTGGGTTAGGGCCCACTAAAGAAATCACTGTTGAAAAAAGATTGCTTAAGAGATATTGCACCGGTTGAATTAAAAAGGCTTGAATAAGATAACAATGCTCAAAATAATTTGAACGGATAAAGAATGGAATTATGAATCTTCTGAGATATCTTGAGCTCTCCGGATATGAATAGCAAGAGGAGAATGATTAATTGGTGCACCGGAATAAGAAAGCATTATGAAATGATGAAAAGGATAAGATCAACACCAAATCTTGAATTACATCCACCGGAAGAATTAGAGAACAAAAGAATGATGAACTTGAAGCTCTTGAGCATCTTCCTGAGAAATCACCGGATAAGAACATTGAAGGAAATGAATGAAAAAAATATCACATGAATAAAATGGATATTTGATTAGAGAATTTCTGGCTCCAAGAAGAAGAAGGGTGGGAGGGTGGGGAAAACAAAGACAACTTGGGATGAACAAGAAAGGGCACCGGTTGAAAAAGAATTAACATGAAGATCTCGATGGTTAAGAAGGACTAGCACTCCCATAGAAATATGAGAACACCGATTAGGAAGGTATGGAATCAACATTTGACATCGAAGCAACTCGAATACCAGAATCAAAACAAAAACAAAGGGTAGATGTGCAGCATGATCTTCACAATATCATCCGAACAGAGAATTGAACGAATGAATTCCGCAGGTACATCAACATGTCGAGAAGCCACTTGGAGAACAAAAGGTAAATAAAAGAACAAGGTGCAGAAGAACAAATACAAGATAGAAGCTTCATTCGACATCTTCGTGCTGAAAGCTCATGGAAACGTGTTACAAAAGGGTTTTGCAATCCCCGGATCAGCATAGCCAAGGATCCTTTAAGATGCAACTCCCGATCAGAACAAGTCCATAAACCACTTCACTCAATGTAGAACCCCAAACTTCATATCGAGCATCCGTTGGAAGAATGCCTAGAACTACTGGATGAACCCACCTATAGATTTCCGAAAGTTTCCAGTTATGCAATCAGGTGTTGGGGATACACGGGAAGCACCGCGCAATCAACTCTAAACCTACATCCAGGTGTATCCATCCTTCAACACATAACCAGTCTTTCTCGGAAACTGTGTACCTCGGACCTTCGAAAAGCATCCACTATAACAAGCTATGGCAATACTCTCGAACTACCTCCCCAGTACTGGGTGATGTCGGGGTTATCTTGCCACTGGCCGTATAGGAGAGATTTTCGATGTCGGCCGTCTTAAGTATTTAGTACTGCCGCGATATGCTTGTTACAATGATACCTCGAAGCTCAACTCCTCGGGAACAGGAGGCATCGGGAACAATATCCTTGTCACAAGAACATCGAAACAATCCCAGAATACTCGCGGGATCCTAAAAAAAATTTGGTGCAATTTTTGAAAGTAGAAGAGATAAGAGTAATCGTCAGGAGTCCTCACCAGAGAGAAAGGGGATGAGAAGCAAAGAATCCTACTCTCCGATATAATATAGGACTCAAAATATTTTCAGTGTGTGCCTAGACTCAACCGTCAACGATTCGATCAAACAGTGGGGGCTTCTAGGTCGGAGAAGGCTCTGATACCAACTTGTAATGCCCAGGATGGAGTTATACCTCCTACGTGTCGAGGCACGACTTAAAGGCATAAATCCATCCTAGAATGATCTCAAGTTTGGTATCTTTGCACGACTCATGTAAAAGAGGGATTAAGTTGCAAAAGGAGATAGTTGGCTTACACTCGCCACTTCACACAATACATTACATAAGCAATCATCATACAGAACATCACAACCCGACTACGGGTGAAGAACCAAAAGAAAGATACCAAAACAACATAAAGCCACAGGTCAGGATCGAATCCTAGTAGAAACCACTACTGAACATCGAAACGTCACAAGCAAACGGTCAAACTCTTCAACAAGCTCCTGGTGAAGAACTTGAACCAGCTCCTGCATCAAACTCGGCTGAACCTGCATCTGGTGTGGTGAAGTAACTATGAGCCACAGAGGACTCAGCAATCCCGTTCCCGGGTAACACGACTATTTAAGCCTTGGGTGAGGACAAGGCTGAAGAAAGAATGAGAGGTGAAGGAACAAAACAAGAGTCTGCAGCAGCAACTAGCACTAACTTACGCAAAAGAGAGCGAGAAGAGAAGTGCATCGGTCGAAAGATGATCACGAAGTGATCCTAACTAAAGCCGGTCAAACATAACCCCACCGTGTTCAACTCCCGAATCCCTATTCGGAAATTGACAGTCACGGTACACACGCTGGTAGTGTATTAGAACATTGTGTCAAGTTATCTACAACCGGAATTAACAAGCTCCCATCTGCCACATAACCGCAGGCACGGCTTTCGAAAGTTCAAACCCTGCAGGGGTGTTCCAACTTGGCCCATCACAAGCCCACGATCCGCGAAGTCGCAACTCCATAGGTGGGAAGACCCGAGTATTCTCGGAATCCCGTGCTCAAGTTAAACCGAACTAAGGTAAGGCTAATCCAGCAAATCCTCCCGGCGTGCCGACACCCTGATAGTAGCCGCGCGTATCTCGTCTCAGGCCACGACCGGATGAGCGCTACGTACAGTACCAAAGACCCCAGATAACTGGGTGGTACCGCAAGTGACTCTAGTTTGGGACCAACACCATCAGCACTGGCCCCCCCTGCTATGTAGAATTAAGAATCCTCGGGGACATGACCCCCTATGCAATTAATTAATTATATAAGTTGTTATTATGGGCAAATAGTACCAATGTTGGGACTTGCTGGAAAAGACTTAGCACTTAGCGGTTTATCAAGGGGGTCCCATACACCCCAACCGTGTTAGGAACACATAATCAAGGAACATAACACCGGTTTATACGGTTCCTAACGGCATGAGTGGAACAAAACACCAAGCAAAAGGCTTAGCCTTCCACCCTGCCAGTATATAGATGATTTCATTTTAAGCAATTATGTAGTGTGATATAACCCAACAACTTCAACATGAAGCAAGCATCTTCGATCTTCACCTGCAACTAACAAAGCTATAAGAGGGGCTGAGCGAAGCGTACTTAGCCAAGCAACGGTTTGCATAGGTAGGGTGGTTAAACATGGCAATTGGTTACAAGTAGGAGGCTGACAAGAAAGACATGGGCATCGAGGCAAAACTATAGATCGAGACTACTAGCAATAGGCAAAGATAGTAATGGTATCCGGGTTCGGTCATCTTGCCTGGGATTCCACAAAGGAGAAGAACGGATCCAAGAAGAAGACGGAGCAACAGTCGAGCGGATCCTCACAACTCCGGAACGAAACCGAAGCTAACAAGAGAAGCAACCGGAAAGAAGCAAACAACACGGTAAACACACATATCATGAACATGGCATACGATGCACAAGCAAGCATGATGCATGTCCGGTTTAAATATGCATGGCATGGCAAAGTGCACAAACAACACTACAAGTTAAGTGGAGATCAATATGCAACGAGTTGCATATTGACGAAACACCACATTTAATTATTTAGTTGACTCTCGTTATTAACAAGACAAGATTAAATGTTTTTAGCATGGCAAGAGGTGAAGCATAATAAAACTACACTATTAAGACATTTTAAATGAGGCCGGAAATAACAACAACATTTCCGGAAAATCCCCATGAGCATGTTTAATAATTATAAGCAAACAACAATTAACATTTATAATGTTGTTAAATGATGCGGATGAGATGATCAAGTTTATGCAATTTTTATTAAAAGGGGTTGACTTAAGAGGAAGACATGAAGTGTTTGCCACCGTGGTGGAATGAAAAAGGGTGCCACGGCAACGATCCGAAAAATGATGCAACGCAACATATCGGTTCCGGTAACTCGGGAGAGACCGGTGCAAAAGGTAGATAGCGTGGGTGAGTCAAACGAGATGAAAGAGGTGAGGCGATCCCGTTACCGGGTTCCCACGAGTCGGCGACGAGGCAACCGAGGAACATGACAAAAGGTCGAAACGGGCACGGAGCAAACACGGGAGACAACATTTCAAACAACCATAACAAGCATGCATCTCACGGGTCATCCACGGGGTCGTTTCGGTATACCTTTGAAGCGTGCGTTTCGGGGCGGTTCGAGGTCGTCGAGGAACGTAGGGGAAGTAGTTGTACACGGCCGTAGAGGAAGAAGTCGTTCACGTGGCGGTAGTTGTACTCGGGCGACGGTAGAGGAAGTAGTGGTACTCGGCGACGGTAGTTGTACTCGGGCGACGGTAGACGTTCACGTAGGCGTTTCCGTTTCCGAAGAGGTACTTGTCGCGTCGGCGTTCGTAGGGGTACTTGTGGTCTCCGAACTTGTCGACGGTAGTGGTACTCGTTCACGTAGTCGTACACGGAGCATTTTGTAGATGTTCACGGAGCTCGTTCGTAGATGTTCGGTTCGTCGAGGTACTTGGTCGTAGGGGTACTTGCCGTCTTGTTGTGTAGGCGTTCACGTTCTCTGTCTGTCAAGACAACAGCAAAAACAACACACAAAAAGAAGAAACAACAGCGGCAGCACAGCGAGGCAGGGGCCGCGGGAAGGAAGGCCTCTGCGCAGGGGCCATGGCGGACGGGCGCCTGAGGACGAGGCCGTGCTGCGGTGCTGACTGGCCGGCGAGGTACTGGCCTCCACTTCGCGGGCGCTGCGGGCTGCTGGATGCGGGCTTGGAGCAGAGGAGAACCTGCAGCGTCCGGCGGCTTCCTGGCCGGCCGGGCCGGCTCGCGGCGAAGGGAGGAACGGAGGGAGCAGCTCCGGCCTTGCTGGACGGAGAGGCGCAGAGGAGGCCGGCCGCTGCGCACGGGAGAAGCAAGAGGCCAGGGCGGTCGCGGCCTTGGCGCGTCGAACTGGAGGCGCGGGGAGAGGTGGTCGCCGGCTGGAGAGGAGGGCACCTCCTGGCCGGCCCTGGCGAGAAGAGGGACGAGGGGTAGGCCGCGGGGCTCTCGGGAACGGAGGGAGGCCGGAGCTCGAGCCATGGGCCAGGCGACGGAGGACGTCGGGGAGGATCCAGGCGGGGCCGGCCCTGGTCCGACGGCGGCGGGGCGCGCAGCAGGAGGAGGGAGGCGCTGCGAGGTGCGGCGCTCGGGCGGTCGAGAGAGCGAGAGGTGGCGAGGGGGAACGAGAAGAGAGCGGCGGCGGGGTGCGGGGATGAGGAGCGAGGGCTCTGGCGTCGGGAGCGCCCTAGGGTTTGGGGAGGCTGCGGCCTAGCAGGCCCGAGGGAAGTTGGGCCGAGGCGCCCTGGGCCAAGGAGGGGCTGCGGCTGGGAAGAGGCCTGAGGGAGTTGGACTGCTCTTCTCTTATTTTTATTTCTGCAGCTCTTTTCTCAGTTAAAGAAAAAGAACAAAGAAATAGAAAAGCCCAGAGAGTTTGGAGATGATTTAGACTGAGATAAAAATATCCCTACAACCCTGGAATTGTGGGCTATTTTAATAAAGTGCTTTGGCAATTTTTAGAGACTACAAATTTATGCGAGTCGGAAATAACTCGAACTTGCATAAATCCTTAGGCCAACCAAACACTTCCAAAAGACATGGGAAAAAAAGGAGGAGGAGGTCTAGGCAAGGGATTGAGAAGAAAAGGGCATGGGGAAAATATGCAAGTGTGTTACGATGATTCCGAAGCCATGGAATATTTATTAATATAGCTCCATAACTATTGAGAGGCTCTTATATGTTATAAAGAGAAGTCATCTTCCCTCGATTTAAATGGACCGAAGGCCCACACGGATTATTTAGGTTGAGATGCAAAAATTAAAATGACATGATGGCATGATGACATGATGCAATGCAAAAAAATAAATAACACAAGCACAAAAGGACACACGGGCAACCCGGAACATCTGGAAGCTTCGAGAATCTTCTGGAACGTCGGTCTCGGGCGTCACATGACTCCATCTGGGTGATAGTCGATCATTTGACCAAGGTGGCCCATTTCATTCCTGTCAAGACCACTTATGATGGCAACCGGCTGGCAGCTCTCTACATTGACCGAATCGTAAGTCTTCACGGCGTTCCCAAGGAGATTGTGTCAGATCGAGGAACCCAGTTCACCTCAAGGTTCTGGAAGAAGTTCCAAGAAGCCTTGGGAACCAAGTTGTCTTTCAGCACGGCTTTTCACCCACAGACCGGAGGTCAGACAGAGCGAGTCAATCAGATTCTCGAAGATATGCTCCGAGCCTGTGTCTTGGCATATGGAGCCAAGTGGGAAGATTGTCTCCCTTTTGCCGAGTTCTTCTTTAACAACAGTTACCAGTCGAGCCTTCAGATGGCACCATTTGAGGTGTTGTACGAACGCAGATGCCGCACACCCCTCAACTGGTCAGAGACTGGAGAAGGACTAGTCTTTGGACTGGATAATCTCCGCGCAGCAGAAGAGCAAGTCCAACTAGTCAGAGAGCGATTAAAGGCAGCCAAGTCAAGGCAGAAGAGTTATGCTGACACTCATCGTCGGGACATGAGTTTCCATGTCGGGGACCATGTGTACCTGCGGGTAACTCCTCTGAAGGGAACCAAGCGTTTCCACGTCAAGGGGAAGCTCGCACCAAGGTTCATTGGACCCTTTGAGATCACTGCACGACGAGGAGAAGTGGCTTACCAGTTGGAACTACCACCTGAGCTATCCAATGTGCACAATGTATTCCATGTGTCGCAACTCCGGAAATGTCTCCAAGTTCCACACAAGCCCAATCTCTATAAGGATGTTGATCACCAAGCCATTGATCTGCAACCTGATTTGACCTACCGCGAGAAGCCCATTCGCATTCTGGACGAAGCAGAATGACGGACGTGAAGCCGTACCATCAGATACTTCAAGGTCCAGTGGAGCAACCACACCGAAGCAGAAGCAACCTGGGAACGAGAAGACTATCTTAGATCCGAGTTTCCCGATCTCTTTTAAGACCTATTTTAGGAATCTCGGGGACGAAATTCTTGTAAGGGGGGTAGGTCTGTCACACCCTGCATTTTGTAACATGTTATTTGTATCTTTGAAGCATGAAAATTTGGACCAGCAATTTTTTTTTGGCATCATTTGGCTTTTATTTGAAGTTGAGTCTTCTTCATGTGCTTTTTCTTGTGCTCATTAAAGTCAACTATTACCTCTTGTAGAATTCATCTCCATACCTAAAACTTCTGCCCAATGATCATGCCAAGTGTTATATAACAGTATAGTATTTTCTTACAAAATTAATTTGGCCAAAATGCATTTTATAAATTTAGTTTTCCAAAAACCCCTGAATTGAGATTTGCACTGCAAGTACTTGATTTAGGGTGAGAAAATTATTTCAAAAGGTTTATTTGAGACCTAGTAGTCATAGGACTCCCAGAAACCACAAAAGTATAATTTTAAAAGTTATTTTCCTATTTTATTTAAAAGCTTTTTCTTAAGGCCAGAAATGGTCTTTAATAGGGGAAAATTATTTAACTATTTCAAAAATATTTGCCAAAATTCAGGGAGACTCAGAGGACATATATTGTCCATATATAAGAGTTTCAGCACTTGGTCATGTTCAAAATAATGGGCTAAACCCTCTAAAACCCTTTCTGGATATTTCAAGCTTTTGAAATATTTACAAAGGAAATTTTCTCCAAAAATTCCAGGGAAATTCTATCATGTCGTATATGACATATTTGACGATCTTGCCAAGTCCCATGCCTTGGGAAGCAAGAAAACATCCTCAAACCCCTTCATAACCATTATGTCCATATTTGAAGTTTGAGCAACTCTACATTGCCAAACTTGTCCAAATGCTCTCAAACTTGGTGCACATGCTAGAAATGCCTAATGAGACATCTACACCAAATGGCACAAGATTTGGAATAGAGCAACTTGATCTGATCACCCCAAAACCCTTTCTGTTCAAATGCAAGTTTGAACAACTTTACATTACCAAATTTTTACCTGGAGCTTCAAACTTTGTGGGCATGATCAATACCCCAAATGATGATGCTACACCAAGTGGTGCATCAAGGGGAGATGATTAGCTTGACTCAATCAAGATGAAGCTGTTTCTGTTGATTTCTAGGGTTCACCAAAGTTACATTGGCTAGTTTCTTCAAATGAGCCCAAATTTGGTGAAGCACCCTATTTTCACATGTTATTCAATCCTGTTAAGTGCCATGTCAAGTGGAGGTCATTTGCTTGACCAAACACTGATCAAACACCTTCTGCAGAATTACTAAAACCCTCATCTTGATCACTTTTACTCTTCTCCTTGGCCTCAACTTTTTACCACATGTTCATTCAGTTACTGGCTACCTCCAGTAACTTCCCCAGCACCCCAGCTCCATGATTGAGGGGTAAGAACCGAAGTTTACCCTGCTGTACAGCCAATTCTCACCAAGTTACCAGCTTCCTCTCTCTCCCTTTGACTCTCCAGAGCATCCTATGCTACAGGCGAAGTGCTTGCATCACCCTGATCACCCCAGACACGGTGGGCGCGTCCAGAGGCCCAATGGCATGCCGTGGCATGCGATAAGGGCGCTCTGGAGCACACTACAGTGCACCTCCGCACGGTGGCTTCAGCCAATCGCTGGCCCCCGACAGCCTCGGGCCTCTCCCTCGCGCCAGTCGATGCTCCTCGACGTCCGCGACCGCCCCAGTGCTGTCCCCCCTCCTCCTGCGCCCTCCAGTGATCATCGTCGCACGCGCACCGGCCGCCCGCAACGGCCACTCTTCTGCCTCGCACGCGCGCGCGGTCTAGAAGCTCCCCCGCTCCTCCTCTCACCTCAAGTGGACGTGGAGCTCGTCCAGCAACACCATGGACTCATTCCCATCGCTCCCCGTGCGCTGTAGCATCGAGCTGGAGCTCGCCGGCGCACTGGACCACGGGGCTCCGCCGTCCCCCTATAAATAGGACCCCCCGGGCCTCTCCAACAGCATCAGCAGCTCCACCACACCTCACTGAGTCCTCCAGCACCACCCATTCCTCCCCAGGAAGTCCCAGTGCTCGGGATCGACCGGAGCTCCGCCGCGTCGGGCCGCCGGTGATCTCGCGGTACGGGCCTCCCCTGCCCCTCCTTTTGCCCGATTTGGAACCCCCTCACCTCACTGATCGTTTCCCCTCTGTTTCCCCCTCCTGTTGCAGTCGGAAACGACCGGAGCGACGACCTTCCGAAACTCCTCCGCCGTCCCACCTCGCCGCCGGCGAACCCGACCTCCCCGGCGTGCCGCACCACCTCCACTGCATCCGCCACTCGACGCTGGACCCATCCCTGCCCTCCGTTGCCGTCGCCGTGGCCGGAAACCTCGCCGGTGAGCTCGTCGTCGCCGTGGCCGTGAGGTTGGAGATGACACGCGGGCCCCACCTGTCATCCCCACACCTCTCTCCGCCTCCTCTCAGCCACTGACCGCCGGGCTCCGCCCGTCAGGTTTAAAAACCTGACGTGCGCGCGCAGGCACCCGTGCGGCTGGGCTGGTCCGCCCTGGGCCGTGCACTGTGGCCCTGTGGCCCAGTTGCACAGGGGCGATTTTTCTTTATTCTTTCTGTAAATATTTCAAACATTTTTACAGAAATGAATAATGGTCCAAATAAAATAATTCCAACTCCTAAATTCTTGTAATATTCCAACATATTTAATGGTACCACTTTCACTCACATCTATGAAACTTTTCTGTTCTGTTCAAATTTAAATTCAAATTTGAGCAGTATAACTCCTGTTCAAAAATCAATAGATTCCATTCTGTTACTCCAAAACTCCAACTAAGATTTTTCCCCATCTTAGAAATCCCTCTAGTATTTTATAAAAATGAGTTGACATTTTTCTGAGCAATTTGATTTTTCTGTTTTATTTGTGGTCTTATTTTCCCGTGGTTATTATGCGACGTATAGATCCCGTATTTGACGAAGTTGCTGAGGAAGGAGAAGGAGAAGGATTTGAAGACTTTGAAGACCAAGCCAATCCAGGCAAGCAGACCTTTGACCATGATACACTTGTTCTTCGGAACTCGTTTGTTTCCGATGCACGATGATAGGGTTACTGTGGTGACCTAGTTGGAACCACCACATGATGCATGCTTGATCTTGATCTTGCTAAGTGCTAGATGTCATGCAAATAGTTGGTCATGATGCGTAAATGATGCATGTGTGATTTGAACCTTCGTAGTTGGATTCCTTGCATGAACCCATCGGGTGCCCCTAATGCCCGAGGGTGATGTTGTGTTAGGTCATCACTTGAGGAAGAAGTGATGTGCTGATAAATCATGTGCATGGTGAAATGATGGATTAGATTTATGTGTGACTACCGTCCCAACCAAACATGTGCAACCACACTACCCCTTATGGGACGGGGCTTTATTGATTACTTAGGTCGATACTAGCATGGTGCCCGCATTACTAGTGACGGGAAGACTTGAGGTCTTTCCCGGGACGGGGTCTTGCTTGGATAGACGACCATGACTGTTTTTACAGGGCACCGGACACACCGTTGGTCCCTTCGGGTACGCGTGACATTGAAATTAGGGCAAGTCTCGTGATCTATTATTTGTACCCGAGGGCCGTGTACCAACGAGTGGACTCTATGTTAGTGTCGTCTAAGGAAAGGTAATGACCGGGTGCTTACCCCGGGTACTTGAGGTACCGCGGGTCGTGGATGACACGGAAGTTCCCCGGATCTTGTGGGTAAAGTGCGCAACCTCTGCAGAGTGTAAAACTATTCGAATAGCCGTGTCCACGGTCATGGACAGTTGGGTGGTGCTACTTAAACTATGTCCAGAATTTTACTTCATCGGTGATAGTATGTGTGTGATGAGTCAAGGTGGTGACTTGACTCGATGAGTTGAATCATATCCATGTTGATATCGGTAACCTGTCTTCGAGGTTACGCGAGTTTATTGATGCATAAACTTGATGGTAGAATATTCATTCTAGCTCTTGCTAGATTGCTCATTATTGTTCAATTGCATTGTTACTTTGAACCATATCATGGGTTGCTTGTGAGTACATTCAAAGTACTCATTGGCTTGCCACTGGTTATTTAATTGGCCCGGCATGGAAGAACAAGAATATGATGAAGAGTTCTTTGGAGACGAACATGCGAACTAGGACGCTATCCCAGTCAGAATGCCTGTAGGGTTAAGGCAGATGGCATGGGTTCTACCCGTTATTGAAGACTTCCGCTATTTGAGTTATTTGCTTTTCAGCCCGTGAGGCTTTGTCTATGTAAGACTTGGCCATAATGGTCATAATTCGTGTAATACTATTTGTATGGATGTAAGACTCTTGTTATTCAGCTTCTGTGTGTTCAGTGAGCATTGATCTCCGGGATCACTGTACACGTGCATTCAGTGATCTCGACTTCTAAGTCGGGGTCCCCACAATAGAACACTAGATATTCACATGGCAAAACTAAACTTGTTGATAATATGCTGACGGATACATTTTATAGCCACTTGAGAGCATGAAAACAACTAGCTACAGCAAGCCATAATGCAAGCAAAAGGCATGGCAATAACATACATAACTTGCTCTTCAAGAATAACCACATGGCTACTTCTACAACATACTAGAACATGTCCTAAACACCATGGCAAAAGTGCAAAAGTTTATCCAGACTTAGCAAAATCTGGGCATGCTATCAGAAACATTTTATAGCAACTTGAGGGCCTCATAAGAACATGGTACAGCATGACATCAAGGCAAACAAGAGCATGGATAGCTAGAGCATAACATATACATCGAGGAACACCCTCTGGACAACTCTAAACATGCACAACAACGACGGTGGCCCTATGGAAACATGGCATAAAAATTAACATATTCGCACTTAGCAGAAATTTAACATCATGATGACATGTTAACAAGCTTGTTGCACTCATTTCAAGACATATCATGGCATGAAAATGAAACTATCATGTAGAGCACATTCCAAATAGCAAAACTCATGTTGACACCTAGCTCATATGGCACATGGATTAATATACACAAGCAAGACAAAACATCATCTCATAACAAGTTCAGAAACTTATCAGCCAAATGCACTTTTGCAACAGAGATAAACATGGCAATATGACACCTAACATGAATGCTACAGCAACCATCATGAAGAGCACTTCACCATGAACATCTGGACATATCATTCACTCCATTCGAACCAACATGCACAAAGTTACTAGCTCACGAACATGCCAACAAATTTACACAGACAACAAGTGGTGAAACAGTTTCATCATGATGCACTCTTGCCACGAAGTTTAAGTCAACTAGATGATCTCTAACATGCATGAAACTGATGCTAACATGTAGAGCACGACGAGACGAACATTTTGACATCTCATATGCGCAAAACGGAGCACCGAGCACAAAGATATTGCATGATGAAGGAGACAATAAAATAAGCGGATCTGGGGACTTAGAGAAAATATACCCCTCTAAGAAAAAGTCAACGGGACGGGGATGTCCCGGGACGGAGAGATCCGGGCTGCGCGGGACGGGGTGTTTGGATGGATGGGTGGGTGGATCTGATCCACCCACCGGTGGATCCGGAGCACGGGCGGCGGCTCACCGGAGAATGGCCGGACGGTGGTGGCGGGGCGGCGAAGCCGCGGTGACTGTAGATTGGCGAGCCGGTGGGAGGCGGCTCGAGGCGGCGCCGGAGGGAGCTGCGCGGCAGCGGGGAGCGGGACCGGCGGCGGCGCCGGCGCGAAGGCGCGGGGCGGCCGGCGGAGCCGACCAGGTCTCGGGCGGCGGCGACCCTTGGGGTCAGGCGGAGGAGCGTCGCGGCTTGGGCCGCGCCTGGCGGCGGGCGATGGGCCGGGGAGGGCCAGAGTCGGGCCGGCGGGCCCGGCGACGCGGAGCGGTGGAGGTGGCGGCGGGGATGCCATGTGTCGAGCACTGATTGGTCCGGGGCGTCCGAGCGGACGTGTCCGGTCCGTCCCGGACGTGTCCGGCGGCGCGAGGAGGGAGGAGACTAGGGTTTGCCTGGATTTCGGGGGAGAGGTGCCTTTTTATAGGCATAGGGAGCTAGGAGTGTCCAAATGAGGTGCGGTTTTCGCCCACACGATCGTGATCCGACGACCGAGAGGAAGGAGGTGTTTGTGCTGGGTTAGTGGGCTGTTGTGGAGGGGTGTTGGGCCAAAAGGAAGAGGGTCTTTTAGCCCACGAGGTTATCCGTTGAAGTATCAAACGACCTCCAAATGCGACGAAACATGACAGGCGGTCTACTTGTACCAAAACAACAACGTACGACAAGTCTCACCTCATTCCGAGAACGTTCTACGGCCACGCACGAAAGAAGGACTCGGAGGTACCACGGACACGTGTGAGAGAGTCGCAACTCGAACGGACAACGAGAAGAGACGAGCGGGACCGGGTGCAAGTGACAACACGAATGCAATGCAATGCACATTATGACATGACATGGATGATATGCACGCGCGCATACAACAAAAACGAAGAAACCCGAAATGAAGAAAGAGCCCAGAATGGAATTGATGAAGTCAACGTTGCATATATTGCCATAAATGGAATTGTTAATCCTGGGTGTTACAAACTATCCTCCACTACAAAAAGATCTCGTCCCGAGATCTAGGACTGAAAGAAGTTGGGATACTCGGAACAGAGATGATCTTCTCGTTCCCATGTAGCTTCTCGGTTGGTATGGTGTGACCACTTCACTTTCAAGAATTTGATGGACTTGTTGCGGGTCTTGCGCTCAGTTTCTTCAAGAATAGCAACGGGGTGCTCACGGTAAGACAAGTCTTGTTGAAGATCAATCTCTTCGAACGGAATGGTGCGTTCAGGCGTCGTGAAGCACTTGCGGAGCTGAGACACGTGAAACACATCGTGCACATTAGCAAAGTTGGAGGGAAGCTCGAGTTGGTAGGCTAGGTCGCCTATCTTGCCAAGAATTTTGAAAGGGCCCACGTATCTTGGAGCAAGCTTGCCCTTGATACCGAACCTCTGAGTGCCCTTCATAGGAGAAACACGGAGATAGACATGGTCTCCAATGTCGAAAGCCAAGTCACGATGCTTTCCGTCATAGTAGCTCTTTTGACGTGATTGCGCGGCTTTGAGATTCTCATGTATGACTTTGCACATTTCTTCGGCTTCTGAGATCAAGTCATTTCCAAGGAGTTGACGTTCACCAGTCTCGGACCAGTTGAGAGGGGTACGACACTTTCTGCCATAGAGGATTTCAAAAGGAGCTTTGCCGGCACTTGCTTGGAAGCTGTTGCTGTAGGAGAATTCGGCAAATGGAAGGCAATCTTCCCATTTCATACCGAAGGAGATGACACAAGCTCTTAGCATATCTTCAAGGATCTGGTTCACTCTTTTGACTTGACCACTAGTCTGAGGGTGAAACGCAGTGCTGAAGCGAATCTTGGTGCGCATAGCTGACTGAAACGAATCCCAGAACTTGGAAGTAAACAAGCTTCCACGATCTGAGGAGATCACTTGAGGAATGCCATGCAAAGAAACAATTCTGGAGGTGTACAGCTCTGCCAGCTGAGCTGCGTTGATGGATTCTTTGACGGGAAGAAAATGAGCTACTTTAGTTAGCTTGTCAATCACCATAAAGATAGCATCATTTCCTTTCTTGGACTTGGGAAAACCGGTGACGAAATCCATCTCAATGTGATCGAATTTCCACTCGGGAATAGGTAGAGGTTGAAGGAGCCCGGCTGGACGTTGATGCTCTGCCTTCACTCTTCTGCAGACATCACATTCGTTCACGAATTGGGCAATCTCCCTTCTCATGCGAGTCCACAAATATGATTGCTTGAGGTGTACATATTGGAACTTCCTGGATGTATCGAGAGAAGTGAGTCATGTGCTTCGTTCATTATGAGCTTCCTGATATCACCTTTGGGAACCACAATCCTGCCCTCAAAGAACAAGGTGTCTTTCTGATCAATGCGATAGCACTTGTACTTGGGAGTACTCTTAGCAATACCATGTTTCACTTTCTGCACCATAGCATCACTGAGTTGGGCCTCACATATTTGATCTTCCAAGGTAGGAGCAACTTGAAGGTTTGCAAGAAAGCCTCGCGGAACAACTTGGAGGTTCAGCTTCCTGAATGATTCACAAAGTTCAAGCTGGAACGGTTTGAGAAGGAGACTGTTGCAATACGCCTTTCTGATCAAGGCATCTGCAATGACATTGGCCTTGCCAGGAGTGTACTCAATGCTTGGATCGTACTCTTGAATCATTTCAACCCAACGAGTCTGGCGAAGGTTAAGGTTTGGCTGAGTGAAGATGTACTTCAAGCTCTTGTGATCGGTGAAGATGTCCACTTTTCTGCCCAACAGAAGGTGTCTCCATGTGATCAAGGCATGAACAACTGCTGCTAGCTCAAGATCATGTGTGGGGTAATTCTTCTCATTTGGTTTCAGCTAACGAGAAGTGTATGCCACAATCTTCTTATCTTGCATGATAACACCACCAAGACCTTGCAATGAAGCATCACAAAAGACTTCATAAGGCTTGGACTCATCCGGAGGAGTAAGGACCGGAGTAGAAATGAGCTTTTATTTGAGGGTATTGAATGCCACATCACAATCAGGAGTCCACGAGTACTTGACATTCTTTTGCAAAGGTTGGAAAGAGGCTTGGCAAACTTGGAGAAGTTCTCAACGAACCTTCTGCAATAGCTAGCGAGACCAAGGAAGCTTCGGAGTTGCTTGACATTCTGCGGAGGTTCCCAATTGACAATAGCTTCAACCTTCTCGGGGTTCACAGAAATGCCCTCGGCAGAGATAATATGGCCAAGGTAGAGGACTTTATCCAGCTAGAATTCACTTTTGGAGAACTTCGCATAGAACTTGTGCTCACGGAGCTTGTCAAGGACCAAACGGAGGTGCTTGGCATGGTCTTCTTTATTCTTGGAGAATACAAGAATATCATCCAGATAGACGAGAACGAATTCATTGGTGTAGGGGTTGAAAATGAAGTGCATCATCCGAGAGAAAGTGGGTGGAGCATTTGCAAGGCCGAAAGACATGACCGTGTATTCATAAGAGCCAAAACTCGTTCTGAATGCTGTCTTAGGAATATCCTCTTCACGGATACGAATCTGATGGTAACCCATCCGGAGATCGAGCTTCGAGAAAACCTTGGCTCCTTTGAGCTGCTCGAACAATTCATTGATGTTGGGGAGCGGGTACTTATTCTTTATTGTCTTCTTGTTCAATGGCCGGTAATCAACGCAAAGGCATTCCGTGCCATCCTTCTTCTTGACAAATAGAACACCACAACCCCAAGGAGAAGTACTAGTCCTGATTAGACCCATACGTTCTTGCTCATCGAGTTGTTTCTTCAGCTCCTTCAACTCATCAGGAGAAAGCTTGTATGGACGCCGACATGCTGGCTCGGTACCGGGTTCAAGTTCAATGACGAATTCAACTTGATGGTGGGGAGGCATGCCTGGAAGCTCTTCTGGGAATACATCCTCATATTCACGAACCACCGGAATCTGAGAAATGGCATTAATCTCGCCCTTGTCATTGAGAGACAATAGCCTGATTGTGTTATCTCGAGATGCGAAGATAATCACGTCTTCGTCAGGATGAGTTAGCTTGACCTCCTTGTTTGCACAATCAATGTTTGCATCATGCTTGGAGAGCCAATCCATCCCAAGAATAAGATCAATGTCGGAGTTGCCGAGAATAACCGAGGAAACCAGAAAACTGTAATCACCCATGTGAATAGATATGTCCGGAGCCACCATACTAGAACTCAATCTCTTACCAGGAGAGACGACACTCAAAGTTGTTGGTAAAGCTTCGGTGCGAACATTATGCTTGGATGCAAATGGACATGACATGAAGGAATGTGATGCACCAGAATCAAACAAGACTTTAGCAGGTTTAAGGTTAACTAGAAGATTACCAATTATCACATCAGAAGAATTCTCTGCTTGAGCTGCATTCATCAGATTCACTCTTGCTGCCTTGGGATTGTGCTTGACAATAGCATTGCTGACAGGTGGAGGAGGCGGAAGGCGCCTTTGAGTACACTTGTTTGCATAGTGAGCCTTCTGGCCACACTTGTTGCAAGTAACTTCTGAAAGAGGTCGATGATAAGGACCACTTGATCTTGAAGCTTGGAACTGAGGCTTGGACTGGTTGCTTGGGTTGGGTGGATGGGAGAATCCACGACCACCTAAGTGCTTGTTGTTGCTTGGAGGACGGAGCACTGGAGGAGGCGGAAGCTAGATCTTTTGGTGCTTGGCAACCACTTGAGAGGAAGAGGAAGAGTGGACAACATCTCTGATCCTCTTTTTGGAAGCTTCACACTTGAGCTGAGCCGCCTCTTACTTGAGAGCCATATTGTAGAATTGGTCAAATTCATCCGGCTCGAACAAGGTGAGAGCAAGTTGGAGTTCATCTTTTAGACCACCTCGGAACTGATATATCTTGCTCTTGGCATCGGGGATGTCTTGCTTCGCATAACGGGCAAGATTCTGGAACTTGACATTGTATTGATAGACGGACATGGTACCTTGCTTCATGTTGCGGAATTGCTCAGGCATGCCTTCAGTGGCACTGGTTGGAATGTGATGAGAGCAGAAATCTTTGCAGAAGTCAGTCCAAGAGATCTCACGATCACCTCTGTAGTCTTTGTACTGTTGCCACCAATCAGCAGCTTGATCTTTGAGTTGGAAAGTGGCAAACTTGACATAATCCTCAGGTCTCACGTTACTGCATTCAAAGTGCTTTTTGATGTCTGTGATCCAATCTTCAGCATCTAGCGGGTCCACACAGTAACTGAAAGACTTTGGTTGATTTGCCAGGAATTGGTTCAGTGTCGCAAAGTGAGGTTGATTGAACAGTGTAAATACCCTCAAAATTAGATAACGATATTTTTGACGGCGTCACAATACATCAGTGTCACAAGGCATAATAAATTGAATAATTACAATTAACAACAACACCATTATATAAAAAATTGCAGCCGAGAATTTAGTATGTAGCCTTGAACAATGTTTCTTCTCCAAACCTCATTATAGTCTGCAAATTTATAGTTGAACCGTTGTCTCATTTCTTACACACAGAAGAAACGATGTAAAAACCATCAAACAAATATAACGAGCTTTCTAGATTAATCAAATAAATATTAGAACTGATCTTAATTTGGATCACAATAAAACTTTGATGTTTACTTTTTATTAGAAAAAAATTAGCCCCAATGTAAAATAAATTTTACAAACAACTATTGTGCCATATATACTTAGGCATGAAGAAAATGCCAACTAATAGACAGCCAATCATTTTACACTTGTCACTAGTACAACTTGCAAGAATGACAAATGGAGACTTGCATGCGCATGGAACCATGCATGCATGCCACCTCCTCCTGCTCCCCAAACCGACCTAGCTAGTACCCAGCTATAAATAGGAGGCCATCCCTCCACTGTGTATTTCACACACCACACACACACATCACTCCCTGGAGCAGCTCACTTTCTCCCATCAACTTTTCACATATCCATTGTTCTTCTTTGGTTGCATGCTGAGTTGCCATCAGGTACTATTCAAGTACCTTATTTTTTTTGCAGCTTTGTTTGCTTGATGATTGATGTGTCGTCACCTTTGCTTAGATTAGAATATGCATCTAATAATCTGGACTCTAGGACCCTGCTGTACAAAGAGAAACAATAGTTAGTGAGAGAAAACACATATATTAGATGAAGGCAGATTGATACATTGCAGTACATGTCTAGATGTAAAACTTCTATGAATGTTCATCTCTGTCTTGTACTAAATCTGTGTAAATAATGGGCATTTCATGCTGAGAATTAAATCAAAAATGCTAACTTGCTAAGATTTTACATGTACGGCTAATAGCTCGAACTTCCTGTGTATGCTACTCATCCTAATGATCCCTGCCTAGTTGTATTGAACACTGTTTGGCTAATGTTTGCCATGCCTCATTCTAAAAACAATAATAATAAACATACTTTGTGCAAATCTTGTACAAATTCCTGTTAGATCCTCTTATTTCCCTTTCCTAATCCCCTTTCTAAGTACGATTTGAGTTGTTCAATGCCAATGTTCACTTGATTGTTGTGGGGTTCAGAAATGAGTGTGTGCACACCCACTGTAGAAGTGATACTTAGATTTAATTTGTGCCAGCACCTAACCATAAGCAATTAGGTTCTCACTCTTAGATTTGTAATCAAGTCTTTAACAGTAGGGATTCACTGGTTAATTCTAGTCTTGTGCTTAATAAAAAAGAATCATAGTAGTGTGAGGATAGTGTAGTAGAGCTAAAATTTAAAATAAACAATATGGAACAAACTTGTAGACACGTCCACACCATAGAGTAGATGTTGATTAATATGGAATTTATATTAACAATGAGAAACATGGTAGTATGGCTGTATGGGGATAATGCAGTAGCGCCAAAGATAAATTCAACAATATGGATAAACTTGACACCATTCTCACGAGCTAGCAAGGATTTGTGGCTGGATTAAGAGCACTTGCAGAGAGAGAGAGAGAGAGAGAGAGAGAGAGAGAGAGAGAGAGAGAGAGAGAGAGCTTACAGTGGTAGCAGTAGCTGAAGGAGTCAAACACCGGTAGCGGCATGTTGCCGAAGCCGCGCCAGTGAAGCCGCTCGCGCCCGACGGCCGTGGTTGCACGCCTGTGTGTGTGGCTGCACTGGTGGAGGACATAGGCAGGTAGATGCCGTTGCCGCCGCGGGCGGTAGCGAACCCACCGGACCTGAGGCAGGCGACACTGGGGTTAGATGGTGGCGACGATTTAGGCGGTGGCGGATCAAATGAATGGGGGGAATTGGTAGAGGGAGACGAGGGGAATCCGTTGGTGTCCGCGGCGTCGCCGGAGATGGCCGGAAGTGGCATATCGAGCTGGCGGCGCCCGTGCTCTGTTCTTAGGGAGAGGGATGGAGGGGCTGTGTTCTGTTTCGTGAGCTAGCAGAGAAGATGAGTAGTCTGTTTGGATAGGTACGGGCTGGCCTGGGCTAGTACAGTAGTAGGGCTGTTGTTTCCTTTTTACGTGTCATTTGTTTTACTACTCTCTGGACTGGATGACATACGTGCATGCTACTCTGCAGGGCCGGTCCATACATATTCGGGGCCGTGGGGCAAGACGACAAAATGGGGCCCTTGTGGACACACAAAAATTCAGAATATATTGTATTTGGAAAGAAATTCAGTACATAGCATATGATGGTCTTTGAACTAAAAAACATATGCCACGGTCTAGAGAACTACATCATAATAGTATGGAAAAATATAGTTCTAGAAAAGATTGCTCTTCTAAGTACCACAAAGAGACCATCATCTCGCTCTTCCAAGTATGAAAACCTTGACAATGTCTCTAACAAACTCGAGAATCTCCATAGCACGCAATGGCACATCCGATTCTGGTAAAGGCATTGCCGTAGTCGTAATTTCGAGAAGAGATCGTCTAATTGAGCATTACTGTCAGAAAACGTTTCTACAAATCAAGCACAACATTTGAGTAATTTAATATCATTTAATAACTTCAAGTCTTTTGAGCCAAGTAAGAAGCCAAATATACTTCTAAACACTTTAAGTTCTTCGAAGAACTACAAGTTCTAAAAAAAAATTGTCAATTGAACCTTTCTAGGATCCTACCAGTTCATCTCTCTATTTTTTTCACTTCCTTTTCTAACTGATAACATTTTTTAGAATACATGTCACTAAACAATTGCAGAAGAACAGTCAATTCAGGGAACAAAAGCACTTGGATATGGGCATATGGCTTGATGTTGATTTGTCGATGTAGCTTCCCAGATCTCCAAGGCTGCAACACTCATTCCCCGTCCCCCCTTCTCATCCTTGGATCCAATGAGGCTTTGAAGAACATACTAAAAAAAGAGTAGGAACTAGGAACAGAAGAATTTGGGGAAATCGGAGGCGGAGAGCCGGGATATTTAACAGCGAATCAAAAGAGTGCTTGATTAGGGGAAGGAGGAAGACGTACCATTTCTGATGCGGTGATGCCTCAAACGTCTATTTGGTGGGGAGCGCTGATGATGCGAAGAGAGATGATTGGGAAAGGGAATAGCACCGTTGGTCTCCATTAATGGATGCACGGTAGCAAAGCCTCGAATCTGGAAGTGCGCGCGAGCGGCGGCGCTGCGGGGTGGAGAATTTGGGGAAGAAGCGGAGGATACGATGAGACTGGAGACGCGCAACAGACGAGCGAAGTGATCGATTCCTTCATATATGTTTTTCCTAATATATACGTCTACTATACTGCTACCTGGGCCGGGGCCCCTACCTCCCAGGGGCCCAGGGCCGTTGCCCTGTTACCCCGGCCTATGGGCTGGCCCTGCTACTCTGATTTGGATAGATGGCTTGATGCATTTTATCTCTCAATGAAACACTAGGACGTATCACTACCTAGTTAATTAAATATGGCTTGCCCAACATGGTCGTGTTGTTGGTTGTTTAGATTTTTAATTAGGAAATATAAACATGTTTCTGAAATAATTATCAGGAGTCGATCTCGGACCCGTAGGAGCCACGTCGGCTGGTTCTGAGTTGGTCGAAGCATTACCCGGCAAGTCGTCATCTCCTTGACCATGTCTTGATAAATATTTTCCGGGCTATCGGTCATTTCCAAAACTTTGCATAAGAATAAAAATAAGTGTTTCTTTTCATAAAATAAAATGGAATTTGGATCAGGCGGATCCACTGATTTGGCGGTTGGACCAGATTAGGAGTAGTGTCTGTAATAAGTAGTTGTGACCCGGGCAGGGTTACAATATAAAAATATCTGGCGGGTAGGGGAGCTCATGTTGGTGAAAGCAACCCAGGTAGGGTTGTCTTGGTTGGCGGGCTCCTCTACATAGGGTATCTTATTAGGTCATAACCAACTGACACTTACTTCAAAAGCGGCGCAACCCGTACTGACCATAGACCTAGAATGGGACGGGCTGAACCGACTATCCATGCCCAGTAGCTGCCTCTGCAAGGGTGAGAAGGTGGCTGTAGCCGGGTAGGTGCAGTCACCCTAGGGCGGGACCGCCGGGTAGGGGTCTCGACCCGTGGGCCTTTAGTAAGGCAAGGTGGAAAAGCAGAGGTAGTGTACGGGCTGGCTAAAGGTTCTGGTTCCTTGGTCAAGTCGTGCGCACAGGTAGCGCATGGACGACTTGGACCAAGCGATGCTATGGGCAAAGAAGTACACCTCTAATCAGAGTAAATGTGATATCACTCCCAGCTTCCGGGTTTGGAAGTGCATCGTGTGGGTTTTCCTCTAACACAGGATGTAAGATCCCACGTCGCTCTGTCGCCAGTAGATTTTATAAAAAAAAATTGATTTCCAACAAAATGGGTTAAGGGGAAATATTTTACCTACCAAGTATTTTGAGCTAATGGCTCGGTGGTTGTAGCCGTGGCTGATAAAGTTTCCCCCTTTAAAAAAACTCATGCATTCACCTTTCCCGGCGACTTGCAGAGTACGTATTTTAAATACGTACTAAACTGCACTTATGTTGTTTTTCAGAACAAGAGAGCTTTGAGAACTCCGAGGAGATAGAGAATTGTACTTATGATGAGTCTGGTCATCTTAATGACCTCGGTTATTCTGAAGTGGAGTATGTTTATACGGAAGTCGACAGTCAAGGCTATGAAGAGTAGATGCCCTCCATGGTTGGTCTAGAAGATGCGTACTAGGAGCGGGTGACGTTCTATCGTCATGTCCGCTTAGGCTTAGTCGACACTTGAGGTGTCAATGTAATAAAAGCTTGCCTACTCATGGCAGTTGTTCCGTCTTGTACATGATGATGTTCTCCTTAACTGATTCCGGTGCAACTCTGAAGTGATGGCTTCCGTTACGCCTGACTCTGTCGGACGTAACAGGGCGTCACAAACAGATTGCGTTGGCCTTGGTTCCCATGATTGCCTTGATTTGCTTGGTTGGCTTGGAAAATCTGCATCATCTGCATGAGCATCTGAGTGTTCTGGTTGGTTGCTTGCATGATCGCTCTCCATGCCTCAGACAGAGGAGGAGGGTAAGGAGGATGTTCAGGAGGACGCTCTTCTTCACCCTCTTGGTTTGGGTTGGGAACCTTCTTAGGAGCCATCCTGAATATGATGACAACCGTTAGCCATTGATGCAAAAAGATAAGCTGAATCAATGGCTAGATATTTGCAACATAAAGTCTTCACAATGAACATTCGAACAAAATGAACGAATGAATTCCACAGCTTAATGGTACAACAATCTTGTCGAGAAGCCACTTGGGAGAACATAAGATAAAATAAAAACAACAAGGTGCAGATGGAACAAATACATGATAGAAGTTTCGTCCCACATGTTCGTGCCGAATGCCCCATGGAACGTGTTACAAAGGGTGTTGTAATCCCCGGATCAGCATTGCCAAGGACCCTTTAAGATGCAACTCCCAATTGGAACAACGCCCATGAAACCTCTTCACTCGATGTTGAACCCCAAACCTCAAACCATGCACTCATTGGAAGAATGCCTACGATCTACTTGAAAATCCAACCTATTAATTCCCGAAGGTTTTCGGTTATGCAATCTGGTGTTGGGGATACAGGGGAAGCACCGCGCACTCAAGTCTAAACCTACATCCAGCTGTATCCATCCGTCAACACATAACCAGTCATCCTCGGTAATTGTTTACCTCGGACCTTCGAAACGCATCTGTTATACTAGCTATGGCAATACTCCCGAACTATCTCCCCAGTACTGGGTGACGTCGGGGTTATCTCACCACTAACCTCGTAGAAGAGTTTTCGATGTCGGTCGTCTTAAGTATTCTAGAACCACTACGATACATTTGTGACGACAACACCTCGGAGCTCAACTCCCCGGGACACTGCCACAACCCCTAAATGACAGTAGGCATCGAGAGCAATGTTCTCGTCACAAAGATATCGAAACAATCCAAACAATACTCGTGTGATCCTAAAAAAAATTAGTGATTTTTTTAGAGTAGAGGAGATAGAACAACGTCAGGAGTCCTCGCCAGAGCGATGAAGGGGATGAGGAGTAAAAAGAAATCCTACTCTCCGATATATATATAGGACTCATTTTTTGTGTGTGTGCCTAGACTCAACTGTCAACGATTCGGACTCCTAGGTCGAAGAAGGCTCTGAATACCAACTTGTAATGCCCAGTATGCGGCTATGTCCCCCACGTGTCGAGGCACGACTTAAGGACATAAATGCATACCAGAATGATCTCAAGTATGGTATCTTTGCACATCTCATGTAAAATTCAGGGATGAAATTGTAAAATGATAGTTGGCTTACACTCGCCACGTCACACAATAAATACAATAGCATACATCATCCAAATAACATCAGGGTCCGTCTACGGACAAAAACCAAACGAGAAAGATACCATAAATAACACAAGGCATGATCGCCCCTAGTAGGAACCACTACTGATCGTCGGGATAAGACACATAGTAACGTCCACGCTCTTTATCGAACTCCTAGTGAAGTTCTGAACCATCTCCTGCATAGTTCTCAACGATACATGCATCTGGTGTGTGTTGAAACTATGAGCCACAAAGGACTCAGCAATCCCGTTCCCGGGTATCAAAACTACCAAAACCTTAGGTGGGGAAAGGCTATAACCAAGGGTTGCAGCAAGCACTAAGCACTAGCTTACGAGTTTAGAGCGAGAATAGAACAAGTGCCAACGATCGCCAAGTTGATCAAGAAGTGATCCTATCTACTCACAATCAAACATAACCCCACCGTGTTCACTTCCCGAAGCCCTTTGGAAAGAGACCATCACGGTTACTCACGCAGGTAGTGTATTCATGAATAAGGTGTCAAGTTATCTACAACCGGATATTAACATATTCACATCTGCCACATAACCGCGGGCACGGATTTCGAAAGATCAAACCCTGCAAGGGTGTCCCCACTTAGCCCATCACAAGCTCACGATCTGCGGAGTCGCAACTCCAAAGTGGGAAGACCCGAGTATTCTCGGAATCCCGTGCTCATGATATTTCGACAAAGGTAAAACTAATCCAGCAAGACCTCCCGGCGTGCCGACACCCTGATAGTAGCCGCGCGTATCTCGTCTCAGGCCTCGGCCGGATGGGACAAGCTACGGGTGTATACCAGATACCTCGGGTTTCCCCAAGGCGGCCCCGTAGGTTGCCCAGTTTGGACCAACACTCATGAGGAGCACTGGCCCAGGTTGTTAATTAAGAACTCGGGTTTGCAATGCCCTATGCAAGTTTTAGTTATTAGGCAAATGTAAAACCAACATTGGGCCTTGCTAGAAAAGCCTTAAACAGAGCGAATTATCAAGGGGGCCCATAAACCCCAACTGTGTTAGGAACGCAAAATCAAGGATCATAACACCAATTTATCGGACCCTAGGGTGGCATGAGTGGAACAAAACACCAAGCATAGAGGCTTAGCCTTCCACCCATTACCAATATATAGGTGAATTAGTTTAACATGTATTATATATTGTGATAACCCAATAACAACTTCACCACGGAGCAATCTTCAAAACTTCACCTGCAACTAACAACGCTATAAGAGGGGCTGAGCGATGCGTATTTAGCCAAACAACGGTTTGCTAGGAAGGCGGTTAGAGTGTTTCATGGCAACAATAGGAGGGTTGAAAAATAGGAATATGCATCGAGGCAATATCTAAAAGAACGGGACATCTAGCATAGGCAAAGATAGAAGTGATATCGGGGAATGGTCATCTTGCCTGGTAAGTCGTCGGTGGGATGGTAAGACGGCTCCTCGAACTCAGACTCGATAAGATCCTCGAACTTGGTATCGGCTCCCGGCTCTACCCAACACAAGAGCACAACAACGGCACAATACCAAACACGGAGCAATGCACAATCTGTTGGAAATATGCCATAGAGGCAATAATAAATTGGTTATTATTATATTTCCTTGTTCATGATAATTGTTTATTATCCATGCTAGAATTGTATTGATAGGAAACTCAGATACATGTGTGGATACATAGACAAACACCATGTCCCTAGTAAGCCTCTAGTTTACTAGCTCGTTGATCAACAGATGGTCACGGTTTCCTGGCCATGGACATTGGATGTCGTTGATAACGGGATCACATCATTAGGAGAATGATGTGATGGACAAGACCCAATCCTAAGCCTAGCACAGATCGTGTAGTTCGTATGCTAAAGCTTTTCTATATGTCAAGTATCTTTTCCTTAGACCATGAGATTGTGCAACTCCCGGATACCGTAGGAATGCTTTGGGTGTACCAAACGTCACAACGTAACTGGGTGGCTATAAAGGTGCACTACAGGTATCTCCGAAAGTGTCTGTTGAGTTGGCACGAATCGAGACTGGGATTTGTCACTCCGTGTGACGGAGAGGTATCTCTGGGCCCACTCGGTAGGACATCATCATAATGTGCACAATGTGATCAAGGAGTTGATCACGGGATGATGTGTTACAGAACGAGTAAAGAGACTTGCCGGTAACGAGATTGAACGAGGTATCGGTATACCGACGATCGAATCTCGGGCAAGTACTATGCCGATAGACAAAGGGAATTGTATACGGGATTGATTGAATCCTTGACATCGTGGTTCATCCGATGAGATCATCATGGAGCATGTGGGAGCCAACATGGGTATCCAGATCCCACTATTGGTTATTGACCAAAGAGTTGTATCGGCCATGTCTGCATGACTCCCGAGCCCGTAGGGTCTACACACTTAAGGTTCGATGACGCTAGGGTTATAGGGAAAGTATGTACGCGGTTACCGAATGTTGTTCGGAGTCCCGGATGAGATCCCGGACGTCATGAGGAGTTCCGGAATGGTCCGGAGGTAAAGATTCATATATGGGAAGTCCTGTTTTGGTCACCGGAAAAGTTTCGGGCGCTATCGGTAGCGTACCGGGACCACCGGGAGGGTCCCGGGGGTCCACCGGGTGGGGCCACCAGCCCCAGAGGGCTACGTGGGCCAAGTATGGGTGGGGACCAGCCCCAGGTGGGCTGGTGCGCCCCCCCACCATGGCCCAAGGCGCCTCCAAGAGGGGAGGGGGCAAACCCTAGGGCAGATGGGCCCTAGGGCCCAATCTGGTGCGCCCCCCTCTCCCTCTCCCCCTCTGGCCGCCACCCTCAGATGGGATCTGAGGTGGCCCCACCCCTAGGGGTGGGAAACCCTAGAGGGGGCGCAGCCCCTCCCTTTCCCCTATATATATGAGAGTTTTGGGGCTGCCCACAACACGGTTTGACCTCTCTCGCTTGGTGCAGCCCTACCTCTCTCCCTCCTCGTCTCTCGCAGTGCTTGGCGAAGCCCTGCTGGAGTCCCGCGCTCCTCCACCACCACCACGCCGTCGTGCTGCTGTTGGATGGAGTCTTCCCCAACCTCTCCCTCTCCCCTTGTTGGATCAAGGCGTGGGAGACGTCATCGGGCTGCACGTGTGTTGAACGCGGAGGCGCCGTTGTTCGGCGCTTAGATCGGGTGATCTGAATCGCTACGAGTACGACTCCTTCATCCGCGTTCTTGCAACGCTTCTGCATCACGATCTACAAGGGTATGTAGATGCACTCCCCTCCCCCTTGTTGCTAGATCACTCCATAGATAGATCTTGGTGATGCGTAGGAAAAATTTTGATTTTCTGCTACGATCCCCAACAGTGGCATCATGAGCTAGGTCTATGCGTAGTATCTTGCACGAGTAGAACACAAAGTAGTTGTGGGCATGGATTTGTCAATTTACTTGCCGTTACTAGTCTTATCTTGATTCGGCGGCATCGTGGGATGAAGCGGCCCGGACCGACCTTACACGTACTCTTACGTGAGACAGGTTCCACTGACTGACATGCACTAGTTGCATAAGGTGGCTAGCGGGTGTCTGTCTCTCCCACTTTAGTCGGATCGGATTCGATGAAAAGGGTCCTTATGAAGGGTAAATAGAAATTGGCATATCACGTTGTGGTTTTGGCGTAGGTAAGAAACGTTCTTGCTAGAAACCTATAGCAGCCACGTAAAAACTTGCAACAACAATTAGAGGACGTCTAACTTGTTCTTGCAGCATGTGTCGTGTGATGTGATATGGCCAAAAGGATGTGATGAATGATATATATGTGATGTATGAGATTGATCATGTTCTTCTAATAGGAATCACGACTTGCATGTCGATGAGAATGACAACCGGCAGGAGCCATAGGAGTTGTCTTATTTATTGTATGACCTGCATGTCACTGAATAACGCCATGTAATTACTTTACTTTATTGCTAAACGTTAGCCATAGTAGTAGAAGTAATGTTTCGCGAGACGACTTCATGAAGACACGATGATGGAGATCATGATGATGGAGATCATGGTGTCATGCCGGTGACGATGATGATCATGGAGCCCTGAAGATGAAGATCAAAGGAGCAAGATGATATTGGCCATATCATGTCACTATTTGATTGCATGTGATGTTTATCATGTTTTACATCTTATTTGCTTAGAACGACGGTAGTGAATAAGATGATCTCTCACTAAAATTTCAAGAATTGTGTTCCCCCTAACTGTGCACCGTTGCTAAGGTTCGTTGTTTCGAAGCACCACGTGATGATCGGGTGTGATAGGTTCTAACGTTCGCATACAACGGGGGTAAGCCAGATTTACACACGCGATACACTTAGGGTTCACTTGACGAGCCTAGCATGTACAGACATGGCCTCGGAACACGGAAGACCGAAAGGTCGAACATGAGTCGTAAAGAAGATACGATCAACATGAAGATGTTCACCGTTGATGACTAGTCCGTCTCACGTGATGATCGGACACGGCCTAGTCGATTCGGATCATGTATCACTTAGATGACTAGAGAGATGTCTATCTGAGTCGAAGTTCATTAGATGAACTTAATTGTCATGAACAATAGTCTAAGTTGTCTTCGCAAATTATGTTGTAGACCAATAACTGCGTTGTAGCTCCCTGTTTAATATGATCCTAGAGAAAGACTAAGTTGAAAGATATTGTAAGCAATGATGCGGACTGGGTCCGTATCTGAGGAGTGTCCTCACTGCTACACAGAAAGCTTACGTCTTTGATGCACCGCTTGATGTGCAAACCCCTACAACGTCGTCTGTGGATGTTGTGAACACCTGACAGACACGTCCTAATGACTACTTGATAGTTTAGTGCACCATACTTTACGGCTTAGAATCGAGATTCCAATGACGTTTTAAACATCATAGAACATATGAGATGTTCTAAGAGCTGAAATTGGGATTTCAGGCTCATGCCCATGTTGAGAGGTATGAGACCTCTGACAAGTTCTTTTGCCAAAAAGATGGAGGAGAATAGCTCAACTAGTGAGCATGTGCTCAGAATGTCTGGGTGCTAAAATCACTTGAACCAAGTGGGAGTTAATCTTCCAGATGAGATAGTGGTTGATGGAATTCTCTAGACACTATCACCAAGCTACTAGAAGTTCGTGATGAACTATGACATGCAAAGGATGGAGATGATCCCGGAGCTATTAGCGGTGCTTAAGACCGCAAAAGTAGAAATCAAGAAGGAGCATCAAGTGTTGATGGTTTAACAAGACCACTAGTTTCAAAAGGGGGCAAGGGCTAGAAGGGAAACTTCATGAATGGCAAACCAGTTGTCGCTCTAATGAAGGAACCCAAGGTTGAACCCAAACCTCGAGACTAAGTGCTTCTATTGTAAGGGGAACGGTCACATGGTAGCGGAACTACCCCAAATACATGGTAGATATGATAGCTGGCAACTTCAACAAAGTATATTTGATATACGTGTTATTGATGTGTACCTTACTAGTTCTCCTTGTAGCACATGGGTATTGGATACCGGTTCAGTTGCTATTATTAGTGACTTGAAGCAAAAGCTACGGACTGAACGGAGACTAGCTAAGGGCGAGGTGACGACGTGTGTTGGAAGTGTTTCCAAGGTTCATAAGATCACCATCGCACGCTCCTTCTACCTTCGGGATTAGTGTTGAACCTAGATAAATGTTCTCAGGTGTCTACGTTGAGCATGAATATGATTAGATCATGTTCATTGCAATACGGTTATTCATTTAAGTTGGAGAATAATGGTTATTCTGTTTACATGAATAATACCTTTATGGTCATGCACCCAATTGATTATTGAATCTCGATCATGGTAATACACATGATAATAATATTAATGCCAAAAGATGTAGAGTTAATAATGATAGTACCACTTTCTTGTGGCACTGCCGCTTAGGTCATTTTGGCATAAAATGCATGAAGAAACTCCATGCTGATGGATGTTTGGAGTCACTTGATTTTGAATCGCTTGACACATGCGAGCCATGCCTCATGGGCAGGATGACTAAGATCCCGTGTTCAGGTACAATGAAACGGGAAAGTGACTTGTTGGAAATCATACATGCTGATGTGTGTGATCCAATGAGAATTAAGGCGTGTGGTGGATATCGTTATTTTCTCATCTTCACTGACGATTTAAGTAGATATGGGTATATTTACTTAATGAAGCAAAAGTCTGAAACGTTTGAAAAGTTCGAGCAATTTCAGAGTGAAGTTAAGAATCATCATAACAAGAAGATCATGTTCCTACGATCTGATCAAAGGGGAGATTTTCTGAATTATGAGTTTGGCAATCACTTAAGACATTGTGGAATTGTTTCGCAGTTGAAGCCACCTGGAACACCACAGCGTAATGGTGTGTCCGGACGTCGTAATCGAACCTTATGAGATATGGTGCGATCTATGATGTCTCTTACCGATCTACCGCTATTATTTTGAGGTTATGCATTAGAGACAGCTGCATTCACTTTAGATAGGGCACCATCTAAGTCCATTGAGACGACGCCGTATGGTTTGGCAAGAAACCAAAGTTGTCGTTTTCTTAATGTTTGGGGCTGCGATGCTTATGGCTTCAGCCGAAAAAGCTCGAACCCAAAGCGAACAAATACATCTTCATAGGATACCCAAAGGTAACAGTTGGGTATACCTTCTATCTCAGATCCAAGGGCAAAAATGTTTGTCGCTAAGAACGGATTCTTTCTCGAGAAGGAGTTTCTCTCGAAAGAATTGAGTGGGAGGAAGATGGAACTTGATGAGGTTGTCGAACCGTCACTTCAACCTGAGATTAGTGTAACACAGAAAGATGTTTCTGTGGAACCTACGACTGTTGAAGAGGAAACTAATGATACTGATCATGAAGTTTCGAATCAAGTTGCTATCGAACCTTGTAGGTCGACAAGGATATGTACTACTCCCGAGTGGTACGGTGATCCTGTCTTAGATGTCATGTTGTTGGACAACAATGAACCTACGAACTATGGAGAAGCGATGGTGGGCCCATATTCCGACAAATGGTTAGAAGCCAAGAAATCCGAGATAGGATCCATGTATCAAAACAAAGTATGGACTTTGGTGGACTTGCCCAATGATCGGCAAGCCGTTGAGATAAATGGATCTTTAAGAAGAAGACGGACGTGAACGGTAATATCACCGTCTATGAAGCTCGACTTGTGGCGAAGAGTTTTTCACAAGTTCAAGGAGTTGACTACGATGAGATTTTCTCACCCGTAGCGATGCTTAAGTCCGTCGGAATCATGTTAGCATTAGCTGCATTTAAGAAATTTGGCTGATGGATCTCAAAACAAGTTTCCTTACCAGTTTTCGTAAGGAAAGGTTGTATGTGATCCTTCCATGGACTAGAGCAAGCATCTCGGAGTCGGAATATACTGTCGCCACCGGTCCTTCGGTAAAATAATTACCAGAAGACCGGTCGCTTTATTAAACCGGCGAGGAAGAATTAATCCTACCGGCAGACAATTCCTTGATACAGAATTTCCATTACACTGAATATTTTACAAGGTTGAGCCAAGGATGGCTCAACAGATTTTATTACAAGCGCGCCAATATATTACATAGAGGCGGATATGGCACAAGGCAGGGTGGCATACTACTGACTCGTAATAAAAGGCGGTGGAATATGTCACAGTGAAGTGGGTGGTGTGACTCCAATATTTTACAGTTCATCGAGTGTCGGAGTGAGACCCGATGAATTTATTTGGTGGTAGGCTGAAGCGGTATAAAACAGTGATCAACTCCAGGATCGCAAGGGACTGACTGGGACTCCTCTAAGCGTCGGACTCGCTATCGAACTCTTCATCCATGAGATCGCCTTCGTCCACATCTGGCCAAATCAACAAGCCAGGTGAGTACTTTGAATGTACTCGCAAGACAGTTCGGACTTAAGATATAACAAATGCCAACATGAATGCATATGAGTATTCCAACAAAAATGCAACCGGAACAAAATATGAATGCACGAAAGTAAAGACTGGAAGTCGGGCGGTAATCCTCCCGAAATCCAAAAGATAAAAATAACAGGACCAAACGAGGGTCTGGGTGACGCCTCGTAGGAAAATAATAAATGATAACAGGCCACAGTCGGACGTCTGAGCGACATCACATAAAGGGCTTATAAATAAAAAGAATGCCACAGTCAGACGTCTGAGCGACATCACATAAAGGGCTCATAAATAAAAAGAATGCCACAGTCGGACGTCTGAGCGACATCACATAAAGGGCTTAATAAAGATAAGAATGCCATAGTCG
>LR738710.1:792987632-793042784 GCA_902687465.1 Secale cereale | reverse complement strand
GTCTGAGCGACATCACATAAAGGGCTTATAAATAAAAAGAATGCCACAGTCGGACGTCTGAGCGACATCACATAAAGGGCTTATAAATATAAAGAATGCCACAGTCGGACGTCTGAGCGACATCACATAAAGGTCTTATAAATAAAAAAGAATGCCACAGTCGGACATCTGAGCGACATCACATAAAGGGCTTATAAATAACCGTAGTATGATGATGAAATACTTCTGAAATTAAATACTGAGATGGTTGGTGAGTTCATCTACCAAATGAACTCAACAGAAATATTACTCTGGTTACTTCCGAGAATATACTAGAGACGGTCACCGGGTTGATACGAAGATTGACCCTAGGCCATAAACATGGCTACTGAAGGAATTTAACTCTGCAGAGCTTGTACCATTAACTCATAGCCAACGGGTTCTACTAGCCACATGGGCTAGTCCCGTCTACGGTATTTTAGCAGAAACTCAACTAACCAGTACACACCCATTTAACATCCTGTCGTCCGGAATCACCCGCGATGACATTCACGGAAAACTTTAAGACGGGGAGGCTACAACCTCGAATAGCATGGGATCAAATTTATATATGCGCGCTCTAAGGGGTGCCCCCCTCTCGGTCCCAACCGGAAACACCCATGCCCCCTGACCGGATGATGGGCTTTAATCCAGGGCCATGGAACCCTCATCTCGGCCCCTCTACTTAGTGTGTACTCAGAAAGTGGTTTACAACCGACTAGACCGTAATCCCAACAGACGGCTTATGATAGTACTGAAATGGAGACGAACGGAATCGTGACATGACCTCCGTTGATACTGAGTTGACCAACTACTGGCATGCTCCAACAATACCAGTATTCCACCCCATCATATCACCATATGATCGAGCTTGTTCAACATTCTCCTTCGGGACTCACCCGAAGCTAACTTGCATGAAATATGCCATACACATATGCCCATATGATCATGCTTATGAAACGAGCTACTCGAGCAAACATGCAACACACTCATCATATCAACAGTTCAAACATGCTTGCCTGGTTCTGAAAAGTCGGAGTCTAACTCGGCGTGATTCGCGTCTCCGTCACGGCCTCCGGTATCTATGTATTCAAACAAATACATACTAACATAAATACCGCGCGTGCAAATAAAGTTTCTCAAAATATTTCCACATAAATATGACAAAAAACTAGACAGAAAACCAAGATGGACAGAAAAAGAATCAACTCAAAATCACTTTTAGTTTACAAGATATTAAGGTTTCTATCTAGGGACCTATCTGTAATGAAACAGAAAAGATCCAGGGGCTAGAACAGAAAAGGACAAAACGAACCGGTACGCAGTACGTCACCCGCAGAGGGAAAACACACTTTGCGTAAATACGCCAACACAAAACGGTTCGAGGGGGAGATGTGAGAGACTGACAGAGGGACCCCACCTGTCAGGTTTGAAAAACGAAACAGAGCCGCGCCGGCGATGGTGCTGCGGTGATCGCCGGCGTCGATCCACGATGAGATAGGGGAGGGGAGTGGTACCTATAACTTCACGGTGGTCTTCCGCGTCGAACGGTGGTGGAGTTGGGTGCCGGCGAGTCCCACGTCGACGGCGAGCTTATCTCCGGCGGACGGCGGCTTGGGTGTTCGTGGACCTCGTCGGAGAAGGTTTCTGGAGAGAAATTGGGTTGGGGGTTAGGACTAGGTGGATGCCAGGGTACTACGTTCAAGCTCACGACGGCGGAGGAGCCCTCATCGGAGTGAACGGAGCTGGAGCCCGAGGCGGAGGCAGTTGGCCGGAGGCGGGGAAGAAAAGCCTCTCGGGGCTCTTCCAGAGGTTGGGCGTGGTCTAGGGACGTAGTGGAGGCGTGTGTGCTCGGGCACGAGCTCGGGGGTGCCTTTTATAGGCGGCTCGAGGTGGCTGCCGCGAACGGATAAGTCCGGCGAGCTAATTACGGCGCTGTAGTGGTCGGACAGCGGGGCTAGGGGCTTGAGCATCATCTATGATCCGTAGAAGCTCCATTCCCGCGCTTAACTTGGCAGTAGAGGTGGTGTTATGGCCTGTCCTCGACGGAACGGCCTCGCGGCTTGTCGGCGGCAGAAACGGCGCTCTGCGCGTGCCAGGCCACGGCGACGGTATGCCAGGCGTGCGCTGGCTGTGGAGAAGGACACGCGGGGCACTGGGGTGGTCTGGGCGGCGCGAAACGGCGTGGAGCTGCGGCGTTGCATCTGTCAGCCGCCACGGGCGACGCTGTGGCCGTGGCAGCCGCCGGCGCGGTCGGGCCAGGGCGCCACCGATGCCTAGAAGCTGCCAAGTGACCGTGCGGCGCGTGGATAAGAAGAAGCTGCAGTGCAGCGTCGAGCCAAGGGAGATACAGACGGAGTTTTGTCGCCGCGCCCGACGACTGTCGAAACTGACGAAACTGACGAAGTGTTACACTGTCGACAGTTTCAGTTAACAGTTAACAGTTGAGTGTAGGCTAGGTGTTTGATGAAATGATTCTGGTATTTGTGCAATGTCTCTGGAGCTGATTTTTGGTGGGGTGGCCTCTTGATGTATCTAGAGGCTGCATGATTTTTCACAGAATTTTTGGAAGAAGATAAATATGAATTTCACCAAATTTTGCAAATCTGGCCCAAACTTGCAGCAGGTGAAATTTGAAAATTTTGAACTGTGGACCAGTGAAACAAGATGGATCTAGGTTGTGGGTATTAAGGACTATCTAGGAGAGTTGGTTTGGAGTCAAATAGGTAGATGAAAAAGGTGGTTCCTTTGTAAATCACCAAGGTCCACTATAAAAGACAGAATTTGTTTTGAAGTGAAATAAATAGGAGAAAAATCCCAATGAGGTTCAAACTTGCTGGAATTGATGAAATGCTTGTCCCATGGTGTGAAGAGAGTCCTGGAGGGGATTGTTCCTGTTGGTATCATGGCAAGAGGAAGTTTGGAGGGGAGATAGGTCAAGGCTAAACTTGAGAATTTTAAAACAAGAAGTGGTGAACTCAAACAACTCCATTTGAATCTCAACTTGTGCTTGATCCAAAGACAAGAGGAGAACTTCAAGGCTAAAAACCAAGATTGAGAAGACACACAAACTTTGGCAACAAGGGATTTTAGAAGGGCAAAAGAAAAGATCAAACAATCCCCTTTCAAAAAGGCCAAAATTTTGCAAGAAAAACCAAATCAAGAATTTGGGGTGTTACATATACGTTTTGATGGAGTGATCAAAGTTTTTGGGTTTATACAAAGTTTGTTAGAAACTTGTATTTACAATAAAGTGAGTGGGAGCACTACAACATTTCTGATAAGTATATGTGAATGACATATTGTTGATCCGAAATAATGTAGAATTTCTGGAAAGCGTAAAGGGTTGTTTGAAAGGAGTTTTTCAAAGAAAGACCTGGATAAAGCTGCTTACATAATTGGGCATCAAGATCTATAGAGATAGATCAAGACGCCTAATGATACTTTCAAAAGAACATACACCTTTGACATGATTTTGAAGGAGTTCAAAATAGATCAGTTAAAGAAGGAGTTCTTGCCTGAGTTGTAAGGTGTGAAGTTGAGTAAGACTCAAAGCTTGACCACGACAGATGAAAGAGGAAGGACGAAGGTCGTCCTCTATGCTTTTGTCATAGGCTATATACGGTATGCCATGCTGAGTACCGCACCTGATGTGTGCCTTGCCACATGTCTGGCAAGAGGGTACAAAAGGTGATCCAGGAGTGGATCACTAGATAGTGGTCAAAATTATCCTTAGAGGAATAAGGAAATGTTTCTCGGTTATGGAGGTGATAAAGAGTTCGACGTAAAGAGTTACGTCGATGCAAGCTTAACACCTATCCGGATAACTCTAAGTAGAGATATCGGATACGTATAATGGAGCAACAGTTTGGAATAGCTCCAAGTGGAACGTGGTAGCAGCATCTACGATATGACATAAAGTTTTGCGAAGTACATAGGGATCTGAATGTTGCAGACCATTGACTACAACCTCTCTCACAAGCATAACATGATCAAACCCGGAACTCATTGAGTGTTAATCACATATTGATGTGAACTAGATTACTGACTCTAGTAAACTCTTTGGATGTTGGTCACATGGCGATGTTACCTATGAGTGTTAATCACATGGCGATGTGAACTAGATTATTGACTCTAGTGCAAGTGGGAGACTGTTGAAAATATGCCCTAGAGGCAATAATAAATTGGTTATTATTATATTTCCTTGTTCATGATAATTGTTTATTATCCATGCTAGAATTGTATTGATAGGAAACTCAGATACATGTGTGGATACATAGACAAACACCATGTCCCTAGTAAGCCTCTAGTTGACTAGCTCGTTGATCAACAGATGGTCACGGTTTCCTGACCATGGACATTGGATGTCGTTGATAACGGGATCACATCATTAGGAGAATGATGTGATGGACAAGACCCAATCCTAAGCCTAGCATAGATCGTGTAGTTCGTATGCTAAAGCTTTTCTATATGTCAAGTATCTTTTCCTTAGACCATGAGATTGTGCAACTCCCGGATACCGTAGGAATGCTTTGGGTGTACCAAACGTCACAACGTAATTGTGTGGCTATAAAGGTGCACTACAGGTATCTCCGAAAGTGTCTGTTGAGTTGGCACGAATCGAGACTGGGATTTGTCACTCCGTGTGACGGAGAGGTATCTCTGGGCCCACTCGGTAGGACATCGTCATAATGTGCACAATGTGATCAAGGAGTTGATCATGGGATGATGTGTTACAGAACGAGTAAAGAGACTTGCCGGTAACGAGATTGAACGAGGTATCGGTATACCGACGATCGAATCTCGGTCAAGTACTATGCCGATAGACAAAGGGAATTGTATACGGGATTGATTGAATCCTTGACATCGTGGTTCATCCGATGAGATCATCGTGGAGCATGTGGGAGCCAACATGGGTATCCAGATCCCGCTGTTGGTTTATGACCAGAGAGTTGTCTCGGCCATGTCTGCATGACTCCCGAGCCCGTAGGGTCTACACACTTAAGGTTCGATGACGCTAGGGTTATAGGGAAAGTATGTACACGGTTACCGAATGTTGTTCGGAGTCCCGGATGAGATCCCGGACGTCACGAGGAGTTCTAGAATGGTCCGGAGGTAAAGATTCATATATGGGAAGTCCTGTTTTGGTTACCGGAAAAGTTTCGGGCGCTATCGGTAGCGTACCGGGACCACCGGGAGGGTCCCGGGGGTCCACCGGGTGGGGCCACCAGCCCCAGAGGGCTATGTGGGCCAAGTATGGGTGGGGACCAGCCCCAGGTGGGCTGGTGCGCCCCCCACCATGGCCCAAGGCGCCTCCAAGAGGGGAGGGGGGCAAACCCTAGGGCAGATGGGCCCTAGGGCCCAATCTGGTGCGCCCCCCTCTCCCTCTCCCCCTCTGGCCGCCACCCTCAGATGGGATCTGAGGTGGCCCCACCCCTAGGGGTGGGAAACCCTAGAGGGGGCGCAGCCCCTCCCTTCCCTCTATATATATGTAATGCCCAGGATGGGTCTATACCTCCTACGTGTCGAGGCACGACTTAAAGGTATAAGCCCATTCTGGAATGATCTCAAGTTTGGTATCTTTGCGCGACTCATGTAAAAATAGGGATGGAATTGCAAAAGGAGATAGTTGGCTTACACTCGCCACTTCACACAATACAGTACATAAGCAAAACATCATTCAAAACATCACAACCCGACTACGGGCGAAGATCCAAAAGAAAGATACCAAAAACATAAAGCCACAGGTCCGAATCGCCCCTAGTAGAAACCACTACTGATCATCGAAAACGTCACAAGCATACGGCCACGCTCTTCATGGAGCTCCCAGTGAAGTACTTGAACCAGCTCCTGCATCATCTCGGTTGAACCTGCATCTGGTGTTGTAGTATCTGTGAGCCACGAGGACTCAGCAATCCCATAACCATGGGTATCAAGACTAGCAAAGCTTTATGGGTAGGAAGAGGTAAAGTGGTGAGGTTGCAGCAGCGGCTAAGCATAATATGGTGGCTAGATTACGAGTACAAGAATAAGATGAGTATCTACGCAAACGGTCGCAAACTAGTAGTGATCGCTAAAGATCCTAAACTACATACGAGTCAAACATAACCCCACCGTGTTCTCTTCTCAAAGTGAAAAGAGACAGTCACGGTTACTCACACAATTGTGTGTTTTACTTCGGATCCTCTGTCAAGTTTTCTACAACCGGACATTAACAAATTCCAATCTGCCACATAACCGCGGGCACGACTTTCGAAAGATTATAACCCTGCAGGGGTGTCCCAACTTAGCCCATCACAAGCTCTCACGATTAGCTGAAGTGATAAATATAATATCATCACCCCTTATATTAGGGAAATCCGATCAGGCTCGGCATCCCGGTGCACAAGACATTTCGACAATGGTAAAACAAGTCCAGCAAGACCTCCCGGTGTGTCGACACCCTGATAGTAGCCGCGCGTATCTCGTCTCAGGCCACGACCGGATGGCGATTATACGAGTAAAACCAAACCTCGAGTTTCCCCGTGGTGGCCCCGCATACTCCCCGTTTGGGACCAACACCATCAGCACTGGCCCCTCCTGCTATGTGGAAAGAATACCCGGGGACGCGACCCCCTATGCAATTTTAATTAATTAATTAAGTTGTTATTATGAGGCAAATTAAAACCAATGTTGGACCTTGCTGGAGGAGTTTTATTCAAAGACGAACTGTCAAGGGGTCCGCATCCACCCATCGTGTAAGGAACGCAAAAATCAAGGAACATAATGCCGGTTTATCGGCGCCTATGGTGGCATGAGTGGAACAAAACACCGAGCAAAAGGTGATACGTCCAAAACGTATCTATAATTTCTGCTTGCTCCATGCCTCTTTTGGGTGATATTGCTATGATATTTATACACTTCCATACACTTTTGATCATATTTGGACTAACCTATTAACTCAGTGCACCCCAGTGCCAGTTTCTGTTTTCGGCTGTTTTTGTATTTCAGGTTTTCACATTACGAGAACTGCCAGGAAAAATCCAGAAAAATTATATAAAAAATCAGCGTTCCAGAAACTACCGTGCGCCCGAAGGATAGCCGGGGGGCACCAGGGCTCCACGCGCCCTGGCGGCGCCCCCCCTGGGCCGCGCCGGGGGGCGCCTGGGCCCCCCGAGGCTCCTCCGATGCCCCCCTTTGGCATATATTTAAAGCGTCTCCCGAAACCCTCGAAACAGGAACTCTTTTTTGCGATCTCATCTCTGTTCCGCCGCCGCCGCCGCTTCCAAGATCGGGAGCACCAGGAGAACCCTTCCCGGCATCCTGCCGGAGGGGAGGATCACCACCGGGAGCTTCTCCACCACCATGGACGCCTCCCGGATGAGTTGTGAGTAGTCTCCCATGGACCATGAGTCCATGAGCAGTAGCTATGTGATGTTCTCCTCCCGTTCTTGTGCTTCACTAATTAGTCCTCATGAGCTGCCCTACATGATTGAGGCACATATGTAATCCTTATGCTGTTGCTATGATGAGTTTGCTGGGATCCGATGGATTATGAGATTATGTTCATATTGTGTTTGAGTAATATATTTGATTCACCTCTTTTATGTTTTTGTTCGTAAGTAATTCTTGCATGTTCTCCGTTGTTATTTATTGCTTTGGCCAAGTAGTAGGTAGTGACTCCAAGAGGGAACGTTATGCTCGATTGTGGGTTCATGCCCCTCGATTACTAGTTTGAGTGACAGAAACATGAGTCTAGGGGATGTGCTGTTGCCACAAGGGGGAAAACAACGGTGCTTGTGCCCGCGGGTGCAAGGATTGTTTACTTTACGCAAAGTTCTTTTAATTCAGTTGTCTGTTGCTTTGAGTTTACACTATGGGTGGGGCTCGCAACTTAATACCAGCGAGATGTTCTGGATAGATATCTCAAGGTGGATGATTAGTAGTAGATATTGATGGATTTCGGTCTACTTACTTTGGCATACCGCCCATGCTTTGAACCTCTACCTTTCTTGCAATGTAGTCAGCATTGGTTTGCGCACATGGTCCTGTCAATTGCCCAGCTGTAATTCGTTTACCTCACATAGTTGTTTTATCGTATTTTGGGAGAGAGACATCACTAGTGAACATCATGAGACTCCGGTCCATATTACCATCATTGATCACATCCGCTATTTACTTTTCCGCTATTTACTTACTATTGCAATTATACCTATCACCATTATCACTTGCGTTTGATCCTTTGTAAACTACAAGGCCGGAGGGATTGACAACCTCTCTGTACTCGTTGGGAGCAAAGTTATTTGTATCTGTGTGCAGGTCCACGTTGATTGCTAATATCTGGCGCCATTAGCAGTTGACACCTTCTTGTTGAAACTGGGAGTCTCTGGGAAATCGATCCTTGGTATTACCAAGGGAAAACTTCTGCTACACTACATCTCAAACCTTGCACTTGGGGTAACCAACGAGGGGTGAGAAGCCACCTAGCAAAGCAATTTCTGGCGCCGTTGCCGGGGACTCCACTCTTCAGGATAGGGGAGTTGCACGCTATCTGTTACCTTTGCTTTTAGTCTTGTTAGTTTACCTTTCAGTTTCGCTTTAGTATCTTTTATCGAAAATCACAAAAATAGTTATCTTGCTTGCTTGCTACAATGGGTTCCACCGAGAATACCAAGTTGTGTGACTTCACTAGTCACAACAACGATGACTTTATCAGCACACCTATCACTAGACCTGCCACTTCAACACCTTCATATGAAATTAAACCTGCTTTACTGAACTTAGTCATGAAAGATCAATTCTCCGGTGCTGGAGATGATGCTGCTTTACACTTAAACATCTTTGTTGAACTTTGTGATATGCAAAAGTACCAAGAAATAGATGGTAATATTGTTAAGCTTAAGCTTTTTTCTTTCTCCTTGAGAGGAGGAGCTAAAATTTGGTTTCAGTCTTTGCCTAGAAATAGCATAGATTCATGGGACAAGTGCAAAGATGCTTTTATTGGAAAATACTATCCACCTGCTAAAATTATCCAACTGAGAAGTAACATAATGAATTTTAAACAATTGGATAATGAACACGTTGCCCAAGCTTGGAAACGTATGAAATCTCTTATCAAGAACTGCCCTACTCACGGTTTGACTACTCGGATGGTTATCCAAACTTTTTATGCAGGCTTGAACTTTACCTCGCGGAACTTGTTGGATTCGGCCGCGGGAGGAACTTTTATGTCAACTACACTTGGTGCTGCCACAAAACTTCTCGATGAGATGATGACCAACTATTCCCAATGGCACACCGAACGCGCTCCAACAGGTAGGAAGGTAAACTCTGTCGAGGAGATTTCCTCCTTAAATGAAAAAGTTGACTTGATCATGTCTCTACTTTCGAAGCAATCCTCTGTTGATCCTCGTGATGTTCCTTTAAATTCTTTGATTGCTCAAGAACAAGTAGATGTGAACTTTATCTCTAGAAACAATTTTAACAACAATGCTTATAGGAGTAATTTTGGTAGCAATCCTAGACCGTTCCCCTCTAATTCTTATGGGAACAACAATGCTTATCCTAGCACCAGGAACTCCACTACTGAACTAGAGATTATGCTTAAAGATTTCATCACTACCCAAAAAGCTTTTAATAATAGTGTAGAAGAAAAACTAAACAAACTAGGTGATCTCTCTTCAAAGGTAGACCATTTAGCCAATGAGGTAGAATTGCTTAAAATTAAAACTTCTCCTCTTGAGGAGAGGAAGGTCACTCCTATGAATGCTATTCAAGTGCAAATTAATGAAAATATTAGGATGATGGCTAAACTTAAAGAGAGATGGGCTAGAGAAAGGGAGGAAGAAGATAGAATTAAGAGCCTTCCTACCCACCACACTGTTGCTACTATCCAAGTTGTTGAGGATATCCAAACTCTTAGCACCCAATGTACTCCTGGTCCCGATGGACCTATTAATGGTGATGCTATGACTATAGAAACTACCAAACATGTGAACCTAAAGGACACCACTACCACTTTACTTGATGCTAGTGACCTTGATTTTGATAGTTGCACTCTTACCGAAGTTATTGATTTCCTCCACAAGATGTCTAGAGATCCCCGCACTAGCACGCTTAACCTTGCCTTCACAGAGCATATCACTAATGCTCTCATCAAAGCTAGGGAGGAGAAACTTAGAGTAGAAGCCTCCATACCTAGAAAGCTAGAAGATGGTTGGGATCCTATGATAAAAATTAAATTGAATGACTTCTCTTGCTATGCATTATGTGATGTTGGAGCTAGTACCTCTGTTATGCCCAAAAGAATATATGAGATGCTTAAATTGAAACCTTATGATTCTTGTTCTTTTGGTGTTCGTCTCGTTGATTCTTCCATAAAGAAACCTTTGGGGAGGATTGACGATGTTCTTATCGTTGTCAATGATAATTATGTTCCCGTTGATTTTACTATTATGGATATTGAATGTGATCCTTCTTGTCCAATTATTTTGGGACGTCCCTTTTTACGCACCGTTGGTGCTATCATTGACATGAAAGAGGGGAATATAAAATTTCAGTTTCCTCTCAAGAAAGGGATGGAACACTTCCATCGAAAGAAGATCAAGTTACCTTTTGAGTCTGTTGTACGGGCTAGCTATTCTTTTACTCTTGATAAAACTTGATCTCTTTGCATTATGCCTAGCTTAAAGGCATAAAAGAAAGCGCTTTTGGGAGGCAGCCAAATGAATAAATTTATTTTGCTTTTATTGTGTCTTGATGTTGATTACTACAGTAGCATCATCATTGTTTCTTTGCTTTTCAGTTTTGTGCCAAGTATAGCCTCTGATTGCTAGAAAGTTCAAAAGTTGTGAGGTGCTGTCCAGGAAACAAATTCTGTCCTTGGATAGAAAAATTCGTATAAAATCACCAGATCATCTTTTTGGTCTGAATTCTTTCGAAAGCGTTCTCTATATAATTGTCTTTCGTGCATATGTTCTGAGTTTTTTGATTTGAGTTGTAGAAGTGCCCCGAACAAATCATTTACTACCTGCTGTTCTGTTTTTCACAGATTCTGTCCTGTTTTGCCTTTCCTTCATTTTGCAAACCTAGAGCTTGCTTTTTCTTTGCAAAAACCTTTTGGCAATCTTGAGAAACAGTAGACCTTCAAGAATATCTTTATTTTCAGCAAGGTACAATTATTTTATTATGGGTACTAACCTCGCTAATCAGATTATGATGAGTTATGTATGAAGGGAGTTTTCAAGTGTGCGACGGAAGATGATAAAAAGATTCAGGAGTGTCAAGCGCTCAAGCTAGGGGATGCCCCCATGCACCCCCAAGAAATATTCAAGGAGACTCAAGCGTCTAAGCTTGGGGATGCCCCCTTGCATCCCCTTCTCCATCAACATTATCAGTTCGTCTTTCGTTCCACTATATTTTAATCACTTCATGTGTTATGTGCTATGCTTGGAGCGTCTTGCTTTTAGTTTCCTTTTTAGTTTTTCATAACGAGTCGGAACTCAGCGTTCTTTATGTGGGAGAGAAACACGCTCCACTTCTACCTAGAACATAACATAGAATTTTCATGACTATCTTTGTTGTGTGTGTTCTTTGTCTTTTAATAGCTACTATCATGCTCTGCTCTTAGTATTCATGCTTATCTTTTTAAAGAGCTTTTGTTTAGTTAGGTTGCTTGAACTCTCTTTAATTATCATGCTTATCTTATTAAGAGAGTTTTCTTCCGTTGCATTGGTTAATATGTCTATGATAAAGATGCTATGTGCATAATGGCGCTTAGTAGTTCAGGTTTTCTTATGGTTAGTCTCAAATAGCTGGGGGATTCCCAATGTGTTATTGGAGTACCAACATGATTTGGTTGCCAATGATGTGGTATGGTTTAGTAATATCTTCCCTCAAGAATTTATTTTGATTGACTTGGCGCATGCTCACGCATATTTAAGACTGTAAAGAAAGTCTGTCAAGCCTTGATGATCTTTTGTTTCTGAGTAGCGATATAACTTCCATGCCTGATTCAATGTTGATTTGTCGCTCTGCATGATTATGACCGTCATTGCTCTCTTAGTTGGTCGCTCCCAGTCTTTTGCTAACCTCCACCTATACTAAGCGGACTGACTGCTTGTGCATCCACATCCTTTTAAACCAGTTGTGCCATATGAGTCCACCATACCTACCTATATGTGGTATTTCACCGCCACTCCAAGTAAATTTACATGTGCTACCTTTAAAACCTTCAGTTTTTGCAATACATAGCTCCTGGGAAAGTAGCTTAAAAACTATTGTGGTAAAGAATATGTTTCTTATGTATCTTATTTTCTTATAAGTTGCTTGCTGAGCGGTAACCATGTTTCTGGGGACGCCATCAACTGTTACACTTTTGTTGAATATCATGTGAGTTGCTATGCATGTTCGTCTTGTCTAAAGTAAGGGTGATTTGCCATGGGTTGAATGGTTTGAGTATGCATATTGTTAGAGAAGAACATTGGGCCGCCAACCAAAGCCATGTATCATGGTGGAAGTTTTAGCTTGGACATTAATCCTCAATCTCTTATGAGAATATGCTTAAGCATTAAAGAGGAGTCCATTATCTATTTTCTATGTTGTCCCGGTATGGATGTCCTCAAGTTGAGATCTATCAAAAACGAGAAATCAAATGCGATCTATCTCCTTGGACCTTTGTACAGGTGACATAGAGGTACCCCTTTGTGACACTTGGTTGAAACATATGTAATGCAATGACAATCCATGGAAATCCGAGCTAATTAGGACAAGGTGCGAGCACTATTGGTATTCGATGCATGAGGCTTGCAACTTATAGGATGTCTTATGCATAACACATATGAAGTACTACTACCGTTGACAAAATTGTTTCTATGTTTTCAAAATAAAAAGCTCTAGCACATGAGTAATCCCTGCTTCCCTCTGCGAAGGGCCATTCTTTTACTTTTATGTTGAGTCTCCACCTTCTTTTAAAAGCACCAACTATTGAGAGCATGATTGTCATTCTGAGTGTAATGTGCATTGTCCCAAAGTAGCATTGTCTTTTGCATGATTGTGATATCGTTTATTCTGAAATCATTGTATCTAGTCATCACTTAAACCTTGGAGGTGCCCCTGCATTTAAGTTTTGCTTCACTAAAGGGGGCAAGCTAGATATCACTTTATCATATTTGCACATCATGTTCATTGCAAATCTATTTGATGTTTCAGTATCATATTGTAAAACTTTCAGTTCTTTGTGTTTTTCTCATGAGGCAACTTAATTACTACAGATTCATTGTCTCAGTAAGCTTTTGTCATATGACTATGAAAAAGTCCTATATGGTTAATAGCATGTCACCACAGAAATTATTCTTGTTATCATTTACCTACTCGAGGACGAGCAGGAATTAAGCTTGGGGATGTTGATACGTCCAAAACGTATCTATAATTTTTGCTTGCTCCATGCCTCTTTTGGGTGATATTGCTATGATATTTATACACTTCCATACACTTTTGATCATATTTGGACTAACCTATTAACTCAGTGCACCCCAGTGCCAGTTTCTGTTTTCGGCTGTTTTTGTATTTCAGGTTTTCACATTACGACAACTGCTAGGAAAAATCCAGAAAAATTATATAAAAATCAGCGTTCCAGAAACTACCGTGCACCCGAAGGACAGCCGGGGGGGGGCACCAGGGCTCCAGGCGCCCTGGCGGCGCCCCCCCCCCCTGGGCCGCGCCGGGGGGGCGCCTGGGCCCCCCGAGGCTCCTCCGATGCCCCCCTTTGGCATATATTTAAAGCGTCTCTCGAAACCCTCGAAACAGGAACTCTTTATCGCGATCTCATCTCTGTTCCTCCGCCGCCGCCGCTTCCAAGATCGAGAGCACCAGGAGAACCCTTCCCGGCATCCTGTCGGAGGGGAGGATCACCACCGGGAGCTTCTCCACCACTATGGACGCCTCCCGGATGAGTTGTGAGTAGTCTCCCTTGGACCATGAGTCCATGACCAGTAGCTATGTGATGTTCTCCTCCCGTTCTTGTGCTTCACTAATTAGTCCTCGTGAGCTGCCCTACATGATCGAGGCACATATGTAATCCTTATGCTGTTGCTATGATGAGTTTGCTGGGATCCGATGGATTATGAGATTATGTTCAGATTGTGTTTGAGTAATATATTTGATTCACCTCTTTTATGTTTTTGTTCATAAGTAATTCTTGCATGTTCTCCGTTGTTATTTATTGCTTTGGCCAAGTAGTAGGTACTGACTCCAAGAGGGAACGTTATGCTCGATTGTGGGTTCATGCCCCTCGATGACTAGTTTGAGTGACAGAAACATGAGTCTAGGGGATGTGCTGTTGCCACAAGGGGGAAAACAACGGTGCTTGTGCCCGCGGGTGCAAGGATTGTTTACTTTACGCAAAGTTCTTTTAATGCAGTTGTCTGTTGCTTTGAGTTCACACTATGGGTGGGGCTCGCAACTTAATACCAGCGAGATGTTCTGGATAGATATCTCAAGGTGGATGATTAGTAGTAGATATTGATGGATTTCGGTCTACTTACTTTGGCGTACCGCCCATGCTTTGAACCTCTACCTTTCTTGCAATGTAGTCAGCATTGGTTTGTGCACATGGACCTGTCAATTGCCCAGCTGTAATTCGTTTACCTCACATAGCTGTTTTATCGTCTTTTGGGAGAGAGACATCACTAGTGAACATCATGAGACTCCGGTCCATATTACCATCATTGATCACATCCGCTATTTACTTTTTCGCTATTTACTTACTATTGCAATTATACCTATCACCATTATCACTTGCGTTTGATCCTTTGTAAACTACAAGGCCGGAGGGATTGACAACCTCTCTGTACTCGTTGGGAGCAAAGTTATTTGTATCTGTGTGCAGGTCCACGTTGATTGCTAATATCCGGCGCCGTTAGCAGTTGACACCTTCTTGTTGAAACTGGGAGTCTCTGGGAAATCGATCCTTGGTATTACCAAGGGGAAACTTCTGCTACACTGCATCTCAAACCTTCCACTTGGGGTAACCAACGAGGGGTGAGAAGCCACCTAGCAAAAGGCCAAGCCTTCCACCCATGCCCAGTATATAGGTGTGTTAATAATAATTATAGATATTGTGATATTCTAGCAAGAAGTTCCCTCCTGGAACGAACTTCATCTTCACCTGCAACTAACAACGCTATAAGAGGGGCTGAGCAAGCGGGTAACATAGCCAAACAATGGTTTTGCTAGGAAGGTTTCAAAGGTTAGAGGTTTCATGGCAACAAGGAGAGGCTGACATAAAAGATGGGTAGCGCGACATGTAACGATAGCATCGAGACAACTAAGCATGGCAATGGTAGTAAAGGTATCCAAGGGTATGATCATCTTGCCTGGGATTCCGCAAGGGAGAAGAACAAGTCCAGAAGTAGACGGAGCAACATAGTTGAGCAAAACCTCACAACTCCGGAACGAAACCGAAGCTAACGAGAGAAGCATACCGGAAAGAAGCAAACAACACGGTAAACACACAATCATAAGCATGGCATACGATGCACATCCAAGTATGATGCATGTCCGGTTTAATTATGCATGGCAATGGCAATGGCAAAGTGCACAAACAAAACTACAAGTTAAGTGGAGCTCAATATGCAACGAGTTGCATATTGACGAAACACCACATTTTAATTATTTAATTGACTCTCGTTTATTTACAAGACAAGATTAAATGTTTTTAACATAGCAAGAGGTGAAACAACAGTAAACTACCTATCTAGGCAATTTAAATGAGGCCGGAAATACCAACAACAATTCTGAAAAATCCCCATATGCATGTTTATCAATTTGAAGCAAACAACAATTCACACATTTTAATGTTGTTAACATGATGCGGATGACAAGATGCAATGCAAAATAAATAACACAAGCACAAAAGAAACACACGGGAGAACCCGAAACATCTGGAATCTTCTGGGACGTTGGTCTTCGGGCGTCACAATATATGAGAGTTTTGGGGCTGCCCACAACACGGTTTGACCTCTCTCGCTTGGTGCAGCCCTACCTCTCTCCCTCCTTGTCTCTCGCAGTGCTTGGCGAAGCCCTGCTGGAGTCCCGCGCTCCTCCACCACCACCACGCCGTCGTGCTGCTGTTGGATGGAGTCTTCCCCAACCTCTCCCTCTCTCCTTGCTGGATCAAGGCGTGGGAGACGTCATCGGGCTGCACGTGTGTTGAACGCGGAGGCGCCGTTGTTCGACGCTTAGATCAGAATCAACCGCGATCTGAATCGCTACGAGTACGACTCCTTCATCCGCGTTCTTGCAACGCTTCCGCATCGCGATCTACAAGGGTATGTAGATGCACTCCCCCCCTTGTTGCTAGATTACTCCATAGATAGATCTTGGTGATGCGTAGGAAATTTTTTGATTTTCTGCTACGATCCCCAACACAATCAACATGATGCAAGACATATCATGGGATGCAAGTATGATGTGCGTACGCATGAGGATGCTCTTGAGCCTAAGGAGAATATGATGGAAATGGCTTCATCTTGGGAAACCAAGCAAGCCACTGGATAGATTGAAAGATTTCGGTTGAAATTGATATTAAGATCACCGGAAACGGATGCACGGTTGGCAAATGACAAGCAAAACAAGATGCAATGCAAAACTGCAGTTTACAGCAACATGGCATCTTTGGATCAAGAAATAATTATGCTACAACACTCAAATATGAAGATAAAAGGCATGGATGTGAAATAGACATGATACTTAACAAGCATGAACTTAGAGCACACCCAAAAACTTACTGGAACATAATTAAACAAGCATGGCAACTTGCAATAAATTTACAGAATTCTCAGACTTAGTGAAAATTACAAGGCATGGAAGAATTACAATGAGTAGGCATGTTTGCAAGCTTGTACAACTCAACTCAAAGCATAGCATGGCTTGTGAAGATATCCAACAGCAAGAAGACATATTCGAGAAGCTACTCATGGCAAGAACATTGTCATAGGGTGCATAGAACACTAGATATTCACATGGAAAAACTGAACTTGTTGATAACATGCTGACAGATACATTTTATAGCCACTTGAGAGCATGAAAACAACAAGCTACAACAAGCCATAATGCAAGAAAAACGCATGGCAATAACATACATAACATGCTCTTCAAGGATAACCACATGGCTACTTCTACAACATACTAGAACATGTCCCAAACACCATGGCAAAAGTGCAAAAGTTTATTCAGACTTAGCAAAATCTGGGCATGCTTTCAAAAACATTTTATAGCAACTTGAGGGCCTCAGAAGAACAAGCTACATCATGGCATCAAGGCAAACAAGAGCATGGATAGCTAGAGCATAACATATACATCAAGGAACACCCTCTGGACAACTCTAAACATGCACATAAACGACGGTGGCCCTATGGAAACTGTTGGAAATATACACTAGAGGCAATAATAAAATGGTTATTATTATATTTCCTTGTTAATGATAATTGTCTATTGGTCATGCTATAATTGTATTAACCGGAGACCGTAATACATGTGTGAATACGTAGACCATAATATGTCCCTAGTAAGCCTCTAGTTGACTAGCTCGTTGATCAATAGATGGTTACGGCTTCCTGACCATGGACATTAGATGTCGTTGATAACGAGATCACATCATTAGGAGAATGATGTGATGGACAAGACCCAATCCTAAGCATAGCACAAGATCGTGTAGTTCGTGTGCTAAAGCTTTTATTATGTCAAGTATCATTTCCTTAGACCATGAGATTGTGCAACTCCCGGATACCGTAGGAATGCTTTGGGTGTGCAAAACATCACAACGTAACTGGGTGGCTATAAAGGCACACTACGGGTATCTCCGAAAGTGTCTGTTGGGTCGGCACGAATCGAGACTGGGATTTGTCACTCCGTGTGACGGAGAGGTATCTCTGGACCCACTCGGTAGGACATCATCATAATGAGCTCAATGTGACCAAATAGTTATTCACGGGATGATGTGTTACGGAATGAGTAAAACTGACTTGCCGGTAACGAGATTGAACGAGGTATTGGGATACCGACGATCGAATCTCGGGCAAGTAACGTATCGATTGACAAAGGGAATTGAATACATGATTGATTGAATCCCCGACATCGTGGTTCATCCGATGAGATCATCGTGGAACATGTGGGAGCCAACATGGGTATCCAGATCCCGCTGTTGGTTATTGGCCACAGAGCTGTCTCGGTCATGTCTGCATGATTCCCGAACCCGTAGGGTCTACACACTTAAGGTTCGGTTATGCTAGAGTTGTTATGGGAATTAGTGTGCAGTTACCGAATGTTGTTCGGAGTCCCGGATGATATCCCGGGCGTCACGAGGAGTTCCGGAATGGTCCGGAGGTAAAGATTTATATATGGGAAGTCCTATTTTCGCCACCGTAAAATGTTCAGGATTTTTCAGTATTGTACCGGGAAGGTTCTAGAAGGTTCCGGAGTGGGGCCCACCTGCATGGGGGGACCCACATGAACGTGGGTAGTGGGGGCAAGGCCCCACACCCCTGGTCAAGGCGCACCAAGATCCCCCCTTAGAAGCAATAAGATCATATCCCGAAGGGATAAGATCAAGATCCCTAAAAAGGGGGATAACAATCGATGGGGAAGGGAAATGATGGGATTTCTTTCCCCCACCTTTGCCAACGCCCTAATGGACTTGGAGGGCAAGAAACCAGCCCCTCCACCCCTATATATAGTGGGGAGGCGCATGGGAGCCATACCCCTTCCCCTGGCGCAGCCCTCTCCCTCCCCAACACCTCCTCCTCTGTAGTAGTGCTTGGCGAAGTCCTGCCGGAGAACTGCATGCTCCACCACCACGCCGTCGTGCTGCCGGAGCTCTCCCTCAACTTATCCTCTCCCCTTGCTGAGGAGACGTCCCCAGGCTATACGTGTGTTGAACGCGGAGGCGCCGTTGTTCGGCGCTTAGATCGGAATCAACCGCGATCTGAATCGCTACGAGTATGACTCCTTCATGCGCGTTCTTGTAACGCTTCCGCATCATGATCTTCAAGGGTATGAAGATGCACTCCCCTCTCTCTCGTTGCTAGTCTCTCCATAGATTGATCTTGGTGATGCGTAGAATTTTTTTAATTTCTGCAATGATCCCCAACAGTGGCATCATGAGCTAGGTCTATGCGTAGTTTCTATGCACGGGTAGAACACAAGTTGTTGTGGGCGTCGATTTTTTTCAATTTACTTGTTGTTACTAGTATTATCTTGATTCGGCGGCATCATGGGATGAAGCGGCCCGGACCGACCTTACACGTACGCTTACGTGAGACAGGTCCTACCGACTGACATGCACTAGTTGCATAAGGTGGCTAGCGGGTGTTTGTCTCTCCCACTTTAGTAGGATCAGATTCGATGAAAAGGGTCCTTATGAAGGGTAAATAGAAATTGGCATATCACGTTGTGGTTTTGGCGCAGGTAAGAAACGTTCTTTCTAGAAACCTATAGCAGCCACGAAAAAACTTGCAACAACAATTAGAGTACGTCTAACTTGTTCTTGCAGCATATGCCGTGTGATGTGATATGGCCAAAAGGATGTGATGAATGATATATGTGATGTATGAGATTGATCATGTTCTTGTAATAGGAATCACGACTTGCATGTCGATGAGTATGACAACCGGCAGGAGCCATAGGAGTTGTCTTAATTTGTTATATGACCTGCGTGTCAATGAAAACGCCATGTAATTACTTTACTTTATTGCTAACTGTTAGCCATAGTAGTAGAAGTAATAGTTGGCGAGACAACTTCATGAAGACACGATGATGGAGATCATGGTGTCATGCCGGTGACGATGATGAGCATGGCGCCCCGAAGATGGAGATCAAAAGGAGCAAAATGATATTGGCCATATAATTTCCCTTTTTGATTGCATGTTATGTTTATCATGTTTTTACATCTTATTTGCTTAGAACGACTGTAGCATAAATAAGATTCCCTCATAAATTTCAAGAAAGTGTTCCCCCTAACTGTGCACCATTGCGAAAGTTCGTTGTTTCGAAGCACCACGTGATGATCGGGTGTGATAGATTCTAACGTTCGCATACAACGGGTGTAAGCCAGATTTACACATGCAAAACACTTAGATTGACTTTACGAGCCTAGCATGTACAGACATGGCCTCAGAACACAAGAGACCGAAAGGTCGAACATGAGTCGTATAGTGGATACGATCAACATGAAGATGTTCACCGATGATGACTAGTCCGTCTCACGTGATGATCGGACACGACCTAGTTGACTCAGATCATGTATCACTTAGAAGACTAGAGGGATGTCTATCTGAGTGGGAGTTCATTAAATAATTTGATTAGATGAACTTAATTATCATGAACATAGTCAAAAGGTCTTTGCAAATTATGGCTTAGCTCACGCTTTGGTTCTACTGTTTTAGATTTGTTCCTAGAGAAATTTAGTTGAGAGTTGAGAGTAGCAATTATGCGGACTGGCTCCGTAAACTGAGGATTGTCCTCAATGCTGCGCAGAAGGATTATGTCCTTAATGCACTGCTCAGTGTGCTGAACCTCGAGCGTCGGTTGTGGATGTTGCGAACATCTGACATACACATTTTGATGACTACATGATAGTTCAGTGCATAATGCTACATGGTTTAGAACTGAGGCACCGATGACGTTTTTGAAACATCGCAGAACATATGAGATGTTCCAAGGACTGAAATTGGGATTTCAGGCTAGTGCCCACGTCAAGAGGTATGAGACCTCTGACAAGTTTCTTAAGCCTACAAACTAAGGAGAAAAGCTCAATCGTTGAGCATGTGCTCAGATTGTATGAGTACTACAATCGTTTGAATCGAGTGGGAGTTAATCTTCCAGATAAGATAGTGATGGTTCTCCAAAGTCACTGCCACCAAGCTACTAGAGCTTCGTGATGAACTATAACATATCAGGGAAAGATATGATGATCCTTGAGCTATTCGCGACACCACAAAAGTAGAAATCAAATATGAGCATCAATTGTTGATGGTTAATAAAACCACTAGTTTCAAGAAGGGCGAGGGCAAGAAAGGGATACTTCATGAAACGGCAAATCAGTTGCTGCTCTAGTGAAGAAACCCAAGGTTGAACCCAAACCCGAGACTAAGTGCTTCTGAAATGAGGGGAATGGTCACTGAAGCAGAACTACCCTAGATACTTGGTAGATGAGAAGGCTGGCAAGGTCGATATAAGTATATTGGATATACATTATAATGTGTACTTTACTAGTATTCCTAGTAGCACTAGGGTATTAAATACCGGTTCGGTTGCTAAGTGGTAGTAACTCGAAATAAAAAGCAACGGAATAATCAGAGACTAGCTGAAGGTGAGATGACGATATGTGTTGGAAGTGTTTCCAAGGTTGATGTGATCAAGCATCGCATGCTCCCTCTACCATCGAGATTGGTGTTAAACCTAAATAATTGTTATTTGGTGTCTGCGTTGAGCATAGACATGATTGGATTATGTTTATCGCAATACGGTTATTCATTTAAGGAGAATAATGTTTACTCTGTTTACTTGAATAATACCTTCAATGGTCTTGCACCTAAAATGAATGGTTCATTGAATCTCGATCGTAGTGATACACATGTTCATGCCAAAAGATATAAGATAGTAATGATAGTACCACATACTTGTGGCACTGCCATTTGAGTCATGTTTGTATAGAACACATGAAGAAGCTCCATGTTGATGGATCTTTGGACTCAATCATTTTTTTGAAAAGTTTCAGACATGCGAACCATGTTTATTGGTTTATACGCATGAAGAAACTCCATGCAGATGGATCGTTTGGACTCACTTGATTTTGAATCAGTTGAGACATGCAAATCATACCACATGGGCAAGATGACTGAAAGGCCTCGTTTTCAGTGAGATGAAACAAGAGAGCAACTTGTTGGAAGTAATACATTTGATGTGTGCAATCCAATGAGTGATGAGGCACGCAGTGAATATCGTTATGCTCTTACTTCACAGATGATTTGAGTAGATTCTAAGTATATTTACTTGATGAAACACAAGTCTGAATTATTGAAAGGTTCAAGTAATTTCAGAGTGAAGTTGAAGATCGTCGTGACAAGAGGATAAAATGTCTATGATATGATCATAGAGATGAATATCTGAGTTACGTGTTTGGTACACAACTAAGACATTGTGGAAATTGTTTCACAACTAATGCCGCCTGGAACACCATAGTGTGATGGTGTGTCCAAACATCATAGCTGCACCCTATTGGATGTGGTGCAAACCATGATGTCTCTTATCGAATTACCACTATTGTTTATGGGTTAGGCATTAGAGACAACCGCATTCACTTTAAATAGGGCACCACGTAATTCCGTTGAGATGACACCGTATGAACTATGGTTTAGAGAAACCTAAGATATCATTTCTTAAAAGTTTGGGGCCACGACGCTTATGTGAAAAGGGTTTAGCCTGATAAGCTCGAACCCAAAGCGGATAAATGCATCTTCATAGGACACCCAAAACAGTTGGGTATACCTCCTATTTCGGATCCGGAAGCAAAAGTGATTGTTTCTAGAAACGGGTCCTTTCTCGAGGAAAAGTTTCTCTCGAAAGAATTGGGTGGGAGGATGGTGGAGACTTGATGAGGTTATTGAACCGTCACTTCAACCAGTGTGTAGCAGGGCACAATTGTTCCTGTAGCGCCTACACCAATTGAAGTGGAAGCTGATGATAGTGATCATGAAACTTCGGATCAAGTCACTACCAAACCTCGTAGGTCGACAAGGATGTGTACTATTTCAGAGTGGTACGTAATCCTATCTTGGAGGTCTTGTTGCTAGACAACAATGAACCTACGAGCTATGGAGAAACGATGGTGGGCCCGGATTCCAAAAAATGGCTCGAGGACATAAAATCCGAGAGGATCCATGTGTGAAAACAAAGTATAGACTTTCAAAGAACTACTTTATGGTCGTAAGGCTATTGGGTACAGATGGATTTTAAAAGGAAGACGGTCAATGATGGTAAGTATCACAATTAAGAAAGCTCGACTTGTCATTAAGATGTTTTCCGACAAGTTCAAGGAGTTGACTGCGGTGGGACTTTCTCACTCGTAGCGATGCTAAGAGTCTGTTGGAATTGTATTAGCAGTTACTACATTATTTATGAAATCTTGCAGATAGGATGTCAAAACATTGTTTCCTCGACAATTTTCTTGAGGAAAGGTTGTATGTGATACAACCAGCAGGTTTTTGTCAATCCTAAAAGATGCTAACAAGTATGCAAAGCTCCAGCAATCCTTCTAAGGACTGGAGTAAGCATCTCGGAGTTGGAATATACGCTTTGATGAGATGATCAAAGATTTTGGGTTTATACAAATTTTATGAGAAACTTGTATTTCCAAAGAAGTGAGTGGGAGCACTATAGAATTTCTGATGAGTATATGTTGTTGACATATTGTTGATTAGAAATGATGTAGAATTTCTGGAAATCATATAGGGTTATTTGAAAAGTGTTTTTCAATGGAAAACCTGAATTAAGCTACTTGAACATTGAGCATCAAGATCTATAAGGATAGATCAAAAGACGCTTAATAGTACTTTCAAATGAATACATACCGTGACAAGATTTTGAAGGAGTTCAAATAAGATCAGCAAAGAAGGAGTTCTTTGCTGTGTTATAAGGTGTGAGCATTGAGTGAGACTCAAGATCTGACCACGGCAGAAGAGAGATAAAGGACGAAGGTCGTCCCCTATGCTTTAGACGTAGGCTCTACAGTATGCTATGCTGTGTACCGCACCTGAAGTGTGCCTTGCCATGAGTCAATCAAGGGGTACAAGAGTGATCCAGGAATGGATCACATGACAGCGGTCAAATTTATCCTTAGTAACTAGTGGACTAAGGAATTTTCGCGAATATGGAGGTGGTAAAAGAGTTCGTCGTAGGGACGGAGCCAGGATTCGGATATAGGGAGGGCCAAGCCAAGTTGATAATTTTTTTTATCTAATGTTAGAAAATAAGTACCATAATGAAGTGTCATTTTGCCGCAATTAACACATAGCTACATTTATATTAGTTTATTTAAATTTGCCCTTACAATTGTCAATAAGGTCACGAATATTTATAATTTTATCATATGGCCGAAGGGCCATAGGCTGATCTTTTATTAAATAGAAATGGGAGAATACAGCAAGGCTAGACAGTCTAGTCGGTCTAGAACTGTCAGCCGTCAGAGTTTAAACTCTGAATAATTTTATCATATGAGAACTTCCCTGGTAATTCCTTTTGAATGTAGATTATCATGCGATTCATAAACAAGCAATCTCATTGGAATGGGATCGGTGCACATTACTCTCGCTAACAATATCACTAGGTTGAGAGCAATAAGCAAAGACACAAAACTCAAATAATTTTTTATGGTGTTTGGCGGCGCTTTTCTATTCATAACAACATGGCACATCACACAATAAAAAGACTTGAAAAGTGAATCGGCATTGTAGATCACACAATCACAATAATTATAAATTGAATGACAATTTCAACAACATAAGGTAGTTTGAGGTGATTCGTAGATAATATAGTTGAGGGTGATTCGTAGATTGTATTCAGTAGTGCTAACCTCCGCTAGTTGTCTGGATGGCTTAAGAATTGATGAGTGCAGCTGCAGAATTACCCCATGGGTGCTGGTGTCGCCTGATTCAATCTAGTTCGAATCCATCTGAATGCGAGCAGGAGGCACCGAGGCAGGTAGCGGCCAGCGCTAATCAGCAGGAGGGAGTGGAGGATGGGAAGAGGCCAAGACAATGAATGGGCTTTCTTTCGCACACGTTTATGGGCCTTTTTTGCTTTTCAGTCGTCCTCTACGTTTAGGTTAAGGGGGGGCCAGTACGTATATTTGCCTAATCTTTTCGTTAATTTTTGCTAGCTCTTGAGACTTTTGTCGATCGTTAGGGGGGGCCAGGCCCCTGCTCGCCCCCCCTTGTCTCCGCCACTGGATCGTCGTAAAGGGTTACGTCGATGCAAACTTTGACACTAATCCGGATGACTCTGAGTAGTAAACCCGATTCGTATAGTAGAGCAGTTATTTGCAATAGCTCCAAGTAGCGCATGGTAGTTGCATCCACAAGATGACAAAGAGATTTGTAAAGCACACACGGACTTGAAAGGTTCAGACCCGTTGACTAATAACCTCTCTCACAAGCGAGATATGATCAAACCCCATGGGTGTTGGATTCATTACAATCACATAGTGATGTGAACTAGATTATTGACTCTAGTGCAAGTGGGAGATTGTTGGAAATATGCCCTAGAGGCAATAATAAAATGGTTATTATTATATTTCCTTGTTCATAATAATTGTCTATTGTTCATGCTATAATTGTATTAACCGGAGACCGTAATACATGTGTGAATACGTAGACCACAATATGTCCCTAGTAAGCCTCTAGTTGACTAGCTCCTTGATCAATAGATGGTTACGGTTTCCTGACCATGGACATTAGATGTCGTTGATAACGGGATCACATCATTAGGAGAATGATGTGATCGACAAGACCCAATCCTAAGCATAGCACAAGATCGTGTAGTTCGTGTGCTAAAGCTTTTATAATGTCAAGTATCATTTCCTTAGACCATGAGATTGTGCAACTCCCGGATACCGTAGGAATGCTTTGGGTGTGCGGAACGTCACAACGTAACTGGTTGGCCATAAAACACTACGGGTATCTCCGAAAGTGTCTGTTGGGTTGGCACGAATCGAGACTGGGATTTGTCACTCCGTGTGACGGAGAGGTATCTCTGGACCCACTCGGTAGGACATCATCATACTGAGCTCAATGTGACCAAAGAGTTGATCACGGGATGATGTGTTACGGAACGAGTAAAACTGACTTGCCGGTACGAGATTGAACGAGGTATTGGGATACCGACGATCGAATCTCGGGCAAGTAACGTACCGATTGACAAAGGGAATTGTATACATGATTGATTGAATCCCCGACATCGTGGTTCATCGTGGAACATGTGGGAGCCAACATGGGTATCCAGATCCCGTTGTTGGTTATTGGCCAGAGAGCTGTCTCGGTCATGTCTGCATGATTCCCGAACCCGTAGGGTCTACACACTTAAGGTTCGGTGATGCTAGAGTTGTTATGGCAATTAGTGTGCAGTTACCGAATGTTTTCCGGAGTCCCGGATGAGATCCCGGACATCACGAGGAGTTCCGAAATGGTCCGGAGGTAAATATTTATATATGGGAAGTCCTATTTTGGCCACCGGAAAATGTTCAGGATTTTTCAGTATTGTACTGGGAAGGTTCTAGAAGGTTCCAGAGTGGGGCCCACCTGCATGGGGGGACCCACATGAACGTGGGTAGTGGGGGCAAGGCCCCACACCCCTGGTCAAGGCGCACCAAGATCCCCCCTTAGAAGGAATAAGATCATATCCCGAAGGGATAAGATCAAGATCCCTACAAAGGGGGGTGGGGAAGGAAAATGATGGGATTTCTTTCCCCCACCTTTGCCAATGCCCCAATGGACTTGGAGGGCAAGAAACCAGCCCCCTCCACCCCTCTATATAGTGGGGAGGCGCATGGGAGCCATACCCCTTCCCCTGGCGCAGCCGTCTCCCTCCCCAACACCTCCTCCTCTGTAGTAGTGCTTGGCGAAGCCCTGCCAGAGAACTGCAAGCTCCACCACCACGCCGTCGTGCTGCCAGAGCTCTCCCTCAACTTCTCCTCTCCCCTTGCTGGATCAAGAAGTAGGAGACGTCCCCGGGCTGTACGTGTGTTGAACGCGGAGGCGTCGTTGTTCGGCGCTTAGATCGGAATCAACCACGATCTGAATCGCTACGAGCACGACTCCTTCATCCGCGTTCTTGTAACGCTTCCGCATCGCGATCTTCAAGGGTATGAAGATGCACTCCCCTCTCTCTCATTGCTAGTCTCTCCATAGATTGATCTTGGTGATGCGTAGAAGTTTTTTGAATTTCTGCAACGATCCCCAACAGAAACATGGCATAAAAATTAACAGATTCGCACTTAGCAAAAATTTAACATCATGATGACATGTTAACAAGCTTGTTACACTCATTTCAAGACATATCATGGCATGAAAATGAAACTACATGTAGAGCACATTCCAGAGAGCAAAACTCATGTTGACACCTAGCTCATATGGCACATGGATTAATATACACAAGCAAGACAAAACATCATCTCATAACAAGTTCAGAAACTTATCAGCCAAATGCACTTTTCCAACAGAGATAAACATGGCAATATGACACCTAACATGAATGCTACAGCAACAATCATGAAGGGCACTTCACCATGAACATCTGGACATATCATTCACTCCATTCGGACCAACATGCACAAAGTTACTAGCTTAGGAACATGCCAACAAATTTACACAGACAACAAGTGCTGAAACAGTTTCATCACGATGCACTCTTGCCATGAAGTTTAAGTCAACTAGATGATCTCTAACATGCATGAAACCGATGCTAACATGTAGAGCACGACGAGACGAACATTTTGACATATCATATGCGCAAAACGGAGCACCGAGCACAAAGATATTGCATGATGAAGGAGACAATAAAATAAGCGTATCTGGGGACTTAGAGAAAATATACCCCTCTGAGAAAAAGTCAACAGGAGGGTGATGTCCCGGGACGGAGAGATCCGGACTGCGCGGGACGGGGTGTTTCGATGGACGGGTGGGTGGATCTGATCCACCCACCGGTGGATCCGGAGCACGGGCGGTGGCTCATCGGAGAACGGCCGGCCGATGGTGGCGGGGCGGCGAAGCCGCGGTGGCTGGAGATCAGCGAGGCGGCTCGAGGCGGCGTCGGAGGGAGCTGCACGGCGGCGCCGGCGCGAAGGCGCGGGGCGGCCGGCAGAGCCGACCAGGGCTCGGGCAGCGGCGACCCTCGAGGTCGGGCGAAGGAGCGTCGCGGCTCGGGCAGCGGCTGGCGGTGGGCGATGGGCCGGGGAGGGCCGGAGTTGGGCCGACAGGCCCGGCAGCGCGGCGCGGTGGAGGTGGCGGCGGGGATGCCACGTGTCGAGCCCTGATTGGTCCGGCGTGTCCGGGCGGACGTTTCCGGTCCGTCCCGAACGTGTCCGACGGCGCGAGGAGGGATGAGACTAGGGTTTGACCGGATTTCGGGGGTGAGGTGCCTTTTTATAGGCATAGGGAGCTAGGAGCGTCCAAATGAGGTGCAATTTTCGCCCACACGATCGTGATCCGACGACCGAGAGGAAGGAGGTGGTTGTGCTAGGTTAGTGGGCTGTTGTGGAGGGGTGTTGGGCCAAAAGGAAGAGGGTCTTTTAGCCCACGAGGTTAACCGTTGAAGTATCAAACGACCTCGAAACGCGACGAAACTTGACATGCGGTCTACGTGTACCAAAACAACAACGTACAACAAGTCTCACCTCATTCCGAGAACGTTCTACGGCCACGCACTTAAGAAGGACTCGGAGGTACCCCGGACACGTGTGAGAGAATCGCAAATCGAACGGACAACGAGAAGAGACGAGCGGGACCGGGTGCAAGTGACAACACGAATGCAATGCAATGCACATTATGACATGACATGGATGATATGCACACACGCACACGACAAAAACGAAGAAACCCGAAATGAAGAAAGAGCCCAGAATGGAATTGATGAAGGCAACGTTGCATATATTGCCATAAATGTAATTGTTACATCCGGGGTGTTACAGTAGGCCTCCGAAACCGCACCACTTTGAGTCATGTACGGGAGAAGGGTGATAAGGTATTTTGGGAGCGCTCGGCGCGACTACTGGCTGATTCATCACGGACGATCCGGTCGCCGACGACTACTTCCCCAACGACGACTTCTTCCCCGACGTCGACAATATCTTCGACGACATGGCTGGCGAGGATGTCGACCCCAAGAGCAGTGCTTCTACTACTGCACAGCACGTGTTTATGTTTCTTTTGCTCGAGGTCCTGCTACAATTTCTTGTTTTAGTATGTGCTCTGCATATGTTCGGTTCTAGTTCATATATGCGGATGCCTTTGCATATGTTCGGTTCTAGTTCATATATGAAGATACTATTTACCTTCTCTCTGTTAGATCGCATAACTTGTTTTATCTCTTCTATATTAGTCGTGTTTTATCTACTATTTCTGTTAATAAAATCACTTGGTAAATTGCTCATATTTCCAACAATCCAAAAACCTTATTATAGGAAATTTACCCCAAGTGGTTTTGCTGCTTCCATGAGACCTCCTGTGTTCGAGGGTATCCACTATAAGAGGTGGCGCGTGAGAGCGGTCTTATGGTTTCAAACCATGAGTTGCTATGACGCCACTCTTGGCAAACCTAAAGGAGATTATGATGCTCAACAGGAACAAGCTTTTCTGAAAATGGATACCCTGTTTCTGGCTGCTCTCTTGAGTGTTCTTGGTGAGAGCATTGTTGATGCTTATGTGTCAATTGATAATGGAAAAGATATGTGGGACGCACTCAAAGCCAAGTTTGGGGTCTCGGATGCCGGCACTAAGCTGTACATCATGGAGCAATTCTATGATTACAGGATGACTGAAGAGCGCTCCGTGGTTGAGCAAGCTCATGAGATACAGTCATTTGCTAGAGAACTTGAGCACTTCCATTGCATGCTGCCGGACAAGTTTGTTGTCGGGGGTATCATCACTAAACTTCCTCCTTCGTGGAGGAACTTTGCTACCTTACTAAAGCATAAGAGACAGGAGTTTTCCATTCCGGATCTCATTGGTACTCTTGATGTGGAAGAAAAGGCGAGAGCAAAGGACACACATACTCGAGCTATTGAGGAAGGATCTAGTGCCAATTTGGTACAGAAGAAAAACTTCCAGTCCCACAAGTTCAAGAACAAGGGAAAGTTTGATGGTAAAGCAAAGTTTGATGGAAAGAACAAGGTTGTGCAACACACCAACTTCAAGAAGAAGAATGACAAGAAGAAAGGTGTTTGTCATGTGTGTGGAGATCCTGACCATTGGGCTCCTAGTTGCCCTAATCGTTATGACGAGCGTTATCTTGGGAAAGGCGGCAAGACCGTCAATGTTGTCATTGGAGACACTGTGTCGGGGAAACTGACCGCCCGCGAACACCTATGGGACCGGAGTCCCTTTCTACGTTGCGGTAAGGGAGCGGAGGGAGCACGGAGAGCAGATCGAGGAGCACACGCGGGCAGTTTACCCAGGTTCGGGCCGCGATGTACGCGTAAAACCCTACTCCTGCCTTGGTTGTATTGGGTTCTTGGGCTCGGGAGCTTGAAGATTTACAATACTAGCTACACCGAGCGAGAGAGTGGTTTAGTTTCTGGGATCGAACCCCCTCTACGTTGTGCATTGGCCTCCTTTTATAGCTCAAAGGGGTCACCGACAAGTGCCAACGTAGAGGAGGGTAAAAATGTAAAACTGGTGGTGGTTGTAACAGTGTATGAACAGTGTATGAACAGTGGTCTTCACCTAACCCTGACGATGGGGGACAAGGGCATTGAATGCCCGTCGCCGTCGCCCCAAAAGCGCCCGTCCATGCGTCTCCGTTTGCCACGGCGATAGTCTCGTCACCGCAGCTTGCCATCGTGTACCCCAGGCTGCACAGCCATCCGCCATGTGCCCCTGGAAGGGCCCCAGGGCGACGCGTGGCCAGATGAGCTGGAGCCGCAGGCACACAGCATAAGTTTCCCCCGGCAAGCACCTTGCCGGGGTCGCAACCTTGCCGGGCCCGGAAGCTTGTCGCTCTCCGGGTCCTGCCGGGGCGCATGATGCACCGCGATATACCTCCTTGAAGTGCCGTTCTTTTGGCCTTCCTGGCAAGCTCCTCTTGCCAGGGTCTTGTGCTGGAATAATAACTTTGAGCCTGGTGCGGCCTTCCCGGCAAGCTCCTCTTGCCGGGGTCTTGTCTCTTAACTTGAATACTTTGTTCTTGAATGGCTTAAAAGGGGTCTAGAGCGGGCTTTGGCGGCCGCGTGGTGAGCCAGACCACGGGACGCTGCTACTGCCCGTGCACAAGTCGGGATACTAAGGTACCCCTACTTTAGTACACCGACAGGAGCCCCCGGGCCTGGGCCACACACGGTACCGAGCGCTGTTGGGCCAGGCCCAGAACAGTGCACGGGCACACGCGGCCCACGGCGCGCCGTTTCCCACTCCAGATTCGCCGCATCCCTCCCTAACGGCACGCGTTGATTGCGGCGTCGTGGGAGAGATCGTGGCATGTTTCTTTAATGGGGAAATGCGGAACGTCCCCCACTTCCCCCTTAAAAGCAAAGGAAGCAGGGGCAGTTTCCCCCATTGCTTTCATTGCGTCTTGAGTCCTCAGAAACCCCCGCCGCTCCCTGCTTCTGCCCTTCCTCCGCTGTCTTCCCCACCCGCACCGCCGTCGTCCTCCCTCGCCGTCCCCGTCATGGCCCCGAAGAGCGACCAGGCGAAGAGCGACAAGGCGAAGAGCGACAAGGCGAAGAAGGAGAAGTCTGAGCAGGCGGCGAAGCTGGCAGCCATGCGGAGAAGGAGGGTGGTCTTCCCGCCGAGGCTCGGCCCGAGGGAGCTGCGGGACAAGTACTACTTGTTCTGGGTGAGGGAGACGAAGGATCACCCGCGCACCAGAGTCCTCCCCGCCGTGGCCGTCGACATGTTCCCGAGAGGTTACTACTTCTTCGCTGCGTTCTTCTATTGCGGTCTCTGCCCTCCGTATTTGGAGTTCTTCTGTGATGTGATGAACACGTATGGCCTCCACCTCTTAGATTTCACCCCAAATGCCGTTCTCACCTTGGCCGTTTTAGCACATCTGTGCGAAAACTATGTCGGGGTCCACCCAAATGTAGCCCTTTTCCGCCATTTCTTCACGCCTAGAGTAGAGTCCGGATCCCCACTCTCCGGCGGCATCTCCTGGATCTTTAGGCTGAACAAGAAGGAGGCGTACTTGAAAGGAGAGCTTCGCGGCAAGTGGGAGGAGTGGAGGGATGACTGGTGTTGGGTTCTGGAAGATGAGCCCGAGCAGTTTACCTTGCCGCGCCAGACAGCAGTAGTGCGCGGCAAGGATTGGAGCGACTTGGCCCCGGAGGACGACAAGCTGCAGATTGCCCTTACTAGGATCCTTCGTCTCCGGGCTGCCAATCTGACTGTGGGTGAAGTTGGGGCTGACTTCCTCCGCCGCCGCATTGCCCCTCTGCAGGAAAGGAAGAGACCCGCTTGGGAGTTCGGCAACGCGGCAGACCGCATGAGACTTCGCCCCGGGCTGAACTATAATTTCACCGTCCTGGAGCTGAAGGGGATGGTCCGGGAGCTGTTCAAACACGACCCCAAGCACCCGGAGTGGTTCAAACCGTTGACCGGAGTAGTTCCTTTGTGCAACAACACCGCCCTTAGTGCCATTCGAGCGGTGATGCCTGAGTGTGATTCCCACGGGGTCGTCCCCACTTGGCTGGTGCCTTCAGAGGAGACCGTGCAGGCCTTCTTCGACAACCTGGTTGAAAAACCATGCAACGCCGAGGAGAGGAAGGGGCTCACCCGGGAGACCACCGCGCGAGATGTGGCATACATTGCCTCCAGGATGGAGGAGGCCGCTGCGGCTGCGGCCGCAGGTGAATTTGTGTACACTGTGGATGAAGCGGAGGCGGCGGACGCGGTGAGCCAGGCCGAGGAGGAGGAAATCCTCAAGCTGCTGAAGATCGCGCCCGAGGAGTTTGCCGGGGAGCCTGCCGGGATGGGCGAGGCTGCCGGGCAGGGTACTGAGTCCAGCGGGCCCGCCGAGGAGGAGGAGGACGCCGAGTCCGGTGATTCCGACGAAGACTCTGGCGGGTCTCTGAATCTTGATGACGACGCCTCCTCGTCCTCAGAAAATTCTCCGTCACCACCAAGTCCTCCGCCACAACATAAGAACCGCCTCCGCAAGGCCGCCGAGACGGTGAGGCCACAGGCACCCCGACAGCAACCGAAGCGTCGGGCGACGCGCGCCACCACGACGAGCAAGGCCATCAAGGAGGCGCCTCGTGCCCGAGCGACAAGCGGAGGGGGATCTTCTCGGAGTGGCTCTGGGGTTCCTTCCGCCCCTCGGTCTTCAGCGACGACCGACGCGGGGTCTTCGCAACCCGCGGCTCCGGACCCGCCAAGCGCCCGAGGGAGCCTTCTCCTCCAGCTCCTCGCGCCGGAGCACGTGAGGCGCAGTTCGACTTCTCCGCCCTCAGCTCCGATGAAGAGGAGGAAGAGTAAGTACTTGCAATTATAATTTCCTTGATTTTTGTTGCTTTTGTCTTGATTTCTATCCGCCTAACTCTGATCTTGTTTTGGCTTCCAGGACCTTGACCCAGAGGATGACGAAGAGGGCCAAGATCCCTGTGGTCAATCTCGAGGACGACGAGCCCGTCGCAGCGGCAGGTGATGCGCCAGCGATAGACTTGCCGGACCAGCCTGCTGCTCCGGAGAGCGGCCCCCAGCACAGCCCCCAGCGTAAGTCTGGTATTCATTTTTCTGCTTGACGTGCGCGCTTGAGGTGGTTATCCTTATTGATGTCTTGTTGTCTTGTGCAGAAGTGGAACCGCAGCCGCAGGAGCATCAGGAGGTCGCCCCCGACGAGCCGCTTGTTCCACCTTCCCCGCCAAGGATGAGCTCCCTGGCAAGGGATGGTGCTCCGCCAAGGATGGGTACTCCGCCAAGGGCGAGTACCCCGCCAAGGGCGAGCACCCCGACAAGGACGGACTCCCCGCCAAGGGAGGGCGCCAGCGGCCCTCTGCCGGCGGGGGCTTCTTCTACGCCTCCAAGGGAGAACCCCCCGGCGAGGGACCCCATTGTCGAAGAGGCCCGCGAAGGTAAACCTTGTGATTTCTTCTTCTTGGATTCATCGTTTTTGGATATTTGCTTGACGATTCTTTCTTTTCTTTTTCTTCTGTTGTTAGACCCGCCTGCCCCGGAGCCGATGGAGACAGAAACCATCGCCGAGGAGGAGGTGCGCGGCGACGCTCGCGATGCCACCGCCGCAGAGGGAACGGCCGGCGCCGATGAGCCAACCGCCGAGGAGACCGCCCCGACCGCTGACGCGGCAGCTGGGGAAGGGACCGGCGACCGCACTGCTGGCCCGGAGGCCGCAGGAGCGCCGGACGCTGCACCGGCCGCCGATCCATCCGCCTCTGTGGCTGGGTCGGGCGTCTATCTGGAGGCCGCCAACGGGGTCTTTATTCAAGTCCCGTGGGCGTCCTCATCAAGGGCACCCGCGGAGGGGGAGACGTTCGACGGAGAAGTTCTCGCCTCCGCCGGGTTGAAGGTTGTCGACGCGCCCGGCAGCAGCGACGAGCCCGAAGAGGAGCAACTCCTGCGTCGACTCCTGGGTTTGTACCGGGCCAGGCAAGCCAAGCTGGAGTCCCAAGAGGCTCTGGCTGCCAAGGCTGGTGCTGATCTGGAGAAGCGTGTCGCGGAGCTCCGTGCCGCCAACCAGGCGGCCCTCCGAAACTTGGCGGAGGAGCGCGAAGAGCTTGCCGGAGCACACCAAGCATTCCTCCTCGAGAAGGCCGAGGTGGAGGAGCAGCAGCGTCTGGCCGCCGAGGAGCTGTCTCGGCGGGAGGGAGAGCTCAACCAGCGGAAGGTCGACCTCGACAGCCACGAGGACGACCTCACCGCTCGTGAGCAAGCCATTGGCGGGGCTCTGCAGGAGGCGAGGGATGCCGCTACTACTGCAGAGACAGCCAAGAGGGATCTGGAGGCCAGGGTGGCGCAGATGGAGCTGAACTTGAAGGCAAGTGAAGACAGGGTCACTGCGCTCAACGTGGCGCGGGAGAAGGACGCCCACACCAACTCGAAGCTGCAAGTCCGCCTCTCCGAGAAGGGCAAAGAGCTCACTGACGCCAGGCACTCCATCGCTGACTTGGAGCTGAAGGTTTCCACCCTCACTGACTCGCTTGACGCCGCCCGGGACCGCGAGACGAAGCTGAAGGACGATTTCCGTACTGAGAGGGCCCTGCTGGAAAGCGCCGCCGTCTCGCAAAACCACTTCCAGCGGACGGTGAAGCAATGGACCGAGGAGCTCGTCGCCTCTGCCGCCAACATCGACAGGGAGATGGTGGCGTTGAGGGCAGAGCACCTCGCGTACTCCCCCGGCGAGAGCCTCCCCCACAGCGCCAAGCTGAGTCTGTTCTTCAGAGGGGTGGCACCGGCGCTTGCGCAGCTACGGGAGAGGATCCCCGCGCAGCTGGCTGACGAGGCACGCCGGCTTTGCATGGGTACTATGGAGCGGGTATTGTCGAAGATCGTCTACCGCAACCTCGGGATCAACCTCGTCAACGTCCTCCGGTCCCTGCCGCCCGAAGCTGACCAGGAGGCCCTGAAGGCACAAGTTGCCCACATCGTGTAGAAGGCAGGCAGGATCCAGAGGGTCGATGGAGACCGTAGGGACTAGGCTTCTTTCTTTCCGCTTCCCTTGCCGCTGTCGATTAAGTCATAGGTAGTAGTTGGTTAGAATCAGCGGCAAGTTATCTTGTAATATAACTTTATTTTGGATAGTCAACGCATTGTTATCTCCCTTGTTTAGTCCTTTCACTTTGTATGCCTTTCACCCTACGCTTTTTAGGGAACTTGCCGGCAAAGGGACCCTTGCCGTGAGCGCTGAGTGCGGGACTCTTAGCAGCTTGCTAGCAATGCCCTTGTCGGCAAGAAACCTTGCCACAGCTAGTCGCAGCACGCTTAGATTGTTGAGCGAACTCGAAAATGAAGTAAGGGCGCGACACTTGTCACAGCGCACTTAAGCCGTTGAGCGTGCTCGAAACAACGTAAGGGTGCGGCTAGCCACGGGTAGGTTTCTCCGCGCACAGGTTTTCCATACAAAGTGTGGTTGTTCAAGGAAGACAACTAAGAATTTGAAAAATTTTAAATTGCTCAAACTTTGTCAACTTATCTTTTGTGTTCTGTTTGCTTCTCGGCAAGGCTTTCCTTCCTTGAACAGCACTTGGTCCATACCACTATCTCCTCCCCCCCCCCCCGGCAAACTTGTGCGCGAGGAACACTTCTTCTGTTTAAGAGAGAAAGGAAAAGAGGAGAAAACACAAGTATGGAGCCTTGCGGCCTGTTACTGCTTACCGGGGATGTGTGCTGCACAAAATGTCAGATGATACATGCAAATAAAAAGAAAAGCATGAAAAGACAAATGGTGCGAAGCACAAAAGTTTTACTGATGCACGGGGTCTGCGCCCGGCTTTGTACAAAGGTTTACATGCAACAGCGGCAAGACTTGTACAAAAGGTGGTTGCCGGAGCGGATCACGGCAACCGCGCCTCACGGGTGAAACTTGCGAAGATGCTTGATGTTCCAGGAGTTGCTCACCGGTAAGCCTTCTTCAGTCTCAAGGCGGACAGCGCCGGGCCTTGTGACTTGTCTCACCCGATAAGGGCCTTCCCACTTCGGCGTCAACTTGTTGGAATTCTTGGCAGACTGAACACACCGAAGAACAAGGTTGCCTTCCTCGAGACTCCTGGCCTTGACCTTGCGGCTATGATAGCGACGCAAGGCTTGCTGGTATCGAGCAGCTCGTACAGCAGCCTGGAGACGGTCCTCCTCGAGGAGCAATGCTTCATCTTGCCGAAGTTGCTCTTGCTCGGGCTCGTCGTAAGCGAGCACTCGAGGAGACCCGTATACGAGTTCCGTGGGGAGAACTGCCTCTGCTCCATAGACAAGAGCAAAGGGTGTCTGTCCGGTGGCTCGATTTGGTGTCGTTCTGATTGACCAAAGAGCCGCCGGCAACTCTTCTATCCAGTTTCTTCCGCACTTCTGCAGCCTGTCGAAGGTTCTTGTCTTGAGCCCGCGCAACACTTCAGCATTGGCCCTCTCTGCTTGACCGTTACTCCTTGGGTGAGCAACAGAAGCAAAGCAGACCTTAGCGCCAAGGTCTTGGACGTACTGCATGAAGGTGCGACTTGTGAACTGTGTGCCGTTGTCGGTGATGATCCTGTTAGGGATTCCGAAACGGCAAACAATTGACCTGAAGAACTTCACTGCTGACTGTGTTGTCACCTTTCTCACTGGTTCCACTTCTGGCCACTTTGTGAACTTGTCGATTGCAACGTACAAGTACTCAAAGCCCCCGACTGCGCGGGGAAAGGGGCCGAGGATGTCGACCCCCCAGACCGAGAAGGGCCAGGACAAAGGGATCGTCTGGAGAGCTTGAGCTGGTTGGTGAATCTGCTTGGCATGGAACTGGCACGCTTCACACTTGGTTACTTGTGCAGTTGCATCTTGGAGGGCTTCTGGCCAAAAGAAACCTTGCCGGAACGCCTTCCCGGCAAGTGCTCTTGCGCCAATGTGGTGGCCACATATGCCTCCGTGTATCTCTGCCAACAGCTTCCGTCCATCTTCCCGAGAAATGCACTTCAATCTGACACCATTGAGTCTTCTTCTGTACAGTTCATTGCCGACGAACTGGTACATACTTGACTGCCTGGTAATCCTCTCTATCTCTTCTAGTTCTTCGGGAAGTTCTCCAGTTTGAAGAAAACGGACGATTTGCTGCGCCCATGCCGGAGCCTGAGGCTCAACAACAAGGACTAAAGGCATCAGGGCTGCTGCGGGAACATCAGCTTTTAAGACAAGAACCTGTGGCTCTGCCGGAGCCGAGTGTTCCCCGGCAAGCCTGCCGGGGCAAGACTTGCCGGGAACGCCTGCTTCAACTGTACGAACCCTGGGGTCCGCAGGAGCAGACCGTTCCTCAGCAACTTGGTCGTTGATCTTGGGGACCTTGGCGGCGGCTTCAGGAAGATCCGCCGGCAAGTAGTCGCCGGAGACCAACTTCCTCTTCTTGTTTAGCCCGACTGACGGTGTAACGGATGGTTGAGTTAGCTTGAGCATGAAGGTCCCTGGTTCCACAGGTAAATTCATTGCAGCACACTTTGAGAGGCCATCTGCGATGTCATTTTGAGCTCTTGGAACGTGCTCCATTTGTAGGCCTTCAAAGTGTTCTTCAAGCTTCCTCACTTCATCAACATAAGCTTCCATCAAAGGGCTCTGGTAACTCTTGTTTACTTGTCAGACTACTAATTGCGAATCTCCCCGCACAATCAGCTTCTTGATCCCAAGTTCGACCGCAATTCTGAGACCGGCAAGCAAACCTTCATACTCAGCAGTATTGTTTGTTGCTTGCTCCTTGGGAAAGTGAATTTGAACAACGTACTTGAGGTGCTCTCCGGTGGGCGCTATGAGTAACACGCCGGCACCGGCGCCTTGCAGCGAGAAGGCACCATCAAAGTACATTACCCATTCTTTGTTTGCTTCTTGGACGGGGATGCTTGTCTCTGGAACTTCTTCATCTGGTGTTGGAGTCCATTCTGCTATGAATTCTGCCAAAGCCCTGCTCTGGATAGTTGAGGTACTCTCAAACTTGAGACCAAAGCTTGACAGCTCTAGTGCCCACTCGACGATCCTGCCCGTTGCTTCTGGATTTTGCAGTATCCTCTTTAACGGGAAGCGAGTGACCATTGTTATCTCGTGCGCTTGGAAGTAATGGCGCAGCTTCCTTGAGGCCATGAGGAGGCCGAAAAGCAACTTCTGCACCCCAGAGTATCTTGACCTAGCCCCCTGCAAGAGGGAGCTTACAAAATACACCGGGCGCTGTACCATCTTCTTCCGCACTTCTCCTTGTTCCTGCGCAGGCTTGTCCTTGTCGGGGCCAGATCTTGTCGGGGAAGCCCCCTGCTTGTCGCTGGATGCGCTTGCCGGGGATGTGGGTATTTCCTCATCTGCCTCCCTCTCCGCTACTAACGCAGCACTAACCACTTGATTGGTTGCCGCTAGGTACAGCAGCAACCTCTCTTGTGGCTTAGGTGCGACAAGTATCGGAGTGGAGGATAGGTACCCTTTCAAGTCACGCAGCGCTGCCTCCGCTTCCGGAGTCCATTTCATAGGACCTGCCTTTTTCAAGATTTTGAAGAAAGGCAGGGCGCGTTCTACAGACTTTGAAATGAACCTGCTGAGAGCAGACACACAACCCGCGAGCCTCCGTACATCCTTGATGCGCTTCGGGGCTTCGATCTGCTCGACGGCTTTAATCTTGTCGGGATTGGCTTCAATCCCCCTCTGGGACACAAAGAACCCGAGGAGCTTGCCGGAGGGGACTCCGAAGACGCACTTCTCGGGGTTCAACTTGAGCTGTATCTTGCGCAGATTCTCAAAGGTTTCTTCTAGATCTTGAACCAGGGTATCCTTGCTTTTGCTTTTGACCACTATATCATCCATGTAGGCTTCTACGTTCCTGTGTATCTGTGGCTCAAAAGCAGTGTGAACCACCCTTGCAAATGTTGAGCCCGCATTCTTCAATCCAAAGGGCATGCGTATAAAGCAATATGTGCCACATGGAGTAATAAATGCGGACTTCTCTTCATCTTCCTCAGCCATGAATATCTGGTGGTATCCGGAGTATGCATCAAGAAATGAAAGCAACTCACATCCGGCAGTGGAGTCAACAATCTGGTCAATGCGCGGCAAGGGAAATGGATCCTTAGGACAAGCTTTATTCACATCAGTGAAGTCTATACAAAGTCTCCACTTCCCATTAGCCTTGCGCACGACGACTGGATTGGCCAACCACGTGGGATGTAGTACACCTCTAACAAGGCCTGCTGCTTCCAACTTCTTAATCTCTTCGGCGATGAACTCTTGGCGCTCCACCGCTTTCTTCCTGACCTTCTGCTTGACGGGCCGCGCGTGAGGACAAACAGCAAGCTTGTGCTCAATTACCTTCTTGGGAGCGCCGGGGATGTCAGATGGTTGCCATGCAAACACATTGACATTCGCCCGCAGGAAGGCAACGAGCGCGCTTTCCTATTTGGGGTCGAGCGTAGCACTGATGGTGAAAGTACCACCAGTGTCGTCCTCCTTGGCGGACACCTTCTTGGTTGCCGGTGGAGCTGCCATCCCTTTCTTGCACTTGTCGGTGGAGCTCGATGGTGCGTCCTCGACGGCAGCGCAGCACTCCGAAGAGGTGCGTTTGCCGGAGTGGGCCCCAGAGCTCTTGCCGGACTTGGTCTTGGTCTTCCCCCCGGGAGCTTCAGCGGCAAGTGTGTTGCTGTCTGCCGCGGATGCTGCGTCCCGGTAAATCTTGTCGGCGCAAATAAGCGCGTCCTTCTTGTCACTGGGGACAGAGATGACGCTTATCGGCCCCGGCATCTTGAGCATGTTGTACGCGTAGTGGGAAGCTGCCATGAACTTGGCGAGCGCAGGACGGCCAAGTATCCCATTGTATGGCAATGGGATATCGGCGACGTCGAACGTGATCCTCTCCGTCCTGAAGTTGAGCTCTCCACCAAAGGTCACTGGCAGCGTGATCTTCCCCTTCGGCTTGCTCCTTCCCGGGTTGATTCCTTGGAACGTCCCGGTTTCCTCGAGTTCGCTGTCAGGGATCTGCAGTTTCTTGATCACAGCGGAGGAGATCAAGTTGAGGCCGGCCCCGCCGTCAACCAACATCTTGGTGACCTTAAGGTTGCGGATAGTTGGTGAAACCAACATCGGCAAGCACCCGACCGCAGTTGTGCGGTCAGGGTGGTCCTCAAGGTCGAAGATGATGGGCGTGCCGGACCATTTCAGCAGCCTGCGCGACTCGATGGGTGGCTCAGCTGCATTCACTTCCCGCACCCATTGCTTGAGTTGGCGGTGGGAAGTGTGCAGAGAAGCACCTCCATCGACGCACAGAACTTCTGTGGCCTTCTGGAACTCCTGCTCGCTGTTGTCTCCTTCATCCATGTCCTCGTCATCGTCTTCATCTTCATCCTTGTCGCGGCCCCGGGGAGGTCTGTCTCCTTGCCGCTGCTTGGCCTTGCCGCGGCGTCCTCCTCGGCCATTGAACGGCCGCTTCTTGCTGGGTTCTCCCCCGCCTCCTTGGGCCTTCTCCTTGTCGCGACGCTCGTATTCAGCCTTCTGCTGTTCTACGAGGTACTCTACCCTTTTGCAGTTCTGGAGATCGTGGCCCTTGGTGCGGTGGATCTTACAGTACTGCTTGTCGGAGCCGTCCTGCTTGTCGGCTGCCGCTACAGGGGCGGCCTCCTTGCCGGAGCCACCCGCCTATGTCTTCTTGGCGGGTGCCTCCTTGCCGGACTGCTCGACAACCAGTACCTCCTTGTTCTTCTTCTTCCTGTTATTCCGCCGCTGGCCTTTCCTTGCCGGGGCGGCATCCTCGCTGTCGCTTCCTCCTGCTCCAGTGTCCTCTCCGGGGAGTCTCCTCCCTTCTTCAGCACGTGCACACTTATCAGCCAGAGCGTAAAGCTCGCTGACATCCCGTATCTTGGTCATCGCCATCTCCTCCCTCATCCGACGGTTACGCACGTTCTGATGGAACGCGCTGATAACCGCGGCGGGGTGGACATCGGGGATATTGTGCTGAACGCGGCTAAACCTCTGGATGTACTTGCGCAGGGATTCTCCCTCCTTCTGGGCAAGAATGTGGAGATCACTCTCCTAGCCGTGGGGTTTGTGGCCGCCCGTGAAGGCGCCGACAAACTGGTGGCACAAATCCGCCCATGAAGAAATGGAGTTTTCCGGCAAGTGCATGAGCCAAGACCTGACGTTTGGCTTAAGCACGAGCGGGAAGTAGTTGGCTAGAATCTTCTCGTCGCGTCCCCCGGCAGCCTACACCGCAATGATGTAGATGCTGAGGAACTCGGAGGGGTGTGTCTTGCCGTCGTACTTCTCGGGTACGTCGGGCTTAAAGTTCTTCATGTTGGGCCACTGGACTTGCCGCAGCTCTCGGGTGAACGCAGGGCAGCCTGCCGCGTACGGCAAGTCGCTTGGTTCACCGGGCGCGCGCATGTCGACAGCGGTCCCAGCGCGCTGGTCGGACTGTCTTCGGGCTTCTCGTCGACGCTCGATGCGGGTTCGAGCGTCCTCTTGTCGCCTGTCGTCTAGGACTTGGCGCTGATCGCGGCGAGCCCGCGGATCCGATGACGCCGTGGAGTCGTCGTCGACGTTGATCCGGCGGGGTGGCGATTTCTGCTTCCGCGGCGGGGAGTGCACGGTAGTTGCACCTCCGGCGGTCTTGTCTCCATCGGCCTTCGCTTGGTCGACTTGTCGCGGCCGTGATGTCGCTGGCTGCTGCGGTGTGTCGTTGTTGGCGAAGGCGATGAGGCTTTGGATCGTTGCCCTCCAGTCTTCGGCCTTGTCCGCCGCTGGAGGGAAGTCTAGAAGCAGTTGCGCTCTGGCTAGAGCTTCTGCTGGAGAGGAGGGAAACGGTGGCGAACGGTGCGAGGAGCGAGATATGCTCGGACTTCTAACAGGGTTAGAAGGAGCAGGGTCTCGCCCCGGCGATCGCGCCTTGCTCGTACCAGCGCGCTGGCCTTGAGCGTCCCGCGACCCACCAGTTTGGCCTTGCCCCAGCAGACGGATGGTACCGTGGGTACCACGTCGCTGCTGGCCCGGCGCCTCCTGAGAGGGACGGGGTGCGTGCACGGACGCCGAGGCTTTGGAGTTCGCCCGGTCGTCCGTCTTGTCCTTGGACTTGGTGGCGCCGTGAGTTTCCCCACCGGCGTCCACCCTTCCGCCAGCGTCTCCTCCACCAACCGTCGGTTCTGGTGGTGGTGGGATTGACGCAGACGGGCCTCCGACCTCCGAAGCCTTCTTCTTCGGAGGCATGTTGACGTAGCCGGTGAAGTTGATGAAGCTGGAGAGGTTGATAAAGACTGCGCCCACGTGAGCGCCGGATCAGGTTCGCACAACCTCGACGCCCCCTACCTGGCGCGCCAAAGATGTCGGGGAAACTGACCGCCCGCGAACACCTATGGGACCAGAGCCCCTTTCTACGTTGCGGTAAGGGAGCGGAGGGAGCACGGAGAGCAGATCGAGGAGCACACGCGGGCAGTTTACCCAGGTTCGGGCCGCGATGTACGCGTAAAACCCTACTCCTGCCTTGGTTGTATTGGGTTCTTGGGCTCGGGAGCTTGAAGATCTACAATACTAGCTACACCGAGCGAGAGAGTGGTTTAGTTTCTGGGATCGAACCCCCTCTACATTGTGCATGGGCCTCCTTTTATAGCTCAAAGGGGTCACCGACAAGTGCCAACGTAGAGGAGGGTAAAAATGTAAAACTGGTGGTGGTTGTAACAGTGTATGAACAGTGTATGAACAGTGGTCTTCACCTAACCCTGACGGTGGGGGACAAGGGCATTGAATGCCCGTCGCCGTCGCCCCAAAAGCGCCCGTCCATGCGTCTCCGTTTGCCACGGCGATAGTCTCGTCACCGCAGCTTGCCACCGTGTACCCCAGGCTGCACAGCCATCCGCCACGTGCCCCTGGAAGGGCCCCAGGGCGATGCGTGGCCAGATGAGCTGGAGCTGCAGGCACACAACATAAGTTTCCCCCGGCAAGCACCTTGCCGGGGTCGCAACCTTGCCGGGCCCGGAAGCTTGTCGCTCTCCGGGTCCTGCCGGGGCGCATGATGCACCGTGATATACCTCCTTGAAGTGTCGTTCTTTTGGCCTTCCTGGCAAGCTCCTCTTGCCAGGGTCTTGTGCTGGAATAATAACTTTGTGCCTGGTGTGGCCTTCCCGGCAAGCTCCTCTTGCCGGGGTCTTGTCTCTTAACTTGAATACTTTGTTCTTGAATGGCTTAAAAGGGGTCTAGAGCGGGCGCGTGGTGAGCCAGACCACGGGACGCTGCTACTGCCCGTGCACAAGTCGGGATACTAAGTTACCCCTACTTTAGTACACCGACACACTGACATGAAGGATGATGGGTATGGTATATTTCCCACTATTCTTTCAGTATGCCATTCTCCTGATTGGTTGATTGACACGGGTGCTAATGTGCATGTATGCGGTGATATTTCCATGTTTTCATCTTATCAGACCGCAGGGACTTCAATCGTGCGGATGGGAAACGGTTCAAGTGCTTCTGTTCATGGTGTTGGCACGGTCGATCTGAAGTTTACTTCGGGGAAGATCGTGCGGCTGAAGAACGTGCATTATGTCCCCTCCGTCAATAAGAATCTTGTTAGCGGATCTCTGTTATGTAGAGATGGCTACAAGCTTGTCTTTGAGTCGAATAAATTTGTAATATCCAAGTATGGAATGTTTGTTGGCAAAGGCTATGAGTCGGGAGGCCTGTTTCGTTTATCCTTGTGAGATGTTTGCAATAAAGTTGTAAATCATGTTTGCAACAATAGTGAATCAAATGTGTGGCATTCACGTCTGTGTCATGTTAACTTTGGTTGCATGTCGCGAGTAGTGAAATTAAACTTAATCCCTAGTTTCACCACCGTCAAGGGATCTAAGTGTCAAGTTCGTGTGCAAGCTAAGCAACCTCATAAGTCTCACTCGACTGCGGAAACGAGAAATCTTGCACCACTAGAGCTCATACATTCAGATCTATGTGAAATGAATGGTGTTTTGACAAAAGGTGGAAAGAAATATTTCATGATGTTAATTGATGACTTCGCTAGATACTGTCATGTGTACCTTCTGAAATCTAAGGATGAGGCTTTGAACTTTTTCAAGATCTATAAAGCTAAAATGGAAAACCAACTTGATCGTAAGATCAAGAGGCTTAGGTCGGACCATGGTGGAGAATATTTTTCCAATGAATTTGATGCTTTTTGTGCGGAACATGATATAATCCATTAGAGGACGCCTCCCTATTCACCTCAGTCAAATGGGGTGGCCAAAAGAAAGAACCGTACTCTAACTGATTTGGTTAACGCCATGTTAGATACATCGGGTCTATCCAAGGCATGGTGGGGGGAGGCGATATTGACTGCATGTCATGTCCTAAACCGAGTTCCCACAAAGAACAAAGTGATAACTCCATTCGAGGAATGGCACAAGAAAAGGTTAAAACTCTCTTATCTACGAACATGGGGTTGTTTGGCGAAAGTCAATGTGCCAATCTCAAAGAAGCGCAAACTTGGACCAAAGACCGTGGATTGTGTTTTCCTGGGATATGCTTTTTGAAGCATTGGATATAGATTCTTGGTTGTAAAATTCGAAGGATCTGACATGCATGTTGGTACAATCGTGGAGTCGAATGTTGCAACTTTCTTTGAAGATATCTTTCGCATGAAGGATATGGCTACCTCATCTACTCAGGAGATGCCTAATTCATCGAATCAAGAATCAGTTACAATTACTGAACGTACCATTTCGATGGAACATTTTGACAAACCCGTGGAGGAAAACAATGAAGCTCCTACTAGGAGAAAGAGACAGAGGACTACAAAATCCTTCGGTGATGATTTTATTGTCTATCTAATAGTTGACACTCCCAGTTCTATTTCAGAAGCCTATGCATCTGAAGATGCTGACTACTGGAAGGAAGCGGTTCGTAGTGAGTTGGATTCCATCTTGGCGAATGAAACTTGGGAGATTAATGATCGTCCCTATGGGTGCAAACCTATAGGGTGCAAATGGGTATTCAAGAAGAAGCTTAGGCCTGATGGTACTATTGAAAAGTACAAGGCACGGCTCGTGGCTAAGGGTTATACCCAAAAGGAAGGTGAAGACTTCTTTGATACTTACTCACATGTGGCGCAATTGACCACTTTTCGAGTTCTACTTTCACTTGCCGCCTCACATGGTCTTCTCGTTCATCAAATGGATGTTAAGACTGCTTTCCTAAATGGAGAGTTGGATGAGGAAATTTATATGGAACAACGAGATGGGTTTGTAATGGATGGTCAGGAAGGAAAAGTGTGCAAGTTGCAGAAGTCTTTGTATGGACCCAAGCAAGCACCAAAGCAGTGGCATGAGAAGTTTGTAAGAACTTTAACAGCTGTAGGCTTTGTTGTGAACGAAGCTGACAAATGTGTGTACTATCTCCATGGTGGGGGCGAGGGAGTTATTCTTTGCTTGTATGTTGATGACATACTGATTTTCGGAACAAATTTGAATGTTATTAAGGAGGTCAAGAATTTCCTATCTCAATGTTTTGAGATGAAGGATTTAGGAGTGGCTGATGTCATTCTGTACAACAAGTTGTTGAGAGATGATGATGGTGGGATTACTTTGCTTCAATCTCACTATGTGGAAAAGATCTTGAGTCGCTTTGGCTATAGTGACTGCAAGCCCTCTCCAACACCATATGATGCCAGCATGCTACTTCGAAAGAATCGAAGAATTGCTAGAGATCAATTGAAATATTCTCATATTATTGGCTCGCTTATGTACTTAGCAAGTGCTACAAGACCTGACATCTCTTTTGATGTTAGCAAACTGAGTTGGTTTGTCTCCAAACCAGGAGATGTGCATTGGAAAGCTCTAGAGAGAGTTTTGTGTTATTTGAAAGGCACTGCAAATTATGGAATTCACTACACCGAGCACCCAAAGGTCCTTGAAGGGTATAGTGACTCAAACTAAATCTCAGATGCTGATGAGATAAACGCCACGAGCGGATATGTATTCACTCATGGAGATGGCGCTGTTTCTTGGAAGTCTTGCAAGCAGACCATCTTAACGAGGTCAACTATGGAAGAAGAGCTCACAACACTAGATACAGCTACGGTCAAAGCGGACTGGCTTCGTCGGCTCTTGAATGACTTGCCGGTTATTGAGAAACCTGTACCGGGTATCCTTATGAACTGCGACAATCAAACTATGATCACGAAAGTGAGCAGCTCAAAGGATAACATGAAGTCATCAAAACACGTTCAGAGAAGGTTAAAGTCTGTCAGAAAAATGAAAAACTCCAGAGTAATTGCATTGGATTATATCCAAACGTCTAAAAATATGGCAGATCCTTTTACTAAGTGTCTATCACAAAATATGATAGATAATGCATCGAGGGAGATGGGTATGAGACCCACAATATGAGTTGTTCACAGTGGTAACCTAGTCTATGTGATCGGAGATCCCTGATACGTCCAAAACGTATCTATAATTTCTGCTTGCTCCATGCTTCTTTTGTGTGATATTGCTATAATATTTATGCACTTCCATACACTTTTAATCATATTTGGACTAACCTATTAACTCAGTGCACCCCAGTGCCAGTTTCTGTTCTCTGCTGTTTTTGTATTTCAGGTTTTCCCATTACTTAAATTGCCAGAAAAATTCCGGGAAAAATATATAAAAAATCAACGCTCCATAAGCTTCCACGCGCCAGAAGTGGGGCCAGAGGGGAGCCAGGGGCAGCCCAGGCGGCCAGCCCACGCGGCCCCACCCCTGGCCGCGCCGGGGGGGGCGCCTGGCCCCCCCTCTCCGCCTCTGGTGACCCCCTTTGGCATATATTTACCACGTGTCACGAAAACCCTGATTCCAGAACCCTTTTCTCCAGAAGCTATTCCGATCTCCGCCGCCATCACCACCAAGTTTCGGTGGACCAGAATTCCTGTGCCAGCATCCTGCCAGGACAGGGAAGTGCCCCCGGATTCATCTCCATCGACGTTGCTTCCTCCCTCCATGATGCGGGAGTAGTTCCTCCTCGGGGCTGAGGTTTCTACCAGTAGCTATCTGGTCAATTCTCTCTCCCATGATGTGATCTTCGTTGTGATCATAGGCTATGTTAATCTAGGGTGATCCCATGATATTTCCCCTTCCTCTATGTATTGGATTGATGTACTCACTTGTCTTTATCTAGTATAATCTCCGAGACCAAGGTGACAGCGGTCTATTGGACATGGATTAGAAGAATATTTTCATGAGTGATTTCCTCTTTTGTGTGTGGATTGAAGATTGAGAGTCTCTTGGTGCTTGTCTTTGACTATCCTTGAGATATGTTGTGGTGATTGTGGTACTCTCTTTGGATGGCCGAGGTGACATTGGGAAATCCATAGATTGAGAACTACGAACTTAGAGGTGTGCTTTTGTAGCCCTACATAATTCTCGTCCTCTCTTGACCACAAAGGAATGACCTCCGAGTGCGTCCCCCTTGCATGTTTTATGGGAAATATCATGTGATTCGATTATGTTAATGTTGTTGGGAGTTGCCACTAGTGAAAGCATGAAGCCTAGGCCTTGTTTCCACCATTGCAATACCATTTGTGCTCACGTTTACCACTTGTTTGCTTGCTGCACTTTTTATTACCGATTTATATTACTTTGCTTTGCCACTCCTATCATCCATATTTTACCATCTCTTCGCCGAACTAGTGCACCTATACATCTAACAAGTGTATTAGGTGTGTTGGGGACACAAGAGACTTCTTGTAGCTTGATTGCAGGGTTGCTTGGAAGGGGTACGTTCAACCTCCACTTCCCTGAGTTCGATAAACCTTGGGTTACTCAGTTAAGGGAAATTTGCTGTTGTCCTACAAACCTCTGCTCTTGGAGGCCCAACACTGTCTACAGGAATAGAAGCGTGTAGTAGACATCAAGCTATTTCTGGCGCCGTTGCCGGGGAAGTGAGGTAAGTGAAGGTACCTTCTCTAGATCTTGCAATTAAATCTTTTTGTTTCTTGTTTTTATTTTCACTAGTTTTGCTTAATGGAAAATAACAAAAATATGAGAGAGCTTTATAAGCTCTACCTTGCTTTGGGACATGATGTGTTTGAAGAGAAAATTAAAAAACCTATGGAACTTTATTATTTGCATAACAATCATGATGGTGTTGATGTTATTAGTATGCTTTCTTTGAATATCAATATTGCTAATGACATGGAAAGCTCTAAGCTTGGGGATGACACGTTTGATGAACATGATATTTTTAGTCCCCCAACTTTTGAGGAGAAAATTTACTTTGATGATACTATGCCTCCTATATATGATGATTACAATGATGAATATGATATTTTCAGTCCACCTACTATTGAGGATAAAATTTATTATGATTATGATATGCCTCCTAAATACGATGATTACCATGATGGTTATGATAGTCTTACTCTCACTATTCCTAATAAGAAAGATTTTGCTTATATGAAGAGTAATGACACTTTTATGCTTTTGGATCATGGAAATAATCCCTTATGTGATAGTTATATTGTTGAGTTCATCCATGATGCCACTGAAATTTATAATGAGAGAGGGAGACATGGTTCTAAATATCTTAATAATAAGAAGTTTCCTCTCTTTATGGTGAATATTTTGAAGTTATGCTTGTTTTGCCTTCCTATGCTAGTTGCTTTGTGCTTCAATGAATTATTCTATTGCAATATTCCTATGCATATGAAGCATGTTAGGCTTAAATGTGTTTGGTATTTGCTTCTTGATGCTCTCTTTTGTTCTTCAACTCTTATTCCTACGAGAGCACCATTAAAGTCTTAAGCCTATCTTTATGGCTATAAAGAAAGAGCTCTAGGGAGACAACCCTTGTTATCTTTGCTTTCAGTTTGTTCTTTCAGTTTTTAGTGGTCTTGATGTTTGTTACTACTGTAGCAACATCATTGTATCTTTATTTTTCAGCTTTGTGCCAAGTTTAGCCTCCGATTGGAAGAAAGTTCAAAAGTTGTGACGTGCAGTCCAGAAAACAGATTCTGTCCTTGGACAGAAAAATTCGTATAAAATCACCAGATCATCTTTTTGATCTGAATTGTTTTGAAAGTGTGCTCTATACAATTGGCTTTCGAGCGTCTGTTCTGAGTTTTTTGATTTGAGTTGCAGAAGTGCCCCGAAAAAATTATTTACTACCTGCTGGTCTGTTTTTCACAGATTCTGTCCTGTTTTGCCTTTTCTTCGTTTTGCAAACCTTGAGCTTGCTTTTTCTTTGCAAAAACCTTTTGGCAATCTTGAGAAACAGTAGCTCTTCAAGATTATCCTTATTTCCAGTAGGGAAAAATTATTTTATTGTGGGTACTAACCTCGCTAATCAGATTATGATGAGTTATGTATGAAGGGAGTTTTCAAGTGTGCGAGGGAAGATGATAAAAGAAGATTCAGGAGGGTCAAACGCTCAAGCTTGGGGATGCCCCCGTGCACCCCCAAGAAATATTCAAGAAGACTCAAGCGTCTAAGCTTGGGGATGCCCCCGTGCATCCCCTTCTCCATCAACAATTATCAGTTCGTCTTTCGTTCTACTATATTTTAATCACTTCATGCGTTATGTGCTATGCTTGGAGCGTCTTGCTCTTAGTTTTCTTTTTAGTTTATTTAGTTTTACTTGCTGTTCTTAATAAGTTGGATCCTAGCCTTCATTGTTTGGGAGAGAAACACGCCCCACTCCACTGTAGAACAGAACATAGGCTTGCATGCGTATCTTCTTGTGTGTGTTCTTTATCTTTTCATAGCTGCTGTCATGCTTAGCTCTTAGTTTTCATGCTTATCTTTTTAAGAGCTTTTGTTTAGGTTGTTGCTTCGGGAACTCTCTTGAGTTATCATGCTTATCTTGTTAAGAGAGTTGGCTGCTGTGGCACTGGTTGATATGTCTATGATAAAAATGCTATATGCATAATGGTGCTTAGTAGTTCATGTTTTCTTATGGTTAGTCTCAAATAGCTGGGGGGTTCTTAATGTGTTATTAAAGTACCAGCATGATTTGTTTGCCTATGATGTGGTATGGTTTAGTGATATCTTCCTCCAAGAAGTTATTTTGATTGACTTGGCATATGCTCACGCATATTTAAGACTGTAAAGAAAGTCTATCAAGCCTTGATGATCTTTAATTTCTGAGTAGTGATATAACTTCCATGCCCAATTCAATGTTGCTTTGTCGCTCTGCATGATTATGGCCGTCATTGCTCTCTTAGTTGGTCGCTCCTAGTCTTTTGCTAGCCTTCGCCTGTACTAAGCGGACTGACTGCTTGTGCATCCAAAATCCTTGAAACCAGTTATGCCATATGAGTCCACCATACCTTCCCATATATGGTATTTACTTGCCATTCCTAACGAAGACTTTCTTGTACCATCTCAAAATTATTCAAAAGCATTTCTCTTTTGTGCCTCTGTTTTAGCTCATGAGGAAGTAGTAGTTAATTCATGATCTTTTTAAGTTGGACAAGTTTTACCCCGGGATTGCATGTCTAATCTGCAAACCCCTAATACGAGGAGGAACTGGCATGAGTGCGCCCGGCTCATAAAAGATAATACAACAAACAAACCCTCCTTCACGCTTTGTTCATGAGAAATCAGAAAACTTTTGGCAGTGATAAACAAAGGAGATTAAGGGGATGTGATCGTCCCCTTGCGGGAGCCGTTCCTCGAAACTTGTCCAGTTCGAGAAGTGATTGGGTTGTCTACTAACATTCGTTGACGAAATATGCACCTTCCAAAATCATTTTTACCTCTGTTTTCAAAACCAAGAGCTCTGGTACATGTTTAGTCTTTTCTTCCAACCACGGGTTTTCAACCTTGCCATCAAAATCCACGGTTCGAGAGTCTCCACCTTCTTTCTTCAAAGCACCAACTATTGAGAGCATGATTGTCATTCTGAGTGTAATGTGCATTGTCCCAAAGTACCATTGTCTTCTGCATAATTGTGATATCACTTATTCTGAAATCATTGTATCTAGTCGTCACTTAAACTTCGGAGGTGCTCCTGCATTTATGTTTTGCTTCACTAAAGGGGGCAAGCGAGGTATCACTTTGTCATGTTTGCACACCATGCTCACTACAAATCTATTGGGTGTTTCAGTATTATATTGTAAACTTTCAGTTCTTTGTGATATTCTCATGAGGCAACTTAATTACTAAAGATTCATTATCTCAATAAGCATTTATCATGTGATTGTGAAAGACTCTTTGGTAGCATGTCACCACAGAAATTATGCTTGTTATCATTTACCTACTCGAGGACGAGCAGGAATTAAGCTAAGGGATGTTGATACGTCCAAAACGTATCTATAATTTATGCTTGCTCCATGCTTCTTTTGTGTGATATTGCTATGATATTTATGCACTTCCATACACTTTTAATCATATTTGGACTAACCTATTAACTCAGTGCACCCCAGTGCCAGTTTCTGTTCTCTGCTGTTTTTGTATTTCAGGTTTTCCCATTACTTAAATTGCCAAAAAAAATCCGGGAAAAATATATAAAAAATCAGCGCTCCAGAATCTTCCACGCGCCAGAAGTGGGGCCAGAGGGGAGCCAGGGGCAGCCCAGGCGGCCAGCCCACGCGGCCCCACCCCTGGCCGCGCCGGGGGGGCGCCTGGGCCCCCCTCTCCGCCTCTGGTGACCCCCTTTGGCATATATTTACCACGCGTCGCGAAAACCCTGATTCCAGAACCCTTTTCTCCAGAAGCTATTCCGATCTCCGCCGCCATCGCCACCAAGTTTCGGGGGACCAGAATTCCTGTGCCGGCATCCTGCCGGGACGGGGAAGTGCCCCCGGATTCATCTCCATCGACGTTGCTTCCTCCCTCCATGATGCGGGAGTAGTTCCTCCTCGGGGCTGAGGTTTCTACCAGTAGCTATGTGGTCAATTCTCTCTCCCATGATGTGATCTTCGTTGTGATCATAGGCTATGTTAATCTAGGGTGATCCCATGATATTTCCCCTTCCTCTATGTATTGGATTGATGTACTCACTTGTCTTTATCTAGTATAATCTCCGAGACCAAGGTGACAGCGGTCTATTGGACATGGATTAGAAGAATATTTTCATGAGTGATTTCCTATTTTGTGTGTGGATTGAAGATTGAGAGTCTCTTGGTGCTTGTCTTTGACTATCCTTGAGATATGTTGTGGTGATTGTGGTACTCTCTTTGGATGGCCGAGGTGACATTGGGAAATCCATAGATTGAGAACTACGAACTTAGAGGTGTGTTTTTGTAGCCCTACATAATTCTCGTCCTCTCTTGACCACAAAGGAATGACCTCCGAGTGCGTCCCCCTTGCATGTTTTATGGGAAATATCATGTGATTCGATTATGTTAATGTTGTTGGGAGTTGCCACTAGTGAAAGTATGAAGCCTAGGCCTTGTTTCCACCATTGCAATACCATTTGTGCTCACGTTTACCACTTGTTTGCTTGCTGCACTTTTTATTACAGATTTTTATTACTTTGCTTTGCCACTCCTATCATCCATATTTTACCATCTCTTCGCCGAACTAGTGCACCTATACATCTGACAAGTGTATTAGGTGTGTTGGGGACACAAGAGACTTCTTGTATCTTGATTGCAGGGTTGCTTGAAAGGGGTACGTTCAACCTCCACTTCCCTGAGTTCGATAAACCTTGGGTTACTCACTTAAGGGAAATTTGCTGCTGTCCTACAAACCTCTGCTCTTGGAGGCCCAACACTGTCTACAGGAATAGAAGCGTGTAGTAGACATCAATCCCGTGAATTAGATGTGGAAGACAAGTTGTTGGTCAACTGAGAGGAGAGTATCCTTACTATTAATAATACCACTCCATGAAGATGCAATACTCTCCTAAATCTGCATGGTAGGTTGATGTTTATCTTAATGTGTTCTAAGTGGCTCATGTAAGAAGAGATGTTGTCCTGCAGAACATCTTTTGAAGAACACACCTATATGAGTCCGATTGTCAAACGTCGCAATCTATGAGAGAAGGGTTCTCTCTAGTAAATTCATGAAAGGTCACGGAGTATGACGCATAAGCTCCACCCGCGGGGAAGACCCACGGTAGCCAAGTATCGGTCAAGGCTTTGTGTGAAGCTAGATTCACAGAAAACTTGCAGTTCAAGGCATAGTCCACTGTTCAAGTTGCTTACTAGTGTAGCATAGAGTTCTAGGTGGAAGTTCAACTTAACAGTCTCCACTGCAGTACCGGTATATAAAACAGTGTTTTGGAACCAAAGGCAAATTTTGTGTGCCTCTGTGATCTGGTGGGGGATTGCTGGAATTTTGTCTTATGGGCCAGCCCAATATTAATTTCAGAAATTCCTAATAAATCCTAGAGGCCCACTTAGCCCATTCGTACAAGGCAAGGGGCACTACTAAAGTTTAGTCCCACATTGCTAGTTTACAAGGAGTTGGACCTCTTTATAAGGGAGGCTCTTTCTCCACTTGTACGAGCATGAGAACAAGAGGAACATCCACGTGCGCTCCTCTTCCGCCGCCCGCCTCGCAACGCCACACCACGCCACGACACGACGCGGGTTGCGGGAATGAGCCGAGCCGATGTCGTTTTTCTGTAGTGGACACTAAATCCAAACGGCGTGCCTCTTCGGCTGCAGCCTGTTCGTTTCACCTCCATCTGAACGGCCCGCCTCTTCGGCTGCAGCCGTTCCCTTCAGCTCCCGTCGCTGGCTTCTCGCCTCCTTTTCTTGCGCCTATAAAAGGGAGGTAGCTCATCCTTAGAGAGACGCACCAGAACTACTTCCTCCTCTCGCCCTCGGTTCCATCTCTGAGCTGCTGTTGTCTTCCTCATCCCGGCTTGCGGCGTGCACCGCATGTCGGGAGAGTAAGCCTCCGAAACCGCACCACTTTGAGTCCGTACCGAAGAAGGGTGATAAGTTGATTCATCACGGACGATCCGGTCGCCGACGACTACTTCTCCAACGAGGACTTCTTCCCCGACGTCGACAACATCTTCGACGACATGGCTGGCAAGGATGTCGACCCCAAGAGCAGTGCTTCTGCTACTGCACAATACGTGTTTATGTTTCTTTTGCTTGAGGTCCTACTACAGTTTCTTGTTCTAGTATGTGCTCTGCATATGTTCAGTTCTAGTTCATATATGCGGATGCTTTTGCATATATTCGGCCCTCGGTTCCATCTCTGAGCTGCTGTTGTCTTCCTCATCCCGGCTTGCGGCGTGCACCGCAGGTCGGGACAGTAAGCCTCCGAAACCGCACCACTTTGAGTCCTGTACGGGAGAAGGGTGATAAGCTGATTCATCACGGACGATCCGGTCGCCGACGACTACTTCTCCAACGACGACTTCTTCCCCGACTTCGACAACATCTTCAACGACATGGCTGGCGAGGATGTCAACCCCAAGAGCAGTGCTTCTGCTACTGCACAATATGTGTTTATGTTTCTTTTGCTTGAGGTCCTGCTACAGTTTCTTATTCTAGTATATGCTCTGCATATGTTCCGTTCTAGTTCATATATGCGGATGCTTTTGCATATATTCGGCCCTCGGTTCCATCTCTGAGCTGTTGTTGTCTTCCTCATCCCGGCTTGCGGCGTGCACCGCAGGTCGGGACAGTAAGCCTCCGAAACCGCATCACTTTGAGTCCTGTACGGAAGAAGGGTGATAAGCCGATTCATCATGGACGATCCGGTCGCCGACGACTACTTTTTCAACGACGACTTCTTCCCCGACATCGACAACATCTTCGACGACATGGCTGACGAGGATGTCGACCCCAAGAGTAGTGCTTCTGCTACTGCACAATACG